>JAQFVV010000073.1:0-660000 GCA_028023455.1 Epiperipatus broadwayi | reverse complement strand
ATAGAAGGAATGACCTATGCAGGACAGAATATGATAATACCCATATTTAATTACTTCAAGAAAAAACTACAAGAACATAAAAGATTCACACCTTCAGATAATTACTTTGGACAACCAGAAACAAATTATCCATTTAACATACAACAATTTGCAGATAAACTTAATACAATTAAAACCACATGTCATCCTGGAACAAATGGTATACCAAAATTTGTCTTCGCACATTTGAGCCAATTCACATCAAAATATATTTGCAACCTAGCAAATCATCTCTCTCAAAAAATCTACAACCTTAAAGAACTAAATACCATAGCCATAGTGCCATTTAATAAAAAAAATTAATATATCAACACTTACCAATCTAAGACCTATTTCTATGGGAACATTAGCCATTAAAATTTTAGAAAAAGTCATCAAAGATCAAATTGAACAACACTTACTTCCACTTATATCACCTCTACAATTTGCAAAAAAAGAATCATCTACAGGACAAGCAGCATTACTCTTTAAAACTATTATGACTACAATACAAAAGCAAAAAAAATATGCACCAATAGCAGTACAATTAGATATTCAAGCAGCATTTGATTCAGTGTCAATCAAGATACTTCTTAATAAATTAGCCAACACCACAATACCACCTACACTACTCTATGTAATTGCCAATCTTCTCCTTAATAGACAAATTCATATCACACTCAATGGAAGGAAATCAACATCATTCACTCCATCACAATCTATTTCACAAGGATCACCACTAAGTTCACTCCTCTTCACATTCTACATAGATCCACTAATAAGAAAAATACAACAAAATATAGCTGGAATACAAATTCCACACACACAACAAAATATCCCATGTTTAGCATACATGGATGATATCATAATTTTTTTAAAATCATGCAAAGAATTTCCAACACTACAAAAAATATTAGATCAATACTCATCTGAATTCAAACTAAAATTCAATCCTAATAAAACAGCAGCTTGGTTCATATATACAACCAAAACATATACTAAATACTTTCAAGGCAAACCCACTCCTTTTCTGGGATTTCCATTTTACTTGGGAACAAATGGTATGAGGCAAAACATACAAAACAAATTACTTGAATCCATAAACAAAATTTCAAACTCTTTATCAAAAGCATACCTATCCATATACTCAAAAGTTCAATTATTCAACATGTTAATTACCACAAAAATAACATATTTTTCTCCAATAATAAATTTCTCTAAACATTTCAAATCAAAAATATCATCATTATGCACTAAACTACTATGGGGATGCAAAGCCATTGCAATATCCGCTAAATCTCTTAGCAAATCTACAGAAAACAATGGTTTAGGACTGCACACTATTTACACATTCCATATACAGAAATCAATCAACATATTAGCATCAACAATAAGACAATTCCCTAAACTAAAATGTTTGCTCACAATTACACCAACGGATACTCCACCTCCAAATTCACAGTATTTATCTTCACTAATACAAAGTGTCACAACAATATCTACTCAAATTAACATAGAAGCAACATATAAATATTCATACTGGCAAATTTACAAACTATTATACCCAGAAAATCCTGGAGACACACAAACAACAATGCTTGGAATTAGCAATTATCAATTATTGAAAAAATTCAAAAAATGGTCATTAGAACCAAAATATTTTGATTTTATATTAAAAATAAACCTTTATGCACTACCAACATCATATTTCCTTCGATACAGACGTCTATATAAAAACATTGATCCTTTTTGCAATCTTTGCCACACAGCAGAAGAGACACAACAGCATATATTCTATTCATGCACAAGTTTATCCAATATACGCAAATTGTTAATAGAAACTTACCAAAGGAAAAATACATCATTAATAAACATATTACAATCTTTTAAAAAAAACTCTACCCCAACAATACGAGCAATAACTTTTTTACTATATGCATACTGGTGCACGAGATGCTCATTTACATTTGGTAACAATACAAGAAGACATCCAGCAACATTTACAAAAAAAACTTCAACAAATAAAAGAGCGGGATTACAAAATTAGCGCTCCAGACATTGCAGCAGCAACATGGTCACTCATAAGACAGCCATCAAACCTATAACAGAATAACCATCAAACAGATTATTTAAAATGTAAAATACAATTGATTTTAAAATTTAGAACTTGTTCCAAAGTCCTATGATTGCCTATGTAACAGGATGCAATCGTTTGTTGTAAAGAATCTATGTAACATTTGTTTAATAAAATTCTTTGAAACATAATAATAATAATAATAATAATAATAATAATAATAATAATAATAATAATAATAATAATAATAATAATAATAATAATAATAATAATAATAATAATAATAATAATAATAATAATAATAATAATAATAATAATAATAATAATAATAATAATAATAATAATAATAATAATAATAATAATAATAATAATAATAATAATAATAATAATAATAATAATAATAATAATAATTCAATTCAATTGAATTTATTTATAAATAAACAAGGCCACAAGTATTTACAAAGTAATATATATCTGTATTATAAATTACAAAGTAGTACATACAGATATGTTAAAAATACTATTTACATTATTGTCAATGTAAGATTGCTTTTATTTTGTCCTTAAATTGTTTATAGTTTAAAAATAAAATATCGATATCTGAAAACTTTTGATTATACTCTAGTTGCAATATATGCAATGGTGATTTAATTGAATGTTTTAATATAGGTAAATAAAACAAATCATGACATCTAGAATTATAAGATGGAATCCTAATAGCAATTCTTGTGATTGCATATTCTAAGGATACAGTTCCATGTATTAATTTAAATAAAAATGACATGTCCATCAATAGTCTTTTATTATACATATTATTTACTTTCTTAGTATTAGTATATATTTTATTTTTATAAATATATTTAAAATATTTATCCTGAATTTTTTGTAATTTACATATATTTGTTTGATTGTATGGATTCCAAATAATAGAACCATAATGCAGAGCAGGTACAATTAAGGTATTAAATAGTAATCTATATATTTCAATTGTAAATTGAATGTTTGATCTCAAAATCATGCCCATAATTTTAAAAGATTTATTAACTACTGTTTGAATATGCTCATTAAATTTATAATAACTTGTGAAAATAATACTTAGATCTTTCTGTTTAAATATTTTAGCAATTTTGTTCCCATTAACATTATATAGATTATTACTAATTGTTGTTTTCTTTGTATAAAACATAGAATTGCATTTTTTGTATTTATTTGCATATTATTGATATGGCACCAATCACAAAAAATATTAATATAATTTTGCAATATTTTATGATCATTTTTATATCTGATCTCTAAAAAGATCTTAATATCATCTGTATAACATAATATATTTTTCTCAGTTATGACAGAAGCCAAATCAGAAGTATAAATGGCAAAAAGAATGGGACTTAAAATACTTCCTTGGGGTATTCCACATTCATAAGTGACCATAAAAGAACATTCTCCATTAATATAAATATAATTATTTCTATTAATAAGAAAAGACTTTAACAATTTTGTAAGATTAATTGATAATCCAATATTATCTGCTTTTATTAATAAAATATTATGATCTACTTTATCAAAAGCTTTAGATAAGTCAAAATAGATAACATCAAGTTGACTTTGAGAATCAATAACTTATGTTATAACATCTGATATGTGTAATAAATTTGTTTCAATATATCTTCCTGGTAGAAAACCATGTATAAATGAAGGAATAATATTTTTAATTGATGTATAATCCTATTATAAATTTATTTTTCCAAAATTTTACCACAAATTGGTAACAAAGAGATAGGTCTAAAATTAGATATATCTGATTTTTTTCTAGATTTATACATTGAACATATTTTTGCAATTTTCCAACAATCAGGAAAAATAGACGTTTTTAGAGCCTAGTTAAATATATGTACTAAAATAGGAGCTAAAAGTTCAATACAGCCTTTATAAATAAATATAGGTATATCATCATGTGCAATACTTCTTTTATTTTTTAAAGATTTAGATGCTATTATAATCTCACCCTTACTCAGATTATATATACTTATTAAATTATTATTACTTATAAGATCATTAGTAAAATTATAACTATATGAATTTATATTATTATTAATCATTTGTGACGAGAAATATTTCATAAAATCATCTGGCTTAATATCCGTTATTTCTTTATTTCTAACTTTAAGATGTTCTTTCATGATATCCCAAAATTGTCTTGGATTGTTACTAATGTTATTTTGTATGTTTCTCATATACAAATAAAAATCTTGTTTTTCCAATTTTCTTATCAAAAATCTATAATTTTTAAAGTTATTTAAAAACATTCTGTCTTTATATTTTTTGAACAAATTATAAAAATATCGCTTTCTCTTTATACATTTCATAAGTTTGTTTGAAAACCATTTAGGATATTTAGTTCATTTAATATGTTTCATTGGAATAAATCTATTCACTACATCAAATAATAATTTTAGGAAATTTTCTGTTAATAATAATAATAATAATAATAATTTATCTCAATATATACTTTCATATTATATATATATATAATTCTCATATGAATTTTTTCTAAACATTTTTTGATCTTCATTTCATCTTTCATAATTAAGTACCTACAATACATTATTTGCATTAATGTTAAATTTTAATATAAATCATATATAAATAAATATATTTTCCTTCTATTTTATTGTTTATGATTATACTCCAATTCAATGAAACACCATTTTCATTAACCCATTTCTATTCTTAAATTTTTATCCTCCAAATATTTGTAATTTATACCCAATGTCTATTTATTTATATCTTTCTGAAAATTTTCCTCAGAATTTCTGATATCCTGGCCAATACAAAATACTTTATTTCCAAAGTTTTAATCAAATATCATGAAACTATTGCAAAATACTCTACACATCTCATAATATTAATGTGCTAAACATGCCAAATTTTTAATCAATCCCATTTTACTTTTGATTTTTGTCTTATAATTCCCGACATTCTATATAGCTTGTTTTTCTATTTAATCAGAATACTTAAATACCTATATTTTTCATTTCTTATTTCCCATCATTCAGTTTTACACTTTTTATTAAATATTAATATCCTACATTTGATTCTGCTGAATTTAATTTTTATATTTTTTTCCATCTCTGTATACTTCCCTAACACCAGCTTCATATTTTTACACTATTTTCAAAAAGTGCTATATTATAAACAGAAAGCTACCAACATGTCAACCCCCCCCCCCATTATATTATTTACTGAAATTTTAAATTTTCATCACACACTTTTTACATGCCTTTTTCAATACTAATTTATTCATATTCTCCACTTGATTAATTTTTGTAACTCTAAATAAATATAATAATTCTGTTAATACAACTTATAAATTATAATATAACAATTTGTCAATTGCTAAGACAGAGAATCTTTAATAAATAAAACCACTATTAGCAAGTCTACTCCTACGAGTCCTTATCAAGACAGTATAAAAAATCCTATTTTTCTCCTAAGCAATAAATACATTTCTTTGCATTGGCCAGGAACAACTAATCAGAAATCTAGTTAATTTTGAATTCATATTTTATACAAAATTCATCTTGTGCTATGAATTCAAAATTAACAAGCTTTTCGATTAGTTCGTTCCTGGCCAATGCAATGAAACGTTGAATTTATCACTTAGGAAAAAATAGGATTTTTATAATGCCTTGATAAGGACTCTGGGAATTGAAAGTGCTTGGCAATAGTGGTTTTATTTATTAAAGTTTCTCTGTTTTAGCAATTGGCAAATTATTATATTGTAATTTCTGTAACTATAATTTTTTTTATTTTCTTTAAATATGTAATTCTATGAATAACATTAATATGCTAATATAAGAAAAGATTATATTCTGTTACATAATTAAATAAATAATTTGCTGAGCATTGCTTTTGTCCTGGGGGGGGGCATAATCATAACTCTTCAGATTGTCAGCCCATGATTATGATCTCCCCATTCCAGATCAACATCAATTCATAGCAATTTCTTTATTTAATTATGTATTAGAATGTAATATTTTTTGTATGAGTATATTATAGTTGCACTAATGTCTAGTATTCATTGAAGTACTCACTGTATACTCCAGAATAAAGAGAAACCATTAATTACATAATTAAATGCAAGAGAGAAAAATCATAAGATGGTTGGTATTTTTTAACTTTGAAATACTAACTAACCTTATATTACTTTACATAAATACTTTCATTAAAAGTTATTTTATTAAAACTATGCTCAATATCTAAAAGTATAACCATAAAGACAAAAATGTACTACAACTTTTATTTTAAACAAAAAAAAGATGACTATTCAGATGTCATATTTTTTGTTGTTTTATATGTGTGTGCTTTTAGTTTTATTATAATAAAATTTTAATTCTGCAATGTTTATTTTTTAAAAACTATTATTTATAAAATAAATTTAACTTGCTTATTATAAAATTGGTTTAAAAGCAATGATTATGTGTTATAAAAATCAATTTTATTTACAATTAAAATTATTATTCCAATAAATTAAAGTTCAAAAACAAAATACTAAACAGAATAACATAAATATAGAAAATATTGAACTAAAGATTTAATTTGCAATCAATAATAGTAAAAGAAAGTTTAGAATGAATTCTAACAAAATTGTATACACCTAAGTCTCATTTTACACGATAGATAGGTTCCTCAGAAAACATGCACAAATGAAATCGTGCAAAAATAGACGTAACTTACATTGAAAAAAAAGGAATGTGGTCTGTGATTTTTCAAAATTTGCATAAAAGCAAAGCACCAATGTAAAATTACTTTAAAATTCGCGCAAAAAAAAAAAATAAGAAAATAAAATATGACTAATAAAAAATTTCAAATTTGAAAAAAATTGATACAAGACAAACTTTTTTTAACTATAATATTTAATTTTATTCAAAATAATATATTTTTATGCATAATTTACAGTACAGTAATTTACATTTTTTATACACATTTTAATTATTATTGCTATTTGCCAAAAGACATGTTCATTTGCAAACTGGTAAAAAATCAGATTCTCACAAGAGGAAATACAACTAGCGCCAAGTTCACTCTCATGTTGGGGTAATGGTTTTCTGGTGACAATGTAATTAGTAATTAATCTTTGAGATGATGATTTTATTAATTGTTTATGAACTTAGACTTATGATAATAAAAAGACATTTATTCACCACTGCTGGGAAAAATTTAATTAAAACTAACAACTAAAAATTAAATTCTTATTTTTGTCTTTAATTTTCAATTCCATTTAAAAATCAAATTTCGTTTTACATCACATTAATTTCAAGTTGCCGTAAGTAATTTTTAAATTTTTAATTACAATTAAAAATCAGATTTTAATTTTTAAGTGTCAAATTTAATTGTGCCCACTGCTATTACTCACCTTTTAAAAATAAACTTGCAGACACTAAATGATTAATAATTGATTACGTTCTTTTTTTAAAAAGCAAAAACAGAATGTGATTTAAAATGCAAAATTAACATGTACAATGTTTGAACAAATTTACATTATAATCTTGTAAAATTTAATGTGTGTATACATAAAATGTGGAAATCATGATTTTAATTTCATTATTGCAAAAAATCTTACTATTATAAAGCACTGAAAATATTGAAATTACTAAGATGAAAGTCAAATTCCAATAATGTGCTATTACTTTCAATATAACGTAAGTGCACAAAATTTATTATTTAAAGTAATAGCGCATTATCGGAGTTCGACTTCCGGTGAAACAATAATTGCGTAACTTCAAAATCATGTTAAATAAGTCTGCGTAAAAAGAGACACAGGTGTATATGACTATTAAAAGAGCATACATGATATTTACAAATTATGATGACAAATATCTCAAAAAATAACCCAATTTGATTAACAATATATACATAGAGACATAAAGTATAATTATGCAATTTTAAATAATACTTATACGGACATTTTTTTACAAATATTAAAAAAACATTAAATGTGCATTAAAATATTATCATATTACTGTATTAAGAAAATATGATTATCTAATATGAATTCACTCTATGGAGTTATTGATTATGTAGATGTGAATTCTCCTACATCAGTGGATTTGTTTAAGTAGTCATAGAAGCTAGTTTGTAATTTTAAAATGTTAAGATTCCAATTTATCTATAATCATTTAATAGATCACATTTAGCAATCAGAAATTCAAATAATGGTTTACAGTTTACAGGGCTACATCTCAAGCTAATGTGGCAATAAAATCATCTTAACTATTGCCATCATTAATTGGAATCATTTGATGAGTTGATTTATGCAAACACATTTATATGTCTACAATACAAAAAACTAACATAAAATAGGACTACTATCAAAAGGAATATAAAACATTAAACATCATAGCTTATCAATCATAATCTAGTAATATCTCTATATTAACTAAATATATAAAAAATTCCTGAATATATACTAAAGGTATAAAAAGATCTTGCACTAGGATTGCTCAAAATCTTTGTCTAATCAATGACTGATAATTAATTATTTTGAAATGTCTTATCACATCTATTACAAAGCAATATAAATTTGTTCAGAACAGATTATCATCAGATAAATAAATTGAATTTACATTCAATTGAACTAATAATGGAATTCAATATAAATAGGTAAAAGCTTTAATAATTATTCATTTTAATAAATAATTTTAGATATTAGAATTTTTTAAGAAAAAGTATTGTATTGCACACATTTATTTGGAAGTCAGTTTTCTTTTATTATAAATGTCAGTCTAATATCTAGTTTCATTAACTTATGATTTTGAATTTAAGTCAATCTTCTTGACTAGTAATTAAATAGCCATGAGATCAGATTATTAATTATATATTTTAGTATTTCACTTATATGTTACCTACAATCACTAGTCGATATATATCAAAACAAATAAGTACTTGAGTACTAAAACTAGATGTAGGGGAGATAGGAGACCTTTTTATACCAACAATAAATGTGTGATGTCATGATGATGTAATAATAAAAGAAATAATACTACATTTTTCAGTGGTGATGATGTCATAGTTGACATCATATCATCATAGATGATGTCATATTGAAAGAAATAATCGGACATTTTCCGATTATTGTCCAGATTTGTTTATGACAACAGCTATTTTTCCATTGTGATATTCTTGTCATTTTCATTGTGTTTTTAGGTTAATTTCTTTATAAAAAAAATGATAGCAGTTTTATGAAAATCCCAGCATACTTTGCAATCAAGTGGTTTCATTTTTGGAGGGAAATTTTTATTGCAGATCTTCATTTTCTGTGGTAATATTTAATAGGAAAAGTTTGGTTTTAGCACTTAAATTTCTGTTATATATTACATGGTAAGTGTTGTAGAAATATAATTAATGTATTTTTATCCAAATTATTTCAAAATCATAGTCATTTACTGTTTGTTTTGTGTATATTTAAATAACTATTTTTTTCATTAATGGTGACATTCTTAAAACTTGTTTTTTTTTTGTTTAAAGTTGTTCAAAATTACTTAAAAGTCAAAATCATTTACTGTTTGTTTGGTGTGTGTGTAATAATTAATAACTTTTTTTTTTGTAGTTTTTGCTTTAATTTTTTTATATAAAAATACCTTTATTAGCAGTTTTATGAAAATTCCAGTAGTTAATGTATTTTTATACAAATTATTTAAAAATCAAAATCATTTATTGTTTGTTTGGTGTATATTTAAACTATATCGCATTTTATTACTATTCACTTATTTTTAGTCCTGCAACATGAAGCATGTATTAGACATACTGTGGCTGTTGACATTCATATCAATCTCTCCATAACTTTGCAATTGTTGACTTTTATCCAGAAAGTTCAGGTCTCTTAGATAATATTCTATTTTATATAATTAGATTGATATACATATTAGTAGAGGCATATATAAATAAACTATGATGAACAAGAAATATTACTGTTTCTTAACTAAATATAGAGGATTGGAATTCAGACTTTTAAGCACCATTCAACCATACCCATTATCTTATACAACTGATACACATGACCACACACATATTGAAAAGATAAATAATCACCAATATACATATTTCATGCTAAACCAGCATTTAGCAGTTTCTTAAGTAACATTATCAACAGGAAAGACCTGAAATTGATTAATGGTTTATGATGAGATATTTTCAATACATTGTCAATCATATTATGTAAAACATAATTATGTTAAGTAAGAGACAGATTTCTCTTTGTGTATCAGATAGTACTTATTAATTTTAGTCTTGCTTGCAAAAAAAATACTGAGGTTTACTCACATACACATATATATGCATGTTTGGGTTTATCCATTTATAATGAGTACAATATTATCCTTAAATTTTAATTAATAATCCAGCAATACACTGGGCAAGGAATGTTATTTTAAAAACCAAAGTAGAATTGCTGCAAACCAACATTGCCCAGTATATTTCTAAAAATTCTTCCAATAAAAAAGTACAAAAGTATGGGGGAGGACAGTAAATAAGAAAAATCAATATAAAATTTTACAGGTATTCTAATTAATAGTCTTTAATTTTTTTTCAAATGAAAACTACTTTATACCATTATATTTGGTGTCTTAAAAATCTCAATGTTTTCTCTGATTTTTCTTTGTGCTGATGACTTTTTCAAAATTTATATTATGTTCACTATCCATAAAATGGAATGCTTATATTAATGAGTTGCTGCTTTCCTGTAATAACATGTTATTTTTATTCATACTCACATAAAACATTCCACATGGGATTTTATAATCTCTTTGGATATCATAAAAAATCGATTCCTTAAGTTTGAAAAAAAAAAATTTTTAATTTATAATTAAATAAATATGTAAACGAATTTCTAACTCTCCAATGATTTGTTTCATCTCAGAAATGCTAGGTGATTAAATTTAAGTCTAATATAAGCAAAGTTTTTTAAACCATTTATATGATTTAGATATTTAGATGATGTTTGTTTTCTGGTAGCATCGTAATAATAAGCAATATGACATTTTTTCACACTTGAAAAGTAAGTCTTCAGATTAAAGTAATAAATAATAATACACACTGATGGAAAACATTCCTAACTTGATATACTCATCACCAATATATAGAATGATCTTTCATCATTTTCTATTTTCAGAACAAAATACACATATAGATAAATATTTAAGATTTTCATCTTTCATAACCAACTTCAAATATTTTTGTAACAAAAACTATTTTTACTAAAGCAGTTAACCTGTCAAATAAATCTTGCCTAAAGAAACAAAGAAATTATATAAGTAATTTCTTAATAGATCGTTGTTATAATAAAAGAATTATAAATAAAGTCTTATCCTTAATCCAATATAAAAATAAAAAAGGAAGGCAATAAAAAACAATAATCATTAAAACTTGTTTTTTTTATACAAAAATAAATACAGACAAATATTGCATGTATTCTGAAATGCTATAACATAAAAACAACATATATCACTAAATAAAAATTAATAACATTCTATTTAAACTTAAGGATAAATTTCTATTGAATATCAGGGGATTTATAAAATTTCATGTAGAGTATGTACAGTGTTTTTTTTTTTTTTTGTGGTTATAAGTAATTGTCATGTCTATACTAGGGAAGATGAATATGCTAATGCAAGAAAGCAACAAATCATCATCATATTTTACAACCATTATCAATCGACTGCAGAATGAAGGTCTCTCAAGTTCAGTCTATCTTCTCTGATATCTAGCTTCTCTTTCACATATCATTCCAGCACTTTATTATCACATTCATTATCACACATGCAGTCTCTTGGAATCTACTTCAATATTCTAAATGTGCATTTATTATCATCTCTTCTAGCAATATGTCCAAGCCAATTTCAATCCAGTCTCTTAATTCTTTCAATGAAGTCAATAACAGCTCATTTTTCTCCCACTCATATATTTATTTTGATCTGTTCTTGTTTGTCATAATATATACCTCTCCATCATCTATTCATAGGTCTGAAGTCTCTATTTTACCCTTTTGTTAGGTGTCCAAGTCTCAGGTCTAAAAGTAAAAAAGTGGTAAAATACATTTATTAAAAACCTTCCTTTTCAAACACATAGATATGTTTTCTTTTACTATTAAGTCATTTCTGCCAAAAGTAGTCCTACCAATTTAATCCTATAATTAATATCATTTACTGTTTTCCTTTTTGTAATAGTAATCAGATTAAGATATTTATAGTTGTTAATTTCTTCTAACTCATCATTATCAATATTTATTTTTTTCTTTTTTGAGAAATTCCATTGAACATTACTTTAGCCTTATTATCATTAATCTTTAGTCCTATTTTCTTATTATCATTTGATAATTTTGTAACATTTCCTGAAGCTCTAATGCCTTCTTTGCACAAGTTACATCATCTGCAATATCTAAATGATAAATAATTTTCATTTACTTTTACTCCCATAACTTTTCTTTTTAATCCACAAAATACTTCTTGCAAAACTGTTGTAAAAAGTTTTGGAGATATGGAACCACTCTCTCAGACACCTTTTTTGATGTTAGTCATCTTAATATTGTTATGTAATCTAAGTGTTGCTGTTGATTTTTATAAATATTTTTCAGAATATGACAATATCCTGGATCTATATCTTTATGATCCAATGTTTTAATTACTGAAGAAATGTTTATAGAATGAAATGTCTTTTCATAATCTACAAATCAAAGGCATAATGGCAACTCATATTCATTGTTTTGTTCTATAACCTCTCTCAATATTTAAATATGATCCATTGTATTAAATCTATTTTGAAATTCAGCTTGTTCTTTGGTTGGTTATAATCTAAAGCAGTGTTCCTCAACCTTGGTTTGTGGCCCAGCACCAGGCCACGGAACTTTTCTGCAGGTCCACGTGCTAGACGGGCAGTAAAAAGTTTGTAATAATAAATAATAAGAGTTTAAACTTTTAATTAATATAGCCAATTTTTATTTATTATTTCATCTCATTTTTACCCAATTAAAAAAAAAAGAAAACAGAATGAAAACAAAATCTAATCAATCATTCATAAATTAATTTGTTTTTCTAGTTATCACAGATGTTTATGGGGGGGGGGGGGTAGAATTAAATTTTTTATTACTTTTCTAAAAAAATTTAAAAAAAAGTTTTTTATTATATAAACTCCATATATATATATATATATAAAACTTTATCTTATATATTTAACATTGTTATTTTGATCAGTTATAACAATTATGCTTATCTTTAAGAAAATTTATCTATAGACTTCTGCCGGTCTGCAAAATCTTATCCTTATTTTTGCTGGTCCACAGAAACTTATCCTTATTTTTACTGGTCTGCAGGTGTGAAAAGGTTGAAGACCACTGATCTAAAGTTCACTATAAATAAGTTGTAATTATCTAGATAAAATTGTGTATATAAGTAATTTTTAACATATTTTTGTTATTTTTAAAAATATTAATACTGCACTTTTACAATCTTCTACTACATTTTTATTATATATATATATAACATGTCAACATTTTTTTCTATTTCTTCATTGCTTTTTTTAAATATTGGTTACAATTTCATTATTTACTGGACCTTCATCTTCTTCATAGATTTTATTGCATGTCTTATTTCTTCATTTAAAATCCTGGAAAATTAAGTAGTAATTGTAGTGGTACTGTTTTCATTCTCTATCACTATATAATTCTTGATATCATCTAAACATATTATGATAATATCTCTCTTTTTAGTAATTTATCCATCTTTATTTCTAATTGCATAAATAAGTTTTTTTCTAATACTAAGATGTTATTTTTGCACTTTTGAGACTTTTATTCTCTTCTATAGCTTACACAGAAGCTAAAGTCTCTATACAGTGCACCACTTAATGCAAGTCAGAGTAGTCAATGGATGCAGAAATGTTTGTACATAAAATCCCTATCTAGTGCCTACTCATCCAATATCCTCAGACTAGTTTATAGCTTGTGGATTTTATCAATGAGGAGCCTTGGATATGAGAGCACTGCACCTAATCTTATGATCTAATGCAACCCTTCAGTAACTATCTTTTATCTTATTAGTTAACTATAAAAACTTTGAATCCAAAATGAAATCACAACAATGTTTCAATTCTACTCATAAGCTTGTGTAGTCATACAGATCGGAATTCAGTTCAGCATCCATGCTTTCTGGTATTTTTGGTTCTTTAATAACTGCAGTCACCATAATTCTGTTAGGCAAGATTGGTATTAAACCATTAACATCAAATGATCACCATTGTTTATGCGGACACCACTAAACACAGAGGCTAAACTTTCCATACAGTAGCACCATTCATGCAACCAGAGTAATCAATGAAAGCAAGTAGGTTTATGGATAAATTCCTTATGTAGTACCTAATCACCCAATATCCTCAGACTTATTTTTAGCTTGTGGCTTTAATCAGTGAGTATCTTTGGATCTGAGAGCATTCCATTCTTTTTGAATTCATTGATTACTCTGGCTTGCACTAAGTAGTGCTACTGTATGGAGAGTTTAGCCTCTGTGTAAACAGATTGTATAAGCATAAAGAATTTTGTTCATGTTATGTTTAATGGTTCTATAGCTTTTCTTTCTAATTCACAATCACATTTTCTTTCATTGTTTTTTTAACGTGTCATAGCATCGGCCGGGACACAAACCCGCAACCCAGGCAACTGCCTTATACAAATTTTTAGATATTCAATTCATCTTAACACATTATTTTTATATATCTTCTTTTGTTCATAAATTGTTTGTCTCAGTAGACATCTTACTAATCAATTGCTGATTTTTTTGTACCAACTATTTTTGTTGTAATTTTTAAAAGTGTATTGGTTATATTCCTATTGACTCAGTTCAAATGTTAATCATGATCAAAATCTCTTAATATTTGAAAACAATTTGAGAATTCTAATTTAAATTAATTGGAATGTTTCTGAAGGCTAGGAATATCAATTGTCAATTGCTATTTTTTTTTAACAATTTTGTCTCTCTAATTTTGCATCAATACATTTCTTAATCTCATTAACCAATCAACGATCACTTCTTGTGTTGAATTTATTAAGAACATTACAATCTTGAAATATATATTATGTGTTTGTCAAAATATAATCCAATTCTGATATATCTTATAAATTTTATCTTTTTACTGAAAATACCACAAGCCTATGTTCTCTCTCAAGTTTATCACCATAATCAAATTTACATACAGCATTTTTATCGCAATCTAGCCTTTCAAATGCCAAAATGCAATCCAATGTGTTACTTAAAATCAAATAAAAAATCAGATAAAACTATCAATATTCTTAAAAAACCATAGCATATTAATCAATTATTTTTTTATTTTGAAAAAAAAAAATTGATCTCATTAACCAGAAAATATAATAATTAAAAATGATTTTCTCCACTACTTTCATCTCATACTTTTATATCCTAGAAATTTCTATGTTTGTATTTAATTGAATAAACTTTTAAACTAGTTGTATATAATTGTTGCTTTTGGTAATTCAGTAATGATTTTTAAAATAACGATTCTCATCCAGTTAATGGAAGAATAATTATAAATGGACATGTTTGGATAATATTTTTTATATCTATTGTTTATGAAAATATTCATTTAAAACACACAACTATAAACTTTTAAACTAGTTATATATGATGCCTGCTTTCACTATCTCTGCAATAATTTTAAAAATAACAGTTATTTTATTAATGGCAGGTTAATTATAAATGGATATATTTGGACAAAGTCTTCTGTATCTATTGTCCATGAAAATATTGACTTAAAACACAGATTATTGGTTAATATATATATATATATAATACATATTTTGCGGGTTCATCTATATTTAACCGGTGCAAATCTTCGTTTTAACATATATATATATATATATATAATTTGATGAAAATACCATGTATAAATTTTTGACAATAAGAAATTTCTATGATCAGTAATAAAAAAATGCTCTTTAAAAATACAATTATTTTAAATCTTTAAAAGTTTTCAATCTTCCGAAATAGAAAACTCCACATAGATCACCAATTTTTTGATAAAGTATTCTTCATTTTATTAAAGGATCTGATGAAATGTTATATCTCGAGTATAGATAGCCTGCATAATTAAATTTCATATGAATAAATGAAACTTCATTGAAAGATTTGTTATCTACTTATGTAGGTAAATTTTGTGCTTTTGGATCAGGCTCTTTTTAAAGATTTTAAACAACAGAATTTTGGGAGATTTTACATAAGATATATTTTATTGCTGATGATAGAAATTTCTCAATGCAGTATGTTACATAATATTTTCAAAAAAAATATTTAATTTCATTTTTAATCTTAAAAATCTTAATTTACTTATCATATTTATATATATAATTAATAAGCACTCATTGACTTTGAGTTTGACTAAAAGGGTAATCAATTAATAATATAAAATAATTAATAGCATTGAGCTAGCTTTTGGAAAAACACTATGAGAATCATAGAGCTGAATAAAATTATGCAGTACAGATATGCTTATATAATATGTAAATCAAACACAATATGCAAATAAGGCAATTAGATATTCCATTTTCCAGACAATGGACCACACACATTTTTTTGTTGATGGAATGTGGGTCCTTTGCAATTGCCCAAGCCTCTTTGTTCTCTCATTTTCTATCATCACTCTCTGAGTCAACCATTCTAACATTGGATGGAGAAAATATATAACCCATGATGCATTCATGGCCAAAAACAATATATCTATATTCAGTCTTTTGTTTAGCTCTGTTGTATAGATATTTGTGTTGAGAAATGCTCATGAATCTATTTGCACAATATTCCCCCTGATACATGGAGCTGCAGGATGATATTAAAAGCCAACATCTATTTGCATACCAAATACTAAATAGTATTATGTAGATATATTCTATTATTAATGTCAAGTTACTACTTATCAACAAAAGAATCATCTTTTTACTTACATAACAGAATATGAGAATAAAATTATAACTGCTCTAAATGCAAACAACAACAAATGAATTTGATTTCACTGTATTTTTTCAAGATGGAGTCAATATCCATTTAATTTTAATAATTTTAAGAAAGGAAAAATCAACAATAATATGTAAATATTTTAAATTTTATATTTTAAATACTGTGATAAATTAACATATAAAATAAAAAATAGTAAAAAATGATTTAAATTATTATAAAAGAACATCATTAAGAGTAAGGATTATATGACTCTTATTCTATCTTTTCAAATTAATTTTAATATTTATTAATTCTAAATGTTTATTTTTTTTCATCAAATAATATAATTATTATAAACTCATTATAATGGAGTATTTTAAAAAGGTAACAATTGCAGTTTAAAATTTTTTATAATGCACTAAACATGCTTTTGTTGAATTACAGCCAGAATTATACTCCTATTTAAGTTTAGAAGTTAGAACTATGACTATAACTATGGACATAGTCTGATATGTAAATGAAGCTTAATATGTAAATGCAGTATTTAAATATTCCACTTTTTTGACAATAAAACACATGAATCCTTTCTGTTGATACAATGTGACTCTTTTGTGATTGCCCAAGCCTCTTTACATTTTTATTTTTTATCATCGTTTTTGGAACAGATTGTTTTCACATTGATGGGAATGAAAGTGTATCCCACAGTGAACTCATAATTAAGAAAAAGTGATTTGTATTTATTCTGTTTGGCTCTGTTGTGCAAGTGTGCATGCTGGGAAATAGTTTTAATTCCAGAGATTCTGCTTTAAATATTACTTCAGAACTCAGCTTGCAATTTTTGCAATGCCTAATTGTTCACAGCATTGCAGTCATAAATTCCTTATGGACTCATTTAGAATATTTATACAGGAAATATCAGCATTGTTGCCATTTGCATTATTGATACTAAAGCACTTTTGTTAACCCAAGCATTAGTCCTTGAATGATTTGATTCTATCATACCTCAAAGCAAGCTTTGGGAACTTTGGTTATTTGTTTTTCTAATATCATTTTGGCAGATGATTTTATAGAAAATTATTGTACTTGGTATTCTATTACATTTCTTCTAGACTCTATTGCTGGCCTTTTTATAATTATTGTTAGTCTTAAATCTATTCAGTATTCTGTTAAAAAATACAAATATATTGCACTGTATTTTGAAGAATATAGGCAACCTCTATTATGTTATAATCGGATGTCATTGTGCAGCTTACATACTTGTACAATAGAGTCAATCAGAATAACAAATAGAAATCAATCTTTCTTGATCATGAGTTTACTACGGCCACACTTTCACTCCCTCAATGTAAAAAACAATCTCTGCTGAAAGAGATAACAGAAAAAGAAAATATAAGTTCTAACTACTAAACTTTAAGCAGCACTATGATTCTGGCATTAATCTGCTGAAAGGTTTTGAACATCATTTTTATCTTTACATAATAGTAGATTATAACGAGTTTATAAAAAGTACTTCAAGATTTATGAAACTTTTTGGAATTTAAGTGGAGGCATATAGTAAAAGTTTATTCTTATCAACTTAAAATTATATTTCTTTCATGGTACTATCTTTTGAAAGTTATGATTTAACTTTTTTACTTTATTTGAATGACGATCTCCATTATATTTTTAGATTAATCAAGTTAATCGTGCTCTAGCTTCATTTGATATTCATTAATTATATTTGAAAGTTTTATTGGTAGCATCAGTTTTAGAATAAGCCACACACATTTTATATTTTGAATTTAATAATAGACAGTTATTAAAATGAAATGTAAAGAATACAACAATGAATAAATAATAAGGTATTTATTTATATAGTTACTTTAATAAATTGTAAATTAGTGATCAGGCAATGCACATGCGCTTTTCAGATTTTAAACAATACTATCTTTTCATAAAGATTTTATCTTGTGTTTGATAATGAGAGTATTCATTTAGTATAGTTTAAAATCTGTAAAGCGCATGTGCACTATTTTACAATAACAATTAATAAGGTAACTTAAAATTAAAAACAATATTCATAAATAAGCATAAATATTTTAACACTAAATTTAATAATAGATATGGATTAAAATGAAATGTAGACAACATAGTAATATTAATTATTAACAATCAGGGAGAAGAGCTAACATATTTATAAAATTTTGTTTACAGATGCTAACTTTCAAACATGCTTTTCTTTCTTTCTAAATGTCCAAATTATAGATTATGCATTTAATTGAACAGTATTAAGTAATATTCAGATTAAGAACTTATGTAAGTATTTAACATAATACTGGACAACTTTATACCAACAATAAATATTTTTTTAATATTTTTTAATAAAAAAAATAGAAACTTTATAATAAACAAGTTTAATATCAAATAACAGGTAATATCTTATATAATTGTCCCTTGAAATTGCATGATTAAAAAAACATGTGAAAAGATAAACTTCAACCAGTTTTGGTGGAAATTTAATTAAAAAATAACATACAATAAATTTTAAGACAACTCAAGTAATTTCATATCTGGTGATTTTTTTTATTTAAACCATATAAAAAGTTTAAAATTAATACAGACAAAAAATTATTCCATCATTTACTTTTATTCACATGTGTATATGTGCTTATATGTACTGAAAAATATATATGTATGTATGTCAATATGTGGATATATCGATATAATATATATGGTACATTTAAATTAACTCTTTTTTATTAGATTAACATGAATTGAAAACAATTATTTAAATTTAAAAGATAGTACTTTACAAGGCAATATTTCTTCTTTTGTTTTTGTACTTATTTTTTTTACACATGCATATATATATCCGGTATATATTGATATATATATATATATATATATATATCAATATATATATATATATATATATATATATATATATATCCCATGATAACAGCCCAAGCTGATCTAAAATATGGATCTTTTTAATCTGTCATCAAGGCAACTTCTATATGTAAAAGATGGCTGCAGTCTTCTACTCAGGTCTAAAATCTTAATATATATAAGGAAATCAGGCACAGGATTATAACAGATTGAGATTTTTATATTTCTATAAGTTTAAAAAAATCCAACCAAAAAGGCAAATATAACATATATTGAAAGTAAATTAATAAATAGTCAATTTTAAAGCTTTCACAACTCCCACTTCCTGCTATTAATTACTTTGATAATAAACCTGTTTTTGAACTAAGCTGAATAGTTTTATGAATATAATTTATTTTACAATTTGATCATAAACTGTCTGTCTTTCCTGAACTCATCTATTTAACCAAAATTTACTTTAGATGACTACATCCATGATTAAGTACATATATATTAGACATGCTGTGACATTCCACATATGTATCAGTCCACTGATTCCAATAAGTAAACCTGAAAAAGTACATTTTTAACAAAACAAAAAGCATAAATTTGTAAACAAAAATAATAAATATTTTACTATACTAAATAAAAACTGGTACTTGTGAGTTTTTAATATGGCATTCAGTCATCACAAACATCTCCCCTCTCTTGGGTAAAGGTAAGACATTCTGCCAACACAAATACAGGCAGTAATTTGAAAAGACTGCAAGATTTAAGAGTTTTCGGTGTCACAGCAGATATAATACGTAAGTACCAACATTATTATTAAACATTTGTTAGATTAGCGATTATCTTATCATTTCTACTGAAGCTGCGCATATATATATATATATATATATGCTGGCTTCACCATTTACTGTGGACTAACTAAGACCCTAAGTCCAACCACAGTGAATGTATGTTTCTTTTTCAAACTAAATTTATCGTTTTCTCAAATAGTTGCCTAAATTAAAGAAGGAATTGTGTTAAAGAGAAACGATTCAATAAAATAAAATATAGAAAGTTAAAATTATATTTGCAACTATTTTTAAAATATATTTGGTAGAATTCAATAAGATAAAAATTTTCTTAATTAAATACAATCCATTAAGAAAGGGAATTAATTAATAAAACATTTTCTGAATTAGATAAAAAAAATAGATAACAGGAAAATTTGAAACAACGGGCATGATTTGCTACTAATTAACAGATTAAAAACATAATGGAAAAAGGGTATAAATAAAGAACTTTTCTTTTGTTCTTGGTCTTATGCTTGCGGGTAACCTGTGCTGAAGGTCAGAGAGAAATATTAAGAATTTTGTTGGAAGAAATTTTGCTGAAAAATTGGACAATATAGCGAACTCTTGCTTTCTGTACTTACTTCAAGCTACACTCTATTCTTTCAGCATATAAATAAAAATTCAGAAATGTGTTGCTCTGCAAAAATGCGGGGGTAACCTCTTTGCCTTCGCTCTCTTGAGGACGGAATTGTAACCATGTAAGCCAGCCAGAGAACTAAAGTGTCTGCCCTGTATCCATGAATATCTGCCCTCAAAACATGAAAAACAAGTTTGAAGAACTGGGAAGACCTGCGGAAAACATCTAATGAACTCATTTTGACCCATCCATCTAGTTACCGGTAACGTTCCCATAAATTATTAAAATATCTTTGTAATTTGCAAATTCAATCTATATTTTGTGTTTTTCTATATATGTTTTTGTAATCTATGTATTCGAGTCTTGTGAAATTATATTTCATTAATTGCTTTCTTTTTTTTAAATACTTTAATGGGTGGTAGGGATATTACATATAATGGCGGTGATAATTCTTATTAATTTAATTGAAAAATGCTTCGTTTAACTTTCTACCATTATACTCCCAAAATTAAGTTATTTATTTTATATAAATATTTATTTAGAAAGAAAAGGAAGCAAATCATAGAAAGTGAAAAAACTCTCTTTTAAAATCAAGATTTGATTGCTAAATATTCTATTATAAAACTTTCCAAACTTTAACTTAGTTTTATATATATATATATATATATATATATAAATATATATATATATATATATATATATATATATATATATATATATATATATAAAAGAAAGATCCTTATCAAATGTCATTATATTTTAGTCAATGAAGGGTTACAAATTTAAAGTTATATTTTGAAGAGCGTGAAATAAGACATTCACATTTATATTTTAGTAATAAGAGAGAGTACATTTTGACAATATGTATTAAAAAATTATTAAATAGCATTGGCTTAGTGGTGAATGGGTTAAATTTCAACTAAATAAATAAAATATCCGCCCACTTGTTTTTTTTTATTAATTCAAATTTTATAAAGGTGAAGTTACTATTTTTCTGTGGATTTTCAGTGATAGTTGAGCTTTCCTAAGATATATATTTTGCAGAGGGTTTCTTTTTTAAATTTAAAGGTCATTGACCGTATTTATATGGTATTGTGCCTCGGGTGATCTACTGGGCCGCTCAGCATAAATTACAGTGCTTCTTTTGCCAAGTTTGCTTAGGTTAACATACCTACATTCGGACCTTCTGAAAAATAAATAAATTGTTCAGGATCTCATGTTGATCTCAGTCCCTTAAATGTATGTAACTGGACATAAGCAACAAAAACTCCGATCCTGAATCCGGGTCACGCGTTTAGTGAACGGATTCCATTTTTCTCTCTAACCTAGTTTAGAGACGGAGAGCTATCCGGTCTTGTGTTAACCTCTTGGTAACTGTTATGTCTCGAGTCTCACAGCCCATTATATGCTATCGCCTGTGTGCATGGTCTTGTATATTTATATTTATTGGGAAATCTTTCTCAAAATCTCATAGAAATGTTTCAATTATAGCTGAAAATTCCTGCTGGGTCACTTTATCATTCTTTTTAAATCAGAAGTAGGGCTGTGACTTAAACCTGTCCAAAATGTTTAGTTGAGTTTGATCACCTATTTATTTCTATGTTCTCCAACCACAGAGTTAATGAATCATGTCTCTCTCTCTTGATGTCTTTTACGTAACACTTCCATTGGCTGGAATATTTTAAAGAAGAAATTATAATGTAAAATTTTGTCTGTTCTTATCATTACGATCAATGGATCTTTCATATATGTCTATCCGGTTGCAGTGAAAATAGCCTGTGACACTATTAATAAAGCATTGAGTGAATTATTTTAATGTCAATAATAAAAATTTCTGTTATCTTTCATTCACTATAACTAAAACCACTTAGTATTGTTTTTCTTTTGTGACATACATATGTATGTCTGATCATTATATATGTAAAAATTCCTTTTCGTGGTCTCTTCATTCCCTGACCACGGGCATGCATTAAGATTAAATTCTAGTGAGGTTTGAGGAGTAAGTCGCTTAGTAGCAATCTAGAGGAGTAGATGAGGTTCGAACCTCTTCTATCTGCATCTTTAGGTTAGATTAAAGCAGCTCTACTTTTCTTACCATTACACTACCTCAGATATAATCTTTAAACTGAATTTATATTATATATATATATATATATATATATATATATATATATATATATATATGTTAAAACGAAGATTTGCACGGGTTAAATATATAAAATACATATTTTGCGGGTTCATCCGTGTTAAAAACTTTTAATACCAATACACTGACGTTTCGACTTGGTCACACAAGCCATCCACAGAGTTATAAAAAGGTAGAAAGATGGTTGTAGAGGCGCTACAATCACTGGTTTGAATAAAACATTAAAAATCCCACCAATAGCAAAAATGTTAAATTTAAGAATGTTTTTTAAAGAAATCTTTCCAAATAGGAGGAAGTTTGCACGTATCATCTCGCTTATTGATACAATATGGCCTTTTAAGTATCTCAATGGCTTCTCTGATTTTGCATTGGTAGAGATTATCACATCTGGATATGATCCTGGTACTAGAAAAATCTATTTTATGACCTGAATCTATAGTATGGAGTGAGAGTGCTGATGATGGTGAGTGTTGTTTAACTGCATTAGCATGCTCATCTCTCCTAACACTGATGCGACGATTACTCATACCTATGTAAGAAGCTTTACAATTTTTACATGAGATTTGATAGACACCATGAGATTCAAGAGGGATTGAATCCTTAGGCTTGGTTATTATATTGCTGATCTTTTGATGAGCAGAAAATGCTGTATCTATATTATAGCGTTTTAATATACGTCCGATACTGTCTGTAGTTCCTTTTACATATGGAACACAAATCCTAATAGCTGACTTATCATCTTTTTGTTTCCTATTTTGTCTATTTTGGGCTTGAAATAAGGCTTTTTTTATAAATTTGTAATTATAACTATTTGCTAATAAAACACTATTAATATGATTTATTTCTTCTTTCAGATGTGTGTCATCTGAAAGATTAATTGCTCTATTTAAAAGAGTTTTGGCTACAGAAACTATCTGAGTTGGGTGATGATGAGAATGGAAATGTAAATATCTGTCTGTGTGTGTATCCTTTCTGTAAATAGAAAAAGATAAACTATTTGGTGTTCTGGTGACTAGAACATCAAGAAAAGGGAGTTTTCCATCAGACTCTGTCTCCATTGTAAATTTAATATGAGGATGCATATTATTTAAATGTAAGAAAAAATCATCTAATGTATTTTTTCCATGTTGCCATATGACAAAAGTGTCATCTATGTATCTGAGCCAAATGAGAGGTTTTAAAGATGATGATTCTAAAGCACGAGTTTCTATATATTCCATGAATAAATCAGCTATTACTCCTGAGATAGGTGAGCCCATAGGAGTACCAAAAACTTGTCTGTAATGCTGTCCATTGTATACAAAATATGTATTTAAGAGACAATGTTTAATCAAAGCAATAATATGGTCTGGTAAATTGCAACGTTGTGAGATTATATTTAAAGCTTCATCAATTGGAATGTTTGTAAACAAAGACACGACATCAAAACTGACCAGAATGTCACTAGCATTAATTTTTAAACTTTTTAAAACAGAAATAAAATGAAGAGAGTTTTTAATATATGATTTAATAGATGGGATTGTAGGT
Source organism: Epiperipatus broadwayi (assembly GCA_028023455.1). Classification (NCBI taxonomy): domain Eukaryota; kingdom Metazoa; phylum Onychophora; class Udeonychophora; order Euonychophora; family Peripatidae; genus Epiperipatus; species Epiperipatus broadwayi. The sequence goes on along the minus strand of JAQFVV010000073.1, from coordinate 634,982 downwards.
TTCATGAAATCCGATAAGTATCTAGCTAAAATATGAGTTGGAGAACCTATTGCACTTACTATTGGACGAAGAGGGGTATCTGGTTTGTGAATTTTTGGAAGTCCATAAAATTTTGGACAGACACAAGATTTTTCACGAGGGATTATTTTATTTTTTATCTCTGTTTCAATAGGTGATTTATTAATAATAGCTTTTGTTGTTTTTTCCAAATATGTAGTATGATCTCTTTTTGATAGTTTATAAGTTTTATCACTAAGCAGATCTAAAATTTTATTATGGTAAATGTCACGATCCATTACAACTGTGGCATTACCTTATATATATATATATATATATATATATATATATATATATATATATATATATATTGTGCCCTTTTGTATGGGTCACCTTCTAATTTTTGTGCTAATCTATTAAAAATTTTAAATTTAAGATATATTTGAATGTGTGATGTTGATTTTGCTTATGGTAATATTTCAAAAGATTTAATGAAAGCAATCTATGAGTATTTGATATGTAAAATTGTGCTGATATTGAGAGAGACATTTTAAAATGATGATGATTATAATATATAGTTGGGAAAAATGGCTATAATCAATACTGCATTAATATATTAATAAATAGGTATTTAAAGCTAAAAGTGTTTAAAAGACAAGTTAAAATTAAATGCATATGTTTGTTGTTGATAAAATAATATTATAAAAGAATATAAATATTTTAATTATTGTAAGTACTTAAATAAAAGACTAATATTTGATTTTAATAATATTGGATAATTATTTTAAAATCTGTTATAATATCTTATTTATTTTAAAAATATTTATTTTAAAAAAATGCAATTGTTAGTTATTTTTAGATTATGGGAAGTGTTTCTTTTATTGTAAAAAGAACAGATGTTTGTTAAATTTACACACACATGCGTGGAAGTTGTCTAATAAAGTTGCATAATTATTTTAAAAAAAAAATCATGTTGTAAAATTTATAAATAATACGTGAGTTATCACGAGATAAAAATAAAGATAATCAATGTAGAATATTAAATCTGATTTTAAAATATTGTTTTAAAAATATAACATATAAAAAAAGACTTAGTGTATTTTAAATAGTCTTATAAAAGTTAAAATTAAAATCAAGTAGAATAATATTTTTTTTAAAAAGTGTTTAATAGATTTAAATAAACGATAAGAATTATTTTAAAAAATGTAATAATGTAATAAATATTAAATATTAAATAAGTCATTATTTATTTTTAATTTTGTGTTGTTGGTAAATATGTAAATAAGCCAGCAAAGTTGATTGTTTAATCTACCAATCAAATGGGAAGTTTCTTCCGGTATAAAAGCTCAGGTCAATTGTTAGGAGGGGACTTCGTGATTGAATTTTCAAGTTAATTGTGCTATTAGAAAAATAGCTAAGGCAATTTATAGATGCTCTAAAATCATTTTTAAAATTACAAGAGTGTCATTATAAATAATTTATAAAAGTTTTAAATAATAGATATGCAGTGTTAATTTAGTTTTTCCCAATCAACCATCTCTAAATTGAAGCTCAATTTGCAAGCAAATGGTCATGGAAACATCATATATAGTGAAAATATATCGGAAACTTTACCTTGGAAATATGTCAAACGCTGGATTAGTTCGGAAAATTATAAGATGGAGAAAAGTAGTATTTTGGACAGTATATAATTTTATAAGCTAATTAATAGTGAATATTAGAAAATAGATATTTTAGAGAATAAAATACTTCTTATGATGAAAGTATTTTTGCAAGCTATAAATTTTAAAAAATATATCTTAAGTAAAGATATTAAAAATGAAAGTAGTTTTATAAATATTTGCCTTGTTAAGTCTTTATGTTTAAAAGACTGAATGTTGATGATTTTAAAGGCAAATCAATTGAAATATAATTAGCTAAAAATCTTAATATAATTAAATTATTATATTGAAATAATTTAAACGCAGGTCGTTTATAAATAAAGGAGCTTATTGTTACCTAGATATGTTGATAAGAAATGCGCAAGTGATACGTGGACGTCCAAGTTAATTTAAAAATAATTAAATATAAAATTTTATAAACTATAGACTAAATTAAAATAATAACTTTTGAATAATATTTTTAAAAGAACAAAACCAGGATCCTATAAACTATTTTAATTTTATTTTATTTTCTTGTGGAACTTATTTTTAAAAAAAGAACATTTTCGTTTTTCATAAACTTTTAAAAAAACACATGATGGACCGGAAACAGGAAATGGTGTGCTAGTGAATATGTGCTTAGGATTTTAAAAAAAAACTTTATGGTGGAAAAGAAAACATCGATGGAGTCATGTAATATAATTTTTGTTTTATTTATCTAATATAAAAGTTAAATAATATTAATCTATTTAAAATAAGATAGGTACATTTCTTAAAATTAATAATTAAAGTAATATAATAATTAATTGCATAAGTTTATCTTATAATTAATATAAAACGTAATATGTTAAAGAATGATTGTAAGTATAAATGTAATTTATTTTATGAAGCTGTAATTCCGAAGAATATTGGAAGATGGACTGTACATTAAATCATTATTGATGGTAAAATTATATAGTAATAATTTTGATGTATTTAATATGTATTTCTTTAGATCAACCGAATGATATGTTAGTGTTGAATGGATATATGAATATTTTAAAAAATATACACACATTATATTGGCAGTAACAGTTTATTTAAATATGCATAATTTGAATTTATGAAATAAATACGATACAACATTATATAAAAAGCTTAGAAATAATTATATGATTCTTTCGTAAATAAATTTTGATTTTTATTTTTCTATTATTATGTTGGAGTATTAAAATTATATTTATTATTCATATGGGTAATTATTTTATTTAGAAGTTAGGAAGAGATTTCAAAGTTTATATTTTATTATATTTTATTGGATAAATTAAGTTAAGTTTTATGTAGAAGTTTATGTCTGAGTTAAAGGTTTACTGAATATGATGAAGTGTAAATAGTTTTGAATAATTAGTATTCATGTAAAGTAGATAATTGTTTTCCGGAAAGTTTAAATAAGTTTTAAAGGATGTTTTGTAGATAGAACTTTATTAGGAAGGAGTAGTATAACACATGGATTAAAATAATAATTTCACACAGAAAAGAATCATAAAATTTATCTAATATAGTGCTTTATGAATTTGAAATTGATGAATAATTTAAATATTATTATTTTAACAGTACATATATGTAATGCATATTTAATAAAAACATATAGCATGAATTGCATTAAGTGAAATATAAAATTATAATCAATTATTTGTTATTACATTACAAGGATACATTAGTTTCTATATTATGCTATTAAAGTAATGTTGATAATAAAGTAAACACATACTAGTACATTATAAAATGAATAATAGCAATACTTAAGTGATGTAGCAATTTAATTAATAAAGTTTAATTGTTTACATATGCTACATAAAGATTATTTACATAAATTTTTCTGTGTAATAATTGAAGTTCACTGATATTTATTTAAAATATAAGTTTTCAAAAACATACTTCAATATTATTAGTATAGCATTTTAAAAGCATGTATAGATTATTTAATAGGAGCATGAGCTAATAACAGTGTAAACATTTTTGTATTATTATTTTCTTATTTTTATTTTCTTTTGTTTTCCAAATTTGAATTGTACATATTGTAAATAAATTCTTAATCAAAGTTAATGTAAATAAATTTGTTTAATTTGTTTTAAAAGTGTGTCGAGTTCATTATTTTGCACCATAGCATTTGACAGCAGATAATTTGAAGAAACATAATATTTGCACAATGTGAATTTATTAATATTATTTTAGAAATAAATACAATATTTTCCTGATTATCATTTATGAGAATTGATTAACATTATTACATTATATTACAATGGTCATAGAGTAATTATCATGCATAATATAAGAGTACAATATTATTTATTGCCACAGATTATTAAGTTGTAAGATTTTGATCTATTCTAAAATTAAGATACTATATGAAGATAAAAGATATACACATGATTATTTATTTATTTAATGATTGATGATATAACAAAAATAAATAAGATTAAGTTATACCCTAAGATTAGTATTGAGTATTATTATTATTAGTAAGTTAGGTGTATTTAGGTTTGATATAAAATCCCATATCATACTTATTTACATGAGTTATCATTACTTTAAGATAATTAAAAGAACCTGAGATTATTTAATTATATTCTAAAAATTAAAAGTTAAGATTTATTTATTTTTATTATTATTAAAGATAATTTATTTTATTTAAAAGCCATAAGAATGCTATAGAGGTAGTAGTAAGTTAATAAGGAGGTGATAGTATTCTTATGCCATTGAGACAATGTCTTGGAAGATATTGACTTAATGTAAATCTACTTATTACTTTGTAACTTTACTTCACAGTCTCATGATTTAGTTAAATACTTATTTAATCAGTACATACTATAGAATTATATTGATTTTAATAATTAATAATAAATTTAAGTAGAATATGATAGTATAAAAGTAAATTAAAGGTAGATATGCAAATTTTAATTAAGCATTATAATTTAATTGAGCTAGTCGTATTTCAAATTATATTATACATCAAGAAGTAAGGGTACAATATATATATATATATATATATATATATATATATATATATGTGCATGTTTGCATACGTGGTTATTTAATTGTTCAATAAAATTTAATTTTAAACACAATTGTGAAAATCGTAAGCTCTATAATAATATTGTACAGAATTAACTCATTGATGTAGAACCATATTTTTAAAGTTGAGTTCTAAATCTTTTGACGTAATGCTGTAGTAGCTATAGTTTCCAAGAGATTTCTATTAGAGAGTTGATGGGCTTTATTTATATATTTATGATAATTTCTAATCTGATTTTTTTTTTAAATTGCGAAATCCAGAAGAAATATAATTAACCACTAAACATCACATGATCTCCTAGATCCTAAGATCTAGGTGCAGTGCTCTCAGATCCAAGGCTCCACACTGATGAAGGCCACAAGCCAGAAACTAGTCTGGGGATATTGGATGAGTAGGCACTAGATAGGGATTTTATGCACAAGCCTTCTGGCATCCATTGATTGCTTTTGTTAGCACAAGATGGCACTACTATATGGAGAGTTTTGCTTTGTTTTGGATTGTTTAAAGAAATATAATAAATAGAACTGAGCAGGCGGTAAAGATTAATATATATATATATATTTAAATAATCTATCTTTCATAGATCTTTTTTTTTTTAATTTTATAATGATAGTCTTTTTTGATCCTACTCTTTGTTAAAATAAATCTTTAAGGATATTGAATTGAAACTAATTTATTTCTATCTTACAATAACAATTTTCGGAATCTATTATATTTATATGTTATTAATAAAATCATATTTAATTAAATCACTTGAAAATAATGTTATATTTAAACATGAAGTGTATTAATTTTTACTTTAATATAATATTCATAAAAGTGAAAATATCCTTTATAGATATTTAAATGAAAAAACTGAAATATATAAAAAATGTTTAAGATAATTCCATAGTATATTGTATATAAAATAATTCCTTTTGCTTATTAAATTAAGTTTTAACATTTATATATATTTTTTATATATTAATTTTGTCTTCATTTTTTAAGCTTTTTTTTTTTGCTTTTTAGAATTCTATCTTTGATTTTTATTTCTGAAACCTTGACATTGGATAAACTGATATTAATAATTACCTTTTTTTTGTGACATTTCGTTTTACTCTCAAATATAATTTAATTAGACATAATACTGTTTTTATTTTTGAAAATTTTATTATATTCGACTACATTATTATATAACTTTAATTGTACATCTAGAATAAAGGTTGTATCGAGAGGATGAAAAAGGAGTACTCCTTTATCAAAAAATCACTTCATCCCTTCTATCGCGACTGCTATATATTCTCTTACTGCAACTAAAATACAAGTCGGTACAAAATATCCATTCTTTTTATCTTATATATATCTCGTACATATACAGGTGTGTGTATGTGTATTAATAACACATTTTCTGTTATTTTAGTGATGGATATATAATATATATGCGAGATATAAATTAAATTTCAAAATAATTCTTATCAGAAGAATTTGGAATAAAATTTATCTTCAAATATTTGTTTATATTACTCATGAACATATAAATTATTATTATACTTAAAACTAATAAAGCAAATAATTATATGCTATACTTTATTAACTAAAAGATAATTGAATTTATTAAACACAAAAGTTAATTAACATAAAAATAATGATAAAAAAATTATAGTTATATAATTTTAAAATATTCAGAGTTCTAATGGTAATGATAAAATTCGTAGGAATACTATAAATTGTAACTCGAAAGTAATATTAATAACAACAAAAAGCAAAGTTATTCTTACAAAAAGTAATTAATTATTAGAAAGAATATAATAAAAAATATTACTGTATTACTTCCAAGAGAAATATCAATTATTTTACATGTGGATATTTTCATTTTCTTATTTTAATTTCTACACACTTAAATTTATTACTATTATTGTTTTTGTATAATTTCATACAAGATACAATACAAAATGGTTAGTTTTATCTGTAGACGTATTTTCTGATTCACAGATTAGTTTTATAGTCATTGCAAAACTCATTTCTAGAGCATTTTTGTTTCTTTACTTTTCTTAGAGCTGTAATGACAATACTTCTTTTAACAGTGGCTGGCTGTTATATGAATATATGTAATGGTTAATCATATGAGAAGTCGCATGTTGTTCAAATGTTAAAATTCACCAGGAATCTTTAGTCTTGATCATTCTACCATATGCTGCTCAACATCAATATATATATATATATATATATTCTAACCTGTATATCTATGTGTATCTTCACTTACATCAATATATATATATATATATATATATATTCTAACCTGTATATCTATGTGTATCTTCACTTCCAGATAATATATGATATGAAATAAAACGGGTTCTATCTCAGTTAATAATTAACAACTAAAATATTCAGCATTAAAATTAAAATGTTTCACTAGCTCAAATTTGAAATTCGAATAAGGTTCAATTTATTAAAATAAATTAAATAAATATTTAATATTTTCATGAGACTTGAAGTGAAAATACAGGTGACAAAATAGATTACATTGAGCCAATATCCCACAGGATACTACCTCAATGGCATAAGAACACTATCCCCCCTTTATTACTATTTCAAATAACAAACTGATAGTATTCTTATGACTTTAATAACTTCTACTCACTTAGATTAAACTAATAATTAAATCGTAATCTTCTATTTAATAATAATATAGCTCAAATAAAATAATCTCAGGTTCATAAAGTTTATTCTAAGTTAATTTAAAAATACGGAAGTAAAATATGAGAAGAGATTTTATGTCATAATCTACTCCACTGAAACTAATAATAATAAATAACAGTAATCATATTCTTCATTGTTTAACTAATTCTGTATATCTTTTCTTTTTACTATAATTTTATTACCATAATAAAATAATGAAATAATATAATATGATCTTATATCTTCATGTAATGATATAATAAATACGTGGTAGCATTTTAATAATCTGACAAACAAAATATGTGTGGCAACTGATAGCATATAATTTAATATAATATTGTGATAACTGATTTATGACCAATAATATAATGTAAGATTATGATTATTTAATTATAATGAATACCAATAAAATATTTAAAATTCTTAAAATAATTCTCTATTTATCTTTTTGTGCAAAATTATATATTTGTTTCGATTATTATGCATATATCATGATTTCATGCAGCGATGTGGAGAAATAAATAACTCGGACACAAAATTTTTGAAATAACAAAATTTAACAAAGTTTATTACTAACAACAAATAAATAAACAATTTATTTACACTATTTACAGTGGATATCCTTAACTTTTTTACTTTACAGTTTGATCTACCAGGTTATAAAAAAAATAATTTATATTTCAATTACATCTTTATTTAGATTTAGGACAAAATTTTAAAAAAATGTTACTATTTGCTTTCTCATTATGGTTAACTTATTACAAATATATTTATCTACTTTATTAGCAACAGCATTTTATCCTTAATATTATTAAACTATCTTATTTTTAAAAAATTCATACTTAGAAAACATTCTATAGAAAACAATATTTTATAATGAGTATGGATTTCTCAAAATATTAAAAAAAATTTCATCTTGCAAAGTCAAAGATGTTACACAAAATATTATCCAAAATTCAATACTAGATTTTAGTATTTATCACACAATGTTTACTAATCATAATATATTCTTCTTTAAGCCTTACCTTAGTATGATATAAGTGTAATCATCAATATATTTCTGTTAATCAATAAACAAAAAATATACTATGCATATTGTTTATATAATTTACTTTGTACTATTGTATTTTAAAAATATGCAATACTTATTTTCTCTTAAAAAAAAAATACTAAAGCATTTTAAAATTATTATCACTTTAAAGAAAATATCTTTGTTTAGATACTTTATTTTAAAAAAGTTTATATTTTATTTCCGAAATAAAATTCAAAATATATTCTATGATTCTTTTCTTTCCTTAGGATACTTTGGATCTTCAATTTTAAGTTATAATGTCCTATTCCTTCTAAGCAAATAAACCAATCTTATACAAAACGATAGCATAACATAAGTTCCAAATTATTTATCATTTCTCTTAAACATATCTTACTGAATGATGCGGTTACATGAAATAAAGATAGCGAAAACAGATGCATAGGATTAAGGAAGAAAGCTAGAGTATTACTCTTAACATATTTCAAAATCATGGCACAGTGCGAAGAGGTATGACATTTACCTGCCTAATATCCTCTAGTACAGGGACGATGTTAAAGCAATTTCTTCAGCTTTATTAGAACATCAAATATTTAAAGAAATATAAACACTGTCCAAATAAAATGTGTATCAGTCATAGGGCTTTGTTAACTATGCTGATATTCACATAAAGACTAAATATTATTTCCATTCCTTATAACATCCTATTTCTTAAAACATCATCTTGGTTTCCTGTTCACTAAGTACTTCCAAGCCACTACCTCAACATTATTTCTCAAGATTTTCCACATCTTACATCGATAAATAACTATCTGCATTTACAAAACAATAAATAAAATTCATTAATAGTTAAACAATCTAGCTGTTCCACAAGAAAAGTCTGCTCACTTCATTATTCTATATGTCTAATCATATACAATCTACTTAGACAAGATTTGAATATCCAATAATATGAAAATTTTAAAAGAATCACATAATTATTTGTTATGTTGGATTATATTACTAATAAAAAATAATCGTCGTATGCATATTTTCAAATCAATCCTATCTCATAATGTTTTTTTTTTAAATGTTGTATGAAATGCGGTACATATAAGTAAAAAACTTTTACACTTTATTCTTCCAATTTATGGTTGATCTGAAGAAAACAAAAAAATATATACACTATAAATTATCAATAGTTATTATTATTACCAATAACCTTTATCTAGTCATCGTGTTCAGTAGTCTTCCTTTATCCACTTGAGCATTGCAGATATAAAAAAAATTCACACCCATATACTTTATATTAAAATATTTTTAGCTAAATTATTAGATTGTTATATTATAAAATTTTAATATTAATAAATTAATGTTTTTATGTTTTCCTAATCTTGTATAAAAATTTAGATTTAAACTAGGTTAACAAAATAAAAGGAATCAAAACTATATTTACATATTTTCTTGACAATAGTTCCTGATAAGTCCAAAATGCTTATTATTTTCTCTAGAGTTTTTCAAAAATGTTCTGCTCAATGCGTGTTAAAGTTTAAAACAAAATAATTATTAATCCATTTAATAAAATTTATAGAAAATAATCCTTGGTTTTAGTATTTAGGACAATAATTACTAAATCATAATATTAATTAATCCCATGAAGCTTCTTAATCTTCTCTACCAATATTCTCTGTGTATCCGATGCATCAATCCATCTAATTTAACTTTAAAAATATTCGATAAACTTTTAAGTACTATTTGTATTTCCATGGATCCATCTTTTATTCAACTATGTGTTCACTTTTTTATATATGTTTCCTTCTTGATACATTTAAATTTTCGTTTGATATTTTTAAATCTTTTTTAAAATAAAAAACTTCAAGTACTTTTAAGCAAATCTTTTCTAAATACATTTTTAAATAATTCTAAGACCGGATATTTTAATATCAAAAACGCTTCTATAACATATTCTCCTGGGTTCTTTCTTTAATTATTGAAAATATCTTTAAAAATATTATCTTCAGAAAGTATATAACATTTTACTCCTTTGAATATCATATTATATAAAATGATTCATGAGATATAATTGTCTTATTACTATTTAAAAATAAATCTTGGATAAACTTATAAATAATAATGCATCTCCAATTTTTTCATTAGACTCCGTATGATGTCCGACCTGTGGTTTTTTATATACCAAACAGTTCTTTGGTGAAATATTAATAAAGCTGTATCAATAAATATTCCAATCATTTTTTCAGCATTACAACTTATATCCATTTTATTTCGTAGTATATCCATTTTTATTGCGAAGTTTAGGCTAAACTTTTAGATAAAATATGACTGATAAAGGAACTTTAAAAAATTTAACAAAGCATGTTAAATGAAATTATTAAAATATTTTTTAGTTTACACTCCCTTTTTTTTTTGCAAGTTACTTTTAAAAATTATCAATTAGTTTTTTTTTGCAAATAAATTATGAGAGAGTGCTAAAATTGACTAAAATAATAATTTTAAATACTATCTCTTTGATAGCTATAATTTACCTTTCTCTTGTTTCAATACATTATTAATCTCCCCTATACCCCTGTGCAATTCATATTTATAGTCTGTAAGAATACCTATTCCTATTGGTTAATTCTTACTTTAGCTTGAGAACAAATTTACATATTTTTAGTTTATAGTACAATTAAATTTCAAAATTAGAAATTATGACGTAATGAACCCAAAATATTATTTAAAATACCACTTTTAATTCAATTATAACTTTATTTAAATTATTTAATCTTTTAAAATAACTTTTAAAAATAACATTTAATAACTTATTCCATTTCTTAATATTCAATTTATCTATTTTTATTTAAATAAAATATTTAATTTTTATTATATCTGTATTCGTCTTTATTACATTATTTAAAACATTACATACGATAGTTAACTTAATGTTCAATACTATTTACTTTTATGATAGGCAATAATTCTATCCAATTCTATAATATAACTTTTAAAATATTTTAAACTTTATTATTAACTCAAACAAGCATGTGTGTGAACCTATGTAATATACAAGTCACATGATTAATAACTTTGACAGACGATTTTTAATCTATTTCTCTGCCTATATTTATAAAATTGATACACTTATTATATTATATAAAATAATTATAAAAAATTTGGAAGAACAATTTAGAAAATATAGAATTAGATATAATTTTCACCATCACAAAGTTTATTTTAAAAATATACTATATTAATTTTGACTATTTAAATATGATTACAAATCTAAATATAGCATTTATTAAATTATACATTTTAAACTATTAAAATCGGATTTTTAAATATACTTTTAATTTTTATAGCTGTGTTATTTAATATGACCAGCTTTTACAACCATATGAAACAATATTTAAAGCTTTATATAACTATTTTTAAATGATTTTATATACTACGTATTTTCTTTAGCTTTAAATTGTACTTTAAAAATATAATCGACAAACTATAATTAATGTATTAAAAGAACATATTCTAAAATTTAAAATTTTTAGTAATTGACTGTTATAAACTATTACTGACCTATAGGAAAGGGCACAATAGGAAAGGGCACAATATAAAATCAGGCCACTCTTAAATATATTATATATATATATATATATATATATATATATATATATATATGGTTACGCTTGGTTTTCATCCAGTTATATTTTGTCAATTCATAAAATAAAATTTTAATTTTAATCAACTGACATCTTAATTATTTAAATCTGTTATAGAATTAGAATTATTTTTAGTATAAAGATTGTAATATTAACTCATTGTAAATTACAAGATTTCATGAATGTTGATGTGTGTAGGTGATAGTGGACTTAAACAGTGGAGAGAACAACAGCTTCATGCCCCCAAATCAAGATGCTTCAGATTGGCCTATACAAGTGGAAAGTTAGGTTAAAGATAAGATGTTTTTTCTTATCTTTATAAAAGTCACTATGTTGTATCATGGTTTGAGAGGTCTCTCTATTGACAAAATAAAGATATTGCTTGACTATTTTAAAAAATGTCAAGGTGCATTTGATGCAGGTTAAATTAAACCCTGTCTTAAAAGTATTTACTTGTACTTCTTGTGCACTTATATATATTTTCAGAATAAACATTATAATATTAACTTGTTGCAAATCACAAGATTTCACGAATGTTAATTTGTATAGGAAATAGTAGACTTGAACAGTGGAGAGAACAATAGCTTCATGTTCCCAAATCAAGATGCTTTAGATTGGCTTTTATAAGTGGAAAGTAAGGTTAAAGATAAGATGGCCACTCTTATCTTTATAAAAGTTGGTATCTTGTGTCATGGTTTGAGAAGTCCCTCTATAGGCAAAATAAAGATATTGCTTGACTATTATACAAAAATTCAAAGCATATTTGATACAGGTTAAAGCTTGTCTTAAAAGTACTTAAATTTGTTATGTGAATCAGTAGTGTCATCTAATGGTTATTAATTTTAATGGATGAGAATAGATAAACTTAATAGATAAATCTCTCTATGATAGTAAATAAACAAATTGTTCAACATATATGTCAGTTCTTTGCCAGGTTGTGAGTGGGCATGCTCAATTATGATTTGACAGATAAATTAGTTTCAATATCTATGATATAATAATCTAATACTACTTTAAATAAAACCATATAATTGCTCTAATATTTTATTGTTAAATAATAATATATCAGTGAACTTAAGATTAGTATTATTTTACATTAAACAAAATAATTAAACATTGAATATTTTTATGGTATTCTAAAATATTAGTAGAGTTCAATTGATCATAACCAAGGTTACAAGGATGGACATTTGCTAATTTTAGGTTAATATCTCTACTGACAATAAAAAATCTGATTGGTCTATTGATTTACAATCAGCCCCTTGACTAAAAGTTTATAAATTAGCTAGTAAAAATTTGGAGAGGGGGATTACTTTTAAATGAACATAGTGATCATTGTCAACTGTCAAATTATCTTATCAATTATTTAAATTATACAAAATATTTAGAATTTATTATTTTCTATAGTGAAAAATATAAATTATTGATTGTTATTAATTATTAAAACATGGGGTAAATTTTAAAGTCCCTTCATTTCCAAAAGGACAGGACACATTATGTTTACCAACTAATAATTTTAAAATTGGAAATCATGAACAAGATCAAAGTTGAAGCAAGAAAATGGCTACCAAGTTTAAGTTGATCCATAAGCAGGTAAAAAAAAATTCATAAATATTAATTTTCATAAATTACCTTATAATTGTTTTATCTATAATATCCATAAAATAAGTAATAAATGTTGCTATTATGAATTTAAATTTATGATAGGAAGTAGTTTTGGAACTTTCATTCATAGGAGAAAGTTAAAAGTAAACTATATTAAAAGTCATACCTGATTTTAATTGCTAAACGATTCTTCTAGTACACTTATAAAAAGCTTTTATTAAAATGAAATGCTAGTTTAAACTAGATGTATATACCATTAATTTCTATTTAATGTCCTATATTTACAGATTACACAAAAAGTAAATTAAATTATTTTATCATGTAAAATTGGTAAAAATAATAACTTACACCAGTCTAAGTTTCAATAATTATGGGCAAATAAACTACTAATTCTAGAGTTCTCAGAAATACTTTACTGAAATTCTTAATATTAAATGTTATAAATTACCTCAAATTTATGAAAAATCAGATATGACTTTACTTAGCTGTAGCAGAATTGTTATGATTATTAAATAAAATAATATTATCTTGCCAATATTATATCAGTTTACCTTAATTCCAAATTAATAAACTGTTATTTTAATAATATTATGAATTTTAAAAGTACTATAGGGTATTTATTGGATAGCTGGATTATATCTTAAAATTAACTAATTATATACCCCAATAATATTTTTGATCACTGTTCATATTCAGCATTGCATTTTCTTCCAGTCTAAAGAGATTGTAATTAGTTAATGACTTTGGTAATTACTCTATGATTAGTAATAAGTGAGTAATAATTGTTTACCTGAAGCATCTAAAATATTATGATTTTAATAAATACATTGAAAATGGATATTATAAAATATTTGTGATAAATAATAAAATTTATAATGATGATATTACAGAAGAAAATCTTCAATGCTAGCTATGTATTTGAAGTTAAAAGTGGAAGTTGATGCCTCATGATAATTAATTTGATGCCTATACAAAAGGGAAGAAATAGTTTAATCATGATATTTACAGAGAAAAAATGCAGTGAGAAATGTAAAGTAATTATGATATTATTAAAAAGCAAAGAACATCATGAGGCCTTTAAAATAATTTTAAAATTTAAATTGTTACCTTCATGTCTTCCCTTTCATCATACAAGAAATTTGAAGAAATTTTATTTAATAATATTTTTATTTATTTATTGTGTATTTATTATAACCTTATGTGTATTTAATATTTGTATGTCTTCAGCAATTGACTGGTCATAAAATAAAGGGATCTGAAATAAGAGATATATTTAGGTGTATGTTTATGTTAAAAAGTAATCACAAGGAAGATAAAATCAATATGATAAATTTTTAAACTTTATTATAACATTTTTTTGTTGTTTGATTAGTAAATATGCCACTATCTAAAGAGCACTGAAAGTCAAAGTCAATTTTGATTGAATGTAGGCTTATTTAATATTTTATTATGTATTATATTATATGATTCATTACTACTGATAATTATTACCCATTAATATTTACTTTCAAGTTGATAATTACATTTTTTTACATATTAATTGATATTCATATTTTGTTTGTTTGGTGTTCACATCTATAATGTAAAAGTTATTTATTGTGAGATTTGATTGTTGCCATGTTAGGCTATCATGACATGATTTTATGCTTGTTGTTTATTTTTATATTCATATCATCTGACATAAGATGTACTTCTTTCCTTATCCCACATGAAAGTGTTAAGTCATCATCATGGGTGAATCACATTGATGTCCATGGGAATTTGGGCTAATTAAGGCCTATATTGTTACAAAGAATTTTGTGTATTTTCTTAAATAAGGGATTAATTGCCATTTTTTTCTCATATTCTTATAGACATTCCAAATAGTAGCACCAAGTTAGCAGACCATCCATAATCATGGAAATGATCGTGGTTTAGGTTATTTACTTACTTATCTGCCTCATCTCATCACTATTATACTTATGGATATATTGCATATGGATTAAATTTCATCCCATTAATTCATGATTGTTTGATATTTAGTGACAGTAAAATCATCCTTAAAGGTATAAATTTGATCTGTGAACTGTGTCAGCATCAGGAAAATGATGATACCAAATAATAATGTCCCTGTTAAGTAGTGGCTTATAGTACTATATTATTGTATTAGTCTATTATCAGCTCAAAGAGGTATCAAATGTACATACTGTATTTATTATTTGCTACTCTTAGTTAAGTAATAATCAATAAAGCAAGTCATATATAGTGTGGCAATGCTTTTATGAGCTTGTATTTACAAATATGTAATATAGGGAGCATACCAATAGTCAAACAAGATCTTAATTGATAAGTGCAGTAAGACAAAATATTTAAAATCTCTATCTGAAACATTAATTAAATATTGGTAAACTAAAATTTTTAATTGTATTATGGAAAAGTTTATAATAGGATATTAGAGAACCAAATATAGAGTTACAGTGATACTGATTTATTTTAGGTAGATTTAAGTTATATTACCAGTTGCACATCTTAGATAATAGAATTGGAATGTTACATAATCTTCTCCATAACTATAGATGCCTTAAGAAATATTTGTCATCTTAAAAGGCCAAGTATTAAGTATTGCTTGCCTACCATTCATTTAATATTAACTTGTGGTTTCTTTACTTGTATTTTAATTTTGATATAGAAATTTAATAAACCTATATGTGGTAAATAAAGTTGAGGAAATTTGTAATAAACTAGAAAGATGTAAATTAAAGAATAAATGTAAATAATAATACTGTAAAATGTAATAATGTATCATAATTTTGATTTGATTTAAGGTGATATTTTCATGTTAGTATTAGAGTCATGATATTTTTTATAAATTCCTTTTGATAAATTTGATAAAGGATATATATATATATATATATATCCTTTATCCTTTATAAATAGGAATATATATATATATATATATATATATATTGTTTTTCTGAAGGTTTGTGATGATGGTGTTCTAGCTGTATTTTTATATTGGACTATTTCCATCATCTAATATGTGTGTTGAATGTCTTTAGAAAAGTTTAATTTTTAGTTAAATATTCCAAATGCATTCAACTGTTAGTAATATCACAGCAAACAGGTTAGTATATGCACCAACTGTTAGTAATATCACAGCAAACAAATGTTAATAATATCACAGCAAACAGGTTAGTATATGCACTAACTGTTAGTAATATCACAGCAAACAGGTTAGTATATGCACAACGTTTCGAGAGGTATTTTTCTCCCCTCTTCTTCAGGTGTTGCTGGCCTGACCAGTGACAGTACTAGCATGGGATTCGAACCTGGGTCCTTAGATTCTTGATTATTGAAATTTAAGGTAACGCTCTAACCAACTGAGCCATCCTGCCAAAGGCAACAGTATGTAGTAATTTCATATACTTATCTATGAGGTTCCTCCTGATTTCTCCACTTTTTCCTCAGAGCAAAGTTGATTAGTGATTTCCATACATTATGTATAGTCACACTAGGTTGGCTTATGGGATTTTTTGCCATTGTCATGTGAGCAGCTTCTTTAAATTTTCTTCTTTGTACCTTTTCTTCTTTATCCAATATTTTTGTATTTTCCCAATTGAACGTATGTTCATTGGTCCATACATGGTCTGCTACCTTAGACACATCTGTTTTCTCTCTTCTAATCATCAGTTTATGTTCTTGCAAGCGCTTTTGAATGGGACGGCTGGTCTCACCAATATATGTTCTTCCACATTCACATGGTATTTCATAGATGCAGTTTTTTCTTTGCAGCATTTCAAGTTTAGGCTTTGTAGATGTTAGAATTCCTCGTAGTGTGGTATGGCTCTGAAAAGCTGTTCTGATGTTATACTGATTGCAGATAAGAAAACATTAAACAG
Source organism: Epiperipatus broadwayi (assembly GCA_028023455.1). Taxonomy (NCBI): domain Eukaryota; kingdom Metazoa; phylum Onychophora; class Udeonychophora; order Euonychophora; family Peripatidae; genus Epiperipatus; species Epiperipatus broadwayi. The sequence goes on along the minus strand of JAQFVV010000073.1, from coordinate 617,484 downwards.
ACAACAAAAAGAACCATCAAGAGAAAAGACAATTATTGGTACTGTAGTGTATCCATACATTCCAAAAATAGCAGACAAATTAAGGAAAATCTGCAATCAGTATAACATCAGAACAGCTTTTCAGAGCCATACCACACTACGAGGAATTCTAACATCTACAAAGCCTAAACTTGAAATGCTGCAAAGAAAAAACTGCATCTATGAAATACCATGTGAATGTGGAAGAACATATATTGGTGAGACCAGCTGTCCCATTCAAAAGCGCTTGCAAGAACATAAACTGATGATTAGAAGAGAGAAAACAGATGTGTCTAAGGTAGCAGACCATGTATGGACCAATGAACATACGTTCAATTGGGAAAATACAAAAATATTGGATAAAGAAGAAAAGGTACAAAGAAGAAAATTTAAAGAAGCTGCTCACATGACAATGGCAAAAAATCCCATAAGCCAACCTAGTGTGACTATACATAATGTATGGAAACCACTAATCAACTTTGCTCTGAGGAAAAAGTGGAGAAATCAGGAGGAACCTCATAGATAAGTATATGAAATTACTACATACTGTTGCCTTTGGCAGGATGGCTCAGTTGGTTAGAGCGTTACCTTAAATTTCAATAATCAAGAATCTAAGGACCCAGGTTCGAATCCCATGCTAGTACTGTCACTGGTCAGGCCAGCAACACCTGAAGAAGAGGGGAGAAAAATACCTCTCGAAACGTTGTGCATATACTAACCTGTTTGCTGTGATATTACTAACAGTTAGTGCATATACTAACCTGTTTGCTGTGATATTATTAACATTTGTTTGCTGTGATATTACTAACAGTTGGTGCATATACTAACCTGTTTGCTGTGATATTACTAACAGTTGAATGCATTTGGAATATTTAACTAAAAATTAAACTTTTCTAAAGACATTCAACACACATATTAGATGATGGAAATAGTCCAATATAAAAATACAAATATATATATATATATATATATATATATATATATATATATATATATATATGTATTTTTATATTATATATATATATATATATATATATAATTTTAAATATTAATTGTAAATAAAATTTATTTTTAAAATTTAGTAAGTTGTCAGAAACTTTGTTGCTAAACAGATAAACACAATTCACATTATTATTATTGCTATCACCATCATCATCACTCAATATGATTAATTTTGTTATATGTTCAGCAATATCATCAATAAATTTTGCTAAAACATTTCTATTTAAAGCATATAAAATTATACTATTGACTGATGAAAATACTGTGGTATTATGCAGAGATGCTATTTTAAAGTGATATCTTCAAAACAAAATATTTGATTTTTAATAATAATACCTTAATAAATTGTAAGATGTGATCACTCACTAAACTTAACCATGCTGATCAAAAAAATCAAATTTAAAATATCCTTAGATGATGTTATTAGTGTCCTATTAATATTATTGTAATTGTGATCAAGATATTTTAAGATTGTCTAATGGCTAACATGATTGTTGTGTCTACATTATTATTATGGATTTATAAAGTTAAGTGTTTGTTTTTATTATTATTAATGAAAGGAGTTACATATCAATTAGTATTTTTATTTTGTAATATAATTTATCTTACATTTCTATATCTGGACAGCCATAAAATCCCTCTGATTGATCCAGATATATAATATGAAATTGTTAAATTCTAAAATCATATAAACCCTGAGAAAATTATTGATTGATAATTTTAAGCTTTGATTTTGTTTGTTAGATTTTACTTCTTATGTCATTTGGTATACATTACCTTAGTCTCTTACTTTACTCTGATTGATTTCATGAATTAATTGAAATTCCCAAGATTTAAACCTTTTTCTTTGAATATTTACATTTAGAACTCCTTGTTTTTATTTTAGTAGTATCAAATTAATGTTTCAGGATCTCTTTCATCATCATCGAGATTGTTGTAATAGTTCATCAATTTGCACCAGCATAATTTATTCATCGTTCATTGACTCCTATTTCATTGCAAAATTAACTATTCATTATACTATAACAAATGCTAAGTCCATGCTTAGTTTTATATTTAATCTCTATATGTTAGTTGAAGAGTATTGAAACAAGTTTATGTTGGTTTCATTCTTTAAGCTTTTAATCATCTTTCAATTTTTTTAGCTTACAGTCTTTCAAAAAATTATTAGGTGACTATTAGGTTAATCTAGTAAGTGATACATTGCAGAACCTTATCCCAATGGTCCCTCATCTCTATTTATAATCAATTTTTTGACTAAATTGAGATATGAGATCTTGGATTTTTTATTACACATGATTTTGATTAGCCATGATTATAAGTAAGAATAGACTTATTTTTATTTACCAGTAATACATTTTTATCATTCTTACTTTTTTTTACTTTCTGTCTTACACAACAATGCTTAATATAGTTCTGTATAACCTCTAACAGCTTTTTTCTTTTAAGTAAATATTATTTTATTTTTTAATACTTTTATATAAGAATATTCTTTTGTTATTGTCACATGCTTCATGATAACTACTCTTTCGATTAAAAATTAAGAAACCCCATTATTGTTCATTTATTGGAAAAAGACTTTCATTATAATATGTATATCATCTTAATAAAACATACAATTTCTCTATAATATCACCATTTTTTAACATTTTATTTTTTGATTACATTTTAAGAAAACAATTAGTTTTATTCAGGGGTATGTGATTACACAATGTTTAATTATCTTGTTAACATATAATTAAAACTAATATTTGTGTAATCTGAAATTCATATGATATTTTAATTTTGACATCATCTTTCTTAGTTTTATTTTCAATAGTTATAAATATATATACAAATACAAGTAATCAAGATAATAATTTAATTATGCTTGTTTATTATGTATGTCATGATTTTTGCTCTTTATACTAATATTATAAACTGTTTTTATTTAGTATACAAACACCATTTCTTCTCTTATAATCACTTTTACTCATACAAAAACCTAGTATAAAAAGCTAATAATCATATCTATTCCAACATTTATTCTAAAACATTTTAAAATAAGCTTTTTTATATAATAATTAGACTCTGATCTTTGGGATTAGGAATTGGAATAGTTTTTGGAATGGAAAAGATTTCTGAATCGAAAAAAAAATTAAAAGATAGCAACCCATGGAGGGAGATGTTTTTGTTTACTGATGTCTTGCACTAGTGCTTCATTGGCTTGATTTTATAAAAAAAAATATCTATACATAATCATCATTTTCATTATCTTTTTAATTTAGAATCTTTCTATCAATTTTTTTAACTTATAGCCTTTTGCATTTATTGTATTTTCGGTTTATTCTGTCTTTCTCTGCTAATGTTGACATCGATATATATCTTAGCAACTTACTGCCAACTATTCTTTACAAGGGGGCTTGAAAATCGGTGTTCAAGTCCCCTAAATTAAATTTAAACTCCATGTATATGAATTATGCTTGTATTTCAAAAATATATTATTTATTGTATATTTATGTATTACTAATGTGGAGTTGGACTGGATATATTGCTAGAAGAGATAATAGATGGACAATTGAAATCTTAAACTGGATTCCAAGAGATTGTAAAATATCCAGAAAGAGACCATGTGTGAGATGGATGGATGAAATAAGAAAGTGTGCAGGGTGATATGGAGAAGAGAAGGTAAAAATCGAAAAAGATGGATTGAACTATCCTGCAGTGGATTGATAATTGTTGTTGTTGTTGATGATGACGATGAATGTATTTATGCCTAATTTTCCTCTTTTTTAAAACTTCTTAATCACATTTATCTCCACAACTTTCAATTTCTATCAAAAATTTATAATTAAATAAATAAAAAAAATATATATAATTACTTAATATTCTCTGATAGTATTACATTAATTATTAAGTGCATTTAAATCTATAAACACACTTGATAAAAATTTAGGTTTTAAATTTATTTTGTAAATTATTAGTAAATTTATAACTGTATCAATATTATTTAATAAATTTAAAAAAAGTCATTAATTAATGCCCTGTAATTAAAAGTTGCTAAGTATTTTAAATAAAAAAGAAATTCCTGTGAACGTTAATCGAGGCATTTAATATAAAATAATTATAAATGATTAAATAAGATTTAATAAAAAAAATTGAATTAATTTATATCATTTCTACCTTTATTTTATACGAAACTTTTTCTTCTTTCCGTTGATATTTACAGAATAATTACCTGGATAACCTGCAGAGATAATTATTTACTTTTTTAGTTGTTAGATGGTAATTAAAAATTCTAGAATAAACAAAGAGAATATTAAATTATCAGGAACGTTTTATTTTACTTAGAAGATGTTTTTTTCTAATAAAATACACAAATATTTAAACCAATACATATAAAATAAAGCGTTTTTAAAACTAACGTATCATCTTTGGTATTCCGTATTTTATATGTTTCAGCACGAATTGTATTTTGGGTATCAATATTTTTTATTAAATGACTGTGAAGGATAGACATTCACACTGACCTAATTATGTCATTGTTACTTAAATATCATTAATGGATCGATAATGATTGAAAGTAATATATATAATATTTTGTATACATGTAAATGTTTAATGTGATTTTCAAGTATTATTAATATGGATAAATGAATTGCTCTCTAATCGCAATTTCAAATTAATTACATTAAATATTTAGGCTGATTTAATCTATGCTCTTACGACTGTTGTAGTTCATGATGAATGTATAATTTAGAAATATGATTTAACAAAGTTTCTTTACAATGGTTCATAAATATAAATGGCATTTTGTAAGGGTGGTTGATGCCAAAGCACGTGTGAAGGTTGTTTGATTTTTGCATCATATGGCAGTGTAAAAAAACTACAGTACTATTAATTGTTGCATTGAATGTTAAATATAAATTTGTTTCGTATGTATGGTGCTAATTAATAATTTTTACAAATGTGCACCCTTATAAAAATACGGACATAAATATATATATATAAATCAAATGGAAAATTCAATGAGCTATTAATATAAACAAATAATTGAACTATTTATTGGCTATCATGTTTAATAAAATTTACAATGACAAAACTATATTTTTGTACCGCAAATCTATATAATATATGGAAAATTATCATGAACTTCAACAACTGGAAGAGTATATACTAAATCAGCTTAAATATTTAGTGTAAATTCGTTTGAAATGTCAGCTAGAGGGAGCTTCAATTATTTATATTAATAAAACTTAAAATTCATTGTTAATTATTTATATATGTCTTGCATTGGTGGTAGAGAGGTCAGCGCGACTGCCTTGCTCTTGCAGGCAGTTTCTTGGGTTGTGGGTTTGCGTCCCAGCTGATGCTATGACCCTTAAAAAAAATATTTACTATATATACAAAATAGTAAAATAGAAAATAATATAATGTTAAATACTAGCAAAATACATTTATACTAAAATTCTCTCATGTCTATGGTTTCATCTATTAATAAATAGATGTCCTCTAAGTGAAAATACATAAACACACAAGTTATGTATGGGTTTGGCTTGAGATGGTCTATTTATTAATATATTAAACCATAATAATGAAAGAATTTTAATGTGTTTTCACTTTAGAGGTTAATTTATTAATAGATGAAATTATAGCCAGAGAATTATAATATACATTTGTTATTCTACTAGTATGTTGTGTTATATAATTTTTTATTTTATTATTACATATAAAATAATGGTAGGCAGTATTAAATTTACAAGATAGTAATTATATGCATCATCATCATTATCACTTTGATTTATTATTGATCCATTGCAGAATGAAAGTCTCTCCAAATTTACTACAGTTTCTCTGATTTATAAACTTTCTTCTTCACAGTATATCAGATTGTCATCTATCCATCTTGTAAATTATTTTTTTCTTGGTTTTTTAGAATATTTTGGAGTCGAATGTAAGATTTGAACTGTTTATTTACTATTATTTCTTATAGAAATATGTTCAGTCCAACTTAATTTTATTTTTTAATTCTTTTAATGATGTTAATGATACCTGTTTGCTTTATCACCCATGCATTTCATTTTGGTAATAGTTCTTCATATTTTGTTCAGTGATCCAAAGTCTCTAAATTGCTCTTATGTTAAGTGTCCAAGTCTTAGGTACATAGGTAATCACTGATAAGAAGTGTATTTTAATTTTTTTTATTTTCAAACAGAATAATTTTTTTGTTAAAAAAACTAAGTTATCTCAACCAAATAAAATCCATTCTATAATTAATTTCATTCATTGATCATCATCATCATCAACCATTATAAACCCACTTCAGGATTAAGGTCACTCCAAGTTCAATCCATCTTCTCTAATATTTAGCTTCTCTTCTCCACAGCACCCCTGCACACTTTCTTATTTCATCCATCCATCTCACATGTGATCTCTTCCTGGGTCTTTTACAATCTCTTGGAATCCAGTTTAAAATTTCAATTGTTCATCTATTATTATCTCTTTTAGGAATATGTCCAGCCCAACTTCACTTTAGTCTTTTAATTTTTACAATGAGGTCAGTAACACCTGTTTGTTCTCTTATCCATATATTGCATTTATGATCTCTTCTTGTTACTCCCAACATGCATTTCTCCATACTTCTTTAAGTGGTCTGAAGTCTCTGTATTGCTCTTCTATTAAGTGTCCAAGTTACAGATCCGTAAGTAATAACTGGAAAAACATTTGTTAAAAACCTTCCTTTTCAAACACATAGGCATATTTTCTTTTAGTATCAAGTTATATCTACCAAAAGCACTCCAACCAAGTTTAATTCTGTGATTAATTTCATCCATTATGTTTCCATCTGTATTAATAATCTGACCAAGGTATTTGTAACTATTAACTTCTTCTAACTTTATTCATTATGATTTCATATATATTAATGACCTGACCAAGACATTTGTTATTATTTTTTTCTAGTTCATAATTATCAATCTTTACTTTTAAAGAAAGCCATTGAGCTTTACTTTAGTCTTTCTAACATTTCTTTTTATTCCTATTTTGTTACCTTCTTATAACACTTGCAAAATGTTCTAAAGATATAAAGCTTTCTTTGTAAATGCAACTACATGATTACAAAATGTAGGTGACTTAAATAATTTCAATTTCTAAATCCTTTTCCATTTTAATACATAAAATACTTCATGTACAACTGATGTAAAAAGTTTTGGAGATGTGGAAACACTTTGTTGTATAATCTTCTCAGTGTTAATATTTTTATTATCATTATGCAATCTAATCATTGCTGTTATATTTTATTAATATTATTCAGAATATAACAATTTCTTGAATCTATATTTTGATGATCACTGTGGAAATGTTTATCAAATTAAATGCCTTTTTATAATTTATAAACCAAAAGCATAATAGCAACTCACATTCATTAATGCATTCTATAACTTCTCTCAATATATGGATGTGCTCTTTAGTATTAAAACATCTTTTAAATTGATCATGTTTTTTTGGTTGGTTAAAATCCAATGTATACTGTAGAGAAGTTGTAATTATCTTAAATAAAGATTTTGCCAAGAACTAATAAAAGACTGATGAGTCTGTACTCCTTTATCATTTTTTAAATACCAATATTGTTACTGCATTCTTCCAATTATTTGGAGCATGATCTTTATTATTTAGAATTTTGGTATATAATTTTTCAAAGAATTGATCCATTTCTTTACATACTTTTTTTAAGTTTTCAATGAGAATTTCATTATTTCTTGGAACACTTTTCTTCTTCATAGAATTCTGGACAATTCAGATGTAATAATTATAGAGCATACTTTGTTTTCTTAATTTTCATTAATATACAATTTATGGTAAAGCTTTTCCATGCATTTCCTAATGTCATCTCTCTTTTTAGAAATATTTCTATTATTTTTATTACAGAAATAACTCTTTCCAATATCAAAATGCACTCTCCCATTTTTGAGACTTCCGTTCTCTTCTATAATTTTTTTTGCCAATTCACAATGATATTATTATTAACTTTTTATACCATTTTACAAAATTCTAAATATTCAATTCTTTTTAATAAATTCCATTTATACAAAGTGTCCTTTTTTAATATAAATTATCTTGTCTTAGTAGAAAATTTACAAGGAAATTGGTACTTTTTGTACCAGATATCTTTCTTCCATTGCTTAATAGTGCATCAGTTATTGCTTTATAGATTGCATTCAAGTCTGAAACACCTTTAAAATCCGTTAATATTTTAAAATGATTTCTGAATGTTATTAATATCAATTATTAATATTGTTTTTTTAAATAGTTATCTCTCTAGTTTTGCATTAACTCTTATTTTATGTCTTATTAATGTTTTTTACCTATTAAAAACATTCCAATCTTAACAAAAGTATTTTGTGTTAGTCAAAATATAATCCAACTCTGCTATGCCTTTATTTGGATTATTCCATATTCATTTTATTTATAATTTTTTTCCAAAATAAAATCAAAATATATACTCTTCTCATTCTGTGAAGTCCACAAGCTAGTTTCCATTCTCATTTCTATTTCCATAACAAAATTTATCCACACAACTTATATCTTTCATTAAATTATTACTTTTAGCATTAAAATTTCCCATGACAATTATAAAATGTTTTGTTTGATTAAAAGTATTTTATACATTTCTATAAAATCTTCTACTTCATCATAAATTATTTGTATTTGGTATCTTTCAGTAGTTTAGATAATTAATCTTGCCACTCTGCCTGATATATTATTTTTCTTCATATTTTTCATTTTTTTATTTTCCTTCTCCTTTTTCTTCTTCTACTTCCCCTTCCCCTTCTTTTTTTCTTCCTCTCTTCCTCCTCCTTTTTCTTCTCCTTTTACTTTTTGTGCTTTTTCTTTTTTCTCTTCTTATTCCTCTTCTTCTTTTTCTTTTCTTCTTCTTTTTTCTTTTCTTCTTCTTTTTGTTTTTTTTATTCTCCTCCCCTTCTTCTCACCCTTTTTCTTCTCCTTCTTCTACCTATTCCTCCTCCTCAAAGTTTTTTTTAATATTTGTGATTTGAATATTTTTATATTGGGTTTTCCTAATATGAAGAAACATGTTTCCTCTAATTAAAATCTGTAGGTGAACTGTGACACATGTAAATGTATATTGTAATAATATTGGCGAAATGGAGAAATGGTATCTAAGCATAAATGTTTATTCTCTCTGAAAATCTATATATAATTAAAAATAGCATATTAACAATATCTGAGTGTATATGCATGCATATATTTAGTGCCACATTGACTTTTACTTTAAAAAATTGATACCAGAATAGAGACAACCAATGTGTACACGGTCACTTTTTAAATTTAATTATATACTCTATATTTAATTAACCTATATGACAGATAACTATCATTACTACACCCATACGCATTACACTCTAGTTTCATCCTATTTTAAATTCACTGATGACAGTGAGACACTGATATATCTTTATATCTAATAAAAAAAAAGAGTGGTGAGTTTTATATAAAACAATCCATCTCAAGCAATTGAAACATATGGCCACACACGTCATAAAATACATGATTCTCAATATATGTATATTGTTTTTGTGTATATTTTTCTTATGTGGGTGATCATGTGTGTTAAGTTCTTAAGATGGAGTGGAGGATGAATAGAGTGAAAAATTCTGAGTTCAAATTCCTCTAATTACATATATAAGAAACATTAAATATAAGTAAATTACATACAACTTTAGATTTGAATAAAATATTCAGCTAAAGTAAATTTGAAAACTGAAAAAGAAAATTATAATAGATTATAATTATTCATTCTGCATAGATTGAAAAGCAGGAGCAGAAAATAAAGCAGAATTATTTAAAAAGATGATAAATTCTAAATAATCATATTAATTAATAAGGTGATTGCATCTATAAATATATATTATAGTTTGTAGATAGAGTAGGAAATTAATCAGTTGATAAAATTAGCCAAAATTGATCTATTTGACGATAGACAATCAAAATCAAGTACAATACAAAATAGAATAGCTACCCATAAGAAATGATTAATTTGAGAAATGATTATTACATATATATAAATTTTTTTTAGCATAATAGAGAAGAAAAGAACAAATATTGGAAATAAATTTTAAAAAGTACAAAAGTTATGAGAAAATTATGAGAAGTTAAAAAATTTTTTTCAGAAAGATATTCAAACTGCTGAATGTAATGTCAATGAAAGTAGTAAAGACTTTGAAAAGTGATGAAGATACAGTAGAAGACATATCTACATTATGAAGATAGCTAAAGTTGATAAGAATATTGTATAAAATAATTCAATAGATGAATAAAAAGAGGGAAAGTGGCACTAAGGAATAATCAGTAGATAACTCTAAAACATATAGAAAATTATTAAATAAAAACCATATTATATTTATTTTTTGTTGAAATATGATTAAAATAATAGGAATCTTACATAAGAGACAGAATATATATTTCTAAAAATTAGGAAGTTTAGAATGGCCAAAATGAGTTGTTGAATAATTATCCAACAACTCCAACTTTACAGTTTAGTGATTTTTCAAAGATAAGACCACAAGTGGTTGAAATAAAAAGACTGCTAGGGTATAAAACTTGGTGAATTATAAGGAAATATTGTGTTTGGTTAAATACCAAAAATCGCACGTTGGATTTAGTTTAAAACCGCTCTTTATTAAATACTTATCCATTGATTTTGTGACAACTAAGAGGAACCTACTAAAGGGTATTTGATGAGAAAGACTTATTTAAAAATCTTGAATCTAAAACATATGGCATATGATTATAATATAAAATACTAAAGGAAAACAATAAATTTATAAATAGTTTACTCTGCTGTAAAAAGAAAAATATTTATCAATGTATTTAGATTAAAAATTATTATACTTTAATTGCAGATGGTTAAAAATGAGATAAATTTTCTCTCCTGTAATATTTGAATTATGTTTGTAAAATTTGAACATCGTTTAAAAATTCAGTCATATAATAGACTTATATCCTGAATAATGTATGGTAAGCAAAGGTTGGCCTATATATAGATAACTTTGAAGGGCAAGGGAATTCATTTGTCCTTTTGAATCTTTGCTAACGTGTGCTACATCAATTTATATTAAAACAGCATATTCATGAATGTTGATTTACTTTCATATACAGTATTACAATAAATACTATGCTGTATAAAAATAAAAATATTTATAAATAAAATTTAAATAAAATGCTGGAATTTGTTGTTAATACATAAGTGATGTGTGATTTAAAATAAATCATCGTTTCCTGGGTTTCTCAAAACATTTGATCATTATCGAAAGTTTATGCTGAGGATCCAAGTCAGTAATAGAAATAATAAATATAATACAATCCAAAATGACTCTTTAGTAATAGTGAGCAACATTTCAGGCATTTCGATATAACCTTTCTGGATATTACTTTGCCTTTACAACAGAATGAAATTTATGTTAATATAATATGCAGTATTTAAAATTTTGATAATCTAAAGAAAATCTGAATGAAAAAGTAAAATGTTGCATATACAATTATAAAAGTGGCAAATCTAACAATAAAACCTGTTTGTTTAAAAATTATATGAAACCTTTGTAACGATGTAGATAAAATTAAAAATATAATAATACATATCAATTATAACTTGTAGATATCACAAAAAATCAAGTAAATACAAATTGATGCGTGTCTTTTAAACAGAAAACACTATTAAATAATATTGATAGAGAAAAAAATCGAAATTTGATCAATGCAGATAATATATATTTATCAGATATAAATTAAAACATCACAAATGCAGATACAGTGTATTTTCAAGATATCATTTTACAAATATAATGAAAATATATAGCTAAAATAGTTTTAATAACGTTATTACATGCGAAATAAATATTTTTAATGAGGAAATTTCTGATGAAGATAATCTTTAAAACAACGAACCAACAAAAAAATTGTTATAACCATAAAATAGATAATTTGGCTGAATCAATTACCAGTAATTACTGATAATTAAAGAAACAAAAGTAAAACTTGATAACAATATCAAGACTAGTATATTTCAATTTCTTATGATTTTTCAATACAACAAACTCATCATCAAATTCTATTTAGAGAAGTGAAGGTCAAAATAAGACAAAAGTTGAAATAAAATAATAAGTGAATTAAAATTAATGGCAAACATGGTTACTCTGTACACATACTTATTAAATTAACACTAACCCTATTTGATATGAAATTAGATGAAAGCATCTTAAGTTACTAATAATAAAAATCTTTTTTTTAACTTCAAGAAGGATATAATTTGTTCTCATTATACTTCATACCATCTAGCAATATTAAATAAATTTAGACTTTTAATTTGTAAAATGTCGGACTATATATATATATATATATATATATATATATATATATATATATATATATATATATATATATATATATATATATATATATATATATATATATATAATCTGGGTACATCTGTATATAATTTATTAAATATATATAAACCAATGTTTTGACCAGGTCACACTTGTCAACAGCTGGATAACAAATATTGTAAAATAATTGTAGAGGCACTATAAACATTGATAAATAATAATGATGAATGTTCTATTAATAGAAAATAGAAATAATAATTATGAGAAATTATTTAGATTAGTGTTTTTTTAAAAAAAAAAATTCAAATAGAAGATAATTTGCATATATAATCATGTTTGTTCCATACAATTTGGCCTTTTATAGATCTTTCTGGCTTCTCTGATCTGCCATTTTTGGATAATGTTACATTGGGATAGTATTCTTGTATTAGAAAAATCAATACTATGACCTACATCTATAGCATGGAAAAAAACTTCTGCTGATTATGAGTATTTTTAACTACATCAATATGTTAATCTCTTCTAGGATTGATGTGACAACTGCTCATATCTACATAGAAAACTTTACAAATGTTACATGGAAATTTGTAAATTTCATTTGCTTCAAGCGGGACTGAACTTTTAGGCTTGGTTATAATATTATTATTTTTATAAGTGGTATATGTTGTCTTTATATTGTAATATCTTAGAATATGTCCAATATTGTCTGCAGTTTCTTTTATATAAGAAATAAAACTTCTAATAGTTGTTGCTTCTTTTTGTTTTTTTAATATTTAGGGTTTGAATTAAGACTCAGAATATTATATTATTATTATAGCTATTAGCTGTTAAAACACTTATATGATTTATTTCATTTTAGAGATTTGATTTATATAAAAGAAGATCAATATCTTTAGTGAAACGAGTTTTTGCAACAAAAAAGATTTGAGCTGGATGCTGATGTGATGAAAATTTAAAATATCTGTTAGTATGTGTAGATTTTCTGAAAATAAGTGTGTGTAGTCAAGCATTGATGGCTAAGTGGTCAGCATAGCAGCCTTACAACCAGTTGTCCCGAGTTCACGGATTCGTTTTCCAGCCGATGCTTTGACACATGAAAAAAAAAGTATGTGTAATCATCACATTAATGCAAGAAAAGATTAACGTATTAATGCAATTAAAAATATTCATTAGCATCACCTCTATCTCTCCATCTTTCCATGCTATAGTTACAGGTCATAATATTGATTTTACTAATACAACAATATTATCTAGATGTGATACCCTCCAACATTGTCAGTTCAGAAAAGCCATTGAAAACTTGGACCGGAGTACATCGTATCAACAAACATGATCATACATACAAATTACTTTCTATTTGATAGACTTTTTTAAAAACTCATTAATCTAAATAATTTTTGATGTTTACTATTTTTATATATTTGTTATTAATAAAACATTCATTATTGTTATACAACAATGTTTACAGTGCCTCCACAATTATTATATAATATTTATTACTCGGTTGATGACCAATGTGAGTGGGCTGAAACATTAGTTTATATATATATATTTTTTTTTTTTTTTTTCAATAAATTATACACATATGTATATATATATATATATTTTTTTTTTTTTTTTCAATAAATTATACACAGATGTAATCAGATAATATTGCAGTTATATCTGTAACCTGTGAAAATTTTCAATTTTTAATATAATATTACAAATCGACGTCCGTATTTCTTCAAAATAATATACCTAAACTCATAAATAAATATTAGAAAATACATATAATATATATTGTAATGGGATTTGATATTTTTCAAGTTTGTAATATTTAAAATAAAGTTTGTAACTGAATTTACGAGTTTAAGACTAGCTTTACCGGTTTATTACTATTATTTTTATACATCTATATTTTAAATTATTAGCTTCTAATTAATCATTAATTACATGACTTTACATTCCATTACTCAAGCAGAGGAGTAAACATGATTAATACTCTGTCAGATTGAGATTTAATAAAAAATATTAAAACTACAGTCATTTTTCTAGATCGATATAACTCTCTCTAGCTGCAAGAAATGTTAAACATCTCATGGGGAAATTTATAACAGGTTTAAACTCATGGACACCATCCAGTCAACTAGACTGGGCTCCAAGAGATGATCTTAACATACTTCAAGTTTTTGATCCATGACTAGCTATAAAAAAAAAACATGAGATCGGCAACACAAAATATCTAAATAAACTTTACTCATAGGTAAACTGAGAGAGAGAGAGAGAGAGAGAGAGAGAGAGAGAGAGAGAGAGAGAGAGAGAGAGAGAGAGAGAGAGAGAGAGAGAGAGAGAGAGAGAGAGAGAGAGAGAGAGAGAGAGAGAGAGAGAGAAATGACACTAATAATTTACAACACATTTATTAAATAATGCAACATAATTAACAAGGAATTTTCAAAAACATAAAACAAAATATGGACACATATGAATTACTATAATTTATAGCAATCATATGCTTATTTAAATGTAGTTATAATTTACACTTATAAATGATATCTAAAGTTTTATTTAAAGATAAAATTTAAAAGTCCAATACTTGAAATAAAAAATCATAAGTTCTATTATTGTTAATATATTTACCTAGGTTTAAACACGGTCTCTGGGTTTTCATATGTGTAATCACCCTGTTTGGTCAGATTCATGGTAGGCATACATTTTTAGTGTCTGAATTCTTCTTCCTTGCTTTGCGTTCTACTGCACGGGCTGTTTCCATTGATTTGGTAAGGGATATTAAAACATTGGCAAAAGGCAAATCAGAGTAATATTATTGTATCTTTCTATTGGCATAGAGAAGACAATTGGAGGAAAAATGAACGAATCTCCATGATGGTCTAGCAACACATTTCTCTCTCAGCACGACCATAGAAAGATTGCTTCATCATGCTGGACTTTGTTATTTTACCAGCTTGTAGATTTTCTTTCACTGCTACTAACTGACCTTGGTTAACTCTCGAGATAATAATTTTAATAAGTGATTTCAGCTTTTTATATTCTTTTCTATAAAATTTTCTGGTTAATCCGAACAATAGATGATTTCAGTTTTTTATACTCTCTGACTCCACCCCTGCTCGAGTTTTTATCCATACTATCAATTCATTTGATCTTTATTTTTAATTAGTAATATTTTCCATTCCCTTATTTTTCAATTTTAATTACATCAAAATGAGTTATATATTGTTTATTTGATCAGTCTGGAATATTGATCTCCAGAACCTGATTACGTTTACTGTACAATTTTTTTTTTCAATTAATTATAAACTTTTAATTAAACATGCTTCCAATTAAAAGTACTTTTGAAAGAATTATATACAAAAAAGAAAAGTATGATAAGTTATAATTAAAATTTAAATCTATTTCCCAATATTTGTACTTTTTATTTTAACACCTCTTTTTTCTTCAAATCATTAAATATTGAAATATAATTTTATTTTCCTATTTTACTTTTAAAAAATCATGTAACTGGTCTATATATACGCACATAATGTGTGTCTGTATAAATACACAGGTGTAACAAGATAATGTATCAGTTAACCTGTAAAAAAATTCAATTTTTAATATATATATGGAAATATATATTATATTTTCATACTAGAAAATTTACCACTAAATGTTAATAGACAGTAAAGAATAAAAGTAATAAATTGTAAATGCTCCCAGCATTCAAAAGGATACCTCATCTAAATGCAGTATTTTGTCTTTTGGTATTATATAATTAAATCATTATGATAATTAAATATATAAAAATATAACAGATATTTTCATAAATTTAAATAATCAAATAATTACATCTGTTAAAAATTATTAATTATAACATCTAACTGAATGGTGTTACAGTCTATTATTTTTTAAGGGATATGTGAAAGATTGTAAACTTTCTTTCCTTAAATTGTAAATAAATACTGCAGCACTTTAATTTCTACACAATCCCAAGAGATTGGATTTTTCATTAATTACTGTCTACTAATATCTAGTGGAAATTTTTGTAATATAAAAATATAACAGATCTTTTAACATATTTAAATATTTAAACAATTTTATCTATTAAAAATTATTAATTTATATATATAAGATTTTTTTTTATATCAAAGTATTTTTATTAAGCTCTTCATTACTTCTTTCTACACTTTAATTTGACTATTACTTTTTATTTGAATCTTTTCAATTGGTTGAGCCAAGAAATTGATTAATCTATTAATTCTTGCCTAATTTCTATTTTTGCCTTGCAGAGGCGCTTTATTCTTATCCTGCTCATTTTATTTATTTAGATTTCGAGGTCTATTTCCCTTACTTTACTTTCTAGCCATATCAAGTGACATTATAATGTATTTATTTCTTCATCTCAATTGCTGTACTTACCTTTTTCTCTACTGCTTGAGTTTTTATTTGGTCTTTCATTTATTTATTTTGTGTTTTAAGATCTGTTCATTATTCATTGGTCTTTCAGTTCTTTTTTGGATTTTACAATCTTCATTTTGTTTTTCCATTTGACTCTTTAATTTCTATTAACATTTTTATGATCATATTCAATAATTTACTATAAAAAGATTCAGTTTAATTTCCCTAAACCTGCATTTTTGCCTAATTATTATTTCTAATTATTCATTCATATATAATTTATTATACTAAATTGTATTCCAACACAGCCTGAAAAATTACTCATATTTGATATATATATAGGTGTGTGTGTGTAATAGTGTTCAAGGCTAAACAGATTTATAAATTACAATTAGAAACCAGCCAACACTTAATAATCCCAATAAAGATAACAATCAACAATTTCAAACTGTTGTCATGACAATCTCTCTTTAAAAATAAAATTGTTAAAAAGAGGTAGCCTTGACACCAGTTTGAGATTCTTCATTGTTACCCAAATTGGAAATGTCTAAGTGTTGACTGTTTTCTAATGGTTATATATATATATATATATATATATATATATATATATAATATATATATATATATATATATATATATATATATATATATATATATATATATATTGTGCCCTTTTCTATAGGTCAGTAATAGTTCATCACAGTCAATTACTAAAAATTTTAAATTTTAGAATATGTTCTTTTGATTTATTAATTATAGTTTGTCAATTATATTATAAAGTATAATTTGAAGCTAAAGAAAATACATAGTATATAAAATTATAGCGAATCATTTAAAAATAGTTAAGTAAAGCTTAAAATATTGTTGCATATGGTTGCAAAAGCTGGCCATATTAAATAACACAGCTGTAAATAGTTAAAAAGTATATTTAAAAAAGTTCGATTTTAATACTTTAAACTTATAGTAATAAATGTTATATTTTAAATTTATAAAGTCATATTTAATAATCTAATAAAAATCGTATATTTTTAAAAATAAATTTTATGATGGTGAGAATTGTATTTAATTCTATATTTTAAATTATTTTCCAAAGTTTTATAATTATATTATTTAATATAATAAGTGTAGCAATTTTATAAATCTGGGCAGAGAAATAGATTAAAAATCGTCTGTCAAAGTTATTGATCATGTGACTTGTATAATGCATACTTTCACACACACTGCTTGTTTGAATTAATAAAAAAGTTTAAAATATTTTAAAAGATTGCATTATAGAATTGGATGGAATTATTGCCTATCATGAAATCAAATATTAAATATTAAGTTAACTATCATATAACATGTTTTAAATAATGTAATGAAGACGAATACAGTTAATAAAAAAGTTAAATATTTTGTTTAAATAAAAATAGATAAATGGAATATTAAGAATGGAATAGGTTATTAAAATTATTTTAAAAGTTATTTTAAATGTTTAAATAATTTTAATAAAATAATAAATGATTTAAAAGTGGTATTTTAAAATAATATTTTTAAATTTTACTACGTCATAATTTTTATTTTGGAAATTCAATTCTGTAAAAAAATTGAAAATATGTAAATTTGTTCTCAAGCTAAAAGTGAGAATCAGCCAATCAAATGACGTATTTTCTAGACTATAAATATGTTGCATGGGGGTTATTAAGGGAGATTTAATAATGTATTGAAACCAGAGAAAGGTATATTAGTAGCTATCAAAAGATAGTACTTTAAAATTTTTATTTTAGTCAATTTTTAATACTTTCTTATAGTTTTATTTGCAAAAAACTAATTGATATTTTTAAAAGTATTTTGCAAAAGAGAGTTTAAAAAAGTAATATATTTGGGAACTTTGTGAAAATGATTTGCTAGTTTTTTAAAGTACTTACCAGGATTATTTTATCTGAAATTTGACCTAAACTTTGCAATGAAAAGATGGATATACTGTGGAATAAAATGGATATAAATTCTAATAATATAAAAATGTTTTGGGAATATTTTGATACAGATTTATTAATGCTTCACTGGAGAACTGTTCTAGTGCATAAAACCCTCAGTTCGGACATTATATGGAGTCTAAAAAAAATGTATTGAGACATATTATTTATAAGTTTATCCAAGATTTATTTTTTAAAAATAGTAATAAGACAATTATATCTTATGAATCGTTTTATATAATATTATATCAAAAGGAGTAAAATGTTATATCCTTTCTGAAGGTAACATTTTTAAAAAAATATTTTCAAGAGTTAAAGAAAGAACCCAGGAGAATATGTTACTGAAGCGTTTTTGATATTAAAACCTCCAGTCTTAGAATTGTTTAAAATGTATTTAGAAAAGATTTGTTTTAAAAGTACTTGAAGTTTTTTTTTTTTTTTTAAAAAGTGATATATAAAAAATACCAAACGAAAGTTTAAATGTATTAAGAAGGAAACATATATAAAAAAGTGAACATATAGTTGAATAAAAAGATGGATCCATGGAAATATTGTAAAAAAGTTTACCGAATATTTTTAAAGCTAAATTAGATGGAAGATGCATCGGATATGCCGCAGAGAATATTGGCAGAGAATATTGAAGAAATTTCACGGGCTTAATTAATATTATGATTTAATAATTATCATCCTAAATACAAATACCAAGGATTATTTTCTATAAATTTTACTAAATGGGTTAATAATTATTCTTATTTTTAAACTTTAACGCGCTTTGAGGAGAACATTTTTAAAACTCTAGAGAAAATAATAAACATTTTGGACTTATCAGGAACTATTGTCAAGAAAATATGTAATTATAGTTTTGATTCCTTTTATTTTTATTAACCTAGTTTAAATCTAATTTTTTTTTATAAGATTACGAAAACATAAAATATTAATTTGGTGATGATATAAAATTTTATAATGAAATAATCTAATAATTTAGATAAGAATATATTTTAAAATAAAGTGTATGAATGTATATTTCTTTATGTTTGCAATGATCGGTATCTAGTGGATGAAGAAGCCTACTGAGTATGATGACCAGATAAAGGTTATTTTGTTAATAATAATGACTATTAATAATTTATAATGTATATTTTTGTTTTCTTTAAATCATCTATGAATTGTAAGAATGAAGTGTAAAAGGTTTAATTATATGTAATGCATTTCATACAACATTTAAAAAAAAAAAAGAGATAGGATTGATTTGAAAATATGCATACAATGATTTTTTTTATATTAGTGATATAATCCAACATAATAACAAATAATTATGTGATTCTTTTAAAATTTTCATGTTAGGATATTCAAATATTGTCTGATTAGATTATATATGATTAAGCATACAGAATGATGAAGTGGACAAACTTTTCTTGTAGAACAGTGAAATTGTTTTAAAATTATCAGTGAATTTTATTTATTGTTTTGTAAATGCAGATAGTTATTTCTCGATGTAAGATGGGGAAAATCTTGAGAAATAATGTTGAGATAGTGGCTTGGAAGTACTTAGTGAACAGGAAACCAAAATGATGTTTTTAAGAAATAGGATATGATAAGGAATAGAAATAATATTTAATCTTTATGTGGATATCAGCATAGTTAACAAAGCCCTATGATTGGTACACATTTTATTTGGACAGTGTTTTATATTTCTTTAAATATTTGATGTTCTAATAAAGCTGAAGAAATAGCTTTAACATCGTTCATGTATTAGAGGTTATTAGACAGGTAAAGATCATACCTCTTTCTTGTAATGCACTGTGCCATGTTTTTGAGATATGTTATGAGCGATACTCTAGCTTTCTTCCTTAAATCCTATACATCTGTTTCGCTATCTTTATTTCATGTAACTGCATCATTTCAGTAAGATATTTTGAAAAGAAATGATAAATAATTTAGAGCTTAGGTTATGCTATCGTTTTTGTATAAGATTGATTTATTTGCTTATAAGGAATAGAATTTTATAACTTAAAATTGAAGGTCCAATGAATCCTAAGGGAAAGAAAAGAATCATAGAATATATTTTTGAATTTATTTCAGAAATGAAATATAAATTTTGGAATAGAGTATCTAAACAAGATGTTTTCTTTGAAATGTTAATTATTTTTAAATGCTTTATTATTATTTTTTTAAGAGAAAAATAAATATTGCATGTTTTTAAAATACAATAGTACTAAGTAAATTATATAAACAATATGCATAGTATATTTTTTTGTTTATTGAATAACAGGAATATATTGATTGTTACACTTATATCATACTAAAGTAAGGCTAAATAAGAATATATTATGATTAATAAACATTGTGTGAATTTTGGATGAATATTTTATGTAACATCTTTGACTTTGCAAGATGAAATTTTTTAATATTTTGAGAAATCCATACTCATTATAAAGTTAATTTTGATTTCTGTAAAATGTTTTCCTATGAATGTTTTAAAATAAGCTAGTTTTAATAATATTAAGGATGAAATATTTTGCTAATGAAATAAGTAAATATATTTGTAATAAGTTAACCATAACGAGAAACCAAATGGTAACATTTTTATTTTATCTTAAGTCTAAATAAAGATATAACTAAACTATAAATTATTTTTCATAACCTGGTAGATAAAAATGTAAGAATAAAATAAGGATATCCATTGTAAATAATGTACATAAATTGTTTATTTTATTTGTTGTTGTTAATAAACTTTGTTAAAATTTGTTTTTCAAAATTTTTTTTGTCTTGATTGATTATTTCTCCACTTCACTGCATGAAATCACGATATATTCATAACAATTGAAACAAATATATAATTTTGCACAAAAAGATAAATAGAAAATTATTTAAACCATTAAGCATCACATGAGCACATTTTCTATACTAGCACATTAATTGTTGATAAACAGAGCAAAACTCTCCATACAGGTGGCAAAACTGTATGGATAGTTTTGCTCTGTTTATAGAAAATTATTTTAAGAATTTAAATATTTTATTGGTATTCTTTTAATTAAATAATCATAATTTTATAGTATTTTATTGGTCATAAATCAGTTATCACAATATTATATTGAATTATATGCTATCAGTTGGCACATAGTTTTGTTTATAAGATTATCAAATGCTACCACGTATTTATTATATTATTACATAAAGGTAAAATATTACATAAAACTATTTTATTATTTTATTATGGTAATAAAAATATAACGAAAAGAAAAGATATCCAGAATTAGTTAAACAATGAAGAATATTATTATTATTATTTATTATTATTGGTTTCAGTGTAGTAGATTATGACATAAAATCCCTTCTCATATTTTACTACCCTATTTTTATTAACTTAGGATAAACTTTATGAACCTGAGATTTTTATTGAGCTAGATTATTACAAATAGGAGATTAAGATTTAATTATTAGTTTAATCTTAGTGAGTAGAAATTATTAAAGTCGTAAGAATACTATCAGTTTGTTATTTGAAATAGTAATAAAGGGGTATAGTGTTCTTATGCCATTGAGGTAGTATCCTGTAGGATATTGGCTCAATGTAATCTATCTTGTCACCTGTATTTTCACTTCAAGTCTCATGAAAATATTAAAATATTTATTTAATTTATTTTTTATAAACTGAACCTTATTCGTATTTTAAATTTGAGCTAGTGAATCATTTAATTTTAATGCTGAATATTTTATTAATTATTAACTGAGCTAGAACCCGTTTTATTTATATCCTATATTATCTGAAAGTGAGGATGCACAAGACCAGGTTAGAATATATATATATATATATATATATATATATATTCTAACCTATATATATATATATTTATATATATATATATATATATATATATATATAACTGAAAGGAGACCCTTTGATTCCTCTTGGAGGTCTTAAAGGAACCGAGCAGGGCAAATTCCTAATGTCCACTCCATACGTTCTTGTCATTGCAGCTGTTATTACTATGTGATTATTCATATAGTATACGAACATGGATGGGCTACTCACCAACATGCATTAGCCAGCATGGTGAGTTTATTGGCTTTTTACCTCTGAGTTTAAAATCAAGAAACACCATGGTCTTTCTTCTCATTGCCTGATAAGGCAGAATGAATGTTTGTGTAAATGATAAATATTTTTCCAATACATATATACAATTATGACAGACAAAAATAAAGCATGGCCCTTATTCCCAGGAGGTTGTAAAGTCACCAACCAAGGCAGCAGTTGGTGGTCGAAGGCGGAGGGTGCTAAGAATCCCCTGATGATGACTTTTTATTTAGGTACTTACAACTGCAGATCACTTTCAAGAGAAGGAAGATTGCAAAAATTAGAAGAAGAATTGTCTTATATTAAATGGGACATTATTGGACTTTGTGAAGTTAGAAGAAAAGGTGAAGAAACAATTGATTTAAAAAGTGGACATATACTCTATTATAAAGGCACAAATATTGGAAATACAAGTGGAGTAGGATTCATTATAAATAAAAAGTGGAAGAACAATATTGTGGAGATTGATGGTGTATCGGACAGAGTTGCAAGATTAGTTATACAACTTAATAGCAGATACCAAATGCAGATAATTCAGGTTTATGCCCCAACAAGTTCTCATAGTGATAAAGTAGTAGAAGATTTTTATATGGATGTACAAAAGGCTTTTGATCAGAGTAAACAACATTTTAAAATTGTTATGGGAGACTTTAATGCTAGAATTGGTAGACAAATGAAAGATGAAATTGCTGTAGGTAATTTTGGTTATGGTAATAGAAATGAGAGAGGACATAGACTTGTGGAGTTTGCAGAAAAAGAAAAATTTTATATTATGAATTCATTTTTTGAGAAAAATGTTAAAAGGAAATGGACATGGAAGCATCCAAATGAAGGTACAGCAGAATTGGATTATATTTTGACTAACAGGAAATACATATTTCAAGATTGTAATGTTCTTAATAAATTTAACACAGGAAGTGATCATCAATTAGTAAGGTGTAAGTTACGTGTTAATGTAAAACTAGAGAGACAAAAATTATTAAGAAAAACAATATTTACAGTTGATATTTCTAATCTTCAGAAACATTCTAATGAATTTAAATTAGAACTTACAAATAGATTTCAAGTGTTAGGAAATTTTGAACATGATTCAGATTTGAATGAAATTAATATGAAAATAACTGATACACTTTTAAAAACTGCAACAAAAATAGCTGGTAGAAAAAAGCAGCAATTGACTAATAAAATTTCTACTGAGACTAGAGAATTTATGAAGAAAAGAACGAATATGAAGATATACAAAAATGATGTATTAAAAAGAAGTGAATATCTCGAATTTTGTAAAATGGTAAGGAAAAGAGTTGAAAATGATATAAGAAAGTATAACTGTGAAATAGCAAGGAAAGCTGTAGAAGAAAATAAAAGTCTCAAGAATGTTAAACAACATTTTGGTATTGGTAGGAAATTTATATCTGCAATAAGAAAAAAGATAGAATTATTACTAAAAAGAGAGATGACATCATGAAATTGGTAGAAGATTTTTATCAAGAATTATATAGTAATAAAGAACAAGTACCTCCTATATCTATTACATCTTCCGAATTGCCCAGAATTTTAAATGAAGAAGTGAGACATGCAATTAAATGTATGAAGAAAGGAAAGGCTCCAGGAAATGATGGAATTATAATTGATATATTAAAAGAAGCAGGTGAAGAAATAGAAACAATTTTAGCAAAGTTATATACCAAATGTCTAAATGATAAAGATGTACTGGAAGATTGGAAGAATGCAGTAATAATATTAATATTTAAAAAAGGTGATAAAGAAGATGTTAGTAATTACAGACCTATCAGCCTTTTATCAGTTTTATATAAAATTTTTACCAAGATAATTACAACTCATCTACAGAGAACTTTGGATTTCCACCAACCAAGATAAAAAGCTGGATTTAAAAGTGGTTTTAGTACAATATCCAGGTATTGAGAGAAGTCATAGAAAGGACAAATGAATATGAGTTGTCATTATGTTTTGGATTTGTAGATTATGAAAAGGCATTCGATTCTATACACATTTCTTCAGTGACTAAAGCATTGGATCATCAAGGTATAGATCCAGGATATTGTCATATTTTAAAGAATATTTATAAAAATGCAACAGCAACAATTAGATTACATAATGATACTGGAAAAATCAACATTGAGAAAGGTGTAAGACAAGGTGACTCCATATCTCCAAAACTTTTTACAGCAGTGCTGCAAGAAGTATTTTGTGGATTAAAATGGGAAACTAAAGGAATGAAAGTAAATGGAGAGTATTTAAGTCATTTAGACTTTGCAGATGATGTAGTTGTTTTTGCAAATAATGCTTCAGAGCTGCAGGAAATGTTGCAGGAGTTAGCAGATGAAAGTAGAAAAGTAGGACTAAAGATAAATGTTAAAAAGACTAAAGTAATGTTTAATCGATTTGCTCAAAATATGAAAATAAAGATTGATTATGAAGAATTAGAAGACGTTAACAGTTACAAATACCTTGGTCAGATTATTAATACATATGGAAACATAATGGAGGAAATTAATCATAGAATTAAACTTGGTTGGAGTGCTTTTGGTAGAAATAACTTGATACTAAAAGGAAATATGCCTATGTGTTTGAAAAGAATGGTTTTTAACAAATGTGTTTTGCCAGTTCTTACTTATGGATCTGAGACTTGGACACTTAATAGAAGAGCAATACAGAGACTTCAGACCACTCAAAGGAGTATGGAGAGATGTATGTTGGAAGTAACAAGAAGAGATCAAAAACACAATGTATGGGTAAGACAACAAACAGGTGTTACTGACCTTAAAAGATTGAAATGGAGTTGGGCTGGACATATTGCTAGAAGAAATGATAATAGATGGACAATTGAAATTTTAAACTGGATTCCAAGAGATTGTAAAAGACCCAGAAAAAGACCACATGTGAGATGGATGGATGAAATAAGAAAATGTGCAGGGGTGTTGTAGAAAATAGAAACTAAAGATCAGAGAAGATGGATTAAACTTGGAGAGACCTTCATCCTGCAGTGGATTGATAATGGTTGATGATGATGATGATGATGATATATATTATAAATGCCTTACTTAAATCTACAAGAATATCCCCAAAAATGGAGTGGTGTCAGCACTGCAGTCACTATTGACTTACTATTGTGCTCTTCTGAAAATCTGTAGTATTAATTATCCAGTTTTCCATTCAATTGATGACAGAAATTGGAAGCAAACTATGTATTAACATGTGAGTTTAAACAATAAAACTGAACATGTTAATATTGTATGTAGAACCTAATTCAAACACAAATGTCAAAACTGCTGATTAGTATTTTTTTTCTTTTCAGGCTTAGAAGAATTCCTAAGCAATTTTTTTGTGTGTGTGACTTTGAAGAATTTTTTTTTTTTGCAGTTTATTTATAATTTATTATTATTATTGTAAACTATTTATAAAATATTTATTTTAGTACCAAACATATTCATAATTATACTTACATTTAATTTGAAATTATTTGTTTTTAAAAAAATGGGTCAAGAAACAAAGTAATAATGGTAAAAAAGTGAAACTTTGATTAGTTGAAAAAAAAAACGCCTTTACAAATATCACAGCCATTATTTTTTA
Source organism: Epiperipatus broadwayi (assembly GCA_028023455.1). Taxonomy (NCBI): domain Eukaryota; kingdom Metazoa; phylum Onychophora; class Udeonychophora; order Euonychophora; family Peripatidae; genus Epiperipatus; species Epiperipatus broadwayi. The sequence continues at coordinate 591,088 of JAQFVV010000073.1, read as the reverse complement.
TTTTTTAATTATTATAATTGAAATTTTAAATATTAGAACAAAATTTTATTGCTTCAAGATGACTTAATTCATTTGGATTTTAGAATTGAAGCCCAAATAAATATTTTATTCATTTAATACTTTATCAACAATGCAGCAACATTCCAATAGAAAAAAAGTGACTGCTCTCATTTCTTATTTTTATTTATAACTTTTTTTTATATTGGCAAATTTAAATATTTTTATATTTTTAATAAATACAGTAAAAATTATTTATATAAAATACAAAATAACAGTTTAATCTTAAATGTTTAAAAATATAATATAGACAGATACTATGAGAATACATTAAAATATAAAATGGTTTTACATATTAAAAAAACTAATTAAATAAACTTCAATTTGTTGATCTGACTAATAATGTGTTTACATGGAACCAAGAATAAAATAGCTCATGTGCATATAATTGGAGATATTTTGGATAGAAATATTCTAATTAGAGTGTGTCAGACATTATTGTTTAAATTAAAAAAAAAAAAACAATATGTGACTGTCATAAGATATTTGCAGTCATATATAGTAAGTTGTCTTTCAAATTATGAAAAGGATGTGTAAATGTCACGAGATATTATTATCCATGTGTAGTAAAATGTCCCATTTCTAAACGTAATGTAAAATTATGAAATTCAGACTTTATATTTATTTACAGAGGGAGTTGCTGATATTGAATGTTCGTTATTTACTTCAACTAACGTTTTGCATTATGATATTTTCTTTTAGATAGATAGATAGATAGATAGATAGATAGATAGATAGATAGATAGATAGATAGATAGATAGATAGATAGATAGATAGATAGATAGATAGATAGATAGATAGATAGATAGATAGATAGATAGATAGATAGATAGATAGATAGATAGATAGATAGATAGATAGATAGATAGATAGATAGATAGATAGATAGATAGATAGATAGATAGATAGATAGATAGATAGATAGATAGATAGATAGATAGATAGATAGATAGATAGATAGATAGATAGATAGATAGATAGATAGATAGATAGATAGATAGATAGATAGATAGATAGATAGATAGATAGATAGATAGATAGATAGATAGATAGATAGATAGATAGATAGATAGATAGATAGATAGATAGATAGATAGATAGATAGATAGATAGATAGACAGACAAATAGATAGACAGATAGACAGACAGATAGATAGATAGATAGATAGATAGATAGATAGATAGATAGATAGATAGATAGATAGATAGATAGATAGATAGATAGATAGATAGATAGATAGATAGATAGATAGATAGATAGATAGATAGATAGATAATATGTGTGTGTGAGTGTAAATAATATTTGCGTTTTAAATAGTTCTTCTTTATTGACATTTTAAGATTGGATAATGGACTTCAATTGCAAATGTAAATTTTATACTCTTTTGACAATAAGAGAAAAAGTGTGTTCCAAGTTATAAAAATTGAAAATGAAACTTTAAAAAAAAAGTACAAAAGAAATTAATAAGTATAATGTGATTTTATTATGAATTAATTGTAACTGAAATATAGGCCTACTACATACCTGTATCAATATACGTAATATATAGGGTATATGAACACAGACTTTTACATGCTGGTTTAGCATGATACATATATTGGTGATTATTTATCTTTTTCAACATTTATGTGTTTAAGTGTATCAGTGACATGAGATAGAGTGGTGAGTGTTAGGTCATGTGAAAGTCTATGCTCATAGACCCTGTATATTATAAATTAATTATAAAAATGTTAAGTTGCCTGAAATTTTAGAATTTGACAACTAATTTTCCTTTGTTGTGTTAGTATAATTAAAATAAATCCCAAACCAACTAATTAGTCCTAATTCATATTGAACAAGATAAATAAGTGCATAACCTTTGAAATTGGTAAGCATGTTTTTTAATTATGTGTCAAGATAGCTTTATAAAAAAACTATTATCTATTATAAAAATAATATTATGATCATTACTAAGAGATATACCATAAAATAATATAGAATCATCAGAACTGAGAGAAATAGATCTAGTGAAAGTTCAACAAATAAAAATAAGAAAAACAAGAGATTAATCAAAATATTTTCAATGGGACATACTTCTTTTAATTATGTTTCATAATATAGTAATATAAAGTACTTATTATTACTATTTTTACTTCATATATAAAAAGTAATTTTTACTATTGAAAGTCCAACAATGTGATAATATAGTATCCAGCAAATATAGTAGATGAAACTTAGAATTCTGTCAAGATCAGGCCTTTTAACCCAAAGATGAGGCCCATTATAACTTACTGCTGCCATAAGAGTATTAGTCTTGTTGAAAATCATCCATGTTAACAATGCAAAAGTTGTAAGGGATGAATTTCTAACCAATTCTGCAAATGTTCTAATGTTAAAAAGTTAAAGATAACATATAGAAAGTAAAATTAGCTGCCTATAAATTATTTGAGTTTAAATTCAAATTTAAATGCTGACTAATAGAGCTAAAATTAGATTTCAACTGATACTAAGTTAAAAAGAGCATTAGTTACAATAGTATTCAATTTGATGTATATACATTAGCCTAAAACAAAAATTTTATTTTATATTTTGATTCATGCAAAAATGTTATTTTTTTTTTTTTGTTTTATACTTTTTAATTATTTGTTTTGGTTAAATGTATAAAACAATCTATATGTTTATATGCACTCTGAATTTCAAAATAATACAAGAGTAGTAACTGTTATTCATGTAGGCATCTTTGGATAAGCACAATTCATTTTTTTTTTCAATTAAGCAAACATGGAATTCATTTATATTTATTTAATAGTTACATTAGTATTATTTGAAATGAATTGTATGTGTGGATGTATAGTAAATTAAATTAGTAGTTAGATACCAAAATTTAATCTAGTACAAGATTAATTTTAACTCTGGAATTAAAAGATTTATTGTTTTATCCTAAATGTTTCAATATCAGTCAATATTACATGTGGAAATAATTGACCATGACATATCCATAAAATCTTGGATTTGATAAAACTTTTAAAAGTTATTTTAAAATTAATTTCAAATTCAGCATTGCTCTTCTTTTTCTAATAGTTTCATTCCTAATACTAAAATAAGAATATGGATTATTATCAATATGTATATACTCGTGATTAAGCTACTACCTAGAATATTAACCAATGAAACATGAAAATTGTACTAATTAAGAATAAACTCCATTTATAGCCTTTACTAAGTAAAGTGGTTCTTTGTGATATTATAGTCAGTCATAATTATATAAATTATACTTTAAAGTAGCTGTGATTCTTAGGCTGACCACTAACAGGTTTTTACAATTAACAATAATAAGAAATTATAGCCTACATTCTATATAGAAATATATGCTCATTAGCATTAATCTTTAAATTAGCACTTTAATATATATATATATATATATATATATATATTAAAGTGCTAATATATATATATATATATATATATATATATATATATATATATATATATATATATATTATAATGGTATGGAAAGAATAGGGGGAACTTGGGATGATGGCACTTCATGATAAACATATATATATATATATATATATAAGACATATTTTGCGGGTTCATCCATGTTAAAAAATTTAAATATTGATATACCAACATTAGGACTTGATCATACAATATATATATATATAGTAATGGTATGCACCCTCTCAACAAGACAAGTTAAGGCAATCGCATCTCACTATAGTCAGATTTAAGATCTTCATATAGGATGCCGCAAAAGATGTGATTTAATTTTGATATAAACTATATCTGTTTCCAATAAATAATTTATTATTAATAACTTATTATATCTAAACCACATCAAATAAATTTCCACCTTAATTAACTTTACTGTTATGCTCAGATTTTGAATTCAGGGAATTTTAACAATTTACTTTCTTCAGGGGTTCCTATCAATATTCTAAAGTAACATTAATAACAAATTTCACTAACTCTTTAAATTAAATAAAACAAAATTGAAGACTTCATTTAATTTAATATAAAAAACATAATTATTTATTTAACAATTAAATAACATAAATTTTACAATATATAAAAAATTATTTATATATCTACCTCCTTATATTAAAAATATAAATATTTTATTTACTTACAGTAGACATATTTTTTAACCTATAACACTACATGATTCTACAATGTATATAAAATATAAGTATCCAAATATTAAGACTTTATATTGACACTATTTTATAATAATTAGATTATACAAATAATAATCCAATCATTTATATATAATACCTTCATTCATTAAAATGATTGTATGTAACTTATATTTATTAATATAAAAATATATACTTCACAACAATGTTAATCATTTATTCACTTATCATACATTATGGTTATTAGATTATTTGGATTAGTATAAATAATGTAGTGTCATGTCCTAGAAATTAATAGTATGTGAATTTAAAAATAATTTAATCTCTTACCTTCAAGTTCACATTATCCCTTTCCCATATTAATACTTGTTAACCTATATTTAAATTTTTATTAATCATAAATATAAACGAAAATATTTAAATTATTAATTCTCTCTTATTATTCCTTTCTTTAATAAAAATGAATACGATAATAAAGAAAATGAAATTAATCTTTCCCAATTATAATTTTCAAAAAACTTAAATGGTAATTATAAAAGTTAATACAATATTCTCAGACATTCCTGGAATTCGCAAATGAAAATTCTTCAAAGATGCAATTTTTAATTCCTTCATTGTTAGACATTAAAAAAAATATAGGATATCCCAAGTTGATGTTTAGTCTCCTCTTTGTATGTAGTTATTATTTTTTTAATACACAGTTCCTTTATTAACAATTATAATCCCATTTTGAAGATCTAACTTTTATATAATTTTAAGACATTCGGCAAAAGATGTTATTCACATATATATTTGACTAGGCAAGTGCATTTTAAATATCCCATGATAAATTGGTGTTCTACCCACTTTGCATTTTCTTTATAATGTAAAGTATGATAAATTAGTGTTAGTTTTTATAAACATGTTCTTTTTTAAAATGAAGTTTACATTTTAGAACATGTAATTCGAACAATTTTTATAGAACATGAAAATATATTCAAATTACTTTCTTAAAACAAATATTACAAATTTCTTCTAATGAGTATTAAATTATTCAAAATATAGATGTTATCTTACACTGTTCTTTTAAATCAAACATATTATAAGTTTTTAGGAGGATATAGCTGACAAAAAATAGAATCCTTAGTCTTCTAATAAAAAGAATAAAATTAATAGAATTAATATTTTTATATCAAGCTGCATGAGCTTTAAAAAACATATGCATTCTACATTGTTACAATACAATTCGATATTAAAACACAAAGTTAATTTCATTTCCTTTAATTCGATAAACTATGTGAACCCAAAGGTCATTTATTACCTTGTCAACCATCTTCTCAACATCTTTTTTTTTATTTTAAAGAATGAAAAATACTAACTTACTAAATTATATATATATTTTCATAAATTTAATAAAAATACAAATATAATGTATACATGTTGATTATATGTATGTATGAGTATATATATATATATCATCATCATCATCATCATGAACCATTATCAATCCACTGCAGGATGAAGGTCTCTCCAAGTTTAATCCATCTTCTCCGATCTTTAGCTTCTCTTTTCCAAAACACCCCTGCAAATTTTTTTATTTCATCCATCCATCTCACATGTGGTCTCTTTCTGGGTCTTTTACAATCTCTTGGAATCCAGTTTAAAATTTCAATTGTCCATCTATTATCATTTCTTCTAGCAATATGTCCAGCCCAACTCCATTTCAATCTTTTAATTTTTTCAATAAGGTCAGTAACACCTGTTTGTTGTCTTACCCATACATTGTGTTTTCGATCTCTTCTTGTTACTCCCAACATACATCTCTCCATACTCCTTTGAGTGGTCTGAAGTCTCTGTATTGCTCTTCTATTAAGTGTCCAAGTCTCAGATCCATAAGTAAGAACTGGTAAAACACATTTGTTAAAAACCATCCTTTTCAAACACATAGGCATATTTCCTTTTAGTATCAAGTTATTTCTACCAAAAGCACTCCAACCAAGTTTAATTCTATGATTAATTTCCTCCATTATGTTTCCATCTGTATTAATAATCTGACCAAGGTATTTGTAACTGTTAACTTCTTCTAATTCTTCATAATCAATCTTTATTTTCATATTTTGAGCAAATCGATTAAACATTACTTTAGTCTTTTTAACATTTATCTTTAGTCCTACTTTTCTACTTTCATCTGCTAACTCCTGCAACATTTCCTGCAGCTCTGAAGCATTATTTGCAAAAACAACTACATCATCTGCAAAATCTAAATGACTTAAATACTCTCCATTTACTTTCATTCCTTTAGTTTCCCATTTTAATCCACAAAATACTTCTTGCAGCACTGCTGTAAAAAGTTTTGGAGATATGGAGTCACCTTGTCTTACACCTTTCTCAATGTTGATTTTTCCAGTATCATTATGTAATCTAATTGTTGCTGTTGCATTTTTATAAATATTCTTTAAAATATGACAATATCCTGGATCTATACCTTGATGATCCAATGCTTTAATCACTGAAGAAATGTGTATAGAATCGAATGCCTTTTCATAATCTACAAATCCAAAACATAATGACAACTCATATTCATTTGTCCTTTCTATGACTTCTCTCAATACCTGGATATGATCTATTGTACTAAAACCACTTTTAAATCCAGCTTGTTCTCTTGGTTGGTGGAAATCCAAAGTTCTCTGTAGATGAGTTGTAATTATCTTGGTAAAAATTTTATATAAAACTGATAAAAGGCTGATAGGTCTGTAATTTCTAATATCTTCTTTATCACCTTTTTTAAATATTAATATTATTACTGCATTCTTCCAATCTTCCGGTACATCTTTATCATTTAGACATTTGGTATATAACTTTGCTAAAATTGTTTCTATTTCTTCACCTGCTTTTTTTAATATATCAATTATAATTCCATCATTTCCTGGAGCCTTTCCTTTCTTCATACATTCAATTGCATGTCTCACTTCTTCATTTAAAATTCTGGGCAATTCGGAAGATGTAATAGATATAGGAGGTACTTGTTCTTTATTACTATATAATTCTTGATAAAAATCTTCTACCAATTTCATGATGTCATCTCTCTTTTTAGTAATAATTCCATCTTTTTTTCTTATTGCAGATATAAATTTCCTACCAATACCAAAATGTTGTTTAACATTCTTGAGACTTTTATTTTCTTCTACAGCTTTCCTTGCTATTTCACAGTTATACTTTCTTATATCATTTTCAACTCTTTTCCGTACCATTTTACAAAATTCGAGATATTCAATTCTTTTTAATACATCACTTTTGTATATCTTCATATTCCTTCTTTTCTTCATAAATTCTCTAGTCTCAGTAGAAATTTTATTAGTCAATTGCTGCTTTTTTCTACCAGCTATCTTTGTTGCAGTTTTTAAAAGTGTATCAGTTATTTTCATATTAATTTCATTCAAATCTGAATCATGTTCAAAATCTCCTAACACTTGAAACCTATTTGTAAGTTCTAATTTAAATTCATTAGAATGTTTCTGAAGATTAGAAATATCAACTGTAAATATTGTTTTTCTTAATAATTTTTGTCTCTCTAGTTTTACATTAACACGTAACTTACACCTTACTAATCGATGATCACTTCCTGTGTTAAATTTATTAAGAACATTACAATCTTGAAATATGTATTTCCTGTTAGTCAAAATATAATCCAATTCTGCTGTACCTTCATTTGGATGCTTCCATGTCCATTTCCTTTTAACATTTTTCTCAAAAATGAATTCATAATATAAAGTTTTTCTTTTTCTGCAAACTCCACAAGTCTATGTCCTCTCTCATTTCTATTACCATAACCAAAATTACCTACAGCAATTTCATCTTTCATGTGTCTACCAATTCTAGCATTAAAGTCTCCCATAACAATTTTAAAATGTTGTTTACTCTGATCAAAAGCCTTTTGTACATCCATATAAAAATCTTCTACTACTTCATCACTATGAGAACTTGTTGGGGCATAAACCTGAATTATCTGCATTTGGTATCTGCTATTAAGTTGTATAACTAATCTTGCAACTCTGTCCGATACACCATCAATCTCCACAATATTGTTCTTCCACTTTTTATTTATAATGAATCCTACTCCACTTGTATTTCCAATATGTGTGCCTTTATAATAGAGTATATGTCCACTTTTTAAATCAATTGTTTCTTCACCTTTTCTTCTAACTTCACAAAGTCCAATAATGTCCCATTTAATATAAGACAGTTCTTCTTTTAATTCTTGCAATCTTCCTTCACTTGAAAGTGATCTGCAGTTGTAAGTACCTAAATAAAAAGTCATCATCAAATGGCAGCCTGGGTCCACAATCAGGGGATTCTTAGCACTCTCGGCGTTTGGCCACCAACCACTGCCTTGGTTGGTGACTTTACAGCCTCCTGGGAATAAGGGCCATGCTTTATTTTTGTCTGTCATAATTGTATATATGTATTGGAAAAATATTTATCATTTACACAAACATTCATTCTGCCTTATCAGGCACTGAGAAGAAAAACCATGGTGTTTCTTGATCTTAAACTCAGAGGTAAAAAGCCAATAAACTCACCATGCTGGCTAATGCATGTTGGTGAGCAGCCCATCCATGTTCATATACTATATAAATAATCACATAGTAATAACAGCTGCAATGACAAGAATGTATGGAGTGGACATTAGGAATTTGCCCTGCTCGATTCCTTTAAGGCCTCCAAGAGGAATCAAAGGGTCTCCTTTTAGTTAATAGCAAACTCCTTTCTGCATAATAGATGAGAAATCAGCACAAGTATCTATATTAACTATATGTTACTATAAGTTCACCCAGCATTACAAACAAAAAATAATCATTCATCATCATGAATGATGAACATTATAATAAATTACCAGTCAATCTTATGAGTGGATTTGAAATGGTCTGCTATAGCCCAGGCTAATTATTTAGCTTTTTCCAGCATGGGGCAGATTGTCTAAACAATAATTTGGATGTACAAACTTAAGTGCTAATCCATAAGAATATAAATAAAAAACTAATGCTGGGATACTAAAACATGGACTTTAAAGGATATCCCTTTTCCCTAACCAGAATCATCATCAACTGGATATCCATAAACATTAAATATAAACCCCTTTTATATAACAGATATATTCATGAATCCAGTTCAGAGAACTAAAGCTCTATAAATGTTACTGTGAACACAAAATATAATACAAGCTTATTTTTACTGGAATAACTTTAACAATGAATTATCAATGTATTAATAACAATAAAAATGAAATTAAGATCTGTAGAATACAGTTATAAATATAAATTAAGCCTTTTATTATTGATTAATACAAAAAGAAATTCATTATTACATTGAAACTTGCAAATATGTTTTAATAGGTTAACATAAAACACATTTATATATAAGTATGTAGGCATGCAGTATAATAATGTATGAATATATTTGAATTGTCATAAATCTATAAATGATATTTATTTTATAATACATAATTAATGACTGATTTAGCATATATGTGTGTGCACATGGAAATGTGTGCACACACTGGTGTTTATAAAAAAATAAATCCAATAAACCATAATTTTCTTAATAGACAATTAATTAAATGTCAAATATATATATATATATATATATATATATATATATATATTTATATATAATTAATTGTCTATATATATATATAAGCTCTCAGATGTGCTGTATAATAATTTGCATTAGCATGTTCAAATTGCCACAGACTTATATAAAAAATTCACTTTATTTTTAATCATACATAAATGCACATAAAGATGTGTATATATATAAAAAATATATGGATAGTATGAATTTAAGTTATTATTTAATTATTTCTAATGGTAATTTTTTTTTTTAAAAAAAGTAATATCACATCTTTAACAGTTCTTCATAATTTTTTTTTTTTTTTAATGGGTTACTCCTAATTAATAGTAAATGTCTTTAAAAATATTCCAACAAGTTCTTTTGTTTTCCAATATAGAAAGATTTTTGGAGTTTACTTTTTTTTTTTCAAAATAAAACCATCTAAGAATCAATTCTTTGTTTTTACCTATAATTAAAAAAAATTATTTACTTGATTTATTTTTAAACTAGAAATTTTAACTGTATTTTTCAATAAAATATTTTAAAAATATCATTCTTATATATATATATATATATATATATATATATATATATATATATATATATATATATATATATATATATATATATATAAATCAAACTAACCAAAGGAAATACCTATAAACACAAAAAAAGACTTATAAATCCAATAAATAATATTATATTTCAACCAGAGGACTGGTTTTCATCAGAAAGAAAAAAAACCAGTCCTCTGGTTGAAATATAATAGTATTTATTGGTTTTATAAGTCTTTTTTTGTTTATATATATATATATATGATTCTGTACCTTTTTTCTGCACCTCCCTTCATACAGATAAAACAGTATACATATAAATAATTCTTCAAAAAACTGATACACCCTCTGGTTAAATTGGTTCCTTCTAAACAGTAGACTAGCGTGTTGTCATCTTTGGAAAAGATATAATCTGATAACTATTGGCATATATACAGTCAGCTCCATTTAGTCTAAAATTTGATAAGCTGCATGCATATTGGCTAGTTCACAATACATACAGGCTAATAAACCACAAAAAATCTGATCCTAGCCTCCATGTGAATCAAAACTACTATTGGAAACAGTAACAGCAGCTAGACTTGTTCTCTGAAATTTCAGTTGTATCTTTATAGTAACTCTGTACAACTCTAAAATTTTAAAAACTACTCCTAAACTTTTTCCAATCTTTTTATAGACAGATTGGAATTAAGAAAAATAGTAATTATAGGCTAGCTTTTTTATCTTGATTGAAAAAAGTTAATGATTATTTTAAATTTACATTAATCCTTTCAGAACAACATTGTAGGATCAAAATATCTTATACAAGTTTTAATTAAAAAATTTAATCTAATCAAAATAGATAGTGGAATTTTATAATTACCAATATATCTATAATAACATAAAATCATGCTTGTTTTAATTTCAAAATCGGAATTACTAAAATATTGATTAGATCTTTTTAAATGTTTAATTTATAGTAATTTTTTATAAAATTCAAAATTATTCAATCCTTAAATGTTATTTCAGTGTAATATAAAAATATCTACACAAATATTGTTTGTGTATATTTCTACATTTCTTTTCAACTTTATATATATATATATAAAGTTGAAAAGAAATGTAGATATACTACTGTGTAAGGGTACATATATATATATATATATATATATATATATTGTACCCTTACTTCTCGATGTATAATATAGTTTGAAATACGACTAGCTCAATTAAATTATAATGCTTAATTAAAATTTGCATATCTATCTTTAATATACTTTTATATTATCATATTCTAATTAAATTTATTATCAATTATCAAAATCAATATATTTCTATAGTATGTACTAATTAAATAAGTATTTATTAAAATCATGAGACTGTGAAGTAAAGTTACAAAGCAATAAGTAGATTTACATTGAGTCAATATCTTCCAAGACATTGTCTCAATGGCATAAGAATACTATCACCTCCTTATTAACTTACTACTACCTCTACAGCATTCTTATGGCTTTTAAATAAAATAAATTATCTTTAATAATAATAAAATAAATAAATCTTAACTTTTAATTTTTAAAATATAATTAAATAATCTCAGGTTCTTCTAATTATCTTAAAGTAATGATAACTCATGTAAATAAGTATGATATGGGATTTTATATCAAACCTAAATACACCTAACTTATTTTAATAATAATAATAATACTAATCTTAGAGTATAACTTAATCTTATCTATTTCTGTTATATCATCAATCATTAAATAAATAATCATATGTATATCTTTTATTTTCATATAGCATCTTAATTTTGGAATAGATCAAAATCTTATAATTCAATAATCTGTGGCAATAAATAATATTGTACTCTTATATTATGCATTATAATTACTCTATGACCATTGTAATATGATGTAATAATGTCAATCAATTCTCATAAATGATAATCAGGAAAATATTGTATTTATTTCTAAAATAATATTAATAAATTCACATTGTGCAAATATTATGTTTCTTCAAATTATCTGCTGTCAAATGCTGTGGTGCAAAATAATGAACTCGACACACTTTTAAAACAAATTAAACAAATTTATTTACATTAACTTTAACTAAGAATTTATTTACAATATTTACAGTTCAAAATTAGGAAAACAAAAGAAAATAAAAATAAGAAAATAATAATACAATATGTTTACACTGTTATTAACTCATACTCCTAATAAATAATTTATACATTCTTTAAAATGCTGTACTAATAACATTGAAGTATGTTTTTAAAACTTAGACTTTAAATAAATATCAGTGAACTTCAATTATTACACAGAAAAATTTATGTAAATAATATTTATGTAGCATATGTAAACAATTAAACTTTACTAATTAAATTGCTACATCACTTAAGTATTACTGTTACTTATTTCATCATGTACTAGTATGTGTTCACTCTACTATTAGTATTACTCTAATAGCATAATATAGAAACTAATGCATCTTTATAATGTAATAACAAATAACTGATTATAATTTTATATTTCAATTAATACAATTCATGCTACATGTTTTATCAAATATGCATTACATATATGTACTATTAAATAATAATATTAAAATAATTCATTAATTTCAAATTCATAAAGCATTATATTAGATAAATTCTATGATTCTTTTCTATGTGAAATTATTACTTTACTTTATGTGTTATACTACTCCTTCTTAATAAATTTCTATTTACAAAATATCCTCTAAAACTTATTTAAACTTTCCGGGAAAACAATCATCAACTTTAAATAAATACTAATTATCCAAAACTATTTACACTTCCTCATCTATATTCGGTAAATTTTCAACTCAAATATAAACTTCTACATAAAACTTAACTTAATTTATCCAATAAAATAAAAATAAAATATAGACTTTTAAATCTCTTCCTAACTTGAAATAAAATAATTACTTGTATGAATAATAAATATAATTCTAATACTCCAACATAATAATAAAAAATAAAAATCAAAATTTATTTACGAAAGAATCATATAATTATTTCTAAGCTTCTTATGTAATGTTGTATCGTATTTATATCATAAATTCAAATTATGCATATTTAAATAAAACTGTTACTGCCAATATAATGTGTGTGTATTTTTAAAATAATCATACATTCATTCAACAATAACATATCATTTGGTTGATCTAAAGAAAACATATTAAATACATCAAAATTATTATTATTATACAATTTTTACCATCAATAATGATTTAATGTACAGTCCATCTTCCAATATTCTTCGGAATTACAGCTTCATAAAATAATTCACATTTACACTCACGATCATTCTTTAACATATTACGTTTTATATTAATTATAAAATAAACTTATGCAATTAATTATTATATTACTTTAGTTATTATTTTAATAAATGTACCTATCTTATTTTTAATAGATTAATAATATTTAACTTTTATATTAGATAAATAAAACAAAATTCATATTACATAATTCCAGCGATGTTTCCTTTTCACCATAAAGTTCTTTAATCGTAGGCACATATTCACTAGAACACCATTTCCTGTTTCCGGTCCACCACGTGTTTTTTTAAAAGTTTATGAAAAACGAAAACGTTCTTTTTAAACAAAATAAAAGTTCCCACAAGAAAATAAAATAAAATTAAAATAGTTTATAGGATCCTGATTTAGTTCTTTTTAAAATATTATTCAAAAGTTATTATCTTAGCTTAGTCTTTAGTTTTATGAAAAATTATCATTTAATTATTTTAAATTAACTGGGACGTCCACATATTTCTTGCGCATTTTTTAACAAAACATCCAGGTAAGAATAAGCTTCTTTATTTATAAACGACCAGCGTTTAAATTATTTCAATATAATAATTTTATTATATTAAGATTTTTAGCTAATTATATTTCAATTGACTTGCTTTTAAAATTATCAACATTCAGTCTTTTAAAACATAAAGACTTAACAAGGCAAGTATTTATAAAACTACTTTCATTTTTAATATCTTTACTTAAGATATATTTTTAAATTTATAGCTTGCAAAAATACTTTCTTCATAAGAAGTATTTTATTCTCTAAAATATCTATTTTCTAATAATCACTATTAATTAGCTTTTAAAATTATATACTGTCCAAAATACTACTTTTCTCCATCTCGTAATTTTCCGAACTAATCCAGCGTTTGTCATATTTCTAGGGTAAAGTTTCCGATATATTTTCATTATATATGATGTTCCCATGACTATTTGCTTGCAAATTGAGCTTCAATTTAGAGAAGACCGATAGGGAAAAAATTAAGTTAACACTGCATGTCTATTATTTAAAACTTTTAGAGATTATTTATAACGACACTCTTGTAATTTTTAAAAAATGATTTTAGAGCGTCTATAAATTTACTTAGCTATTTTTTTAATAGCACAATTAACTTGATAATTCAATCACGAAGTCCCCTCCTAACAATTGAACTGAGCTTTTATACCGGAAGAAACTTCCCATTTGATTGGTACATTTAAACAATCAATTTGCTGGCTTATTTACATATTTACCAACAACACAAAATTAAAAATAAATAATGACTTATTTAATATTTAATATTTATTACATTATTACATTTTTAAAATAATTCTTATCGTTTATTTAAATCCATTAAACACTTTTAAAAAATATATTATTTCACTTGATTTTAATTTTAACTTTTATAAGATTATTTTTAAATAAACTAAATATTTTTTATACGTCATATTTTTAAAACAATATTTTAAAATCAGATTTAATATTCTACATTGATTTATCTTTATTTTATCTCGTGATAACTCACGTATTATTTATAAATTTATAACATGATTTTTTAAAATAGTTTTGCAACTTTATTAGATAACTTCCAAGCATGTGTGTGTATAACATCTGTTCTTTATAACACAAGAAACGCTTATCATCGTCTAAAAATAAACTAACAATTGCATTTTTTAAAATAAATATTTTTTAAATAAATAAGATATTATAATAGATTTTAAAATAATTATTCGATATTATTAAAATCAAATATCAATCTTCTATTTAAGTACTTACAATAATTAAAATATTTATATTCTCTTATAATATTATTTTATCAACAACAAACATATGCATTTAATTTTAACTTGTCTTTTAAACACTTTTAGCTTTAAATACCTATTTATTAAATATATTCATGCAGTATTGATTATGGCCATTTTTCCCAACTATATATTATAATCATCATCATTTTAAAATGTCTCTCTCAATATCAGCACAATTTTACATATCAAATACTCATAGATTGCTTTCATTAAATCTTTTGAAATATTACCATAAGCAAAATCAACATCACATATTCAAATATATCTTAAATTTAAAATTTTTTAATAGATTAGCACAAAAATTAGATGGTGACCCATACAAAAGGGCACAATATATATATATATATATATATATATATATATATATATATATTTATATATAGAGAGAGAGAGAGATGAGATTTGTATAATATATGTTTGTAGATCATGAGACAGATAACCATATATATATATATTCATATATTATACAAATCTCATGTTTTACAAATGGTACACATATATTGTGAGAATACACAATATTATCAAATAAGTATAAATGATTAGTATATACTTTATTATTTTTATATAGTTGTTTTAATAAAATTAAAACAAGTAGAAATAACTATTTTCATTCGATTCATTAACCAAAATGTTGACATAGAGATAATCTTTAAAGTCAAGTTGCAGCTTAGCAAGTAATAGAAAGGACAGGAAATTAAAATTTCAATTTGTCATTATTAAATGTAATTAACAATTGTAGAATATAAAAATCATGAAAAGCAAATGACATATGTAGTACATGTTGCTGGAAGTTGATTCTGCTACAAATACTGAATCAAAATTTTTATTAAAAATTCTATCTTTTGCAGATGTATTAGCTCCTTCATACAATAATTTTTACTATGTTCAGATATAGAATACTTATGTCAGATAGATCAATAAATTGAATGATTTGCTTTTTGAAAAAAGGTTTTATTAGAAAAGAAACTCTAATATTACTCAAATAGGGGAGTAAATAAATTACCCTGTATTAATATTATTTGTATTTTTTAAATGAAATTACATATATTTTTTATTAATTAAAAAGCTTATAAAATCATTCTAAATTGGAATTCTGAAACAGATAAACTTATTCAGAAGACATTTATGTATTCAAACCAAGATTAATTTAAGAAGATAACATCTATAAAAATGCCTTGTGACTAAACTTCACTCATCATAGAATTTATAATGCTATTGTTTTAACTGAAGGTAAATGTAATTGCTTATTCCTACTGAAATGTCTGCATGTTATATAAATTTCATCTATATAATCTAAATGAAACTCTAATTGATAATAAAATCGTTTGTGGAAAAAGATGTGAACATCATGCAAGAAGAATGTTTAGAAACAATCAAATACCTGGATAGATTTCCAATGATTGACTTCCAAGGAATAAAGAACTTTATTCTTAAAGAAAATTACTTCTCAAACATGAAAATTAGTAGGACAGTAATATGAACTTTCATTATATCACATCATCTTTGTGAAGCATCCTTAAAAACATTTAATTTTATTTCTCTTGTTACTAAAATCCTTTGCCTTTGGAATAATTCTCTTATGAAAGACTAAATGAAGATGAATGATCATGAAGTCAAATATATTTTTTTAATGTTTACTAAAATTTAGGTCTTTTATAATAACGACTTAATAGGTGTTTAAACTGAGGTACAAAAGTAAACTTAATATGTAGGTAAGAGTTTATTATTCTTCATATTGGATTTCTTTATGACATTGGCAGATATTTATTATTGATGACTTTACAGGAATGGTCTCATGAACTTGGAATTCTCTCATATGGATTGTATAAAATAATTTTATTTATTTGTGTATGTATTTATAAATATATATATATATATATATATATATAAGAAATATAAATATATATATATATATATATATATATATATATATATATATATTAGTTTAGTATTTTTATAATTTCTTTTTCGTAAATTATAAGTATTTGTTTATTATGTAACACGTTATTAGGATCTGTTCTTGTTATAATAAATATCTATTATGGAAATATGGAAAGACATTAACTATTTAATATTGTAAAATAGTAGAGATGGAAGTAAATCCTTATAATTATTTTTGTTATATTAAATAAATTTGAATTGTTATTCGTTAATAAATATGGTTAATGGTTATTTTAAAATTAAAAAAGTTTCTAATTTATTTGATTTATCTATTCATTTTATGAAACCAAAATGAAGTCACACACTTATACCCACACACATATATTATAGTTATATTATATCCTAATAATTTAGTTGAAATAAATTTTAAAAAGATATTGAGATTGTATTGAGGGTACTGTCGACGACATGAAGAATTATAATCATTTAATCATTAAATTAATTAGATTATTAAATCAAAAACATATTTTAAAATTTACATTAAAAAAAAACAATTTAACAAAAAAAAAATACGAAAAGCATTAATGTGAAGAATAGTTAAAATGCATGATTAAATTAAATTGATTGTGTGTTTGCATGTGCATATTCTGCGTAGTCTATTTTAATACGTTTTACAGGCTTACACTTGCATTTATATACGTAATATATGCAGGATTCGAACTCAGACATTCACACGCCCTACAACTCTCAGTGCCATCTTATATTGCTGACTCACCTGATCACACACATGTTGAAAAGATAAATAATCACCAATAAATGTATTTCGTGCTAAACCAGCACTCATCAGTTGGTTCAGATTACCATCTCCACATATATATATATATATATATATATAATTAGTACTCAGCTTTATATTAAGATAATGAATCTTCATACTTTAATGAGTGCTGGTTTAGCACAAAATACTGATATATCGGTGATTATTTATCTTTTCAACATGTGTGTGATCAGGTGAGTCAGCAATATAAGATGGCACTAAGAGTAGGTCGTGTGAAAGTCTGAGTTCGAATCCCGCACATATTACATATATAAATGCAGGTGTAAGCCTGTACAATGTATTAAAATAGATTATGCAGAATATGCACGTGCAAACACAAACTCAATTTGATTTAAACACGCATTTTAACTATTCTTCACATTAATGCTTTTCATATTTTTTTGTGTTAAAATGTTTTTTTTAATGTAGATTTTAAAATATGTTTTTACTTTAATAACCTAATTAATTTAATAATTAAATGATTATAATTCTTCATGTCGCAGATCTAATACCACAGTACTAGTAATGAGTATGGTTATTGCTGTAAAATTGATGGAAACTCCTGAAGAGAGTTAACCGCAACTTCTTCCTGAGTTTTAACTCTGAACATAATGAAACAATTAGTGAAGGTGAAGGTTGAATGTTTTATTATATATTGGATCTATGTTAGATATTTGATATTAAATTATTACTATTGAAGTAAATTCAATTTTGAATTAAATTTAGATCATATTTGAAGACCCAAAATCTGATCATAATGAGATTCGACAGCTTTGACGTTTCGTTGGGGAAATTCCAGTACCGTTACAATATACATATATAGTATGAAAACTTTTGGAAAATTTAAATAGTATTATAATTTTAATATTTTCAGTTTTTTATTGTGATAAAAAAGTAATAAATTTTTTTAATACGAGTTAGAAAATATTATTAATAAATTATTTTTTGTATTATTTTAAAAAAAAATATGTTTATTTTGGTTAAATTAATGTGTTAAAATAATATTTCAATTGTATTTTTTGCTTTTTTCAAAGTAATAGAGTTTCTAAATACTTGTTTTTGAAAGATAATCTATTTGTTAATATGGAACTAATTACACAGATTATCAAGTTTTCTGAATTCATGTGATTAAACAGATGTCAATTTGTTTATAATGACTAATTTTTTTTTGAAAGTTGTTTTCCAGTACTAGATTGAAAAGGTATAAGAGACAACTGCAAGATTAAACGTTAAATATCAGTTGTTCAGTAATTATATTTATTACTATCATCTTGTAGCAATATGAAATGTAGGAAGACAGTAATCTAAAAAGAATAATGTGCTCATAAAAGACTAACCTTTATTACAGTCTTTTAATGGCATTGTTTAAAAAAATCTTTAAATAATTTGCTATTTATTCCTAATAAGAGACCAAAAATATTCGATGGGAAAACTTATCTCAACCATAAACTACTAATTATACTGAAAATTTTATTTTAAGCATGAAAAAAAAAACTTTTTAACACTTAGCAACAAAACTCATGGAGTTTTTTGTTTTCTCTAAATCTTATTGCATAAATTTACAAATTTAAAACTATAATGTCAACCAAAATTATAATAAACTGTTTCCATTTAAAAATTAAAGAAAACTATCAACAGTTTTATCAATTAAGTTCTAATACACTATCTCAGAATTTCTATGTGATTTAAAAATAGTTATCAAATTTTTAATTATTAAATCAACACACAAACTTATTTTATGGCAAAAATCTAAATAAAAATTTTCAGAGCTCTATTTGTTAATACATTTATGCAATTATAATTCATATTTTTATTACTTTTTCTTTATTTAAATATGTATTAGATTTTATTATATTGCATAGTTATACTTTAGACAATAAATTGAACTATTTATTAAATCAGCAAGTATTTTTATTGCACATTAAATTAAAATTAATTTAGCAATTTAAATATTTGTAACAAGCTAGAGTTTTTAAACTAATATTAAAAAATATTGTATACTTAAAAACACGTTGGACAACTCTTTTTCATGTATAGATACTACTATTTAAACATATATATTTATAGAGTTTCGATTTATTATTGTTATTTTATATAAATAAATATTGTTATTAATTTTATATTAATTAAAATTGTATTGTTAAAAAATCCAGTATTGACTCTTTATTATCATTATTATTTCTATATATGTGATTTAGTAATATTGTGAAACCTGATTTTTTAATTTTCTCTCTCTCTTCTCTATCCCCTTTCTCTCCTTTCCTTACCCTATTTAACTATCTCCTTCTCTCTCTTTCTATTGCCCCTTTTCCCCTCATTCTCTTCCCACTCCCACTGCTCTCTCTCCCTCCCCCTTTCTCACATGCTAACATTTGTTTCCATCAAGTAAATTCTGCAGTTAGTTTGTAACATATACAGCTGTATGTGGATAATTACTGATTAGAGTCCTTATTAAAGGGAAATTGTCTCAATATAAATATTTTTATTAGAAATGTGTAAATATTTAGAAATAGTGCTTTAACTATTTATATATAACATGAAAACAGCCACGCTTATCCAATACTAAGAATTTTCAATCTTCCATCAAGGCAACCTTTGATTTATCAGAAAAAGTATTCATAATTTAAACTACTTTGATTTTACTGAGGCAGATTTTGTGCACCAGAATGGTACTGATAAGCATAATCATTACTACCAACAACACTTATTAAATTTAATTAGATATTTGGATAAATCAATGTAGAGTTTGGAATGTAAAAGATTATCTTCATCAATGCGCACCCACACATTGCGCTACTTTTATGTAGACTTTTGATTTGTTTTAGACAAAACACATATACAAAAGCAAATTGGATTATTTATTTTAAATTATGACCGCAAATGATAATAATCTAATTAAAATATTATTCATAATTTAATTACGGTAACAAATGACTAGGATTTTTTTGTTTCGCACATATAGATACATACAGACATATATATATAGGCTTGCGATTTGTTTTAGACAAAACACATGTACAAAGGCAGTTTGGATTATTTATTTTAAATTACAACCCCAATTGATAATATTCTAAGGAAAATGTATTCATAATTTAATTACTGTAACAAATGACTAGCATATTTTGTTTCATACATATATATATAGACTTGTGATTTGTTTTAGACAAAACACATGTACAAAGGCAAATTGGATTATTTATTTTAAATTACGACACCAATTAATAATATTCTAAGTAAAATTTATTAACAATTTAATTACTATAACAAATGACTAGTATTTGTTTGTTTCACACATATAGATACACATAGACATATACATAGACTTGCGATTTGTTTTAGACAAAACATATGTACAAAGGCAATTTGGATTATTTATTTTAAATTGTGAGACCAATTAATATTATTCTAAGTAAAATTTATTTATAATTTAATTACTGTAACAAATGACTAACATATTTCTGTTTCACATTTATAGACACACACTAATATATATATATATATTGTAACTGTCAAAATGTACAGTTCACATGCAAATCATCTAATGACAATTTGCATGGAATCTCCACTGACTGATATATAATCTTTTCTTTTTGTAACCCACAAATATTAACTAGATACCCAAGACTCTACAATACTGCAATTAATTTATTGATTGCAAAATAGTGACAAATTCTAAAGATAATGAGACCTTATAATTTATTCATGTATATATACATTTTTACAACACACTCAATAGCATAACTGGTCACAATCCATAGGAAATAGTAGTTCGTTACTTCTCTTTTACCTGGGATTTAATTTATATGTTTATTTCACTACTCTGTCAATTTTTAAAATAAGTTAATACAATTAGCTATTTATGAATATATTGTTAATTTTCTGCACATATGCTATATGGTACAATACATTCTTAATTATTTCTGAATGGATATAAAATTTCCACATAGATAAACAATCACATCTACTGATTATTCCCATTTAAAGTTTTAATAGACCTACAGTTTGAGGATACTTTAAATTCATTAATTGTGATAAATTATTTCATAAATTATTTAAAGAACTGTAGTCCCATAAATCTTTTCAGACCATAATGCAGGTAAGTAACTAAATGCTATACAAGTAAATGAAAAAGATAGAAAAAAATATCCGTATTATATTCTTTACAAATAAACAATTACATATGAACTAGGAATAACACTATACAATAGGAATGTGCTTCTATTGCACTCAACTGTCAGAGGTACTAAGTGCGAGAGGGATTGGCAATCGCAAATGCTATTATCCAAGACAGATATACCAACAATGCATATATGGTAGGAATTTCTGTATACTACAAATTACTTCTCTAAGTAAATTAATGAATGCAAGTGATTGGAAATCACAAAACAGTATCACTATCATTTACGAATAGATAAACCATATGGAAATGAATCTCATCTACAGACAGAACAGTCTGAAGTAAAGTTATACCTGTTACATTTTTCCTCAAACCTGGAGGGTAGTTTGTTCAAACTGTAACTATTAAAAGATGATAAAAAGACAATTTTAATGTATTCAGTCAATTTAGTCTCTTTTGTATCTTATTCAGGTTTTATTAAGTTACAATTAAATTATTATTTTGACAATTTTTTTTAAGTTTATCACTAGTGGAAATGATTGGTTTTAAAATACTAAGATTTTGTAAGCATGGCCAAGGATTGCAAAAAAAAAGCTAATTGCCTTAAAAAATTTACTCTTCTCTTGGATTTACACTGACTGAATTATGGTGTAATCAAATAAAAAT
This sequence comes from Epiperipatus broadwayi, assembly GCA_028023455.1. Lineage (NCBI taxonomy): Eukaryota > Metazoa > Onychophora > Udeonychophora > Euonychophora > Peripatidae > Epiperipatus > Epiperipatus broadwayi. Next base: position 568,202 of record JAQFVV010000073.1, on the reverse strand, counting down.
ATATAGCAATCCCCTGTTATACTCATTTATAAACAGATATACTCTTACACAAAATCAATAATAATAATAATAATAATAATAATAATAATAATAATAATAATAATAATAATAATAATAATAATAATAATAATAATAATAATAATAATAATAATAATAATAATAATAATAATAATAAATAATTATAAAAATACTTTTATTATAATGGAGATAAATACTTAATTAGAATTAGACATTTATAATATATTTTTAAAGTTCATATCATTCCCTTTCATCACTAAGAGTTTGAGCTCTGATGTCAAGTATTGGTCCACTTTTAGTGGACTTCCTTTGTTTAATCATAACAATGGTAGTGGCAGGATTTAATCATATTGATCTTAATTCAATGGGCAGAATCAGATTGTGGTTTACTTCATGATTAGTGGCTGGTTTTTTCCCAAAGCAATAGACAGTTGAAGTTCAAGCATACAATGGACACAATGATCCTTAAGATGTTTCTACAAAATATTATGGCTCCTTTCCATACATTTTATGAACATTTGGTTTGTACTCTATTAACTGGCCAGAGTGAAGCAGATGGTAAATTCTCTACTGTAGCATGATATTTCAACACAATAAATATGATGGAATCAGAATAAAAAATCAATCAGCAATATGAACTTCAACCAAAGTATTTTAGCAATAAAAATCAGCAACAATTTTTCAAAAATAATCATTCAGCAGTAATTAACACAGTGATTTAGATCCCCTACTTATAGTTCTTCGAATTGGTTTATCAGCAAAATCAGATCCATCATAGGTTATTTCAGTCCATTGATCTATTGGTGAGACATAAGTCCTGCACTCAATTTTGGTCTGTGTCTTATTTGTCCAATCACAACATTTACAAATTTTATTTTTGAAAAGGGTTACCAGACTAAATTACATCAGATACTTATCTCCTTAATTAATTAATATGTTCATAAGAATATAATTACTTTTTATAGAGTAATGCCATTTCCACTTTATAATAAAAACACATCTTGTTTAACCTACTTTTAAAATAAACTTATGATTAATAATCTGGTATACATTTATTTGTGCATATAATTATATATAAAATTTTTATTTATTCAAAATTGCTGAAAATATTTAATGTAAATTGCCTCTTTTTAAAATTCCCCATGGAGCACACGAGTATTATTTAATATATATATAACAAAGTGGTATGTCTAGCACTAATAATTTATTTGAAATGTTTTATGCAGTATCATTATATTTCCAAGTTAGTAGTAATGTATTATTTGCATTTTAGGTACGTATTTTATGCCTTTTATATTTTTGTTTCAAGTTGTAGGCAGTAGATTGCTGTCATAAGTCTTACTGAGTAGCTAATTTAAGAGTTATATTAATTTCTATCTATCTATTTTACTATATTTGGCTAATGAGCTTTAATTTTCAATTATTCTGTCTTAAGCTACGTGTAATTGTTTATTAAACTAAGATCATAATATTTTGAGAGATATTTTCAGGAATAAAATCCTATTTATTATTTCTCTTAATAATGCCAATGCCTGGTTAAGTCTACTCATTTGATAAAAATACTTAATGCTTTTTTATAAATAACATCGACATTTGAAGCATAACTGTAGATACCTTTCTATGTTCTATGTTTGAGGACAATATACTCTTTAGATCTATAATTGGTTAATAAAATTTCTAGTCATATCTTTACATATGGCGTATGTGTATGTGCAAGTATGTAGACGTGTTAGTTATGAAAGCAAATGTCTTTTTTTTTATTTCTATAAATAAAAATATAAATCTTAAATATACAAGTAAATTTAAATTTTATTCAGTGGTTAGAAGCAAATTAATATTAAATATAGGTTTTACATTTTTTTAATGAATTTAATTTATGTACATAAAAAGATATGAATGCAAAATAAAGAAATTCAACTACATATAAATTAGAAGAAAAAAATAATATAATTAAATTTCAAATTGAAAGTATGCAAAAAATGTATTATAGTTTTGCAGTAAACGGAGATTAATAATTAGTTAGAACAAAATATAAGTTAAAAATGTGCATGGCTAAGAAAAAAACAAATTCCAATAACTTTTTCGTTTGTCTAAGTTATGATAATTATATTTGTATAATGTTTTAGTAGCGCTGGGTTTTTATTAGCTAAAACATTTGCAAAATATGAATTATTTTATGATAATATATATATATATGTATCTTTAACGATGGTTATCACTTCAAATGTCTCAAATTTTATTTCATATGTTATGGTAATCTTTCTCATATCATTAATTGATTGCAATATATACATTCCCTTAACTATGAGTTATTTTCATATATTTTGTAACAAAAATGTTATGATTAACTGATTCAAAATCTAGGATTAAATTAATAAAAGCAATATATGTTCTAACTAGAAGTATTCTTATAATCCAAAATTTTTGAAAGTATTTTTATTATACTAGTTAACAAATATACTGCATAATTACTGCAGATTTTTTAATATGAGTCCCTTCCAAAGGCAAAATATATCTTTGAGTGATTGATTGTATGTATTAATATTCTGTGAGTACACATCTAGATTATCATTACCATATACAGTCTTTATATTTTCAATATTATGAATAACAACACCAAATACAGGCTTTATATTTTCAATATTATAGAGGGCAGTTTTAATATTGTGAAATAGATATTTCTGTTTGAATTCAATAAATTGTTGGAGTGATATATTAAATGCAATTTTTTAACATTTTTTATTTTCATCATTGTTAACAGCAATTTTTAAACCACTTTGACCATTCAAGTGTTAATAGTAAAAATAAAAGTGTTAAATCTGAGTTTCCTAATCAACAAATATTTCCAATATATATATATATATATATATATATATATATATATATATATATATATATATATATATATATATATATATATATATATATATTGTATGCTTGCTTTTATTCTGATTATTCGATATTCGATATCTTATAATGCTGTCTTTTAACTTCTGCAGAAAACTTTATTTTCTGAGATTTTAAAATTTTGCTTAATTGTAGTTTCTCTCTTGTATTCTATTTTTAATAATATTTTCTGGCTGAAATCAATTTTTTGAAATAATATTAAAACAATCTTTAAGATGTATGACTTTTACCTTTCTCACAAAAAGCATGCTTATGTTGTATTTATATAGTGACTATTTCTATCATCTAATTTTGTGAGAATGAGTCAATTGGTTAAAGCACTATCTTAAAAATTCAATATTCAAGAATCTAAAGATGCAAGGTTGATTCCCATGCTAGTACTGTTACTGATAAAGTCAACAACACCTAAAGAATAGAGGAGAATAATAAGACTTGAAACATTGTGTTAGATAATACCCTGTATACTACTATTAAGAGTTGAGGGTAATTAGAAAGATTAAATAATATTTAAACAATTTCTATAAGCCCTTGAGATGAAAATAGTCTAACATATAAACACAACTAAAATGTGATCACACAAACCTTCAGTTAAACATGCTTATGTTCTCTGTAATTATTCTAAAAGTCTGTTATTATTTAATATGTAATCGCATGTAGAATTCCTTTCACAATTGTAGTTTGACGCATCTATTAAGCAAAAGAGCACATAGACAGTCTTATAGTCCTGCCATTATTTCTTCAGAGTATTATTGTTATAATTAAATAATAAAATTGTTAATAGCTTTATGCTACATTGCAGAGATCCATGCACCAATTTCTTACTATAAATTGGAATAAATAATAATGCTTTTAATTAAATTATTATGGTGAAATAGAGTAATGAAGTCAATTCATGTATCATCAACTATATATGATTAAAAAATTGCTAAAATATTTAACTGATATTTATTTTAATTGTGATAATTATTCCAGCTAAACATTGTTGAATTCTTTAAATTTTTCACTGACTGAGAAAGCACATAAGCTTCCTATGTCATAGCATTGGCCAGGAGGTGAATCCATAACAACCATCTGCAACCAACTGCTTGCTTGCAAGGCATTTGCACTGACCTCTTAGCTAACAATGCTTGACATAAAGCACATAAGTTATTAATATTTGTTATTAAATTAAAGATTTTAACTATTGCACTCATAACAGTAAAAATGTACCATATATTATTGTTGAATTGGAATTAATAAAACAATCACTAATACCCTATAAATATAAAAGCTAAGAAAGTGAAGATTTTGTTTTTGTTTGCCATGGCACAATGTTGGACTCAAAAATCAAAGATTGTTGGATCAAAGTTAATGTTACAAGTTTTAATGTGAACGGTCACATGATTTCCTGAAAAACTTATCATTTGATCATATATTATATTTTTTACATGATATCAAAAAAAGACTCATGATAACATGATCCTATATCAAACTAAGTAAATAAAAATGAATAGATAAAAAATTAAAAACAGAGAATAATGGAAAGATAGAAAAAATTGTGTAGCCTTTAATGCACTGTTTTATCCAAAAAAGCAGCCATAGATACTTCAACACTATTTCATTTATTCTATAACAGTAAACCCATTAGCAACCTGACATCAGAGTATTTTACTAATTTGCTTAATACTGTTGCTAATTATCTTTTCAAAATTTATCATGATTAATCAAATAGTTTTATTCATTGACTTAATAAATTTATATCATTTTTCAATTTAGAGGGATAAAGTTTAGCAAATTACTTCATTGTTAACTCGTTAGTTATTTTTAAGCTTTCCTTTTTAAAAAATAACAAATCCTAAAAAAAATCATGTTTATTTTATTATTTATCCATGCAAAAAATGGCCTATTTCTTTTAATCTAATATCTCCTAATATAAATATTGTCAGAAAAAATAGTCAGAAGTTTGTTTATTAGTCCAAGAATGGACTTGATTTTATCTGCATAACATTCTTTTAAAATGTCCTCTTAATAATATGATAAATTAAAAACTCAATTTAGTGAGATTAGTGTTTAACAGTCCTTGAATGTTAACATAAATAGCAAATGTTTTTTATGAGCAAATATCAAGTTTTCTGCCAATATATTTTGGATAAAATTATTTAAAAAAATAATAATTTACAACAATTAAATACAAAGATAAACAATAGAAAGTATTTGCCTTTTTAAAATTTTATTGTGGATTGTTTTCATATTCCCTAAATTTATTGACAATTTCAAAAAGGTTATAAACTGTGGTCATTAATATAATAAATAAACAAATGACTTATCACTCATGATTTCATAAGAAGTTTGAGCACAGAAAATATTAGATTGAGGCTATGATCTATGGACCTTGAACTCCAAAATCTTCCACTACACAAAATCACACATGGGAACTCCTCATCATTGTTAATAGGCTTAATTGGACCTGTTTTGAATTTTTTCTGAAGGTGTAACCTAACTGTTTCATACATAGACCATTAATAAGTAACTGTTAGCATTACAAGTATTATATTTGATAAATATATATTTAAAAGCAAAAATATTAATGAAGAATATAATTTACTTAGATCATATTACCTTATATATAAAATTCCTATTTCACTGTTATTTGATTGGTGAATGTATGTTTGTTCATAAGGCTGTCACATGTCAGTTGCACAACCAATTAAAAAAACTTATGTTTATTTGCATTATGAAGAATATTTTATGCAAAGAAAGTAATTCCACCATTAATAGTTTTCTGTGATGCTAACAAATTCACATCTCAAATACAACAGTCATATCTAAAAATTTAAAGTTTAATTTAGAGGCTTAGTTTGATTATGAGCATTATATTCAAAGCTATTTTACTGCAAAACAAAATAAATGTTAACACAACCAATCTATAACAATGTAATTCTACCATTAATAAATCATAATACAAAAATGATAAGCTGGGTACATTTATCAAATTTATTTAGATATTAAAATCTTTTGTTTAATTTACATTAAATCCTAAAAAAAATTGTTAAAGCAACCAATTACAAAAAATGGCAGCCTTTATAAAGGCTGGGAATGGCAGCTTTTCAGGCTGGCTGGGAAGTAATTTCACCATTAATAAATTGTAATATAAAAATGACAGTTTTTGTACATTTATCATATTTATTTATATAATATTAAAAAGGTTTTGTTTAATTTACATTAAATCTTATAAAAAAATTGGTTAAAGTAAACTATGGAAAAAAAAACATGTCGGGTTCATCTGAAAAATAAATAAAAGTTGATGAAGTAAAAATAATCTTTCAATATAATAATGGGTTTACTATGATAGATAAAATAAAGTTGAGACCAAATATAAAAGTGTTCTAAGTTTTATGATTTTCTAAATAAAATTTTGTTTATGTATGTATTTTGTCTGTTTCCTAAGCATTATAGTTTAATAATGTCACTTAACCAACACTGACAAATCTAGTGGCCCACCATTTTGGAATCACTTTTATTTTGCTTATCAGTATTAAAAATTTTTAATAAGCAAACAAAAAACAATTTTATATAATTTTTCTGCTTATCAATTTAACTCATACTTATAAAGCAATAATTTATTCTAAATGTATATAATGTAATAAGTTCTTTACTGACAAAGGCATTAGTCATATGTTAGTCTTAGGTTGTGAATTATAACATTATAATCTAATGTCTATTATTTTCTCAAGATCTAAAGTAAATACAATGAATTACTCATTATAATACCAAAATGAATAAATAAAAACAATATATATAGCTATCAAATGTATATATTTTGTTTTTATTGTATTGTTAACTACTTAGAATGTAAATGATGTTTTAGCACTAATATGAAGACATTTTCTAGAAGTTCTATTACATTATTAAGATCAGGATTTTTTATATAGCTAATAACATTATCATATTTGGACTGAAAATATTTTAAATCATGTAATTTTTAATAAATATAATGTTATTAAATAAATTTCTTACTATACATACATGACGTACACATTTAGTTTGGTACTTTAGACAGTGTAAATGTGTAAAAATGGTTTACATATGTGCTTGTATTACTAGTATTGATTTTTTTTAAAGAATAAACCATTATCTACTATCTTATAAAATATTTACGTCTGGGTAATGAATGTCTTGTGAGACCTAATTTGAAAATGTTAAAATTTATAAAAGATTTGTAAAACAACATTTTCAATATTTAAAAGAATCGTATGTGAAATAAAAAACTGAAATGAAAAAATTATATCAATAAAGAATAACTGAAGTACAATGACATATATATGTAATCAATTATTTCATTATATTACAGCAGTGATTCTCAACCTGTGGGGTAAGCGTTTCACCCATAAGGAGCACAAGATAATAAAAGGGATGACACAAAGACATGAAAATAGACAAAAAAATTAGAAAAAATTAATTAATGAAACCAAAATAATAAAAGATACATTCTGTTAATATAAAAATAAAATATACTTAAAAATTGTATCAACATTCTTAGATAAGGAATATAGCTATCTACAGATATAAAGAAATCAGAGTATTAAAGTAGTTGGTTTGAGTTCAAAATCTTAGATGTTTTTGAATTTTCAGAATTTTAGCTTGAATAGTAAAATGCAGTTAAAGGTAGTCACCAGATACAAAATCACAATGTTTTCCTTAGCAGACAAAAAACAATCTGGAAATAGCAATTTAATGCACTAATGGAAAGCTGTTTTTATTACATATTATTGAAAATAAAAAAATTAGTAATTTGATATTATTAATTAAAGAATTGAGGGTATTTATATAGTTATTTATATGGAATAAATTTATATAAATATTTAAGCAGATTGGCTTAGAGTCAAAACATTAGAGAGGTTTCAATTTTCAAGATTACATTGAATAATAAAATAGAATAAAAAGTAATGTATAACTGCATTAGATGTGGCTTTGAACCGCATACCCCATTGATAAGGAAAAAACTAAGATAAAGCTCAGGAAATTGGAATTTAAATGAACTACCGTATTGTAAATCCTCATTATTCAAGCTTATATATATGAAATAATATATATATATGGAATATTATGGAAGGGAACTACTCTTCACATGTGCATTATAAAATTGACACACACTCTCCTGTCAATAAATATTTTTAATTTCATTTTCTAATTTAGAACAATTATAATGAAGTAAGTTTAAATACAACCAAAGCTAAAAAATAGATTGTTATATTTCTACCTTTTCATAATTGATTGACATTTACGTATCTCAGTGGATGGTCAATTACTCCTATTCCAACACAGATATATTGAGGAGAATTATCTTTTTGTATATTAGTTTCAAGGTAATCTAGTCTTTAAAGAAAAATTTGGCTAGGTCCACTAAACTTAGACATTAAATGAAGGCATGATAAATGTAAACATTTAAAAATAATCATAATAATACTTACCAGCATCATACTTCCTATGATACAGAAGCATGTATGCAGGAGAAACTCAACATCTGTTTTATAACTGATCAGCATTAAACAATATTTGGCATGAAATAACTGACACATGCAGATAACCAAACATGTCCCTGGAGGATATCATCAGTGTATTCTACAGAACATCTACTCCTACAGTCTGGGCAGCAACTTTTGTGCTGTATGCACTTTGGTGCATGTGATGCACATTCACTTTTGGCAATAATACAAGATGACATATATCAACATTTCATAACACATTAGCACAATTAAAAAACAGAGACAGTAAAATAGCACATCCAGACATTTTTCAGCCATTTGGTCACTTATAAACAATGCTCAAATCTCTAATCAGGGAAGTTCTGTTATTTTTCAAACAACTATATGTACTCAAAAAAAGAATGCAAGAAAATGGACATCACAAAATCCAAGTATTGATATTGATAATAAAACATACACACTGTTTCCAGTAGAAACATATGCCAGCTTACAAAACCATTATTTAAAGACTAAAAAACTGTTACAAAGCATATATGCAATATATATGTACTGTATACATGTGTCTGAATTATCCAAATATAAATAAGGTAGCTTTGAGAAACAATTTAAAGAAAACCAATGGAAATAAAAAAACTAACAGAAGCCACATAAATTTAGTATTATAACCTATAACAGGCAATCCATCACTCAACCAGTTTAAAGACTTGTAAAGAATTTAGACAGATACAATATACATAATCCTCAGGAACATCAATGTAAACACACATATAATGAAAGTATTAATGTAACCAGCTCTTCTTCTAGTATAAATAAAGTTCCTTTTTGCATCATCATAATCATCATCATCATCATCATCATAATAATAATAATAATAAGAAGAAGAAGAAGTAGTAGTAGTAGTAGTAGTAGTAGTAGTAGTAGTAGTAGTAGTAGTAGTAGTAGTAGTAGTAGTAGTAGGAACAACCTTACAAAAGCTCTTAAATGTACTTCATTAAAGGCAAACAAAATCTAATTATTAGTTTAGAAATCTTATAATTTTGAAAAGTATAAACGATTCCGGATTATAAGAAAAGACGTTGTTAACAAAGTAAGTTTTTTTTTTTATTATTATTTTGTTTTTAGAAAAATCTAGTCATCTAGTTGAAATGGCATCTGTAGATAACAATTGCGTTATTAGTAAAAGGAATAACAATACAGATATCAAAACAGTTGCAGACGCCAGTAAGAAAAAAATCTTATGCAAATATTGCTGCAATGAAACCACAAAAAGCAATGTTAAAAAATATTATACAGCAAAACCAAAAAAAAAAAAAAACGGAGGGGAAGGACAAATAGGCAGATTCAGGAGAGCCAATTCAATAGATATTTTTGAACTAAGTTTAAAAAATGAAGATGAGATACCTAATCATCTAACAGAACACACTGAAGATAATTGGACAGAAGAAGAAATTCAAGAAATCAACATCCAGTTTAATAATACAATACCAAACAAGTTATATGAATCTTTTAAAAAATTCATTTCTAATAGATCATTAGTGCTTGCAATTACAGCTAGAAATCTAGAATTATATAAATTTCACAAAGATTATATCAAAAACTAACAGAATAAAACTTATAGGACTCAGTCTCAGAAATAGGTGAACAAACAAACTCGCAATATATAGCTATACAATTTTTCAATGAAAATCAAAAAATGAGATCCAAATCACAAATAAAAACAATGGGTGGATATGTAATGATTGTTGTAGATGAAAATCTTCAAAATTATTGTTCAGAAATCATTAAAAATGCATATTTTGGGTTTAGCTTTCGTGATTTCAAAAGTATGGTCCAACCATTTGGACATAGCCATATACATTAAACAAATTTTGTGCAATAATACACCCACACTTATATACACCAACAGTTATCATTTTAAGATAAATCTGCAGCATATTAAACCAGAAGAAATTCCAAGGCAAATTATGGATCAGGGAGCAACGTTATGCCTAAACATTAAAGGGCTAAGGCCACAATGTTTTGGCTGTGGAGAAAGAAGCCATTTGATTATAGACTGTCCAAAGAATGAAAATAATAAAGGATTTGATTTATCAAAAGAAAGACTAGAAAAGAAAACAAGCTATAAACAAAGGGATATAAAGCAAATATTGACATTGGATGTGGTAACTCAGGGAAGTGAAAAGGAAAAAAAAAATTCTATACAAAAATATATGAATACAGATAAGCAAGAAAGTGAAATGCAAATGTAAATAATGATGATAGTAATATTGGTGAGATTCTAGATTCTTCATTAAGGTTGGAGGAAAAAGTGTGCATTAAGATAATTAATACAAAAGTAAAAGAAAAAAGGGAATGATATACAAATGCATGTGGTTAAATCTTTAGAAAAGAATGTAGACAAACACACACCGAAAAAAAATGTTGATAGGAAGCAATATTATGAAGAGAATATGAATTTGGACAAAGAACTGGATTTAACTAAAAAACAAAGAACTAGGAACAATACGAATATTGAGATTACTCAGACAATAATGCCAAATATGCAGCAAGTTACTCAGGATAATATTGAACAAAAGAGAAAGCCAGGAAGGCCTTCAAAAAACAGGAAAACAGGAAAAAAGCTAAAATTAGGAGAGCTTATGTTTGATGACAGAGGAGAACGGTATCGAATGGACAGATATACTGATGTTGAAACAGAAAGTGAGTTCAAAGATGCCCAAGATTTACAATTGATAGACAGCCTAAGATAAGTATAATTAAGGATAAAGTAAATTCAAATAAATTCAAAGTAAAAAGTAAATCTTTATAAATGAAAATTAAAATTGCTTCTTTTAATGTATGGGGTTTGAATGCAATAGAAAAAATATTTAAGTTGAAACAATGGAACAGGGGAAACAAAACATCATATAATGGGACTGCTTGAAACCAAAATTTATGCAGGGTCACAAATTGATCCAGAAAAAATTCTAAATAGTGAGGGCTTTGTTGCATGTTCAAGAATCTTTACCTCTTCATCAGCCGGACAGGTCTTTTGATAACTACCGCTTGCCAATTTACTAATTTTCAAATCATATACATTGATGCAAATCTATTAATCATTACTTTATTTCACAAAATAATTAAAATAAATGTAATCTTTGTTTATATGCCATTGCAAAAATATAAAATAAATACCATAATTACCACAATTAATTCAACACTGGGATCTACAGCTAATCCAACAATTTTGATTGGAGACTGCAATGCAACATATGATGGGTTTGTAAATAAGTGGATACATAAATTATCGTTTTCATTGATGAGTGTAAGAGGTTTCTTATCTGAAGTTGCTGTTTCATTTCATAATGACCGATTTTCAACATTAATTGATCTTTGTTTTTACTCTCCAGGGTTTCATTATCTAATAAGCATGAAGTTAATCCAATTGACCTCAGTAATATACAAGTCTCTAGATTGCCACTAACTAGAACAATAAAAATGTTGATTCCAACCTTAACACCCGAATTTATTTTTTCAGAGATTTATATTATGTGGAATAAGATTCTTTCAATGACCTTTAATCCAATACAGCAATATTTAGCTTATATTAATATCTTGTCATTTAACATTAATCATGTAGTGAAAAATCAGCCACCTCCCTCAGGGTTGTTGAAGCTTGCAGAACAAATTCATAAATGTATTGTGGCAATAACCCCTACTCAACACACACAGAGATATATACATATACTAACAAATGCTTATAACAAGGCATGTGAAACACTGAAGAACTATTTAAAAAATAAAAAAGTAGAATATGCCTAATGCATCAACACACATGGACTTGGCAGTACATTAGATGGGCATTAGGAAGGGGACCTGAAATCAAAGTGCCATTAGCAATTAAAATCAACAATGAAACATTTACTGGAAATAATATGATTTACCAATTCTTAACTATTTTAAAAATAAGCTGGGACCAGAGAAATTGATACAATACCAGCGAAATGTATTTGGAATGGCAGAGATTGAATCACCATATGCAATAGATAATTTTATAATGAAAATGAATAAAATGCCCAACAACTGTCACCCAGAAAGCCCTGGAATTCCACTGTTCATATTAAAACACATTGACAAGCTGACTAGCAAATGCATGTGCCAGCTGGCAAATTATTTATCACAGGGAATAATAACAATAGAGGGAGTTAATACGATTGCGATGGTGCCATTTAATAAAAAAAGAAGCCCATCCCTTTGTTATCAGAGATAAAGCCAATATCAATGTGCCCATTTCCCATAAATATTTTAGAGAAAGTAATTAAACATAAAATAGAATCATTTATTTTGCCAATGATTTCTCCAATTCAATTTGCAAAAAAACATTCATCTACCACCACACAAGCTGCTATGTTATTTAAGGCTATTTTCACATCAGTTAGAGAAAAGAAAAGATATGGCCCGATTTTTGTACAGCTGGATATTGCTTCGGCTTTTGATAATGTTGATGTATCTATGCTGTTGAGATTATTGAATAACACTGAAATGCCAAAATCACATATATATGGTATAGCAAATGTACTCTTAAATCGTGAGCTTCTCATTACCCTAAATGGCAGAAATTTGCCAGCTTTCACACCAACAAAATAACTTTCACAAGGATCCCCACTTAATGCCATCTTATTAAATCTCCTTTTTATTTGACTACAATAGGCATTTGAGGGAATGGAGATCCCAGGAACAGGTCAAAAATTGACCTGCATTGTATACATGGTTAATATTACAGTTTTCCTGGCATCAAAAAAGCAGATGCCCAAACTACAGATGAATTTAGAAGAATACTCAAAGGAATTTAAACTAGGTTTCAATCCAGAAAAAACAGCAGTGTGGACCATATTCATGGAAAGACCATGAAATCAATTTTCCAGGCAAAGCCAGGCTCATTCCTTGGGTTTCTATTCCATCTGGGACTACTGGCATGAGATGTCATTTGCAGAACAAATTGAAAAATGAAATCCAGCAAATAGCAATCTTTCTAGCCAATACCTATATGTTAGTATATTCTAAGATTCAATTAATTAACAGCTTGATGATGACTAAGATAATTTACTTTATGTCAGTTGTTGCTTTCTCAAAGGCATTTATCTCTAAAATTAAGACCATTTGCAATCAGCTGCTATGGTCAAGGAAATTTGTGGCAATATCAATGGCAAAACTATGTCAACCACTGAATAAAAATTGTTTGGGGTTACATGATATTGGTATTTTTTGACAAACAGAGAATGGGGAACAATATAATTGATATTGTTAAACAATTTCCAAAAATTAAGCAGCTCATAGAGGTCATTCCAACTGATAATCCACCAACAAAAGATTTTATCATATTTTGAGCAATTAATATATCATTGTAAAACAGAATCAAAAATCCCAGAGCTATTTATTAATAAGTACAAATACTGGGAAATTTATAAACTAATAAATGAAGATAATAACACAAATGCTTTGGAACTGATACTGGGAATTAATAATAAACAACTGGTTAAAAGGTATAAATGATGGACCTTAGAACCAAAGTTTTTTAATTTTCCAATAAAACTTAACTTATCTTCATTACCTACCACATATTTTTTTGCCATAAAAGACTGTATACATCAATTGATCCCTTTTGTGGTTTATGCCATCGAGCTGAGAAAACCCTATCACATCTGATATATCACTGTGAGGAACTTAGGCAAATAAAAAATCTGATAACTAGCAATTACAGGCAGTCTAATGTAACAATGCGTCAATTAATTTCTGCATTTAGAGAGGGATTAATACCAAGTGTCAGGCCAGAAACCTTTGTGCTCTATACATATTTATGTACTAGATGCACCTTCCTAATTAATAACAATTCTAGGAGGCATCCAGCTACTTTTTCAAATAAACTTGTAATGGTACAGAAAAGTGATAAGATACTGGCCAGACCTGACATTTATGCAGTAACCTGGTCATTACTTAAGATTAGGTCAATGTTATAATGACAAAAATGATAAAACTCTTAGGAATTGGTATAATGTGTTTTAGGACACATTTAAAAGAAACAAAGGATGAAAACTTGGGAGTTAGATCTAATAAGATCTTTGTAACACCAGTTTGAACATTGTAAGTTAAGAATATTAAACATTATAAAGAAACTTAGGATACGCATGTCAAATTAGCAACAAGGACAATTTGGCAATAATTTTTTCCCTTTTGTTATAAGTGATTGATTTGCTAATGGGGATTCAAATGATAAATTATATTTGACCCATTTGGGACATAAAATAAAATGAAAATTGTGTTATAACATTTGGACTGTTGACCTAGGCAGAATGGACAGTCCAGGATATTATATGTAGACAAAAACTATGGTTTAAGCTCATGTAAATCCAGAAAGAATTCTATCAAAAATGACAATGTAAATGTTAAAATTTGTAATCAACTTGTAGCAGTTAATTTATTATGTAACCACTAATGTTGTATTATTTTGAGACAATAAAGGCCTTTTAAAACATAATAATAATAATAATAATAATAATAATAATAATAATAATAATAATAATAATAATAATAATAATAATAATAATAATAATAATAATAATAATAATAATAATAATAATAATAATAATAATAATAATAATAATAAGAATAATAATAATAATAATAATAATAATAATAATAATAATAATAATAATAATAATAATAATAATAATAATAATTTACTGTTTATTAGGGATAGCTATAAAAACAAACAAAAAATTATAAAATAAATACTCTCTTGCTTCACTAATTGTATTTATTTGTTGTTTTTTTTTGTTTTTTTTTAAGAGAGGAGAAAGTAGAATTTTCAAAAATGTGTTTATCAATTCATTTAAAAACACAAAGTATTAACATTTTTTTAAAAATTATTATTTAATTAAAAGGATATTTATTCTATCTCTTTAAAGGAATAAAATGTTTACCAAATTAATGTATAAATACATTATTGTGTTTCAAGTAATTTTAAAAAAAATTAGATATAAATAAATTTTTTGATTTAAGTAAAAAAAAATATTTTTGTAAAAATAAATCAATTGGTGAATGTATTATGTCATTATTAAAATAATCATGTGATGGAATGGAATATTGATATATCATCCATTTTTTTTAAAAATAAGATTATGTTAATGTAGTTAAGGCAAGATAATAAATTTCAATGTCAATACCAGTTCATTTGTGGTAAGGTGAATAGTGAAAAACTAGATATGGTAGTCTGCAATTAAATTCAATTCAATAGTAATTAAAAAAGGTGATTTTTGAAAAAAACAATAAAATAATATAGAGTTTAATAGAACCATGTGCTAAACTTTAATAAAATGTTACATACCAGTCCAACTTTGTAACCAATTTCACTAAAAAAATGTAGGCAAAAAAGACTTCTGGAATTATGACTGTCTCAGCTTATGTTAAGTTAACATAAAATTTTATTATATTGGAAATGTGAGATGACAAGTAGAAAAGGATAAACGAAAGCACTAAAATTAATTAATTACTAAATTGACACTTGAAGCTGCAAGAAGGAAAAGCTAACCTGAAAGGAAATAAATACCATACTGAACACTCTGATATCCTAAAATGAAAATGCTTGAAAATATAAAATCTGGAACAACAACAGAAGAAAACAATTAATTAAAGAACTTTTAATGAAAACAATTATTGACCTGGAAACCTGTGTTAATCTGGAATAAAAGATTTAATAAACTGGTCACGTGCATTTAACTTGACATGGAAGTAATTAAACTGAGATTTTGAAAAGAAAATGAAATTATTGTTAAATCAGAGATCTGGAACTATAAAAGAAGAAAAGTTAAATGGACAAAATAACTATTTAAAAAATTTTGAAAAAAACTGGTGCCACATTATTTAATTAAACTATAAACTGTAAAATTATAAAAGGAAAACCTTAACCAGATAACTACCAAAAGACTGAAAACAATTCATGGTAATAAGATATGGTAGTATGCTTATCTACATTTATAAACAGTTTGATAGAAAAAGTCGTAATTGAATATAATGAATTTTTTGTTTGGTTGAAAATATTTTTTCATGTGACTTTCTAAATGATGTGGGACCTTCTCCTTTTCAAAAGAAAAAAAAAGATGATTTAAGTTAAAGTTATTTGTTTCTTTATATGAAATGTTTTTGTTTGATTATTGTAAGGAAGTAGGTTTTAGATTAAATGTGTTTTTATTTGAAAGCATCGTAACAAAATAATATATATATATATATATATATATATATATATATATATATATATATATATATATATATATATATATATATATATATATATATTGTAACCTTTCCTTTTCTATGTGTATTTTATACAACAAAAAAAAAATAATTATTATACTTTCTAATTTGTCTTTCTTGTTTTAAGATTAGGCCATAATATGGCTAGACACTTAAGCATCAAAAACTATCTTTCTACTACAACTTGTCTGCCCTGGATCTCCACATTTCTTACTATACACTTTAAATCTATCTACCGCCTAGCTCTAACATTAAATCATAAATCATATAAAATATTATTTCATGAAACTCAACAATTGATTATAATTATTTATCAAATAATTCCTAAGGTAGATTTACAAAAACAGTTACAAGAGAGTGGGTTTTAATATTTAAAAAAAAAACATAAAATATATATCTACTTATGACATCTTGAATTAATTACATCAAATTAATAAAATCTATGTTAATCTTATATCTTTTATAATAACTACTACTACCTTATGCATATCTCAAGGTTCTTACTTATTCCAATATGATAACCTAATAATTCCTCTATTTAAGATAATTGAATAATAAGAGAGATTTTAATAAGATTCAACTATCCTAATCATAACCACATCTTACATTATAATATATTTTAAGCTATTTCATTAGAATTAGTATATCTTTTTAACAGGAATAATAAATTCCCAATTATAAATCATCATCATATTTTCTAACAATTAATATAATTATAACTTATAAATAACTCCTACTCATAAAATGAACTACTTTTATTATCATCTTAAAATATAATCATTATTCCAAATAACTTTCATTTTAACTTTAGTCAGCTAAATAATCAACTTACCTGGTTTTATATACCCTGTTAACTTTAATTAGATTGTCTAAAATATTCTCATACCAATATGATACTCATATACTCTTCTGAATGTATCTGAAATAAACTCAAATATATTTTCATAAGAAATTTCCATGTGACTATAAAAATATGACCATTTTAAAATTAAAACTATAATGCTATTAAATGTTCTCATTCAAGTAATTGTGATTGAATTTAATAAACAATTACATCTATCAGTTTTGTTCTATATAATACTCCCAATAATTTGTGTGTTTGGATATGACAAAGTGGTGAAAATAATTCCAAATTGAAACAAAGACTTCACTCAACCACTGTATTTACAATATTAGTTTATTTACATGAATAACAATAATTATTAACAGAATTTTAAATAGTATGTAGAATAACAACAAAATATAACACATATAATTTCTTTAACATTTGTACAATTATATACTATAATGAGAACCGCTGACTACTATCTACTAAATAATAAAATTTTAAACTTATAGGAATCTATTTTTACTATTTTTCAATTTCCAAGAATCATTGTGAATAATATTGTTGTTGTTGTTACTACTACTACTACTATTATTATTATTATTATTATTATTATTATTATTATTATTATTATTATTATTATTATTATTATTATTATTATTATTATTATTATTATTATTATTATTATTATTATTATTATTATTATTATTATTATTATTATTATTATTATTATTATTATTATTATTATTATTATTATTATTATTATTATTTTTTTTTTTTTTTTTTTTTTTTAACTATAGGTTCTTTATTTTATGTAAAATTCTTATTTAAGATACATATTATTATTATCCTTATAAATGCAAAACAACCATATCACATATTATCAGAATGTGATTATTTTTATCACCTAAAAATCTATGAAATTAATACCCATAATAAACCCAAAGATACAATACCATTTGATCATCACTCATTCCATTTATTTTTTTCTTGGTTTGTTTTCATTATTGATCCCATTTGTTTTTATTTTCATATAGTATCACTTTAAAATTAATTACTTAATGCAACCTTTGTTTTGTATTTACATTTAAACAATTTTCCACACTTAGATAAACCATTATACTCTTTATCTAAATTCACCTATATACCATGCCTACCTATTTTCTTTATAATTAATATTCTGTAGATAAGAAACTGATGTCTACTGGACTCAAATGCTACTAATATACAATAGAGGTTTTATCTACCTTTCCAAATAAGGTGTGCTCTCATGGCAAGTAATCATTTATTCCTCATAATACTATCTCAATATCCAAGTTTTTCCATTAAGCTCTTGTGGATTTGATCACCTTCATCTTATGGAGATTCCTCACATTATGACATCCAAGTACATATATGAGTATCACTTAGATTAACATCATTATGTTCTTATCAGTTCTTCAGGAAATTACTATTTTTATCACATTTACCATTCTCTGGAATGACAACCTATCTAAATGTAAAAAGGATCTCAGGCATACATCATACAATAAATCAGCATAACTATATAATATTATTATCTTTTCATTATTTTTCTAATCTCCTGGTGATATACTACAAAACAAGGTGTCAGTTTAATTTGACAATAGTCAATATTTATTTATTTTTAACTTGGAATCACAAGTTTATTTATTGTATCATATAGTTTATCATCCACCTATCTTTAATCCTTTCAGATTACTTTTCTTTACACTTCATTATCATACATTTAGTTATTTTCACTATTATATTACTAGGTTCTTTAATATTACCTTATACTAATCAACTTACATTTTAAAATATATCATACATTAATCTTATCTTGATATGATTTTATAATAAAAACTTAGAACATTATTTTACCCATTTCACTCTTCTATTTACTTCACATCTATAACGTTCTCATTTGGAATATATGTAAAATTGTAACTTAAACATTAATATATAAAACAATTTTTTTAACATAATGAAGATTAACTTCATAACAAATATATATATATAAAGTTAGCCATTATCTAATTTTTATCCAAAGAATAAAAAAATATTATTTAGTTTTTTTGTTTTTTTTCTTTGATGATTAATCTATGTAAAGCTGATAGTTCAAATTTTCTTCCACGTCAGGACAATTATCTAATAGATTGCCTCTTCAATATTTCAAAACCGATGCAATTATAATAAAACAAGGATTATTATTATTATTATTATTATTATTATTATTATTATTATTATTATTATTATTATTATTATTATTATTATTATTATTATTATTATTATTATTATTATTATTATTATTATTATTATTATTATTATTATTATTATTATTATTATTATTATTATTATTATTATTAAAGTTTAAATGTTTTCTATAAACCATTTAATAATCAGAGATTTTCATATTCCATTATTACATTCAAAGATCAGCCTTTCAAGCTAATTGCACATGCGTATTTGGCGAGTGTTAAATAATAAATGAAATGAATACTTTACTCCACAATACAAGATATAGTATTTATGCAGGAATAAAAGGAATCCTCTTATTCCTACAACTCAAATTCTTTTATATGAGCAAATCTGAAGTACTGTTGACTAAAGTGTGAGAGTAAAATCCTCACTTTAAATTACTATCTACGATGTTTGAATGAATGACGTCGGTGAATTTGTCTAGAATTTACTAAACATCACTCTAACTGAAACTTAATTATAAGTAAATAAGCATTTATTTTTATATGATGCCATGTGTACAATTGTATTACATTCAAAGATCAGCCTTTCAAGCTAATTGCACATGCGTCTTTTGCGAGTGTTAAATAATAATTGAATATTTCACTCCACAATACAAAATATAGTATTTATGGAGGAATAAAAGG
Source organism: Epiperipatus broadwayi (assembly GCA_028023455.1). Taxonomy (NCBI): domain Eukaryota; kingdom Metazoa; phylum Onychophora; class Udeonychophora; order Euonychophora; family Peripatidae; genus Epiperipatus; species Epiperipatus broadwayi. The sequence continues at coordinate 547,812 of JAQFVV010000073.1, read as the reverse complement.
AATCCTCTTATTCCTCCATTATTATAAATTTACTGGAATTAGTAGATTAATGGATTATGTCAAATATAACTATTCAATTGTTTTTAAAGTGTAGATCAAAACCATTTAACATAAATAAAGTCATTGCTTTTATTAGTTTGTTGACATCAAGTCTCATAATATATATGTTTTCTTTTCTATGGGGAAATTTTAACTCCTATGAGTTATTTTGCATTTATTATTGACTCTTCCAAATAAATATTTATAAGTCAGTTAAATAAAATTATTCCTATTTACACTAATATATGTGTATCTTCTTAAAAAAATATTGCAGAATAAGTTTTAATAATGTAAATCAATTTAATTATTATTCTATTATTTGTCTTCCACATTTCTGTAAGCCATTCTTTAAATATTTTTTTTATTCTGACTTTAATTTAGTTTTCTTTATATCATCAAGTTAAATTATCTATTAAATATATAATGAAGTATAGATAACTGCAACTGTTTTCATTTACATGAAAGATTGTCCAACTCCTAACCACTTGAAATGAATCAATATTATCCTTATGTATTTGGCTGTTCACCATTATAATAAGATCCACTGGGAACTTTTCCTGCATTAGCATTTTTTTTAGAATTATAATTTGATCTCCCAAACTATGACTTCGTGACAGGATGAAGAAATTAATTATTTACTGCATGACATAATTATTTATCCAATACATATTATCTTAATTTTTTATTAATATAAATTAAATTACAGTTATAACACAAAATTATTTTTATAATCATCTGAATTTTATCAAATATTTTCTGAGGACTTAATTACTTACTGGCTTCATTCGTTGTTTTTCTTTTCCTCTCCTTTTTCTTATCACCTGTCTTTTATCCAAAATTCCTGCCAATCTTACAGGAAAGTTGTCTCACTTACTGAGCATTTTAATTTTTAACATAAAAAATAATATTTCAAAACTAATTAAATTCAATCATTTAATTTTAACATAAAATTATGTATTTAGTCAACTTTATAAAAATATTTTATTAAGCTATTAAAATTATCGATCTTTTATTATTATAATTATTTTAAAAAATATATTATTATAAAATTATTTATAGACCTAAAAAAAATCGCAAATAAATAAAAACAATGGTATGTTTATAATATCTTTTAAAGTTTCTATTAAAATATCTATCAAGTTATTAGTGCCAGTTATATTTTTAAAATTTAAAATTTAGGATGATTAAGTATATCTTATTATGGTAATTTATTACGGTGAACTATTCAAAAGTCATATATATATATATATATATATATATATATATATATATATATATAAGGTTGATCCATATGTAAATTGTTGAATTTGTCACATTATTATTTTCAAAATTTTCCTAATTTTATTTATTAATTAACTTTATTAAATAGTTGTTTAAAAATTAGTTTCAAAAAATTATTTTTGTTGATAAATTTATTTATTTATCTATCTGATCTTTGAATTACCAGTATGTATGTAACAGATCTTATCATAGAGTTTTCTTTCAATGGATGCATAGGTTATCTAAGTAAAATTACTTAATGTGAAATAGATTAAATTTTGAACATTTATATTTCATCTTGTTCATGGTTATAGTACCTAAAGTCTTTGTGATTCCAAGCTAATTTAAGTACAATGGTATTTATAATATATAGGTGTGGGCATACATGAGTGTGAACATCCATATAATTCTCTAGATGGTCCAAAGATAAAGATAAAATGACCACTCACTTTATTTTATAAACTTGATATTAGTTATTAAATGACCAGTAAACTCATGATACTAGATGGCCAGAACATTGGTAATGATCATCAAAATATCAGGATCCCAGAATTTTTTTTATTATGATTGATATTTTAGCACACATATGTATATCAAATGAAATTATGATGATTGTTTTTATAATATGCTCTAGATTTACTATTGGGTAGATGATTAGCGTAAATGTTATAATGCACTTTTTAAAATCCAATCATAGTTGATGCTATTAAGTTTCTAATTTATATATTGTTTATTATTTTCATTGCTGAATTTTGATTATATTCAATGTGATATTTCTTTGCGGATGATGATTAGTAACATTCCTGGACAACCACTTTCAAGTAAAACTGTTACTATATATATATATATATATATATATATATATATATATATATATATATATTATATATATATATATATATATATATTATTATTATTAATCAATGTCTGTCTGTATTCCAATTATAATACATATAATTCTTCAAAAAAACAATACAATAATTAATACGGTAAACAGTATGGACAATCTGCATGTAAAGTTTATTGACATTTTTAAAAAAAACTAAAAACAGTAAATACAGATGCTCATACATATCATCTTTATCCATATGCTGCAATTTGTCCTAGGATATTTTTGAATATTAAATTACATAAACAAGATAAACTTTTAAGATTAATGATTGACTTTGGTGGATCATTTTATTATAAAACTTGTAGATTTATTAAAAAATTATTAAAAGATGTTCTTGGATTTGGAAAATGTACTATTAGTTCATCATTTGATTTTGTACAGAAAATTAATATTAATATTAATGAAATGATAGTATTTGTACATTTAATATACATGAGATGTACAGTTCTATAGATAGATTAAAATCTATAAAAAATATATTAGATGCTTTGGTATTAAAAAAACTTAATGTTAAGAAAGTAAAATTTATAAATGATATGTTATATTTTGTTAATAAAAATATATATGCTATGTTTAATGAAAATTGTTATAAAATGTATAAAGTTGGCCTATGGGTCTTAATGTAGTTTCACAAATATGTAGTTTTGTAATATCAAGATATGAAGATAAAATTCTTAATAATAATATATGTTACCAAGGTATTAAAATATATTGCAGGGTGGTGATGATGATTTTGTTTGTGGAAGTTTAGATGTTATAAATTTGTTATTTAACCCTTCAGTTGTTATTTTCATTTAGATTCTGTTGCTAGTTTACTAAGCCAAAATGCTATTTATGGTTTTTGGACATAGCATGTGTTATCTCTTGGTCAATTTTGGTCGCAATTTCTTCATTTTAGGCTTATTTTATAGGAAATTCAAAATTTGAAATTGTAGTTCTAAAAATGTCTGCATATAGCATTATATTGTGAAAAAAGTCAATTTTCTTTGCTGGCTATTGGTGCTTAGACCAATCTATTTTCTCTGATTGGATGCTTGCCAAATCTGGAAATTGTGTTGTAGATGTTTTTAACTGACAAAGTCAGAAACTAAACAAAGGTGTTCTACACATTCGTAATTGATTTTGAAGTAAATAAATATATTTATTGTAATTTTTTACATTCATAAATAAAATTTTACATTACTTTATCAAAATATAAAGTTTGATTCGAAAAATTTTTAATATTACAAGAAAAATAAGCTTGTGAATGTAATCACTTTTCAAGACTAGTTGTTAACACCTAACAACTATAATTTGAATAATAGGCATTTCTAAAGAAATCAAAAGAAAATCTTTTATGCATTCATATTTTGAAGTAAATAATTATATCTATTGTAATTTTTTACATTCATAAATAAGATTTTACATTACTTTATCAAAATATAAAGTTTGATTCGAAAAATTTTAAATATTACAAAAAAATATGTTTGGAGAAATGGTCGGTAATAAAACAATTATTGCCACTGACTGTAATTAGGCATTTCTAAATGACAAATGCAGAACTGGAAATGAAATGTGGTATGCTTTCATATTTTGAAATAAATAATTATGTAATTTTTTACATTCATAAATAATCTTTTACATTACTTTATCAAAATATAAAGTTTGATTTGAAAAATTTTAAATATTACAAGAAAAATAAGTTTGGGGAAATGATAGCTCTTCAGAAAAGTAGATTATTTTGACAGCTTCAGACTGAATAATGACACCACAGATTGGTTGAAATATAATTTACTTGTTTTACCACTGGCTATTTTTTAAACGTTTTTTCTTATATTTTTCTTCAGTTATTAATATTATTTTTAATTTTGCATTACATTTAACCAATTTGAATCTAAAATTATTAAATTTTTAGAAGCTGAATTAAAAAAATTCTGTATATTTTAGATTAATATTTTAACAATAGAAACTGATTGGAAATGAAACTGGTGAATAATATTGTTCTCAGATTTAAGTAGTGGACCAATACAAAAATTAGACAAAGATTAATGAATTAAATAGTTTAGAAGGTTTAAAATGGAGCAAATATTTTGAAGAAAAAAGGTCAATTCAATATTTGGGTATTAAAGTTACTCGTAATAAAAGTATATTAGATTATTGTATGGTAGTAAAAGATATTAAAAAAGAGAATATATTTACCTTAGAATTCAAATGTTCCAATAGTACATAAATTATCTGGTTTAAAATCATTTTTATTTAGGAATAATAAGTTATGTAAATATAATTATGATAAAATAAGTATTATAAATGTATTTACTATGGATTTATTAAATATTGGATATAATCATAAATTAATTTATAATATTGTTATTAAGTTTAATAATAATTGTAATATTTTAAGTGCTATAGATATTGATAGAATGAAGCATACTTGGATATCAATACCATTTATTTGTAATGAGCAAGCAAAATTTATAAGACAGATATATAAAAAAATATATGTCGAGTTGCATTTTATACTACTCCTAATTTGAATAGATTGATAAATAATTCAAAAAATATAAGTATTTTAAATCAAAGTTGTGCAATATATAAATAGCTGTGTGTTTGTATAATAGGATATATAGGTGAAGCTCGGTGTACATTGGAGAAAAGATCAAATGAGCATTTGTTGCTATATAAACGAGTGCAAAAATCAAGACAAGAGGGTGTTAGAAATGATGATGTATCACCTTCAGTATTTTTTTATTATAATGTTACATGTAATTATGGTTTTGATTTTAATAAAATTAAGATTTTGTGTATTGAAAGAAATAATAATAAATGTAAAATTAAAAAAGCTATGTTTATAAAAAATGGAAAGCAGCATTTGATAAATAGACAAGCTGCTGATATAAAAATTAATCAGTTGTGAGAAAATTGATGTATGATGTAATTTTTTTTTTTGTATACAATTATAATGATTTTTGTAACACAATTTGAATATAGTTGATAATGACTACTTAGATGTTTGAAAGTACTTCTATTAAATTATAGTAGTTATTTGTTTTTAAAATATTGTTTATTGTATTAATTATTGTATTGTTTTTCAAAGAATTATATATACATATTTATGTGCACATGTGATGTTAAAAGAAATTTTATAGTGAGAGTGTTCATGATTTGCATTCCATAATATCATGAGATCGATCACTCTTTTTGTGTGTATATATATAGATAGATAGATAGATAGATAGATAGATAGATAGATAGATAGATAGATAGATAGATAGATAGATAGATAGATAGATAGATAGATAGATAGATAGATAGATAGATAGATAGATAGATAGATAGATAGTTATATAGATAGATAGATAGATAGATAGATAGATAGATAGATAGATAGATAGATAGATAGATAGATAGATAGATAGATAGATAGATAGATAGATAGATAGATAGATAGGTAGATAGGTAGGTAGGTAGGTAGGTAGGTAGGTAGGTAGGTAGATAGATAGATAGATAGATAGATAGATAGATAGATAGATAGATAGATAGATAGATAGATAGATAGATAGATAGATAGATAGATAGATAGATAGATAGATAGATAGATAGATAGATAGATAGATAGATTAAGGTAGTTGGTTCTTAACGATATTTGCATTGTTTAAGTGTTTACTGTTTTATGTATTTATATATATCTCGGACTATTAACTAATCATAAAATGATCTAAAATGACTTTTCAATTTTCTTCTTAAATACAATCTAAATTCATTATGAGAGCTTTATAATATTATTTTAAAAGTTTTGAAACCACAATATAAATATTTGATTATAAATGCATTCAATCTTTAAAGCCAAGGGCACACAATCAAATATTTAAATTGAAAGTTTGGCTATCATTCTTGTTAAGGAGATTCAAGTGTTTACTAAACCGATGCTGAAGATTTCTGTAAATATATACATATATTTATAATAAAAGTGATTGTGAATGTAATACAGAAATACTCTGAACTGACATGATTGATTATATATATATATATATATATATATATATATATATATCAATCAATCATGTCATATATATATATATATATATATATATGGGGGGGTGTTTTATGTCAGTGCTCTCCAGTTATGAAAAGGTATCGAAACATTAAACAATAATTTTCCATACAAAATGAGTATAAAACAACTTCTTTAGTTTCCATTTACTATAAACAAGATAACAGTAAAATCTTTTCCTTTAGAATCAGACTACATAAGCATAGGGCATTAGCTGATAATAAAAACAGGTGCCTTTTAATATATATATATTTAAAAAATTGATTTTTCAGAAACTAGTCTCATAAAAAAATTTGTTACAATATTATCTATTAATTTTTTCATGCAAAAGTAGAGAGAGAAAAAAAAACTATGATATAAAATTATTGATAAAATAATGTCAAATAATTAAAAAATTGTCATTATATTGTAATATAAAATAGATACATATTAATGACTTTTATTTACAAAAATAACTACTAAAATTTGCTGAAAAAAACAAAATAGTTAAAAAATTGTGTTAATTCTGAACTATTTTTATATTACACTTAAATATGTTAATTATAATAGAACTCTTATAAAAACTGAAATAATTGTTTTAAAAAAAATTATCAAGGGATATTTTAGTCATCTATATTTTACGCTGCTTAATAATTCTTTCTTCAGTACATTCCTAGTAAATTATTTCCCAAAACATATCAAAAATAACTTGTTAAAAACGTCCACTATTTTTAACGAATCTTATAAAATAGTCGTCTAATATTCTTGATTGTAAATATAGGGAATTTGAACTATGAAGGGTGCCTGTATTTCAAATATTTACTAATATTCCTAAATAACTATGTATTTATGCAATGAATTTGTAATTACTTTGAATCAAAATTACATCTTCATGTCTTCTGAGGACTTGCTAACTTTAGAAGGTAAAAAAATTGACCAATCATTGGCCAGCATATGTTTTGGATTTTGGCCTTATTAAATACTATGAAAATGATTACACTCTGCATAAAATTATGAATAGTGGTAGTATTTAAATAAGAGTAATAGTTTTATGTCTGATAAAGATAGATTCCAAACAACCTATTATACTGAGTTTGGAATTTTTTTAATCATATATATATATGTATAACTTTTAAAAGTTTAGAAAGTCTTCTGCATTATAACAAAAATGTAATATTATATCAAATAATTATATATATATATAACGAAAAATACTATCATATGACTAGAAATTATTTTCAAGAATTCTTTTTCTCGATTTCTTGACAACTCTCGGTTGATAATTTTTTTACGATTATTGATAAATTAAATGTCTCAAAAAGTTTCGAGAAAAAAAAATAAAAACAGAAAACCAAGTTATTTTTACAAAAGATTTCTTAAAATTTTTTGTACAACTTTTTTATTATTTATATTATATTACTTTCTCACTTTAAGTATTCTTATGTTTAATGCCATTTAGTCAGCATTAATAAAAATATATATTGCAATTAACTACATACTTTTACTTTATGTTTATTTATTTCAGTGTCTTGAGAGTCTTTAAAGATCAATCAAGGAGCTAAATACAGAAACAATATACTTCAAAAGGTACTTGGGTAAATGATACAAATGTAAAAAGTCTTCCTATCTTTCCTTGGTTGCAGGAATAATACGCAAGTACCCTTTAATATATATATATATATAAGATTTATTTAATAACAAATAGTAATCTAGTAAAACAACATAAAAAGGTAATAGTCCATTAATATTTACATGCTGTTTATTTTCCTCGAATGGAAATAGTCTTGTTCTACAACAGAAGTAATCCATTTATTAATTATTTGTACTTTCAAATCAAATCATTTGAAACACAAATAAGCATATTTAATGTCACATATAGAGTAAATCTCTTAAAGTTCACAGCATCAGTGCTTACTTCTGACACACACAATTCATACATTATATATTAACGATCTCTGTTCCCCACTTGTCTCTCGTGGTTTGGCTAAGCTTCAGTTAATTACGCTTCACTGGTAATAACCTTTTCAATACACAAACAAGTAACTGCTTCTTTTTTGTAACTATTCCATTTTAGATTTAATCACTGTTAATCGATCTACTAGGCTACCATGGATCATTTTTTACTACGGCTGATCTGTTATTACTTCAAATCAACACCAACTTTAATAATCTAGTCTGAACATTTTAGTTGTGTCCTTTCTCTTTATCATTTACCAGGGTATAAATATATATGATCTAATTTATACAACATCTACTTTAATTTAATCTAGAATTTTGCAAAGATTTCTCCTGCAAATTTTTAGAGTAAATTTCTCCAATAAAGAGAATGTTATTAAAATGAAAAAATATTTGCATATTTACATAAATAAATAATATTTTATTTACATGTACGGTTTTATACATGTGGACATTTAATTCATCACTCTACTTTAAAAATATTGACTTAATTTATTACTATATATTTAAACTTGTCAGGTGGTTTACTTTTACATTTATGCCTGTTTTGGGAATAACTTTTTCTTCTTTTAAACTAATTCCGCCTTTATTTTACTTCTGTAGAAACATTTGTTTATCATCAATTACTTTAACTTGGTCTGGAAATCAGTAATTAAATCCTCCAATAAAAATCTTTTTTCCTAATTTTCTCTCTAAAGATTTATTTACATGTATATTTGGCAAGATGTCCTCATTATAATGGCAAAGGTGTTTAACATGTATTTTCAACTCCCACCCATTTTATAGTTTTACTATTCTTATAGCGTTTGATATTACTTTCATTATTTAACCTGGTGTTCATTTACAATTAAGTAAGACATGTATCCATGTTTTTCATCCTACTAAGAACTTGTCCCAATTTTTGTAATTTTTACAAGTAGGTGGTACTAACTTTGTTAACACTAAAGTTCTGGAGTTTAACAACTTATTATTCACATTTATGTGAATAGACCATGGTCTGAACCAATTTTTTCCTAACAATAGATTGAAAGTTTTATTTACTACATAAAGTGTCAGCTATTTCACACTAGAAACTAATTTTAGAGGAAGTATCACTTTTCCTAAAATATCAATTTTATTGACATTTATATCTGTAGCCATCACATTAGTATCTTGAAGTGTTATCTTGCTTTTACAATTTCTGCTAATTTTAATCCAATCTCTGTGAGATATCATTGACAATTCAGTTCCAATGTCCACTTCTATTTTTACTGTTTGACTGCAAAAACTTTGTCTAAAAATATGGGGTTCATTTCTCTGTCATTTAACTTCTTTATACTAATAATCTCATAATTTAATCTGCCTTCAGATTTATAGTCCAGGTTTATGTAACTAGTAGCTCTATCATTTTTAAAATGATAGACTATTGCAAAATGATATCACAGTTTCTATAATTTTATTACTGTGCTTGCACTTATATTCAAGATGTCCTAGTTTGCCACAATAATAGCATTTTTGCTTTTTTCTATCATTACAAGACTCTGGAATAAGTTTTGCTACTTTTTGATTTATTAGCAAAATTTTCCTCAACTGTTGTGGTTGTATAATTTTTCTCATGCAATACATTTCTTCAGAACTCTTTTTTAGCTTAGATCAGAGTCATTGAGCAATACTTTTCAGAAATTATAATCCTCTATACAATATAGGAGTTGGTCCAGTAATGTATCACTTATTTCCAGACCAAAATCACAATGTTTATCCAGATTCCTTAGAACTAAATCATAGTCCATGTATTTTTCATGTGGTAGTTGGTTTTGGTTTCTCAATATGAGCTTCACTAATCATTTTGATACTCTTGTAGTGAGATACACATTTAAAATTTCCACAACTTCATTATATTAAAGTTCCTCTGGACATTTGGGATTAGTAAGTCTATTTGCAAGTTGTATAATGTCTTGACCTGCAAAATAGAGAAGGGTTGACACTTTGAGATGTTCATCTTTGACTTTATTTATAAACATATAATATTTTACATGTTTTGCATAATTTTTCCATGAGTTCATGTTGGTTATATCAAATTCATAGATTACAGAACTAAGTGCTGCTATATTTTATTATTCAAGCATTAGAAGTTATCCTGTCAAATCCTGATTACTGCACTAATTGCTGTGTTCTGAGAGTCTCTAAAAACCAATCATGGAACTAAATAAACATATTCTTTGAAATGTATATATAATAAGATTGATTTATTTAATAACAATTAATAATGTGATAAAAACAATATAAAAATATAACAGTCCATTAATTTTCATACACTGTTTATTTTCCTCAGGTGAAAATGGTCTTGTTTCACACCAAGAGTAATCCAGTTATTAAATATTTGTACTTTCAAATCAAATATCTCTTGAAATGCAAATAAACATATGTAATTTTCATGCACAGAATAAATCTATTAAAGTTCCAATATCAGCACACACAATTTATACATTATATATCAACCATCTCCATTCCCAACTTGTCTTTTGCAGTTTGGTAAAGCTTCAGTTAATTACTCTTCACTAGTAAAGAGCCTTTTCAACACACAAACAAATAACTGCTTCTTGCTTGCAACTATTTTTTTTTTAGACTTAATCACTACTAGTCGATCTACTCATTGATTATTCTTTACTGCTGATCTGTTATCATTTCAAATCAACACTAACTTTATTCCAGTCTAACCATTTTAGCTGCTTTTTCCCTCTTTTTCATTTACCTAGGGATAAATGTATACAATCTAATTTGCATGCAACTAGCTTTATTTGCATACAAATTTTATTCTAATTTAATCTATAATTTTGGGATGATCTCTCCAGAAAATTTCTAGATAAATTTCTTCACTAAAAGGAAAGTTATTAAAGTGATACATTTACAAAAATAATCTTTTTTATTATATATATAGTCTTTTATGTACAGACATTTCATTTATTACCGCACATAAATTTTATATAAAATTCATGAATTTAAATATATTAATATATATACACACCCAGGTCTCATTTTATGTGGATTTGTTTAATGCGATTTTGAAGTTATGTGATTCATGTTTCTTTTTAATATCTTTGCATGTGGTTTTCTTTTATGCAATAAAAATTATTAGCTCAGAAGTTGAGCTCCAATAATGTGCTATTACTTTAAATATTATAAATTTCACGCACTCACATCATATTTAAAGTAATAGCGCAATATCAGAATTCAACTTCCATCTAATAATTTCAATATTTTCGGTGCTTTATAATAATACTGTAATATATTTTATGCAATAAAAAAGTTCATAATTCACTTAAAATCAAGATTTCCCCATTTTTTATCCACACATTAAATTTTACAAGACTATAATATAAATCTGTTCAAACATTATAGATGAAAAATACTATGTATGTTATTAATTTTGCATTTTAAATCATGTTCAATTTTTGATTTTTATAAAAAGAGTACATTATATCTGCAAGTTTATTTTAAAAGGTGAGTAACAGTGGTGGGTGCAATTAAATTTTCCAATTAAAAACTTATTTTTAATTGTAATTAACAATTTAAAAATTATGTAATGTGATCTGAAATTAATGTGATGTGAAACAATGAAATTTGATTTTTAAACGGAATTGAAAATTAAAAAATTAAAGACAAAAATAAGAGTTTAATTAGTAATTGTTAGTTTTAATTAAATTTTGCCCGACAGTGGTGAGTCGGTGTCTTTTTACTATTGTAAGTCTAATTCTTATTTTTATTTTAAACTTTTAGTTTACCCTAATGGAGAGGAAAAATTACCCAAGAAAATGAATTTCTTTGGAAACAAAAATTTCACTTTTAGATCACTTTGTGAAATGGGAAGGATCAACCGCAATTAAAAAAAGTTTTAGTTATATTTCCTCTTGACTTCATTTAAGAAGAAGCTACAGTACATCACATCACATCATGATGAATCTGATGTCTCAAATAGCGATAATGATTTAAATACCATACATGTATGAAAAAAATGTAAATTACGTATAAAAATATATTGTTTAGAATAAAATTAAATACTGTAGTTAATAAAAAAAGTAAAAAAGGTTGTCTTGTATCAATTTTTTTCAAATATGAAATTTTTTATTAGTAATATTTTATTTTCTTATTTTTTTATGTCAATTTTAAAGTAATTTTATATTGTTGCTTTGCTTTTGTGGGATTTTTAGAAAATTACAGTAGGTATCCCCCATTTTTCAAGGTAAGTTAAGTCTATTTTTGTGCGATTTCTTTTGTGCACATTTTCTGAGGAACTTATCTACCACATAAAATGAGATCCAGGTGTATATGTATTTGTAAAGATTCCAAAAATGAACAACAAAAATTATAGTGATATCAAGCAATGGTGGCTTAGCACTTAGCATTGCTGCCTTCCAAGCAGCTGGCCCAGGTTCGCTTCCCGATCAATGCTGTAACATATATATATATATATATATATATAAGAATTATAGTGATTTCTTGAAGTATTTTATAAAGAAAAAACCCCATATTCAATATTAAGCAAAAGGCTTTTGGATGAACCTTAAATTCAAATATCAAAGGAAAATAATAATGCGATAATTTCATTATTAATGTTTCTTCAAGATCCAAACCTTTTACTAGAACAAGGTAACAAATTCTTCAAATGTACATCAAAATTTGATATCATCAAACTGGCTAAAAATATATATACAGAGATTATTCCAAAAGAATTACTGAAATAAAGTGGAACACAGTAATTCTTTCTATGAGTCGGATATTAAAGTACTGACAGTAAACTGCCCTAGAAATACTTCAGTAAGTTTATAACAACAATTAGAAGAGCTGATATAAGCAATTTTAAAACAACTTCAACCAGTGGTGAAATTTTTTTTAATGTTTAAAAAAGAATTTATTTGAAGCTATAGGAAAATCGACAAATAATTTGGAACATTTTAATCTGCGATGAACACAATTAAGCCAACTGGCACAAAATAAACGGAAGGTTTCGATGTCGAATCATATTGTAACCAAAAGAAGAACCCACATAAAATATTGATTGATTGATTGTTTATCTGTTTTAAAACATTATTTTTGAAAGCAAATGTCTAGATTTCATATTTAATACGGGTAATTTAAAAATTGAATCGTACACGATTTATAATTTTCAATAGAGATGGAGATTGGATGAAATTAAAATTGAATTTGCAGGGGTTTTTTTATTAAAGAATTTCTTTTTTGTTTTTTTCTTTTATATAAATTATTAAACTAATTTCCAAAATAAAAACAGGGGGAAATATTTTTAATTTTTCTTAAGAATTCTCAAGAACATCAAAAAAATTCTCGATTAATCGAGAATGAAATAAGTTCGATAATTAGATATCTCTTCACCTGACTTTAGATTATTCAGTGCATTTCAGAATAAATTCCATGTATATTACTCCAATTTAATCATCGGCTATAATATTGAGTAATTAATAGATTCTAAATGTAATATAGGGTATATGAACACAGACTTTCACACCACCCACCACTCTCCACTCTATCTAATAACATTGATACACCTAAACACATACATGCTGAAAAGACAAATAATCACCAATATACGTATTTCATGCTAAACCAGCAATCATCAGTTGGTCCAGACTATCATCTTTACACACATATATAGTATAAGTGCTCAGATATATATTAAGATAGACAATCCTCATAGTTATTAGATTCTAAATGATAATATTTATTAAATCTTTATCTAGTTCTGCACTTTCACATATCCATACTAATTTTCAGCTTATGACTTATATATCTGTGAGGGTTTCAAACTTTGGTCAGATGTACCTACATCCTGTGAAAATAAAAATATTTAATATATTATTATGAAATAGTTAAATATCACTGTAAAATTAAATTATAGCTGAAAATAAAGACATAAAAATTGACATATGAAGAAAAAAAATTATCATTTAATTATAATTAAAGTTGTTTATAGCTGTTAAAAAACTGAACTGTAAGAAATAAATGGAAAAAAAAATCACATTCAATTCCGATATTATATGCTTCAAGCTAATGTAATTTAATTAAATTTTTAATCAATGAAATAATCAATAAAAATAATGAACTGCTTCTATATAAATATTAAGAATTTAATAAAAGAAATGAAGGAAATTTAAGAAATGAAATAATTCATATATATATAAGTATTATTTGCTTATTATATATACATAAAGAATTTCTTTGTGTGTACATATATCAGCTCATTGCTAACATTTTAATCAGAAATTGGTTCCTTAAGAAACCAAAGCTGATAGTCCTAAAAAGCCAGTTTCTTGCTAACATATTTACAGTCAATTATATATTTAGATAAATATTTTGATCTATATTTTAAATATATATCCAATAATTGGTCAGACTAATTAGGTGTAATGAGAATAGATAGTGTAATATGTCTTCATTGTACTAAATGTTTATTATACATAAAATTTGATCAATTAAACAATGTAATATTCAATGACCCAGGACGTCATGTGACATTTGATCAACGGAAAATATTGTAATTTAATCCAAGAATTTTTTGCTCTTGAATCTCACTTTTCTACAGTATTAAATCTGTGTAGACTAAATAATTCATTAAAACTCTTATTGGCACTAATATTTATCCTGTGAAATACACTTACAATAAGTTTATTTATAGAAAAACTCAGATCGTAAATGGTTAGTGACAAAAATATTCTAAAAAAGCTAACTACTTAAAAAGAAAGTCTGTTATAATAACACTTAAATTATTTATTTATAACCATAAGGTGTTGCAATAAAAGTCAATAAGAACAATATATATATAAAACAAAATAAATGTCCGCTAATATTAATAATACAATAACGAAACTTAAATATATTCCAAATAACGGTAAACAATTTATAATATTATATAAATAAAAACTCATAAAGAAATATTTATATTCCAAATAACGGTAAACAATTTATAATATTATATAAATAAAAACTCATAAAGAAATATTTTCGATTATGAAAATAATCGAAAGTATTATGAATATAATCGAAAATATTTCTTTATGAGTTTTTATTTATATAATATTATAAATTGTTTACCGTTGTTTGGAATATATTTAAGTTTCGTTATATATATATTCTAATGGAATGTTGAATAAATAGATGTATTATTGTTTGAATATACATATATATATATTTGTAATAACAATAAAAATAATAAATATAATGGTATTTAACTATTATATATAGTCTTTCATTCTGCAGAAGTACTTTTGGTTAATTCCTTAATCCTCCTCAACTACCTTTAAATTCAAAAAACAAAACGGAAGCAAATGTCATCAATTCAAATTCCATGAATTCTGAATTTTATTGTTAGCAGCTAACGTGAAAATTTGGGAGTCATGGGATTTGAGTTGATGACATTTGCTTCCATTATGTTTTTTTAATTTAAAACACAATGAGGAGGGTTAAAAAATTAACTAAAAGTACTTCTGCAGATTGAAAGACTGTATATAATAGTAAATTACCAATATATTTATTAATTTTATTGTTATTACAATAGGTTTTAATTAATAGACATTATACATTGATAAACTTTTTATGCATAAGTACATAAAGAAAAAATATTTAATATTCTATTAAATATAGAAGAATTCATGAATTTCTTTATAAATTAACATTTAGGATGATGATGAGCAACCATGCATTTCCATTTTAAAAATATTATATAAAATTTTTTAAAAGAAATATGAGTTATAATTCTTGATTGCCATAAATTTATAATAATCTATGCAAAGGTCAGACTAAGTAATATATTATCTAATAGTTTTATTTATATAAAATATATGACAGTTATAGTTTTAGAATCTCTCATACTTTTATGAAAGACTACATAATGATGAAGAAGTTATGCTCTAATATCATAATATCCTAAATATCAAGTCTACAGTACAACAATATTCAAGAACTTAAGCAACCTATTTAAAAACTTGCTGGAAATGAGACAGAGCTTAAATAAGAATGGCATAACTAAATTTAGTTTTAAATATCAAAAAATATTTATTAAAATAGTTTGGGTAATTAAAAATTATTTACAGTTATATGCACACTGATGCAATATAATCATAACATTGAACTGATGACAGAAAATTACTTGCATATACCACAATAATCAGTCAATAATAGTTTTAACAAGGCTGTAAACCTTAGCAATGAGCGTCTGAAAAAATCATCACTAGGGACCTCTGTAGTGAGCATTTAATAAAATTTATAATTACAACTTTAAATAATCAGTCAAATAAAGTTAGAAAAAAGTTATTTAAAAAGAATGCAAAATCTAACCTTTATTAGTCAAGCTAATCTGATGTTCTCTACTAATGCATTCATTTAATTGTAAATCAAAAATGCTTAGTGTTTACCTGAAACCCTCTAAAGGAAGGCAATTACAGGTGCTGAATCAATGATAAAAAAATTGTATTCAAATTCTAACAAATCTATAATATACTAGGTAATAAGACTAAAATGATGATAACAACAACAATAATAATAATAATAGTAGTAGTAGTAGTAGTAGTAGTAGTAACAACAACAATAACAATAACAACTACAATAATAATAAATGCTTATTTACATATGATTAAGTTTCAGTTAGAGTGATGTTTAGTAAATTCTAGACAATTTCACCACTGTCATTCATTCAGACATTGTACATAGTAATTTAAAGTGAATTATCTATCTTCATGCTTTCCTTGCCAGTACTTCAGATTTGCTCATATATAAGCATTTGAGTCATAGGAATAAGTGGATTTATTTTATTCCTGCATAAATACTATATCTTGTTTTGGAGAGAAAGTATTCATTTATTATTATTAACACTCGAAAAAGTGTATGCACAATTAGCTTGAAAGGCTGATATTTGAATGCAATAATAATAATTATAAAAATAATAATAATAATCTACTACTACTACTGCTGCTGCTGCTTCTACTACTACTACTACTATTACTACTACTACTTCTACTAATACTGCTGTTACTGCTACTACTACTACTACAAATAATAATAATAATAATAATAATAATAATAATAACAACAACAACAACAACAGCAACAATGACAACAACAAAATTACAAACAAAAAAAATTTAATTCAGGCCCAAATTCTTTTACAATTTTAAAATATTAAAGCATTCTCCCAAACATTAAGTTATTTCAGTTATGCTCCTTTGAATAAATATATAAAAAATCTGAATCTCAAGTAGACAGTCCAAAAGATATCTATTGAATTGCATGCTACAAGGATGTTAATGTTGAAATTCCAGCTTATTTAAACAAGGAGCGTATATACTAATGCAATATTTACATACATTACTGACAATTCATAACATCTGCAAAATTACTTCATAGTAAATCAAAAGATTTTGTGTTATTGGGTTATAAAATAATATGCAGTGAGTTAAATGTGAAGATGTTTAAAAGCTTCATGCTCTTAAGCCAAAATATTTCAGACTGGCTTATATATATATATATAAGCCTTTATATTATATACTGGCTTATATATATATATATAAGTAAAGAGAAGGATGGACCCACCTTTTTTTGCAAAATCACTGTCTTGTGTTGTGACTTAAAAGCTCCCTACACAGCCATCATTACATCTGATTGGCTGTCACTTAAGCATTTTAAAAGTGCATGTGAGAGGTTTCAGCCTTTCACTTTAATTATTAACAATTATCTTAAATTATTAAGAAACATATTTAATATACATTTACAAAGAAAGACTAAACATTATTCATTTTAATCTTCCCAAACTCCCAATATAAATATATAAAAAATAATCCCAGTGCATATCGCTAGCTGAAATTAAATATCAAATGTAAAATCACTCTCCAAACATCAAATAATTTCAGCTATGTTCTTTGTGAATAAATATATAAATGTCTGAACCTCCAGTAGGCAATCCAAAAGGTATCTCTTGAACTGCAAGATGCAATGATGTCAAATATTAATATACAGTCTTATTTAAACAAAGAGTGTGAAATTTAAATTAGCAAAGACCTTAAATTTCTCTTAAACAAACATATTTATTATATGTATACAAAAAAAAAGACTAAACATTAGTCATAATAATCTTTGCAAACTCTCAACATAAATATACAAAAAGTGACCCCCAGTGCATATTGCTAGCTGAAACTATGTATAAATTATCAAATCATTCTTCCAAACATTAAGTACTTTCAGTTATGCCACTGTGAAAAAATATATTAATCCAAATCTCAAGTAGCCAGTCCAGTATGCACTGGGATTAAAATGACTAATGTTTGGTCTTTCTTTGTATATATACATCAAACATGTTTGTTAATCAGCAATTTAAGATTACTGCTAATTTTACTTACACACTTTTTGTTTGAATGTCTGTCTTTCAATATTTAACATCATTGTAGAATACAGTCAAAAGATGTCTTTTGGATTGGCTGTTTGAAATTCAATTGTTTTTATATATTTATTCAAGAGGGACATAGTTGAAATTACTTAACATTTGGGAAAGTGATTTGATATTTTATATATAATTTCAACTAGCGTTATACTCTGCGATTGTGTTTTTACAATTATATATTTATCAAAAAAAATAATGAAAGATTTAATAATTAATAAGCTTACTGTCTAGACAAACTGTAAATTTATCTTCAGCTCATTAGTCCTTTATTAGTTTTTGGTTTATTCTTTTTTTTACAATAGTACTTGAAATTAATATTCAACTTTGTACCTTTTTGGAATTTTTAAGCCATATAGTTCTTTATTTCAACAAGATAGACTATATTTTGAGAACAAGAACAAATTTCTATCATGGTATAAGGACAGAATAAAAAGTGGGTTTTTATTTCATCACGTCTTCAGGCTATTAATTACAAGGTCTGGCATGAAAGTATTTCACTATTGAAAAAGTATATTTTAGAAATATAGATTGTATAATTTTGCATACAATTGTCCACATTATTGAACACTATTTTTATGAAAAAAATGTCCATCCATTAGAACAAAGTATTACTAAAAAACACTATCTGCATATATGACTTCTTTCTCAAGATAGTTTATAATATTCTACAATAACTTGTTAGCTTGTTATTTGTTTATTTTCTCTAACTCCAGCAATATGCTGTTCAAATGTTTCACGTTCTTTTTAGGTATAGAAAAGAATAAATGTTTGCATTGTTCTGGCAATGCACGTATAAATGAAGCCCAGTGAAACGATTCCTGGATTACTGGTATTAATCTCTTGCATATGGGCTTTCTGAAGCCTGGAAAATGTGTTGACCCTGATTGTGACCCCTTGCTTTAAAAAGTAGTTTTCTTTAACTTTCATCACAAGTTAGTTTTTTCACTAATTTTTAAAGTGCATTTATAAACAGATTAACTAAATAATTTTTTTAATTATAAAATCTTAATTAAATATAAATATTTTTAATTAATATACATTTTTTAAAATTTAATTATATGCGAACTGAATTTTTCAAACTATATTTTCCAATTCTTTTTTTTAAATATATGTAGACCATTTACAAGTCATTTATATATTTTTTTTTAATTTTTAATTTTTATATTTAGTTTTCTTTAATATAATTTTATTTTTCTTTACTCTATTAATTAAAGAAATATAAATTTTTTATATAACATAAACAAAGATATAAAAATTAAAAGTGCATTAAGATATTTAACATATCTTAAATATTATACTCTTGTTTAACGATTCGCGTATTTAATATTTTACACAATTATTATCTTTACAAAGGGTTTATTTATTATGAACTCGATGTATTTTCTCCAGATACTTAATAACTGTATAACATACTACAGTCATCACCAATAAAGTAACTTTGATTTAATTTAAGTTTCCAATTATTTTATTTAGGTATTTATTTCTTAACTAGTTAATATAAAGTTTTTAATTATTTTATTTTTACTAAATGCTTTTGACTTCAAATAAGTGCATTATTTGATAATTTTGTATTATCACATTATTTTCTTAGAAAAATGAGACAATGAAGCTATCAAGCGTTGTTAGCCGAGAGGTCATCGCAGCTGCCTTGCAAGCAAGTGACGGTTGTGGGCTCGCGTCCCGGCCGATGCTATGACATATGAAAAAAAAAAGAGATAATAAAAAGTTTTTCCACATTTCCATTATTGTTAGACATGTTTGAACTTTAGATAGTATTTTGATTTATTACTGTTCTAGATAAGTATTCAGCTGGATAATTCTTGCTTCACGTATCTAATAAAAAGGTTTTTGGGCCCATTATTGCTATGATTAGTCTTATGACATCTGCATCATTTAAACAATATATTTTTTTGATTAATAATAAGGAATTGACAAATGATCATTTCAAATTATTCTATGAACTTCTTTTCTATTCCATAATTACAAAATAAAATAAAAAAAAACGTAGATAATAGCTCCATCTGTGGATGTAAGATCATTTATATTAATAATCATGCCACTACATATTTTCACAGTGATCATCTTATGTATCATCTTATGAGTTCATAGTGTGACCTTTGATCAAGCAGTTTATGGCAAAATCTAGGAATGCATCAACTGGATCAAGGCTTAATGTTTAGTTTTCTACCACAGGTGTCACCAAAGTAAAAAAATCGAATAGTACCAAGAAGTCCTCAATTGGTATACACTTATCCTTTAAACATCTCAACTGATATGATATATCTAAAGAAGGGTTTGCTATTCTTTTCAACATAGAAAATAAAAATATAAAGATTGTGTGATAAATACGTACACCAAAACTACTCAATATAAAGAGTCACATCCAGAAAATACACACTGATATAAAATACATTTATTTTTAAAAAATAATGAAGATGTCCACAATAACCATTCTTTTATATTTTTCTGTAAACTTCACTTGAGAAAGCTTTTTATATCCCTTGAGAAAAAAGAGTATATTTTTTTATGTCAGACATTCTTTAGGTCATTATTTATAATTCTTAATATTTTAAAATGTTTTTGGTCATCAAATTTTATATAATACTTTTTTATATCATATGGAACTTTAATAATAAGATATTATAGTTTTTCACAATCAGGTGATTTTAATTTACTTTCATAAAAAATCCAACTTCATCTATTATCCACTTTCCTATTTTATATTAAAAAAAAGAATAATCAAGAAAACCATAGATTTGTTCCACACATATTTTATTCTAAGTAGACTTCAGCTTCAAGTAATGGCTAGTAGTACAAGTATCTTTCCTGCTTGATTTATGGGGATGATTGTTTAAAATAAAAAATTAAAATGGAGAGAAAGAATAAAAAGAACTAGAATACCAAAGTAAGTATTTGTGAAGTTAAAGATAAATTTAAAGTCTTAGATACTAATAATCTGGAGGAAAATAAAAATCATAATGAGAAAATGGCATTTAAGTTTCTGAGAAAAGAAAGTAAATTAAGGAAAACTAATAGTGATACTAATTTAAATCAATGTAGAGAAGAAAATGATAATAATAGTGATAGTATAAATTTAAAACAACATACAAATAAATCAATAAATCAAGAAAACAATACAGCACTTACAGAAAAAGCAATTATTATAAAAAAAACTGAGAGAAGCCTAAGTAGTAACATTGGACTAGAGAATCTAGAGTATGTAATACTAAATAATAATAAAAAAAGGAAAATGAATAGCGATAATAATTTTGACTCAAGTGAAGTGTTGAGCCTAAAATCTGATGCAATAAAACAAGCTGGATTAAGATCAAAATTAATTAAAAAAGGAGATGTATTAGATAATCAAAAAGACTCAGTGAATAAAACCAGTTTAGTGATGTTAATGATGACTATGCTGATAATATAAGTAGCAAGAAACTTACCACAAAATCTTTTTGAAATTAAATGAATACTGGAAAAAGATATTTGTAAAGTGTATGTCACCAAGTTCATCAATTTTTAGCTTAGTTATTCAAACTAATATAATAGCATGAGAACATATACTTCATAAACCAGATATTGATGAATGCTTAAAGACTCTATATTCTCATGAACTCATTAACACGGTCAAATATACCTCATTTTTTCCATTAGAGGGTTACTTTTGATTGAATATTTCAATAATGAACAAAAAGATAAAGCTAAAAACATAATTAAGCAAATTCAAAATAAAAAAATTTACTACATTACAAAAGATTCTAATCCAATGGTCTATGGAAGAATACTGCATACACCTCCAAGTTTCAATGTTGAAATTTTTAAAATCCAACTAGGGGATTATGCTGAGATAATAAATATGGAAAGAGAAATGACACTGGGCACAGCTTTCCAAATTCTGTCAAACTCATGGACAGCAGTACTTAAATTAAAAAAAGGGGTAATGAAAGAACAGATACCACATAAAATAATAAAAGATCAAATGATCATTTTCATAATAATAAATAGTAGATCACCATTGTGTTTTAAATGTAATCAAGTTGGACATATTACAGCAGGCTGTGACCCTGCTAACTGTATCAAGTGTAATAAATTTGACCAATTAAATCACCTATGTAACATATCATTATCACTTAAGACAAGGGCTAATATAGTTCATAACACAGGAGATGAGTATTTATTGTATGAAGAAGAAATTGATAACTTAAAAAATATGGACCTATTAGATGAAGTTGAATTGTTACCAGGCCAAAATGAACTATTGCAGGTTGTAGATGCCACAGATATTGATAGTATTATAGATTCATATGATGAGAATAACACAGACTCGCAAATGGAAAATGAAAATGAAGACAAGGTTATAATAACACAATCAGTAGAACTTATCAACCAACAAGTAAATTGGTAATGAAGATAGTATGAAAACAGCAAAATTTAGCAACTAGCAAGTAAATGGTAATGAGGATAGTATCAAAACATTCAAAAGAAATATGCATCAAAAGATTAATAAAGTTATGAAAGATAATAATGGTGATAACCAAATAATGTTGAATATTAATTTGATGGCATTAAACAATGACTCCTATGATAAGAAAGAGAATGAATTGAAAACTAAGGGAAAAAATGAGGATGTGGGGTGTAATATGCTAATAAAATGATTATTAAATTACCAAGAAATGAAGAAATCACTAAATTTAATATCTATGAAGGTTAGAGGAATGAATGCAGATGATAAAGTGGTTAAAATTATAGACTACATTGCTTCCCAAAAATATGACATTATAATCTTATCACAAACAATGATTAGTAGCAACACACTGATTTGGAATACTGAAAGGGTTGCAAAGGCAAATGTGTTTATGTACAGAATGAATACCTCTTGATAATACACACATATAATTTTGAAATACTCCACTTAAATAAATATATACATTTTCATATAGCACTGTAAAAATTATACTTCCATAAACTCTTTGGTTTCTTGTCTTTAATCCTCCCATACACAAGACATAGGTTTCTGTTCCATAATTTACCAATGCATTTTAACCAAGCTTCAAAATAGTTTACTGATAGAAAATTTAGTGGATTTATTCACACATTTTGTTGAACAAAATATTAGTTTTCTTAATCCTTTTGACTCTTTTTAAAAATAAAATATATTAAAAATTCAAATAATTTACTGTTGGTTTTTCTTATATTACTAATCTATAGTAGTATAATTTGATACTATTTAATAACAATAATTTTCAAACACAACAATTACTAAAACACCCTTCTCTCCCTAAAAAAACTCAATTACACACAGTATTTATACCTGCTTTTTTTTAAAAAATTTGATTGGATAAAAATAATCAGACTACAGACTCATTTACATATTTCCTGATTAAGTGCTTTTAAAAATTATCAATAAATAATGAGACATGTTTTAAATAATAAAGTAATTAAATATTTAATTTATTAATTTATTCCATAACTTTATTTAGCCAAACAAAATATTTTAAAATAATATATTCCAATTTACTAAACTATAAAAAAATATTTACTATAACATATCCATTTTAGCTTACATTTATTAGTTTTAAAATATCTTTAAAAATTAAATAATATTTATTTAGATTTATTTTATTATACACAAATGCTTTCATTTTATGAATAATGTTAAAAAGTAATTAAAAACTTTCTCTGAATCCATGCAAGCATAATACACACATATTTCCAGTCATGTGATCTGCTTTTTCCAGATGAATATGTTGCAATTGTGAAACTTGCTGTCTGAAATAAAATTAAATAAATACTTAATTACAAAAATAATACATATTAAAAAATAGTAAATATAATAATAAAATTTAGAATAGTAAACTTTGACATTTTTTATAACAATTACTAAAATTGAAACATTTGATAGACCATAAAACATGAAAACTTTAATAAATAATTATTATATAGTTTTAACTTGCTTTAGGAATAAATTTAATAATTTATTCAACTATATTTAACATTATAATAAAAATTAGTTTTTTCAAATGTTTATTTAGCAGGATATTGAATATATTTTTAAGTATATCTAATACTGCTTATTTTAACAAAATGTTAAATTTTTCTTCTTTCTTTTTACAATTTTAACTATTAAAATAGTTTTAAAATATTCTTTAACTTTTTATATATTAATTTTACTAAGTGTTAAATCTATTTAGATATTAATATTACAATTACAACACTTATACTCATCTTAATTTAAAATTTTAAAAGAAATTGGCTTTTTTTAGCATGGCTAGCCTAACCAAAAGGGTACAATATATATTCATCTATCAAGTATGTTAAATTTATATGATTTGAGGACTTATTAAGATTTAAAATTACAATAATGTAAAATCTAAATAAATTATTCCAAGTATTAAGTTATTGTTAATTACAATTTGGAATAATTGTTACAATTTTCCTTTAATTGCATATGTATTTAAACATATTTATTTATAACTAAACATATATACATTAAATATTCTTTTAGATAAGCAAATAATAAATCTTAAAGTGAATTTGAACAATTGCTGGACTTGGTGAAATACATAATATCCCTAAGATATATGTGCACTTTAAAATCCAAGATATGATGGACTATAACACATCTGAAAAACATTAATAATCCAAATACTGTTTGAAATTTATTTATAATAGATCACTAATGAAATGTTATTTGCAGATATTTTCTACCTTAATCCAATTCAGTTGATTATCATAACACAATGTTTTATTGCATAGGTTTCTCTTCAATATATATATAAAATATCTGTAACTACTAATTATTACTCTCCAGGATATTTATCCAATTTTGCCTTTATATTTTTTATCTGTAGAATGATGACAATGTGACTCACTATAATGCAATATGATTATCAGGTACTAGGATATATATATATATATATATATATATATATATATATATATATATATATTATATATATATATATATATATATATATATATATATATATATATATATATACACACATTTAGTTTGAAAATTTGAAATTCAATTAAAGCTGATGGGGATTACCATGTAATTGAAAGCACTACAAAAGAATTTAAACTATAATATTGTATTTACAGTTAAAATTTATTTATTTATATATATATAATATTTTATAAAGGGTACTGTATTTTACATTTATATATATATATATTCCTTACACAGATTTATTATAAGATTTTGACAAACAAAGGTGAAACTCTCTATACAGTAGTGCCACCTTGTGCCAAACAGAATAATCAATGAATGCCAGAAGGCTTGTGCATAAAATCCATATCTAGTGCCTACTCATCCAATATCCCCAGACTAGTTTCTGGCTTGTGGCCATCATCAGTGAGGAGCCTTGGATCTGAGAGCCCTGCACCTAGATCTTAGGATCTAATGCAACCCTCCAGCAGCCACCTTTTAACTCTACTTTACTACAAAACTATAAGAATTAAATTGAAAACACAATAATACTTTCAATCTAAGCTCAATAGCTTATATAATCATATGGGTCTGAACTCAATTCAGCACTCATAGATTTTGGTGTCTTTGTCTCTTAAACAACCATAGCCACCACTATCCTATTAGGCAGGATTGGTGTTACACCACTAAACATCACATGATCACCATCTCTATACTAGCACATAATTGTTGTAAACAAAGGCAAAACTCTCCATACAGTAGTGCTCTCAGATCCAAGGCTCCTCACTGATGATAGCCACAAGCCAGAAACTAGTCTGGGGATATTGGATGAGTAGGCACTAGATAGGGATTTTATGCACAAGCCTTCTGGCATCCATTGATTACTCTGTTTGGCAAAAGGTGGCACTACTGTATGGAGAGTTTTGCCTTTGTTTACAACAATTATGTGCTAGTATAGAGTTGGTGATCATGTGAATATTTTGACAATATAAATAGTAAAATGGTTCTATTATACATATCATCTAGATGTAGTAATAGGAGTATGAAAAACCGAAATTCAAATTTCTGCAATACGAAAATATCTACTTTTAACTGCTAATATTATTTTGGTTTCCTTGATATGACTTTGTTATCATTTTCCATTTGCTCTCATATTATATTTCTAATGTATATAAATACTACAAAAATCTAAATGTATATTTTCATAATTTCTGATGAAAACAAATGAATTCTCTATAATGAGATATTAATTGCATTTTGGTTGGTAATGAGTCTTAATTCGAGTTTAGGCATGCCTTTTAAAGCAGATGCTGACTTTCCCTTTATCTAGTCATCTCATATTGTTTTTTAATATCCAAATTCATAAGTACATACATTCTCTTCCTTTTTTTTTTTTACAACAAGGAAAATTTTATGAAACAAAACTTTTCGAAATAGGTAATAATTGTATATATGAAAAAGAATACATTTTAAAAAAAGAATGAAAAATAAAGGTTTCCCTTTTAATGACGTGGCTTGTTGTCTCTTTTTTTATTTTCTAGTGACATAATGTTCACTGCTATTATATGTGATTCCTATGAGGTGTTGTCATATAAATTTTATCAAGTAATTATTAATACTATTACATTTATCTTAATATCTCTTATATTATATATACATATGTTTAAATCTAAATAAATTCACACACATTTAAATGTAATGTATTATTTATTTATTAGTGCCCGACTGAAATAGGTATGTATAAAAGATAATTTTATAAAATAGATTTGAACGATGACTTTAACTTTGAAAATGAAATGTCATTTTAAACTCTCTTGAAGTGAAATCTTTTTTTTTTTTAAATTGAATGATATTTTTAAAAAATATTAAAATAAATTAACATGATAAGAGATCATATTAGATTATTATCTTCTACATTTATTTTCATAACTATTAAAAATGATTAATGACTTTATATATATATATCTTTCGGCATTTATGTAAAAAGCTTGCTTAGAGATATTGGTAAAACTTCATCTAGTGATCATAAAATGCAAGCTTAAAAGCAAGTTACGAAATTTATAACTTGTTTTAATTATTATAAGTGTACCTTTGAATATTTTTGCAATGCTATATATTGCAGAGGCTTTTACTACATGGTGAAAATGAGCTGAATTCAAGCCCATATAGCTATCTAGTTTGTTAAGCCGGGTTTGAAGACATTTACGTGTCTGATAAATTCATGCTTTCAATTTGATAGAAACGTGTTTGATAAGTGATGACTTTTTGAGTTGGTATTTTAAATGTAGTTACTAGTCTCCCAGATCTTTACTGACGTGAGCCATTAAGCTCAAAACCAGCTGGTCTGGAGGTAGGGAGAACGATAGAGATTTTAAATTCTATCTCTTTAGGAACTTATGTAAATGAAGCTTGTTTAGAGCTATAGGTAAACCTCCATCTAGTGATCATTGGGACAAAGTGTCTATGTATTGAATGGAATGAGTATTTTTGGAGAAAAATTCACTAAAACTTTCAAAAGGTTTAATTAAAATTTAATTTAAAAATTGACCAAAATATGTAAATATGTACATATTTAACCTCACCAAATCAATCCAAAAAGATTTACATGCAATAGTATAGTAACAACAATAACTACATTAGTGTATATAAGCTATTTTGCAAAATGTAAAAAAAAATCTCAACTATTTTACTAAACATAAAAAAAGAAAAATGAACTTTCAAATTTTTTGATTATATGGAATTTCTGTTGACTTTCAATTTTTTTACCAACAATTGTATAATTTTTATATATGGCAATGAATGAGTTTGACCAATGCATTATTGGTTGATTGTAAAAAAATTACATAATGCTAAAATTTAATTTACAATTAAAACTTAAGAATGTTAAAAGCATTTGCAAGATAAAAATATATTGATAATATATTATCTATGTTTAAACTAATTACAGTCTGATTAACAGATAAAAGAGTTTCAGATTTTT
This sequence comes from Epiperipatus broadwayi, assembly GCA_028023455.1. NCBI lineage: Eukaryota > Metazoa > Onychophora > Udeonychophora > Euonychophora > Peripatidae > Epiperipatus > Epiperipatus broadwayi. Next base: position 519,325 of record JAQFVV010000073.1, on the reverse strand, counting down.
CTAGATGTACATAATATGCATATATTAATTTTTACATAAAAATTGTTGTGGTAAGTAATATAAAAACATGATATACTTCTAGATGGACTTTATGACCCAGTATTCTCAACTACTGAAGTTGCCAAAGTGGAATGTAGGCCATCACCCTATTATATTTTGTATGCTGTAAGGTCAGATTATATAAGTGACTATATTACATTATATAAATACAATAGTGTTAAACTTAATATAATTTAATAAATACTTAACCTGCATCTAGAGTCAGATTTTACTAAGGAGGAAAGATCTTTTTAGTGGACTCAAATTAATAATACATTACAAAATAAACCTTCTTAGGTATCTCTATAGCTTGTTTATTACTTTGATAAGATGAATCTTTTAAACTCAATTTATAATTACAATTGTGCAAACCATAATCAATATTTAATCAATATAAAACTAAATCAAAAATATCATAATAACAAACATAGAGCAGTCAGTTATTATTTTTAATACAATAATATTTCAAAACAGCAACAAAATAAGCTAAATACATTTTATCTAGGTTTATTAAGTTTACAATATGAATTAAATATCTTCATTAAAAATTAAAAAAATAATATACTTGATGTTTCAAGACATTTGGCATATTATCACATATAATAAAATGAAATTTTGAGAAATAAAATAGATAAAAATATAGGCACAGCTGCAGTATAGAATAGAAAATAGATTTTAAATAAACAAACAGCTATAACTATTCTATTATAGAATAAGTAAATTTAAAGTTTACAAATGTAATCTTAGGGTAGATTTATAATAGGTTTTATATTTACTTTAGACAAAAAATAAAAGAGTTAAATTTTGAATGTTTATTTGAAATTATAAGCTGTAACTTTAAAGACTAAGGTTTAAAGTACATTCAGAGCTCTCTACACTGTTTTGAGGAGATGTTACTTAGCTTCTCAGCAGCTTGTCCATCACCACTTCTGAATGGCAGGTGGTAGCAAATATTGATCTCTGGATAGGCAGCATGGTTTTAGTTGTGATCTCCTTGCATATCAAGCCATTGGCAGGAACATCTCTCATTCACATGTAGAATGGGACTAGAGATCACAATTTCCTACTCTGACATATTAAAATTGGGGTGGAGTATAGTAGCGACTTTTCTTTAATTCAGCCTATTTATACTGGGCTGAGATTAACTCATAATTTTAATACACAAGTTATATTCCATGAGTAAATCCATTAGCACCTTCAAACTTTGATATTTTTAATTACTAAAATAAATTCAATCTTTTGTTTTACTCTTTTAACAGGATGTTTTTGGCTGAGTTTAATCATCCCCCCATGATTTAGAAATATTTCCAGTTGGCTAAACCTTGTTTACAAGAAAAATGTAATTTTAAAAAAATATTATAAAAACCAAAATTTGAACTTCTTGCTCACACTATACTAAAACAGATGCATATAAATTTTATGAAATGATCGAACAACATGATGCTATGTATGTATCATGGTAGTATGTGAAATTCACATTATAAATGCGATTTTAAATGTATAAAATATAATTGACTTTTAATTTTAAATAAATGATAAATTAAAGCATATATGACTTTGGAATAAATATCTGCCGCGATATCGCTGTATCAATTATATTACAGACATTATATTCACATATATGTGTGCGGGATCACATATACAACCATGTTAGCATCTTTAGATGGGTACTCTTTAAGGGTATAAACCTGGCACAGATAGAGGTGTAGGGATAAATAGGTTAAATGTATATAATGAAGGAAATATACCATTTCAATCTTAGCTATTATGTAAAAATTGTTGCGGCAAGTAAAATAAAAACATTATTAAAAAAAAGATTATGTAGTGTGCTTCCATTCCTAAAAAAGTCATGCTTTGTCACACACACACATAGATAGATAGATAGATAGATAGATAGATAGATAGATAGATAGATAGATAGATAGATAGATAGATAGATAGATAGATAGATAGATAGATAGATAGATAGATAGATAGATAGATAGATAGATAGATAGATAGACAGACAGACAGACAGACAGACACACAGACAGACAGATAGACAGACAGACAGGCAGACAGATAGACAGATAGATAGATAGATAGATAGATAGATAGATAGATAGATAGATAGATAGATAGATAGATAGATAGATAGATAGATAGATAGATAGATAGATAGATAGATAGATAGATAGATAGATAGATAGATAGATAGATAGATAGATAGACAGACAGACAGACACACAGACAGACAGATAGACAGACAGACAGGCAGACAGATAGACAGATAGACAGATAGATAGATAGATAGATAGATAGATAGATAGATAGATAGATAGATAGATAGATAGATAGATAGATAGATAGATAGATAGATAGATAGATAGATAGATAGATAGATAGATAGATAGATAGATAGATAGATAGATAGATAGATAGATAGATAGATAGATAGATAGATAGATAGATAGATAGATAGATAGATAGATAGATAGATAGATAGATAGATAGATAGATAGATAGATTACATTACATTACATATCTAGGATGTGAGTTGGTGGAATATCACAGTGCATATTTGTATGCTGAAAGGTGTAGTTGTTTATCTAGTGTTGTATTTTATTATAGATTTTTGCATTTTATATTATATTTATATATTTTTGTGCTTTTAATTATTAAATAATGTTGGATAGCAGATAGATTATGACTCATATTATCTATTATCTTCATTATACATTGTATGATTATTCAAAATAAAATACTCAAAGATGTGATAATTAACTGGTTTTATTTCCATATTAATCATCATTGAATGTTAGTTAATATAAAATAGCTTTATTTGCTTTTTTTTAACCAAAATCAAATTTATATCAAAACAGTGCATTCCAAACTTCTACTAAATTACTGGTTTTATATCTATTTTACACTAACATTTTATTTGTGTTATTTTACTTTTGAAATAACTCAGTTTTAGATATTAAAATTTGTATATAATCACATTATTAGATAATAAATGCTATGAAAATTACTATATATACTACAATAAAGAATATTTGTAACATAAGAAATAATTTTACTAGTAATAAGTTTAATAGAAATAATATATAAAAAATGCAAAGTGAAATGACATTAAATTACAATATGTGTATAGACATAAGCACTGTCAATAATTTTATAACTCATTAACATTTATATGCATTTAAGTTTTCTCCATATTAAGTAAAAATTAACTAGCCTAAAAACTAGATCTACACTAAAAATAATTAATTTCAAAGATATATGCATAATTTAAACATTATATAAAAGCAAAAGTATGAAGTAATAAATACATTTTGACAACTTATCTTGATTAAGTAATATTTCAAGTATTGTATAAAAGGAAAACATTGAAATTTACACAGTTCAAAAGATAAACAATAAAAGAAAATTATCAGGGAACCACATAAATAATATTAACAGAAATAAAAAATATCTAAAATACATATATAATAAATCTTTTTTAAAATATATAGCTATTTTTTATTGCCCTAACTTTTAACATTTCTTGCATTTTGAGTCTTTAAATACTTTTTTATCAATAGTAAAAAAATGTTTCACAATGCAATTTTTTTAGGGTTAACATTTTTTTGTGATTATTTACCTATATAATGATCTAAGATCTGAAACACCAGGCACTCTTATACATGGAGCCTAATTGTAAATATAGGGGATTTGAACTCAGACTTTTAAGCTCCTTCACTATCCACACTATCTCATACTACTGATACATATGACCCCATATGCAGAAAATATAAATAATCACCAATATTGGTATTTTGTGCTAAACCAGCACTCATGAGTTGATCCACATTATCATCTTCCATATATATATATATTGATAAAAAATCAAGTCAGATGACCTAATTTTAATAAAGCTCCTATTTACAAATGTTATATATAGAGTAAGTTAAAAACAAACTCTTATGAAGCTTCAAAAATATAACATTTGTAAATAGGAGCTTTATTAAAATTAGGTCATCTGACTTGATTTTTTTATCAATTTAATTTTAGTTTTTTGCTATTAATGTTTTGGCGATTTTATATTGCTAGAGCTATTAATATATGGTGTATCTGAACTTAGTTCAGTCCCATACTGCTATTTGAGTTAGATAGCTGGATTTTTGGACATTTAAATGTCTGAAAGTTTCAGATTTTCTTCTCAATAGTTAGGCATTGATAAAATGCTGGACTAGTTCTAGTATTTTTATTCCCTAGCACCTCACTGATGACGCTAGAGGCAGAAACCGCGGTCGAGGTTGAGGGTATTTTTGAAGCTTCATAAGAGTTTGTTTTTAACTTACTCTATATATAACATTTGTAAATATGAGCTTTATTAAAATTAGGTCATCTGACTTGATTTTTTATCAATTTAATTTTAGTTTTTTGCTATTAATGCTTTGGCGATTTTATATTGCTAGAGCTATTAATATATGGTGTATCTGAACTTAGTTCAGTCCCATACTGCTATTTGAGTTAGATAGCTGGATTTTTGGACATTTAAATGTCTGAAAGTTTCAGATTTTCTTCTCAATAGTTAGGCATTGATAAAATGCTGGACTAGTTCTAGTATTTTTATTCCCTAGCACCTCACTGATGACGCTAGAGGCAGAAACCGCGGTCGAGGTTGAGGGTATTTTTGAAACTTCATAAGAGTTTGTTTTTAACTTACTCTCTCTCTATATATATATATATGGGAGATGGTATATATATATATATATATATATATTTATATGGGAGATGGTAATCTGGACCTACTGATGAGTGATGGTTTAGCACAAAATATGTTTATTGGTGATTATTGATTATTTATCTTTTCTGTGTGTATGTGGGCATGTGTATCAGTAGTATGAGATAGTGTATCTAGTGAAGAAGCTTGAATGTCTGAATTGAAATCCCCTATATCTATATAATGATCTATGATCTGCTTATTCATTATTTTTAATTTGCAGACTTTTTACTTTTGATAATAAAGTTGTACCTTAGGGATCCAAAAAGACTAATAATTTTAATCAGCATATAAGTAATTTTACAGCTAATCAAATGGGTTATATTTGCAATAAAATAAACCAAAGATGAGATAGAGAATGATTTCTCTTCACCTGACAAAATAGATTGATATTGATATAATGAATAGATATATTTACAAGTTTATTTTAAATATAATTCTTTAGAATCAGGCTTGTAATCTAATCTAATAATATATCTGGACATTTTTGTTCCATGAAATATATAAAAACTATATACTAGGACTTTCTCAGCTATATTAGCTTCATCTTAATCTCTCCCCACTAAAAAGCACATTTAGAATGTCAACTACAAGTTCAAATAAAGTTGTTGGAATCAATACATCTTTATGATAATCAAAGCAAGTATTAAAAATAATAATTCTAATTGTGATGATTTCAATGCTAACTTGATTTCATTTCATTGGAAAACTGGTAGCAAACAACTATTTTAGTCTTGGTTGGCTGCTATTTCAGTTTAATCACCAAAATGCACTATTTTATTCATTAAAATAAATGTGTAAAATGTTATAAAATAACACTTCTATATTTATATAACTTCTGCTTTTGCAATTTGCAAGTCAAACTATGCATTTTAATATATTCAGGTATTTTTTCATACACCTAATCTTGTAACTAACTTGACATTATAATTATTTCATAATCTTTTAATAGAAAAATTATAAAAAAAATTTGGAAAAAAAGAAAAATATGATTTATGATAAATTTTAATAAAGTAATATGTTTATTATTGATAATTGTGGATTACCAGTAATTAATGGATTTTTGATCTACTGATATTAATCATTTTCTAATATTAATAAACTTCATTTAATTACATTTTGTAAAATGTCTAATTAAATTAAGTTAATTGATATTATAAAATCATTAATTTATGGCGGTTTAGTTTAAAAGTGACTACTGGTTTATACAATTATCAAAAATAATAATCAAAAATAAATATTTTATTTTATAAAAATTTATTATAAAGTGTATTTAACTACCAAAAATACAATTAATATTTTTAAATTATTTAATATTGTATTAATGTAAAATGTAGAAATTCAAGTTGTTGTTTTTTTTTTAAAAATACAGCAATAAATATTGCCCAGATTTTTTTGTTTGTTTTTACTCTCTAACAATAATTATTTAATCTTATCTTTAAAATGATAAGACAGTAATTGACATAAACATTTAAAGTACCGTCGTAATAATTGACAAAATATAACTTAGCTGGTTTAATGATATGGATTTTTATTTTATTTAATACTTGTGAAGATATTTTCTAGATTTCACAATTTTTATTAATTTGAAATCAGTAATAAAAATCTCATTGCTAAACATTCTTCTTCTGAGTATATAATTTAGTCTCTTAGTCTATTAATTTTGAATTTTATTTTATCAAATTAGATATTATATTCGCTACTGAAATTATTAACACTTTTATCTTGCAAATAAAATACTTTATTATTCTAACACCATTCTACTATATGAATTTGCATTTCTTGATACTTTGATATTTTTAAATTCTTACCCGTATCTTTGTTGGTTAATATTTTATTAATTACTAGCCAAAAATGGGTAAAGTTTTTGTATTTATATATTGTTATTAATATTGTCTTTATAATCAATTTTATAAAAAGAATGATAAAAATTTTATAATTACAGTACCAAAACATCATATTACTTTTACAGCTTGCATTTTGAATATTCTTTCAGAACCAGTTTACGATAGTATACTACAGAGTCAACTATTATGAGTTTGAGTAGTCAACAGATAACATGTTATACTATTTTTATATCTACATTCCCACAATGATTTTTTGGGTTATTCTTTCATAAGTAAGAAGTTTAAATCTAATACTTGCCCTGCATTGACATTAAATAGAAGGTCACTAAAATAAAACATATAATTCTATAATTAAAAATCCCTTTTTTTCTTTTAAAAAACTTTTTTTGGTTTTTTTTTTTTACCCCCTTTTTTTCCCCTTTTTGACTTTCTTTTTCTTTATTGTTTTTTTGGGTTGTAAAAAAAACATTATAATATAAACAAACCACATAAAATAAAAAAAAAAAATATAAAAAAAAAAAAAATATAAAACAAAAAAAAAAAAAAAAAAAATAAAATAAAATAAAAAAAAAAAAAAAAAAACCCCCCCCTTTTTTCCTTACTTCTTTTACTTTTTTTTTTATAAAAAAAATCTTTATAATTAATTTTTTTTTTTTTTTTAATATATTTAAAAAAATTTTTTTTAAATATTAGACATTAAATAAAAGGTCACTAAAATAAAACACTAAAGATCAATTTTGTAGTGACTATACAAAGCAGTCCTTGAATAAGAAATATGTCCACCTATGTCAAATAAGAATTCTTTAGTACTGTAGCTAACATTAAATTTTAATATGCTTTAATACTTTGTTCTTTCTTTAGACTGCCTTAAATTAATGTTTATAAGATTAACAAATTTACATTTCTCATAGATACTAACTTCAAATTGACTGGATTTTTATTTTCAAAAAGCGTTATTATTCATTCATATTACATACACAGTAAAATAATGTTCATTCACAATAATATCATTCATAATAATATATGATTGTATAAAATAATATTCATCAAGATGAGAAGCATAATTTTATGCTCATGAAACCATATTTTTAGAATTGTATGAAGCATTCTATAATTAAATATTTTTAATTGTTTTATTTTCACATTGATATGAACAACAGATTTCAGTTCTATAAATAAATTGGAAAAACAAATAGTTTAAGATACATTAAACATCACATCATCACAATTTCCTATGCTTACCCAAGCTTTTAAACAAAGACAAAACTCTCCATGCAGAAATTCCAGCCATGGCAAGCCAGAATAATTAATAGAAGAAATTTTGTGCATGAAATCTTTATTTAATGTCTGCTCATCCAATATCTCTAGACTAATTTATGGAAACTAGTTTGGGATATTGAATGAGTATGCAATATGTAGAAATTTTATGCACAAACTTCTTGCCCATTTATTCCTCTGGCTTACATTGGGTGGAACTGCTGCATTGAGAGTTTTGCCTGTGAAATTGAGAAAGCAATAGAAAGACTAGGAAGAGGAATAGAGACACTGTTAATAGGTGGCAAGGGAGTATATACTTGGTCAGGTCTCTTTTTTGCAGATATCTTTTTGTGTGTAGAAAGAAGAGAAGATGTGGAAATTATGGTGAGGGCATGTGCAAGGGTGGGTAAAGAGATGGGGATTAAATTTAGTGAAGAAAAATCAAATATAATGATGGTTAATACTGGGGAAAGAGAAGATGTAGAATTTTTATTGGAAGATATAAAGTTAAGTGTGGTGGATAGATATAGGTATTTGGGAATCATCTTATATAATCAGGAAAATTGCTTGGATGAATGGGAGAAAAAATTGGTAAATGAAGCAAAGAAAAGAAAAGGTAAAAAAAAACTAACAGTGTTTTCATATAATAAATATGATGTAGCTAGAATTGTATGGAAGGAAGTTGCAGTAGCAGGTTTAATATATGATAATGATGCATTATGTGTTAGTAAAGGAATTTTATATTATTTAGAGAAAGTACAAAGGGAAAATAGGAAGACATGCATTAGATGCAGAGATGTGGACAGCAAAGAAGGCAATTCAAGGAGAAATGGGAGGGTCACATTTTTATATGAGAGATGCAAAAAGTAAAATGAAAATATTTGGTAGATTGCAGTTTATGGATAGTAAAAGAATAGCCAAAGTAGTGTTTAATTGGGTTATGAGTAAAGGGAAGATAACAAGATGGGTGAGAAAGGTAATGTGGTATGCAAAAGATTTGGATAAAGAATTTATATCAGTATAATTGTATAAAAGGTGGGATGAATGTGTTAGGAGGATTGTTGAGTATTATTGTGGTAAGAAATGGAATAAAAAAATAGATCCCTGTTGGAGAGATGGAAAACTAGTATGGATGGTAAGAATAGTTCAAATATATATAGAAGTAAATGGAACATTGGGTGCAAGTTAATTTATGATAATAGTAAGGAAAGTAGTTTAGGTTTAAGGCTTGAACGGGATCTTTAGTAACAAGAAAATATACATGTAAATGGGAAAATATTGGTGATTTACTATGCAAATTGTGTAAGAAAGGTATAGAAAATATTAGGCATCTGCTGATTGAATGTAAATGCTTGAAAGCAGAAAGGGTACAAACAATGAAGTTATGGAAGAATAAATATGAACAAAGTGATTATACAGAAAGTGAGTTATTGGTTTTTATGCTGGGTTTGGGAAAAGATAAGGGGGATTTAACTATAAAGGCCATAGAGTTGACAAAGATTATGTTGTGGAAATGGAATGGAGAAGATTATGGAAAAGCTTAGGGTGGTGAATGGAAGGGGAAGGTAAAGTGGCTAACAGATTTCTTTGGGCATAGTTGCTGAAAGATTCCTGACTCCATTTAAGAAGAAGTCACAGTACATCACATCACATCACCTCTGTAGTTTCAGATAAAAAATATAAATATATCACCATAATGAAAAATCCAATCTTTTAATCTAGAAAGACAGAAATATTAACAGTGAAGTCTTTTTTATACTTTAAGATCCATGATATTTAATTATGATTCACAAGTTGGTAATTATCCAGGGTAAAATTTCTGCAGTTTTTTCATTACTGGCTGAAAAAGAATTTGAGTTTTATAATTACTATAACAAATACTTTATATATAGCACTCAAAATATTAAGGATATACTCCAAATTATCTTGTAATTAGCAGAAATAACACCATTATCACTTTATTATAAATGTAAAAAAAAATTTAACACTTTTGTTGTAAATCAGTTCACATTACTAATTCACCATCAAACCCAAATTCATATTGATGTCTGCTGTCATAAAAATGAAAAATGAAGTTGTAATTAGCACTAATCTTTGTTTAATTTTCAGATTTAATATCAAATGTTTCAGATTCTTCATCAACAGTAATAAAACTTTCATCAATTTATTATATATAATCTATATAATAGGATTTCACATTGACACAACCTTTTTTTAAAATTTTGAATTAAATGCCTGGACTAAGTTAAAGATAGCAATATATAAGTTCTAACATCTTTTTTCCCATTTTTTTAGTTATAAATATACGTCTATAGTGCTATTAAACCCTTACATGATCACCATATTTTAGATGCTTGCGCATGCTGATATTAAGAGTATCCAACTCTCCATACAGTAGAATCTTCATGTGCAAGCCTTTGTAATTAATGGATTCAGGAAGGGTGATGCATAAGTTCCCTACCTAATGCCTACTCATGCGCAAATCTTCCTGTATAGCTTGGAGTTCTTATTAACAGCATGTGCAAGCACATGAAATGGTTGTAATATGATGTGTTGATGGTTTTCTATTTATCCTGCTCATAGAATAATGGGGACTGTGGTTTTTGAAAAACCAAAGACACCAAAATGTATGGATGCTGAACTGAGTCCAGATCTACATGACTATACAAAAAATGAGCTTGGGTTGGAAATATTATGATATTCTCATCTTGGGTTCTTAGCTTTATAGTTAATCAAATAGGCAAAAAGTAGCTGTTGAAGGGTTGCATTAGATCCTAAGATCTAGGTGCAGTGCTCTCAAATACAAGCTTCTCACTGATGAAAGCCACAAGCTAGAAAGTAATCTGAGGATATTGGATGAATAGGCACTATATAGGGATTTTATACACAAACTTTCTCCATCCACTAATTACAAAGGCATGCATTAGATAGCACTACTGTATGATGAGTTTGATAACATCTATAGTGTTTTTTGTTTTTCTAAAACTATTTTTTAGTAATCACTGATAAAATATCCAACAAATCTTTTAATATTATTTGCATTTCAGTTAACAAAGATGTTGATCCATAACAATTACTGAAATCTTTTTTTAATTTGCATTTATTTTTATAAAATTAAGTTCTAGAAGTATCTTTAAGATCAGATAGGACAATATCATGGGTTTCTGTATTTTTAAAAAATCTAATTCTTTTGAAACTGACATTCATTAATATATTTTTAAATATTTCTAGGTTTGCCATTAGAAAGAACAAATGTATCATTTTAAAGGGTTGCTTTAATTTCACTTAGGTGGATAAATCTTTGTCTAATCAAATGATTAGATTGGATAATTATAGTATTAAAAACTTCTATCTTAGTTATCAGATTATTATTTCAAAATAATCAAAATACTATTTATATCTTCTAAATATCATAATTATTATAAAACATAGTGCCATTCATGGATTTAAATAGAATTATGATTAGTTATTTAAATCCACATATTACTTGTAATGCATTGAAAAACAATATAAAAATTACCACAAACTACATAATTCATCAAAATATTTTCAGTATTCTTGTCAGTTTTGAAACACATTAAATATAATATTCTGTTAAACAGAAATACCTAATTTATTCTTTTAATCAAATCACTAATAATAACAATAAAGTCATTTTCAAAAAAAAAATTACTCTTTGTAATCCACAATATACTCCTTAAGATAACTATATCCATAACATGGTAACAATATTGAAAACCTAAATTGGTAATTTTAATAGTTGCCATGTCTTAGCAATATGTTTAAGAAGATAGAGCCTACTTTTAATCAAGTAATAACTGAACTATAGTAAATAATAGTTCAAAACATCTCCAACTATCAGAACTTATAACTGCTTATATAATATGAGCTTTATTTGTAATCTGACTTCTAACTATTAGAAAACATATTATATTATATTGTTTTAAGCATAAGAGGATCAAAGTTGTGTTATAGGACAAGGTCTTTTGATAGTTAGTTCAAATATTATGAAAAAATTAAATAGATCCCATCATTGCAATTCACAGAGCTAATAACATTTTTAATAATTATGGGTAAAATATTACATTGTTATCTGTTTTATTAATTCATGCATTAAAATCTCTAAAAAAATTATTTTCCTTTGAATTCTGAAGCATAAATAATAAAAAAATTGCCACTGATATCACTACACATATCTTTCACCAATAGATCTAAAATTTCTAAAAATAAAAGATATCAAATTAGGCTTCAATGTGACTCAAATATCATGCACTTATATTTTATTCAATAATCTGTCCTTCCAATAATACTTTTAGACATTTATATGTTTTATTAAACTTTCTTTTCTAATATAAGAATTTCATCAAGAGAGGTTTATCAATTAAATCTTAATAATTTCTTTAATATAAGTGCTCTTCTCTGATAATATCTCAATGAGTTCATCTTGAGTAATGGTCCTACATTTCATTTACTTATACTTTAAAAAAATAAAATCCATACTATCATTTTTTTCTGTTTGCTATCTTTATTATATCTTTTTATACATTTAGTTATATTGCTGTGATAAATAATTTAACAAATTCATTAATGTAATAGCATGGTAGGTAGGAGAATATAAAATAGGGCTATCTAAACATGTAATCATAAAATTCCTGTTAGATCCAATTTCAATATGACTTATACCCTGTGTAAAGATCATAACCAATGACTTAAAGTTTACTAAACCTGTTTTCGTCATTGTTTTTTCAATAGTGAAAATATGTGAACACATGTCAAGAAATTAAAATTATTAGGTGCAGAAATACAATTCCACTGTTGCAGTTAGCAGATGAAGATGAGTGATAATATGAAAAGTTTGTGATGATTGAACTCTATATCAGCTTAATTAACTGAAGACAATATGGCAAACAAAGGAGACAAAAAAGATGTTTATATCACTACCCAGTCTTTGATAAACCAATATGCTATCTAGCACATGCACAAAAGAATTGCGCTCATTATGCATTGGTGGTCGAGAGGTCAGCGTGACTGCCTTTCACTTGCAGGCAGTTGCCCGGGTTGCGGGTTCGTGTCCCGGCCGATGCTATGACACTTAAAAAAAAAAACATTGCTTAAATTTGTTATGGATCTATAAATATAAACATTAAAATAGTAGGGATATAATAAGTACTATATTAGAAATTATGAAAATTCTATATATTAAATTAGTGTGTTCGATCTATTTTCTGCTTATTGTGTGTACATTATTTTATTAATTACTTAGAAGTTACTGTAATTTATAATTCTAAATTTGATATATACGTTATTTTATATAAATTGTGATTATGAAACAATATTTCCTTTGCTTTTGATCTTTTCTTTTTTAAAAAATAAAAAATTGACTTTCATATATACTTTAAAAAAAACTTCTATTTACTATCTTTTAGAAATTTTTCTTCAATATTTTTTTTTTGTTTAGTCTGTTTTCATGATTTTTTTTTTCAGTATTGTAATTTTTTCCCAAAAAATGTAGTAAACAATTTTCTATCTTAGATTTTATTAGTAAACTTGACCAAGAGTCAAAAGTCTATAGTTCATTTTAACTATAATTTGCATCATCATCTACAATATGTAAAAAAAGAAAGTTTATTTAAAAGCCATAACTTTAAGTGAATTTCTAATATATTTGGTTTGAATCAGTACTGCTTTGATTCTAACCTTAATAATCTCGTGTTTTAAAAAATTGATTGTAGCTTAAAAGGTCATAGGTTGAAATGTTGAAATTTCATTTGAATTGCTAAAATTTCAATTCATTCAAAAAGTTAAAAAATACTTTCAATAAACTATATATATATATATGACTTGATTAAGGCTTCATATTATACTGATCAGCATATTTATTGGTCAGTTTAAGACCTAGGTTCAAATCTGCATAAAAATTGGTAATTGTTTCAGTCACCTGACAATTTCCATGAAAGTTTAGGATATGGATAGATACCCATACCCAAATCTGATAGACATTCAATTACAGAAGATATTCATAGTAAAAAAATAATAAAAAACCCACTAAATTCCGTATTAAATGACTCTTGATTCATTTGACAAGTAATGATTTTTTTTACTTCCATTATGGAAAGTTTCTGAATAGTTTTTTTCTGTATAATGGCTATTTAAAACTTATGTTGTGATTATTATATTCAATATTATTATACAACAGATGTAAATGATTTTACAATTTTCTTATACAGCTAATTAGATAGAAATAAATTCAAAATATGCTCTGTGACTTGGCTTCCATGGTTTACCACCAGATTAAAAATAATGTTGACTATAAATTTGGAAATATGAAAATTCATGTCCTTATAATGAAAGACAATACATGTGAATGTTTTCAAAGTGACAAAGTTGTTTTTATTGAATAAACTCTGTCACCATAAATAGTTGGATCCATGAATAAATACTTTTATTTATGACAAAAGAAACATACTAGTTGCTGTAAAAATAATCCAATTATTTATTGCTTAGGACTTCAGTTTAAGCACAGACAAAATTAAAGTACAATATGTGGACAGTGAATTCTAGAATTCTTCACTATATACCTCCTCTAAATTATGTAGTGTATCAATCATCACAATAAGCAGATATTGAATCAAATTAATTAAGATCTCCAATATCTATATTTTGTGATGCTTCTCATAATGTAATGTTAGCGTACATAATTGTCACGTTTATGACTTGAATATGGATCTGCATAAATGTATGTGATTATTTCTTTTATGTAATTGGCTTTATTATTACAACTAAATATTTAATATTGATCATAAATATATGAAGACCGTATAGATAAAATCTTTAATATGGTCTGTTTATTTAAACAGTATGAGTTTAACCGACCTTTGACAGTCCGAGTTAAAGTTTATATTTTTATAATTAATATTGATCAGTGAATGGTTAACAAGTTACTTTTAACTAATCCATGAACAATATTAGAAAACACTTTAACCCCATTATTTGAAAATTTGATACTCTTTTAAAAGTGTCTTTTGGATTTTGCCCCTTAGTAGGATAATTAAAGACTTTTACTTACACTTTAATAATGAACATTAGCTATGCTCTTTTTAAAATATTAGCATCTTTATCCAACCATTACCACAAATCTTTCAAGCAAGTATAATATTTATTATAAAAATACAATTTTTAAAATAAATTTAGTAGGAGATTTATTAATAAAATGTAAATATTATCTCCATTAATGCCATTTCAATTCCTACAAGTTATTCTTTTGAAATATTGTAACATTCACAAGTGGATTTTAACATTCAGATTTAGGCCTTTATTTTATATCCCATAAAGTACAAGTTAATCAAACTATGAAAAAGTCCATATAGGAATTCAGACATTTCAAGAACATAGTTATATTTCCTGATTAACTTGACCTAATATTTATTACGATTTTCATCACCGGTGGAATCAGTTTTACATTTATTTAAAAAGAGTGCCAGGGTTGAAACGGCTGATATCCACCATTGGATTCAAAAAGATAGATGGCCACTCTATCTTTTCCAAAGACTTTATCATGTGTTTGAAGTGTTAGTATTCATTCATTTATAGTTAAAATCTGCAAAGCGCATGTGCAACAGCTTAATGCTGTTTAAATATTACAGTTTATAAACATTGTGCTATATAAAATAAATGATTTATTTACATATCACATATTATAAATTAAGAAGCATATAACTAAAAAGATTGGGGGTTAAGTTTGTTTTTTTGTTTTTTTGTAAATTAAACGTTATAGAATTTTATTCAGTGTGTGTCAATTAAAATAAACATTTTGGCATAGGTAATTATACATTTTTAAAACAATCATTTGTATAATAAAATCTAAATAACCTACAATCAATAACATACAATGAAAAGTTGATATTAGAGGTAAATATTTTATTATCACAAATTAAAATTATTAAATGATAAATTACAAATTACTAATAAATTGTAAAGAACATACACATACACATCCAGATAAAAATATTAAATAATTAAATGCTTGATATTTCACTTCTTTTATAAATTAATCCATAAATAAAATGAATGACTCTTTGAATAATAAATAGTAAATGTATCAGTATTTAAAGCTTCATAGTTAAAATTAATTTGCAAACATTTAATTTAATCATAAATCAGGTATGAATAATAGTAACTTACTGGCAAGTATAGATTAGGGTAGCATGCATGTATTTCTTGAGATCAATGAGCTTGTGGCTGTTGATTTTAATCACTGTTTACATCCTTTTTGTTCCTGCTCTGTCCTTTAAAGCTAAATATGAAAGCTTTTTGGGTTGACCTCTTCAACTCCGCAAATGCTCCAGTTCATTCCCACATGATGAATTAGTTAAGTAGATGAGTATTCTATCCTGGATAGAGACAATTTTTCTATTCAGGAGAACCACTAAAGAACAATATAAGACCGAGTTTGAAGTTTAGATGGTTTTATATAGCCTTGGGTCAGTTTTTAGACTTCTGCACATTGACTTTTATCTTTTGCTTTATTACAAATACAAGTTGATAATCTTGTACATTCTTTAGTAATTTTTACTCTTTTTTTATAAAATATGTCTGCCATCTTTAATTAGCTTAATGTCTTTCTTTTAATTATCTGGATAAACAATCTTATGCACTTATATTCTTTCCAATTTTTCTTTAATTAAATTAAATAGATAACATCAACACGAATAATTTTCATTGTACATTTCCAAAAAATAAATTATACTAACCAAAAAAACAAACAAACTGGATCTACTGATAATTTGTTTTAGATTTTACTTTTTAAATTTTACAAATGCCAAAATACTTGAACCATATATATATGTAAAATGGTTTAATATGGTTGAAGGCACAATTTCCTTGTATCACATCAAATATAGTACAGCAAATTAATTATTGTAATGATATACTCATTCTAATATAAAATTATTATTTCCATCTTGCCTCTATGAAGAAGAAGATATATTTATTTGTTTGTAAACCTTTTCTTTCAACATTTTCATTTAAACTTGTATTAGTGGTTTGCAATAATGCTTGATGTGATGTGTAAAAACAGCCTGGGGAAAATTTATAACACCTTGAAAAATTAAACAAAAGATTAAAATCAACTTGTGCAATCTAATGTAATTCCTTTAGTTAATGGGCTTTCAGGCAAAATAAATTCTCCATGAGTAAGTTCTTGAATCTAAAAGATATAAATAGGCCATATTTTTAAGCTTGAGGAGAGGATTCCAATTTTTGTAATAGCATTTGCTAATACACTTCATGTCACTCTGTTTTTCAACATGTCTGGCTAGGGAAGACAGGGTTTTGCTGTTTCTCTATGATACAATGATGGGGTTTAATGTCATCTGATGCCTTAACCACTAGATTACAAGTTGAAATTCTATAGCAATAGCCTACTGTAAGAAGAGAGAGAAGACACCAGAAGCCTGCTCAAGGAAGTCTATCATCAAGTGCCTATGCCTCCAGCTGAAATAAATAACCAGTAATATAAAGCCGAAACTGCAGAGCTCTGTATTAATTGTTATTTAATTTTAAAACTCTAAATCTAAAACTAGCTAAAAATATAAATTAACTTATGAATGTTCAAATTAATGTTATTATAAATTTTATCTAAATTAATTAATCTTTTTAAAATATGTACCTTGTCCACCTATGCTTATAAGTTTATTTTATTAAATCAAATGTCTTATTCAATCCTAATTATGTATTACTACAGTTGTGCCTGTACTTCTCTTTATTATTTGAAATGTAATTTATATCTTTATTATATGTCAATGCTTTGAGATGGTGAACTTTTAAAGTTAGTAAAGTTTCTAGAAGAAATAATTAAAATTATGTTCATATAATTATTTCTTAATGTCACCATTTATGCACACATGCTGTTTTGAAATCCTATATTCAGAGTAATAATGAATCACTTTGTAGTTGTTATTACAATTAAATATTTATTTAATATAAATGCATAATGTGGTTTGCTCGTAAATTTGTCTTATGATTTTAAAAAAATGTTAATAAGTAATGGGCTAGCCTTAGGATGATGAGAAAGTATATTTATTTGTTAATATTTCAGTAAAACCCCTTCAAATATACTTTTCTCGCCTTAATTGATTATTATAATGTAGATTGAAAATGTTAACAACAGTTAAATATATTTATTCCTTAGATAGTGTAGATATATATAATGCTAGTTAAGAATTGTCTCCTATTAGCTGAACCAATGTGATTTAAATGTTATATCTTTATTGCTTGGTGGATCAGATATTGATTAAATATAAATAATAATTAATGTTTTACTGCCTCTCTCAAAATGGTACTTCAGTAAGACCATCCCATTTTCTTCTTTTAGGTATGTGCACTGATAAGACCTTAAGTTGAATATTGGCAAGTATTCCAGATATCCAGCCTTGAACTCAGAATGTTCACACTGTGCACAGTAGAATGCTCTGACCCAGAATAATCGATCCATAGAGTGACACCATAATATTATTTGCCAGTGCTATAGCTCTTGTTTGTGATCTAGAGTAGCCAATTCTACCTCCTCTTTAATTCATATTCAGCATTAGTCTGAACCTTTCCTAAGTTCAATCTATCTCAGCAATCTGGTTTATATCCTCATATGTTACTTATAAATATGTCTGTAGTATAAGTGTTGTAATGAATAATCTACCAAGGGCTAGTGTAATTATTTATGAAAGAGCAACCATAATGTTAAATTTAGGAGTTGGCCTTTCTTGTAGGCATAACAAAAGTGATCATTTGTATACTCACACCTGTTAATTAATATGTAAGATGAAAATAATTTGGTAATGTTCTCATCCACCATAAGGTCTGCATGCATTTACCATGCCTGAAATTATGTTCTTTTGTTAATATTTCTTATATTATTCAACAAATAAATATATATTTAAATTAAGTTGGTTTCAGTTGATTTCTCATTGCCTAAGTTCAACCCAATTCAACCCTAGCTATATATCTAATATAGATGAGTGATCTAGCACTGATGATGAATTATGAATGTGACCTCCAATGCTATATCATTAGTTAAGTAGATTTAGTTAATTTATGTGCATTTAAATCCCTGAATCTTTTGTTTCTTCCTGCCCTATGCTGGCTGCTGAGTGTAATCTCAGGTATGTCATTTGTAAGGTGTTAGGTCATGGAGTACTGGTAAAGAAGTTGAAGCCTGGTCAGATTTGCGACTTTACCATCCCACTCTGGTCAGCTTTGGTCACTCTGCCTGGATTCTGTTATGCAGATGTCTAAAACTTGACACTTTACAATACTAGTAAATGAGGCAAGGGAATAAATAGCTGGTTTATTCCTGTTAAGGTTAGAGAGTATTTTAAAATAGTTACTACAGAGTGTTATAAGTCTTCATTTCAAATGTATATATAGCATGACATTGTTTTTATAAGCTTGTATTTAAAATATATAATATAGAGAGCATACCAGTAGCTCAAACAAGCTCTTAATTGGTAAGTGCAGTAAGAGAAAATATTCAACATTTTTATCTGGAACATTCCTATCCCCAGTCCAATTGTTTTTGAGATTATGGCTCACCTCAGTGAAAAGCTAGAACATTGAGATACTAGATCTTAAATATCAACTCAAAACCAGCACTATGTTCAAATTCAAGTTAAAATGAACTTGGAAATTTTTCAACATATTTGAATTTTTTTCCGAATGTGAACATATGGATGATTCACTTATCCATCTAATATTAATCAGTAAATGGATATTCATATATTTGTAGTTAGAAAGTAAAGTAAGAATGGAAAATGGCTCACAACTGTAAATGGTAATCATGATGAGCACCCCTTCTCCTTTTTCTAAGAAAATGAATTATTAAAATCTATTTTATCTAATTACTCCAGATGGTGTTATCCATTTACAATTATAGCTATTGCTAATTTACAATTTAAAAATAACATACTTACCAATATAAATATTTTTATCTATAAATTATTTATTTATAAAATTTAGTTATTATAGTAAAATTTATTAATTAGCTTAAAAAATTCTTCAAAGTTTTTTTAACCATTCTAATTTAGTAAAGACTTTAGTTATTTATTGATATGTTTCCAAATGTGAGATGCTAAAATAAATTATGATAACTACTGGCAAGCTATGGACAACTACCATTGATAGTAGTGAAGTATTATCATATTTTACAGTATTTTAACTATAACTTGTCTTTGGTCAAACAATCTAGCATAAATATATCATTAATATAATTAAATATATTTTAATACTTTCCTATAATTATTAATGCAATATAAAAAGAAAAACTAAACATGAATTTAAATATGTTAATTGAATTATTAACACCAAGTATATTTTCAATGCTTTCATGTCATATTCACGATTTTTATATTAGTATTAATCATTAATATAAGCTATCTCTATACAATTGTGAAATTAAACCAAAACAACATTATCCATGTTACCAGTATGTTTGTCCTAAATATCATCTCATTTGAGTTTATGTTATCTACTTTAATCAAAAATTAATAATGCTTTAATTCATTGAATAACCTTAATAATAAAAATGACAATAATTTAGCTTTAGTGAGCGATTATTTTTATGATTTTGCTAATACATTCTTAACAACAAAAATTTTACTCTCAAAATCACAACCCAAAGGTAATTAAAATTTGAAGTAATTAATAATCATGAGAATTTCTGGAAATTATTTAATAAATATCTTCTCTGTATAAATTTTATACAAATCAAAAAGCATCACTTGATGTTGAAATGGTACTTCTTTTTTATATTTGTCATATAAATGTAACAATTAAAGCAGTCATTTTAATAAATATCTGGCAGTGGGGCATATATTATTTCAACAACCCCTCATAGAATGAAGAGGGCAGGATTTATCATGCTTGCCAATGGTTGCATGTTAAGAATGTGAACATATTTCATTCTTGAATTATTTTCTAACAAAGGATAATTAGAATCCCATTTACCAACTAATACTGGATGTTTAGTCTAAGTTTTTTGAAAAAATACTTAACCTAAATTCAAATCCTATGGTAAGTAGATGCACTTCTCAGCATCATGAGGCCTTTTACTCATTTATATGATGATCGTTTTTTTCATTACATAATAGTTATATAGTCAAATAAGTAATTTAAAGAAGTCCCAGAACACATGCCTCAAATAAAGATTATATTCTGAAAGAGATTGATATTTTGTGACTCGAACTGGAAGTAGAATCAAATTTGTTTTTTTGTTTTTTTTTAATTAAGCAAATAACATTTCAACTGATAAACATTTTAATAGATACTTTAACATATCTAAAAAAATCAATTCAAGTGCATAAAGAAGCTATTGTCTTCAATAAATTTAATGGTATTTAATATTGTTTACGAAACCAAAATTAATCATTTACTTTAATAAGCCATTAATAGAAAAATCCATCCAATAACATTCATTATTTAACTTGAAAAAGCTATACATCTAAACCAAAGTTAAAAATTACTTGTTGACTTTTATTATATAGTACAAATGTGAATAAATTTAAACCTTCTCATGGCAAAAATATTACATTAAAAAAATTATAAATAATCTTAGCTAGAGTTATTTCTTAAATATTCTGTTTTCAGAATATATTTTATTAATATATTCGTTCCGTGGAATGTTTTTAAACTTTAAAGTTTATTTAAAAAATAAAAAGCTTTCAAAAACAATGTGTACTATAATTATTAATAGAAAGTAAACAAATACATTTAATATACCAGGCATGTAGAAAAATAAATAGATGTGTGACTAATAGATCAAAAGGATGAACAGACTAGGTTTGCTTGTTTATTATTAGAATAGTATTGAGGTTGCTCCAGATTGAAACGCTTTATTTTGAACTGTTCATTTAATCTCATTACAGTAACCATTTAGAAAAATAAATGGATTTAATTATTATTTCTGCTTTGGTATCACAGAAAACATAGATATCACCTAAAAAATAGACAGAAAAAATGGTTCTAATAGAGTGATTGTTTGAGTAGGTAATGTTATCGTAAAAGTTTTATATGTTATACAAAGTCTTTTCAAGTTTAATTTTAAATGACATTATTTTACTAAATAATATTCAAAAAAGAATTGTGATTTTAGATTTCCATATTAATATTTAAATAATGATGATTTTTTAGCCATGGCCAAAAAATCTAACAATAGATAATTAAAATATTGGAAAAGAAAGGTTATTAATTGTAAATGTAAATATATCACTCAAGGTTGATATAGTAGTCCTACAGGATACAACTTCTGTACCTTCATTATATGTGTAAAAAGTAAAAAAATAAAGCAGCATTTTAAAATAAATATGTCACAGCAAAGCAAATAACTCTTTAACAGCAACTCATTGAAAAACAAAGTATAATACATAAATATAAATTTTAACGGTAATAGCTCAACTGTATATAAAAGTAAAATGGAAGTTACTCTAAACCCCTAATAAGTTATTTATAGACTAATACAAATCTATCAATAAATGAAAGAGTATGAAATCAATCCCCTGTATTTTAGTTCAGATCATCTCGTTACAATGCGATTCTTGCATTATATATATATATATATATATATATATAATTAATATATATATATATATATATATATATATATATATATATATATATATATATTAATGGGATTTCAGTACAACTATAAATTATTTAACTATAATTTACACTCTGATTATTTATAATAATTTCAGAATAGCTTATGATTGTACTGAAATCAAGTTAATATATTGTGATGGCGATGATGATCAAATTTTCATTACAAGGTTTGGTCAGCTAGCACTATATTCAAGTATTTGTTGACTAATAAAATGTAAAAGTATAAACATAATTTAAATACCAATAGGGACACATATATTATATTGTCAAATAGATAATAAAATATTTGCAAATTGAAACTATCTTTTTTATATTTATAATGCTAATTTTTGTTAATAATTTTTTCAATGTGTTTTTAAAGGAAGAAAACCTAATTAAAATGCATGTTAGTTTGTTTCATTAAATTGGTAGATAAAGAAAGTAAAATATATATACTAAAAAGATTTCATTAATTGTCTTTGGTACAAATCTAGAAAAAAATTTAATGATCTTTAATATATTATTAAATAATTAAATACATTATGATAAAAATTCTTGATAAGAATTTACCTCTTTGGTATCCTTTTTAATCATTTTTTAATGTACCAAGTCATTGTATCAAAATTTAATTCATAAAGTTTTAATAAAATTCTTGATTTTTTTTTTTGTAAAAGTGCAAAGATTCAGCTGTCAAGCTGATTAAAAAAATAAATTAATTGAAATTAAAAATTAAAGATTACAACATTCTGTTCTTTTGTGTGGGTATGATGTAAAAAATTAGTAGAGTTGGAAAAAAAGCAACCAGAGGAGAGTCAGCAGTGAGAGTAAGCCATCAGAGTCAGCCATAAGAGTCAGTGAGCAGTTCAAAATCAGAAGTCAGAGGAAAAAAAAAGTGAACCAAAAACAAATATTAATGCACTAAGAAGTGTCAAGTAAACTAAACAAAATGGAATAAATATTTACCAAGTGCACCAGTTCTAATTTTCAAATAATCGTCATGGGAGCTGTAATATTGTACAGAAACTCTACCTAGCAAGAAAAGTAGCAGAATCAAAATCACCTGTTTCTCCTGATTGTTGTCACACCTTTGATTAGAGCTTTGTAAGTAGGAGCATGCAAGGGAAGCTTTGCTTTAGCTATGAACGATGATAAATGACCATCACAGAAGTCAACATCATGTAAGATCACCTATGAATAATTATTGCAGGTGAGTCTGAAATATTTAGAGAGAGCATAATGAAAGTTGTATAACCCCCCTCCTCCATTTGGTATAAGTCACAAAAAACATTTAAGTTTATTATTGTTAATTTTTATGTTTCTTTTTTTAAATATGCCATTAAGACATTAATATCTTATCAAAATTAAGCTGTCCATATACAAAAGTATGTATACATATAGAATTACATAAAGTTGTATATAATTTTTTTTTATTTGTTAATATTGAAATATAAGCTATCTTGATGATATATATTTTGTTTTTGGTGTAATATCACTGATCAGCATGAGAATGTGTGTGTGTATGTGTGTGTTTGTTATTTGAAATATGTCTGCATATTTATATGCCCACAATTTTCTTTGTGAATTCATATCATAAGTATCTAATATAAGGGAGGGGGTATTCTCTTATTGCTAAGTAATATATTATGAATTATACTTTTTTCTTTTGTATTACCTTCATTATAATTATTTTTTGTTTATCTCTAATTAATATTAATAACATAAGTTGTTTGTTGTCTTTAATAAAGAAACGGTGTTTAATGTTTCGCTCATCTCACTCCATAGTTTATATAAATGGTATAGTGTATTTATTGCAAAATAGATTATTTACCTTGAGAATTAGAGTAATAGAGTTAGTATTTGGGATAACCTGTAAGGGAATGTTGAATATATCTTCCTACAAGGGTTTTGTATGGAATGTCTTTATGAATGTGACACTTAAAGCTTTTAGCCTTTATAAAATGCTTTGCTTTGGCTAGGTTTGGCTGATCCTGGGGAAGATGGTTACCCAAATAAGGTGATTAGGAATTACAACCAATATTTGTCAGTTTAATCATTATTTTAACAGTAATAATTAGTGGAAATAGTTCTTTTGTCTTGCTGCATCTGCTAATTGATTTACAGGGTTTAAATTAAGTTGTGGGGAGGGGGTTCTGTTACAATATAGAATTCATTCCTGCATTGTAACTCATCAATAAAATAAAATTCTTATATATGTTCTAAGTTGAAGTACAGATCAATGCTATACTTTTTCATTTATTGGTGAATTTGTAATAGTTTATATATAGCTTGTTGGGTGTTTACAGTAACTTCTCCTTTAATTAATAAATTTAATAAATTGAGTTTGTGTTCAATTTTGTAAATATAATGTATGATTGTATGTTTTGATATAATGGTTGAATGGTAGACCTGTAGCTTAAGATCATCGGATGGCATTTAGTTTGTCACATGTGGTATTCAAACTTCTTATGAAATTGCTGATCCACAAAGCCATTCAATTATTATTATTTTTAAAAATTGTTACTCTTCTTTTTAAAAATTTTCTCACCTATTATTAATCATATCACTACCTATTTATAAAATAAGATACCAAATATCAATAGTAAATTTATATCATCATTCAGAGGTAATCTGATGGATTTGAGAACTGAAGATGTTGAATCAAAACTCAATTCGACTTTTCTAGCACTTGAATATCATATGGTATTTTTAATAACATAATGTTTTATTATTTTTACTATGTATATTCCTAAATTAAAGCTTTAACTTAAAATACCATGTGATGTCTCAAGAAACTAACTATTTATTGATTTTTTATAACATTTGTATAGATTCTCAATGAGAGCATATTTGAATGGATATTGAAAAGTGCATATATGTGTCTACTTATATATATATATATATATATATATTGTAACCATATATTTTAGTAGAAAATATATACAATATATATATATATATATATATATATATATATATTGACATGAAGATTTTCACAGGTTTCATATATAAAACACATATTTTGCGGGTTCATCCGGCTAAAAAATTTAAATATTGATATACAGACATTTCAACTTAATCACACAAGTCATCCACTGGGTGATAAAAGGTAGAAAGACAGTTGTATAGGTGCTACAATCACTGACTTGAAAAAAAAAACATTAAAGTTCCATCAATAGCAAACTTTTTTAATTAAGAATGTTTTTTATGGAAGTAATCTCCAATATGAAGGGTCAATTTAATCATACAAATCATGGACAAAGGATTAGATCTATAATTGAACTGTATGAGACATGCAAGCATGGTCACTTATCAACAAGATACTATTCCAAACTCGTTCCTTGTGGATATGCTTCATATTAGTCCTTTTAGCTGGTGTCAAGCAAGATATCAATATTGAACATTCATCCTCCTAATTATCATGTAATAGGTTCATGTTTGACTGTTATCATGTGTTGTAACCAAATTTCTGAATAAAAATTATATATTTTATAAAAGAAAATGAATGTTTTTTAAAAAAATCTTTCCAATATATATATATATACACACACAGTTAAACACATGAACAAACTGAATTTGACTTTGAATGATACAAAATGTCTATTTTAAATCTGAAATACATTTAATTGATTCAGCACAGAAAATGGACAATTGATTCGTTAGAAACAAAATATGTGTTGATGCTAGTTGAGAAAAACAAAAGCTATTAAGATAGTTCATATTTCGAGCCTTCTAAATTATTTCAATAAATTTAAATCAAAAATTTGCAATTTATTTTAAAATATTAACAGATTTGGATGATATTAAAAATCAACTAAGGTAAAGCAATGTATAAACAAAACAGCTGAAATTTGATAAAATGCTACAAAAGAGTTTATATCAATGTGAAAAATACAAGAGTTAGCAGAAAAATATATACAAATGAATATAAGTATTAAATTTATAACAGAACATTTCAACTTTAAAAAAAAAATTAGAAAGAAGATGCGATACTATTATTTTTAAAAAAGGTATAACATCCATGAAATATAAATACAATTAATCAACTGGTTTCAAAAACTTTTTTGCAAAACTCTTTATTTGTACATATATATAGATCTACGTTTTGACTGCTCTGCAGTCTTCTTCAGAGTTATGATATAATGAACAAAACAAAACGAAAAACATAACTATATAATAACACCATAAAAAAAATTTTAAACAATAAAATACTAAAAACAACATTATATATATATATATATGTTAAAAAACTGAAATAAATAATCAAACCCAAATAAAACAATTAATATAAATAAAATCACCAATATATATACATACAAAAAAAGGACACAAATTTACACAAAGTTCAATAAAAATGAAATTACAAAGTATTAAAGAAAGGAAAATAAAAGAAGCCATATTAATAAGAAAGAGGAAACCTGAATTTAATAAACATTCTGGGATTAGGATGAGATTGATATAGTTATAGTTATTAAATAAGATATATACAGGTAAATATTAAAGAGATAATTGTTTATGAATGAGTTGGGGCTGATAAAAAATGGTGAGGTTAAATAGGAGTATAAATGAGGGTATATTTATAAATATTAAATAATAGAAAAATAATAAATAAATAAACTTAGCATAATAATTACATATAAAACAGTATGAAAAAAATTTATGAAAATTATATAAGAATAATAATAAAAGTTAAAGTATATAAAATAAAAAAATATATATGTGAATAAAGTTGTAGTGAATATATATATATATTGTAACATATATAAATATGCCATTACATTAATCGGAAATAAAAACTTTTAAGTTTGCAAATAAAAATAAATATATTAAAAAAACTATACACTAAAATTAAAATGTTTGTTAAACATATATATATATTCGCACAGATGCAAAACTTTAAAAATATTTTTTTTTATAAATAAAAAAGTATTTGAGCGTACTTTTTTATAAAAATATACAAGATTTAAATATAACAATATTTTAATAAAGAAATGACGTAAGTAAAAATAAAAACAGGTATTAATTAATTCCTGTAATCTGTAAATGGAAATGATTGTTTATTAATTGAAAAGCAAGCTATCCTTGGGGCTCATGTGTAATTAAAAAGTCAGATGAAAATTAGATAAGAGAATAAAGAGAATTTAGCTTGACCAATGGAAGCACCAAGCCTCTCGGACCATAACGAAAAAATGGAACAGTGATGTTTTTGTTCATGAAAATCCATAGGAGGATTATAAAAGGAAAATGATTCAAATTAAGACAGTTTTTTCCTGACATTTTCCAGCTTGTTTTGGTGAGATGAATGATAAGACGCACTTGTTGTTCTCTCTCACTTATTTTAAAAATGAAAAGACTGTGATACCAGAATGGAACCAGCTAATGCTACCTCCAGAATATCATACCAGTCTTCCATGAAAGTCTTTGTGGGAATTGCCAACAGGAACCTTGACTCTTCTACTGTAAGCAATTGAACGGAACGATTTTGAAATCTGAAGTAATTAAGAACTTTAAAGATTTGATCAGTTAATCTAAATTTTTAAAAAAAGAACTTTTCTCTGACTTATGTTTCAAATTAATTATAAATGTTTAATTTTTACATATTTGCTTGCTAAAAAAAATCATTTCCATTTTATTATTTTTATTTGTATTCATATTTATTGTTTAAATTTTAAATGATGAAATTTAAGTTGGGTATGGATGTTGCATGGATTCATTAGCAGTTTATTATGTTGTGGTTTTCATATTAAATTACAATATATAGGTCATCGATGTCACTGCGGCATCTTATGATGAATGCTACTGGGTTTCTGTATTCCCTCTGCAATTGACATTATCGATGACTTTATATTTTGATCGGTTATGTTTATTTTGGAATGTTTTTAACCATGGAATCTATGCAGCCAATTTATACTCTACATTATAAAACAAATTTTATAGAATTCATCTGTGCGAACGTATCTAAATGTTAAATTTAAGTCAGGCGCGAATGGCTATATAGTTTTGTAAAATTATATTAAGGGAGGGTAATCTTAGGTTATTCATTTCATAGTTGAATTAGGTCAATGGATTGGATATATTTGTGTAATTAGTAGATGTAGTATGAGTTTCGCTATGTGCAGAATCGCTGTATACACTGCACCAACCCTTTGCCTATGTATGGGATTGTAAGTTGGCAAAAATGACCGTGGTCCCTTCCTATGGAGTTTTTATTTTATTGTTCTTGCCATACAGATGTAACATTCCTGTATTGGTCAAGAGTCAATGTCTTCTCTAACTATACTGTTCAGATGTCCATCCCTGACAGTATAGTATATATGTGCTGTTGTATTTTCATGCTACATTGAATACATAAATGTATCAGATGGATTGACGCCAGTTTGACTGTGAACTTTTGGCCTAAGGTTAAATATGGGATAGAATTTTTTTTTTCAAATGCAGATCTATGTAGTCTATTCATACTCAACCTTCTAAATAAAATATTAAACTCATTGCAATCTATTTAAATGTAAAATTAAAAGTTGATATAAAAATCTAAATGTTAAATTTATTCCTCAAAATTTAAAATGATTCAAAATTTATATGTGCGTAAATAAATGTTTGTTAGTCATTTTAAAAAAAATATATACATGATTCTTTAGTCAGGCAGATGCACTTTCCTGTCCTGGACATGGATCATTTCCTTCAAATAATATGATGCTGTCAGATGCACATTCCTGTCAGCATGGTTTTATGCTAGCATCTTCATATTACATTGGTTGCTAATATATATCTGGAAGCTGACATTGGATTGGCTACGAACTTTTAGTTGGAGATTGAATGAATGTTTTGATAAGTTTTTAAGTGGAAAAAATCTATGTAGACTATCTATGCTCTACATGCTAAAGTAAAATATAATTTAAATATCCATCTGTGTGGTCTATTTAAAATAGTAATTTAAATTTTAAAAAAATTAATGTTAAAATCTAAAAATAAATTTATTCCTCAAATTTTAAATGTGCTTTAATAAAATCTATTTATGTGTTAATTACTGGCAGTGGCTTCTTTTGTTTCATTGTTTAAATATTAAAATATATTTTGAGAATCTAAATCTATTAAAACTTATAAAAATGTTTAAATCTCTGCTACTCTATGAGCTAGTGACATTGGGCAAACAGTCAGAATAATATATATATATATAAAACTTTTTGACTCTTAACTTACGTATCTTCCTACTATATAAATTTTTCTAGGTTCAAATGCCAAGATGGTGCCCTTGTAATGTGGATATGTTGAAGGCTCTTTCAGTGACTGTTAATATATATATATAAAACAGTATAATATAAATTTATGAGAATTATATAATAATAATAAAACTTAAAAAAAAAACTATATAAATAAAAAATTGTAGGGGATATATATTTAGTTTAGATAATATGTAGTAGAGGGAGCTAGGGTATAAAATAATTTTTTGATATAAAAGAATAGAAGCATTAATAAAAAATAGGGAGTTGGAAAGATGGAGAACTAATATGGATGGTAAGAAGAGTTTAAATATATATAGAAGTAAACTGAATATTGGAAGCGAGTTAATTTATGATAATAATAAGGAAAGTAGTTTATTGTTTAAGGCTCAAACAGGGTCTTTAGCAACAAGAGAATATATGAGTAAATGGAAAACTATGGGTGAGTTAGTGTGCAAATTGTGTAAGGAAGATATAGAAAATATTAGGCATCTGTTGATTGAATGTAAATGCTTGAAAGTAGAAAGGGTACAGATAATGAAGTTATGGGAGAATAGGTATGAACAAAGTGACTATACAGAAAGTGAGTTATTAGTTTTTATGCTGGATTTGCAAAAAGATAAGGGGATTTAGATTTAAAAACCATAGAGTTGACAAAGATTATGTTGTGGAAATGGGATGTGGCAGAAGAGAATGGAAAATAAAGTAGCTAACAGGTTTACCTGGGCATAGTTGCTGAGATATTCTTGACTTCGTTTAAGGAGAATCCAAATACATCACATCACATCACATTACATTAAAAAAAATGATTTTTTTTTTAATTTAGAAAATCAAAATAAACTTGGTAAGTTTAAAGATTATAATGTTTATAGGTTTTAAATAATCAGAAATAATAATAAATATAAAATATTATTTTTTAAAAAAAGAGTGAGCAAGAAAATAATAAATATGATATAAAATTAAAAAAATTTTAGTTACTAATCATAATGTTTAAGTTTATGAAGAATGGAAATAATTAATAGATTGTTAAAAGTAAAATAGATAATATATTAGATTAATAATTGTCCTTGAATGTATATATGTATAAAGTTAGGAATACACATGTATAATTTATATTTATTTTCTATTTATGTTGTATATTTTATTTATATTAATTGTTTTATTTGGGTTTGATTATTTATTTCAGTTTTTTAATATATATATATATATATATATATATATATATATATATATTATGTTGTTTTTAGTTATTTATTGTTTAAAGTTTTTTTATGGTGTTATTATATAGTTAAGTTTTTGGGTTTGTTTTGTTCATTATATCATAGCTCTGAAGAAGACAGCAGGTCAATCGAAACATAGTTGTATAATATATATATATTGTGCCCTTTTATATGGGTCACCATTTATATATCTACAATATATATATATATATATATATATATACACACACACAAATAAAGAGTTTTGCTAAAAAAAAGTGTTTGAAGCTGTTTGGATAATTGTATTTATAGGATATTATGGCAAAAATAAAGAAAAGTGTGATTTTGATAATATCCATGAAATATATGAAAGTGTTTCTACAGAAGACTACATAAATCTCAAAAGTTATATCATGAATACAAATCAAAATTTTTTGATCATAATCTGACTATGGTACATATACTTTTACATTCCAATGTTACAACAAGCAGAGAGAAATGATAAGAAAAGAAAATATAGAGAGGCTTGGGATACTGCAAGGGATCCTCATTCTATCAATAAAAAGATTCCTGTACTCCATTATCAAAAAAATGGAACATCTAATTTACATACTAGGTCTTATTTACATATTGGTGTTCACCAATCTATTTTTAATGGCACAGTTCCATTCAGCACTATGTTTCTGGCAGCAGTCTTCTAAAAGCTAGCTCATTTCTTTTAAGATGAATTTTAGTGTTATTGTTACCTTTTCACATTAACTTGAACTGTATATGTTTGGTAGAATTAAAGAACTATGAACAAATAAAACATAAATCAAAATAGTCTTAAAATTGCAATATATTTTAAATTGTTAACTATTTTAAATAAAGATATAAGATATGCAATTAAATTTATACAAAATGGAAAAGTTTCAAAAAATAATGAAATTATTATTAATATTGTAAAACAAGCAGGTAAGAAAAATAGACAAACTGTTGGCAAACTATATACAAATAATAAAGGTGTAACAATTTTTTGAAATAATAAAATAGTCACATTTAAAAAAGGTAAGTAAAAAGATTTAAGAAATTATAAATCTATCAGTTCTATGTAAAAATTTAATTAACATTATTAAAGTTGTCTAGAAAAAACTTTGAACTAAAACTAACCAAAATGAAAACTCGGTTTAAAAGTGGTCAATATATCACATCCAAGTATTAAAAGAAATCACAATATATACGTATAGAAAGTATAGGTTGGATTATTTTTATAATTTAATATTGAATGATAAATATGTTTAGAAAAATTCAAAGTGTATTTATACTTTTAAGGTATATTTAATTCTTTATCCCAGATTAGCTTTAGGTACTATTTTGCTTATTATTTCTAAATAATACATGGGCAATTTAAAAGTATTGCATTAAGTAATGTTTTAGATGACTATTTATTAGTCTGCATTATAGTTACATGTTTATTTCATGTTTAAAGAGGTTTATTTAAACTTCATTGTAACAATATTTCATACTCTGTAGTCAAGTTGCAATCTTTAAGTGTCCATATATATTCAATGGACCATTAGTAACAATGGATTTCTATTCTTGCTATTAAAAGGTGTGAAGGTTGCCTTGACAATAGTTAGAAATATTGGTTGCTATATTTACTGTGAATGTTTAGGTGGTTACTGGTCAAAAACTAATTACATCATTATCCCAGATTAGCTTTAGGCACTATTTCGCTTATTATTTCTAAATAATACATGGGCAATTTAAAGTATTGCATTAAGTAATGTTTTAGATGACTATTTATTAGTCTGCATTATAGTGACATATTTATTTCATGTTTAAAGAGGTTTATTTAAACTTCATTGTAACAATATTTCATACTCCGTAGTCAAGTTGCAATCTTTAACTATCCATATATATTCAATGGACCATTAGTAAGAATGGATTTCCATTATTGCTATTAAAAGGTGTGAAGGTTGCCTTGACAGCAGTTAGAAATATTGGTTGCTATATTTAATGTGAATGTTTAGGTGGTTACTGGTTGGAAACTAATTTAATTCTTAGTAATCACACACATATTAGTATGTAGTACAATGTGTTGAATTACATTATTCTTCACTCTTTTTCAAGTGTTGCTGGTTTGATGTTTGTCAATATGAAATGGAAATTGAATCTGAAACTTTGGTTTCCTAAATTTTTAATTTGAGTTGATGCTTTAACCCACTAGGTTACTCTTCCAAAGGGACTGTTGATTAAAATAACATCTGAAAATGAATATTTAAAATTCTAAAGGTCCAGGTTCATTTCTCTCCTAATATTGTCACTGGATAAACCAGAAAGTCTTGAAAAAGAAAGAATAATAAATACAATTTTGAAATGTTGTGCTATATACTAACTTGTTTGTTAATATAATAGTTGAATGTATTTGAAAGATTGAAATAAAGTTTGAATGTTTCTAAACACATTTAATATTAAATATCCAACATATAATTACTACTAAAATGCCATCATCCAAAATACACACATACATATATATATATATATATTGTAACAATCCGGAGAAAGCGACTTAATGTAAACTGCACTACAGGGCGCCATCTAGGTATTTGAACCTAGAAAAATTTATAAAGTAGGCAGATACGTCAGTCAAAAAAAATTTTTTTTTTTTTTAATTTTGGTTCTGGTCGTTAGCCCATGTCACTAGCTCAGTGGAATAGCAGAGATTTAACAAGATAATCTAAGAGTATATATATATAAAAAAAGAATAAAATAAGCCACTGCCAGTAATTAACATACAAACATTTATTTATGCACATATATATAAGATTTAAAACTATTTTAGTATTAGTTTTTCATTTTAACCTTTAACATTATTTTTAACTTTACTTTAATTTACATTTAATTACTATTATATTATAATTTTACATTTTAATTAAGTTCACACATATAAATTTATGAAAGCTTGTTTATAATGTTGAATATAGATCGGTTACATAGATTTCACGGTCAAAAACATTTCAAAAGAAACATAAACGATCAAAATACAAAATTTTGATTACTGACAATTGTGGAGGGAAATTTATACATAACCCAATAGTATTCACCATAAGATACTTGCATTGTCACTAATAACTTAAAAGACATCCGAATAAATACATTTTAGATACTCACCGTAAGGTATCATTATTTATCGAATGTCTATATATTTTGATCAAATATGAAAACCCAAAACATACTTAACCGATAACCAATCCATGCAAACATCTATAAACAACTTAAATTTAATGCATTTTTATTTAGGGTCAAGTATGAATAGACCACATAGATTTGCATTTGAAAATAAAATATTCTATCCCTATTTAACCTTAGGCTAAAATTCGCAGTCAAACTGGCATCAATTCATCTGATACATCGATGTATTCAATGTAATACGGAATACGGCAGCACCAAAAAGATTAAGAGAAGATATTGACTTTCCTTAGATAGGAATATTACTTCTATCCAACGAGAAGAACAATAAAAAAAAAACTCCATAGAAAGAAACTGCACTCTGCGTCTTATAATTCCTTCCATAGGCAAAACGGGAGAGTGCGGTGTATGAAGCGATTCTGCCAGTAGCGAATCTCCGACTACATCTACTAACTACATCAATATATCCAATCCATTGACCCAATCTAACAATGACACAAATAACCTAAGAGTACCCTCCCCTAATATAACTTTACAAATCTATACAGCCATTCACGCCCGACTTAAGTTTAACATTTATATAATTAATTTAACAAAAAACAAAAAAATCATGATAAAAACTTAAAGAATAAAAAATAAATAAATGGAAATGATTTTACATAAATAAGAAAAAAAATACATCAAATAACACTATTAATAAAGAATTTAGTTTGGTCAGATAGGATCATATTGTAATCATTTAAATATAGAAAATTTTAATTTAATGTTCATTATTTATAAAGTTCTTACGGTTTAAAACAGTTCATCTTTATCCGTTGCTTGCCATGAACGTGAATTCCCACACCATCCTAAGATTGGTATCCATTTAGCCGTTGTTTTATTTATTCATTCGGAGGTTTTTTTTTAGTTTAATTGGTCCTCAATGTAGGAAACGATAGTTCATTTTTCCTTTCTTTAACAGCTGAAAGAATTGACAGTGCGTCTGTTAATTCCTTCACCTCCAACTCCGTACTACTACATATAGTCACATCGTAATAATCAATTTCCCATCACTAACTAATAATTTCCAAACTTATCCTTTTTATATTAATATGTAGGATTGAATTTACATTACATCACCGATGCGATGGTCCTTTCACTGTGGTCCAATTCCATAGGGATTTCTTCTTTGCTAACAGTTTCTATTGTTTCCCTATCTGACTGATGTTTTTACATTTAAATACCCAAGGCTGGTTTACATTTAACTAATTAACAATCATTTCCATTTCTGATTAATTAACCTGTTTTCCAAATCAAAAATATATTTAAAGATAAATTTAAAGATATAATTTTATCTCCAAATCTTTTTAAAATTTAGTTTTAAAATACTTTTTCTTTAATAAAGTTTTATTTTAATAATTTTTCATTATCTGTGCGATTTAACATATACGAGTTTAAGATGATATTTAATTTCAATTTTTAATTCTTAAAGAAAATTTTTAAATGCAAACTTTTTAATTTACTTTCATGTTTAATAAATAAAAAAAAAACAATGTAATGAACGTCTGTGCTCATTACAATATATATATATATATATATATATATATAATATTATAAATCGATGTCTGTATTTCTTCAAAATAATATACGCAAATTTATAAATAAATATTTAAAAAATACAGTATTTAAAAGCTTATAAAAAATATATGTATAACCGTCACTTAGGAGCGCTTTCAACCAACTTGACAAAACCACAAGTTGGTTGAAAGCGCTCCTAAGTGATAGTTATACATATATTTTTTATAAGCTTTTAAATACTGTATTTTTTAAATATTTATTTACAAATTTGCATATATATATATATATATATATACACTGAATTAAATATTTCCATGGATTGTTATTATAATAAAAAATAAAAATGGGATAACACCCATGTAAATAGAGATAAACATTAACCTTTCATATTACCAAAAATTTATCAATTACTACTAATTGACAATTCTTGAGGCTTAACCATCTTTTTAAATTAACCTATAATAGCTCCTTTGTTGAAGTTTTTATTGAAGTAAAACAGGGCCTCTTTACTTCAAACCCAAGTTCTAATATAGATTTAAAACCAGAATGTAATATTTTATAGATTTGAGAATGTAAAAGAATATATTGACATATTGAAAATAATATTCTAAACTTCTTTAGAGAGCTGAATATGTCAAATTAAATATTTCCATAAATTGCTATAATAAAGAATAGAAATGAGGAGGTAATATTTATTATAATAGAGATAATCTTTAACCTTTGGTGTTACCAAGAAATTATCAACATGTGAAAAAGATCTATGATTCCCAAGGTACACATTTTATGCTAAACCAGCAGTCAGCAGTTGGACCAGACCACAATCTCTTACACATATCACTGTTGAGTATAAAGATATGAGAAATGGCTGAGCATGAAATGTGCATCTTGAGATCATAGATCTTTTTTACATGTCTTTGAACATATGTTTATTCTTAAACCCCTTCACAAGGTGGTAAAAATGGATAGAAAACATTTTCTACCTTGCTTGAAAGTGTGTAATGAAAATTATAATACAGAATTATTATTTATTATTGAATAAAATCTCTAGACTAATGAGTGATTAATAAATATTAAAAGAGATCCTCTTTTATCTTAAACTCAAGTTCTTATGTGAATTTAAAGCCATAAATCTAATTTTTACAGTTTGAGAATGTGAAATATATATACATGGATTGCAATTATTCTTTTGGTTTGTAGATTATTTAAATGTATTTGAGTGAATTTCTACATTATTTAAATGCATTTGACTTTGTAAGGATATTCACAGTGATTAAAGTTGCAGTCTTATAAAATTCTAAAAATAAATAAAAATTTAATAACAATGATTAGATGACAGAATAATAGTAAAATTATTAATATTGATGAAAATATAAGACAGGATTATTCTATATCTCCCAAAAAAATTTACATATGTTTTATGGAAAATATTTTGCGAAATAAAATGGGAAACTGAGAAAATAAACATAAAGAGAGATTATTTAAGTCATCTAAATATTTCAGATAACTTCATTGTTTTTAGAATAGTGCTTCAGAGCTTTATAAAATATTGCAAAAATTAGCAGTTAAAAAGCAAAAAATTATGACTAAATTTGAATGCTAAGAAGATTAACACTATTTCAATGATTTTTATGTAAGGAGAAAATAATGATTAATAATAATAATATTAATCATCATCATAATAATAATAATAATAATAATAATAATAATAATAATAGTAGTAGTAGTAGTAGTAGTAGCAGTAGCAGTAGTAGTAATAGTAGTAGTAGTAGTAGTAATAGTAGTGGTAGTAGTAATAATAATATTAGTAGTAGTAGTAATAATAATAATAATAATAATAATAATAATAATAATAATAATAATAATAATAATAATAATAATAATAATAATAATAATAATAATAATAATAATAATAATAATAATAATAATAATAATAATAATAATAATAATAATAACAATAATAATAATAATAATAATAATAATAATAATAATAATAATAATTAGGAAAATATACATCAACAACTTGATAAAATTATTAATACATATGGACAAATAATGAATTAAATTAATTACAGAATTAAACTTGAATGCAACATTTTTGGAAAAAATAATATTAAAATAAATATACACATGCTTTTGAAAATAAATTTTGTTAGATTTGTGTTATCAGTTTTTAGAAATTAATCAGAGACTTGAATGCTTAATAAAAGAGTAATACAGATATTTCAAACTACACAATGAAATATAAAGTTGGCATGCTAAACATAAGTAAAAATCAAAAATAAAATATATAGGTTACAGAACGAATAAGTATCACTGACATAATTGAATAAATTAAAAGACTTAAATAAAGCTGCTTTCAAAATATTGCTAAAAGAAATTATTATATATGGAAATTGAAAACAAACTGCTTTTAAAGTGATAATAAAAATCTAGAAATGACTGTATGAGAAATGAAGTTGTAAAATAAGAAAATTGCAGTTATGATTTTTTTAAAAAAAGCTATGGATTAAAGTAAATAAATTAGTCTTGGAAAAACTTTCCTCATTCAATAAACCAATAATATTTGAAAATGATGAGGATGAAAATGATACAGTTAATAAAATTATACTAAAGATAACTTATGTAAAATTAAGGATTAGTACAATATCAAAAACATCTATATTTTTACTGCCCTATCAGATTAACTAAAATGAAAACATAAAACTTGAAACTTAATAAAAGCTGGAAAAAAATAATGATGATAAATTACGAATTTTGACCTTTAAGAAGATGAAGAATTCACACTTTTATCTCCTCAAAATAAAACTTTCATGGTATTTCTATATATATACTAATGTAAATTTTTAGTTAATATTTTAGTAAACATGATTTAAATAATAATTGGAAGCAAAAAATACTTAAAGATATTTTAATGTAGTAATTTATTTTTAAAATACTTTGTTATAAATAAATAAATTTTAGAAATAATAATAGAAAAAAATTCTTTATATTTCTAAAATGTTCCCTTAAGAGTTGATTGCATCTAGAGAAGTGACATCTTTATAGTTTCTGGACCAACTTAAAGACCTTTAAATTTAATTCCCAGGAAAGTTATAAGTTCAAATTCTTAAAATGGCAAACAGTTTTAAAGATTAATCTTACTGATATCATAAAGTAGAAAAAATAATAATAATAATAATAAATATTTTTTAAAAATATATATTGACAAAAGTATTTCATTAAAAGTGATTAGTAATTAATTCGTCATGAAAAAAGATTAAAAAATGGTGTGTGTATGGGGGGGGGGGGGATTTATAATGTTTTATTTAATTACAAAAAAAAGTATAAGCCTTAAAAAAGCAATGCAAAGAACATAAGAAAAATAACATATATCTTAACCATTATTTTTATTCATTAAAATAGTGATAGTAAATGAAAGTATTGATTGCATTTCTTAGTCCCCTAACAAAAAGAAATAAGACTTAAACTAAATTATTTAATTCCTATAATAATTTTAATGCATGTAATATTTATAAATAATTTAAGAATAAGAAAAAACGTAGACTTCCACTTAAACCAGTAATATATCTAAATGCTCTAGAACGCAGACAGTGGTGAAGTTAAGTATAAATTTTAATATTAATTGGCTGAGCGCCTTCGAATAGTTTTGTCTTCTCATAATCATAGTAAATGGGTTGTATGAGCATGATAGAAAATGTATGTTACAAATATTTACATATATGAAAAATGGATTAAGTAATAATTCGTTTATTTGAACTATTATTCGTTATTATCACTAGCAGTCATTGCTAAATGAGATATACATTCTAACTTCAGGGAAAAACCAAAGTTAGAAAGTAAAAACTAAATATATATATATATATATATATATATATATATATATATATGATCACAGCTGGAGCTTTACCAATATCTCCTAACAAGCTTGTGTTTACATCTATCAATTTTGTTAGGTTGAATTTGAAGACATTACATGTCTAAAAAATTCATGCTTGCAAATGGATAGAGACATGTTTCATAAACACTCTTAGAGTTAGAGTTTAGATCTAGTTTCTGGTCCTACCTTTCACTGATGATAGCCAATTAACTTGAAATCAGCTGATCTGAAGGTGGAGACAATGAAAGAGATATTGAATTCTATTCTCTTTTGACGTTTATGTAAACACAAGCTTGTTCGAAGATATTGGTAAAGCTCCATCTGTGATCATAAAATGCAAGCTGTAGCAAGTTACATGATTTATAACTTGTTTTGTTTATTATATATATATATATATAACATGACATGAGAAATGAGTATTTATGCTATACCCTAAAGAAACTAATTTATAAACCTCAAATATAATATTGTTTTTAATTTGTCTATTTAATAGTTTGTATTTTAGCTTTTTATGCAGAAAAGACACGTTTTTGAAATAACTCAACACCTTTTCTAATAAGATATCCAATGCTTTCTACTGTCACAATATCTCCTCAATAAAAGAAATTAATATTGTGCTTGCTATGTGTCTTTAAAGTAATTTTTTAACACAAACAAAATCTGCTTTTTTATAAAAATTACGTTTTAAAGAAGTACTTCAATGTTTATCTATTTACATAACATACTCAATCCAACAAAGATGTGTTTTAATACAATAAATTAAATAGGATCATAATCAGAAATTCAAAAACATACTCATTAATCTTATGATGTGACTATCATATTTTAGAATATTTTTGAGCATTCTTGCATTAAATTTTTGTAATGTGTTTATGTCACATTGTTAAAAACTTTGAGTCTTACTTTCATACAATAAATTCAACAAAGTATTAGTTTCATTTACAATTAATTTTTTTTGCAGTATTTAAAAAACGCAATGTATAGGCAAGAGAAATTGTAACAATTCTATTGAATCCAGCAATAGTACCTTCTTATGCAATGATAATGTTTTGAATAGATGAAAGGAATATTTTGATCATCTTTTAAGATGATGACTTTTAATGGCTTATTTATTTTATTTATTAATATTTTTAAGACAGTCTTTAACCTGAATCATACACACTTCAAAATTTATAATAATCAAACAGTATCTTTAATTGCCAATAGAGGGACCTCTCAAATCATGACACAAATAGCAACTTTTATAAAGATAAAAATCTTTAACCTAACTTTCCACATATATAGGCCAATCTAAAGCATTTTTATTTGGGAGCAAGAAGCTATTATTCTCTCCATTATTTAAGTCCACTATTTTCTTTACAAATTAACATTCATAGAATCTGGCAATTTACAGTGAGTTAATATTACAATCTTTATATTGAAAATATATAAATTATTGTAAATATTTCCAATATAAAGATCATAATATTAAATCATTGTAAATCACAAGATTTTGCAAATGTTAATTTGTAGAGGAAATAGTGGACT
The DNA here is from genome assembly GCA_028023455.1 of Epiperipatus broadwayi. Lineage (NCBI taxonomy): Eukaryota > Metazoa > Onychophora > Udeonychophora > Euonychophora > Peripatidae > Epiperipatus > Epiperipatus broadwayi. Next base: position 478,262 of record JAQFVV010000073.1, on the reverse strand, counting down.
TAAATAATGGAGAGGATAACAGCTTCATTCTTCCAAATCAAGATGCTTCAGATTGGCCTATATAAGTGGAATGTTTGGTTAAATATAAGATAGCCACTCTTGTCTTTATAAAAGTCACTATCTTGTGTCATGATTTGAGAGATCCCTCTATTAACAATTAAAGATATTGTTTTACTATTGTAAATTTCAATGTGCATAGGTTAAAGCCTGTCTTAAAATTATTTACATATACTTCCTGTGTGCTTAATAAATAATTACAACTCTATTTATTAATGTAAATTTTGACAAAGACATTCTGCTTGGGGGAAGCAAAACAGCTTTTGTAAATCTTAAATATGGAATTATACTTTTAGAATTTTACAGAATAATTATAAATGGGATTTTCTAACATCTCTCTGTTACATAGATAGATAAATCCAAGTCTCACTTTCATACAATGAATTACATAAAATAAAAACTCTGTTTCCAAAAAATTTAGCTCCATTAGGTATATCACTATGATAAAAAACTTCATTTTTAAACTTGTTAAAACCAGCATCACATTATTATCTGTGTTGCAACTGAGCACCTAACTTATATCAGATTTTATCCTCATATAAAATTATATTTAAAGTATGGCACATCCATAATATGATTATATTATCAGAATTTATTTTTAAAATTTACTTATCCAAATACATGTGAATATTGCTTTGAACTATTTTAAATAAAATTCAAACAGGGCACATGAATTAAATTGTAAAATATCAAGCAAACCATTGCGTATATTTATATTCACCCATGCATTAAAATATATATGTGACCCATACATATACTGTTACCTATAAAAAAAATTCAAATCATTTTATTGATAATATTAACAAAACTTTTATTTTTTAAAAATGGTATTTTTATTTTTTTTAAAAATATATTGATTTTTATACATTTTTTTTTTAATTTATCTTTGAAAATAGTATTGGGTTTTACTGCTATGACATTTATAACTATTTTTTTAAAAATCAGTATTACCTCATCTATTTTATTGTTATTTATTAATTTAAATATAATACATATAGTTTATTGTTTTTTTTTATTATTCCTGTATAAAATTATGCACACTATATATATATATATATATATATATATATATATATAGTGTGGATAATTTTATATATATATATATATATATATATATATAACAAACTAACCAAAGGAAATACATATAAAAACAAAAAAATAAAGATTTATAAATCCAATAAATAATATAATATTTCAACCAGAGGACTGGTTTTTTCTTTCTGATGAAAACCAGTCCTCTGGTTGAAACATTATATTATTTATTCGATTTATAAGTCTTTATTTTTTTGTTTATATATATATATATATATATATATATATATATAGTGCCTTGTAAATATACATTTATGCAGTAAATGTAACTTCTTTTTTCATGCTACTTTCCATAAGTTAAAAAAAAACCTTTTGTTTTTTCTTAAAATTATTTAAAAATTACATAGTAATAAATACTACTTTTATTGTACACAATGAATAAACTTACATCATTTCCATTGGATTTTTACTGTTTTCTGAATGTCTGATTATGAAATAACAGTCATTTGATGAATTTTTTTTTTATTATTTCATTATCATTTCATCATCATCATGATCAACCATTATCAATCCACTGCAGTATGAAGGTCTTTCCAAGTTCAATCCATCTTTTCCTATCTTTATCTTCTCTTCTCCACATCACCCCTACACACTTTCTTATTTCATCCATCCATCTCACATGTAGTCTCTTTCTGGATCTTTTACAATCTCTTGGAATCCAGTTTAAAATTTCAATTGTCCATCTGTTATCATCTCTTCTAACAATATGTCCAGCCCAACTTCATTTCAGTCTTTTAATTTTTTTAATGAATTCAGTAACACCTGTTTGTTCTCTTAACCCATACATTGTATTTTCGATCCCTTCTTGTTTCTCCCAACATGCATTTTTTCATACTTCTTTGAGTGGTCTGAAGTCTCTGTATTGCTTTTCTATTAAGTGTCCAAGTATCAGATCCATAAGTAAGAACTGGCAAAACACATTTATTAAAAACCTTCCTTTTCAAACACATAGTCATATTTCCTTTTAGTATCAAATCATTTCTACCAAAAGCACTCCAACCAAGTTTAATTCTATGATTAATTTCATCCATTATATTTTCATCTGTATTAATAATCTGACCAAGATATTTGTAACTGTTAACTTCTTCTAACTCATCAAAATAAATCTTAAACTCAGAGGTAAAAAGCCAATAAACTCACCATGCTGGCTAATGCATGTTGGTGAGCAGCCCATCCATGTTCATTAATCTTTGATAATAAAAATTTTAATTGGTTGAAAAAACTTGACAGTGATTGGGACAATTATTTTGCTAGGTGCTCAAAATACTGAGCTAAGAAGGTTATGTAAAGACTATAGTAGAGAACTATTATGACCACTCGCAAAATGTGGGAGTAAAAATAGACACACAAATAAATAATGAGATAGTAAAAGTATTTAAGGTAAAATAAAAAATTTCTCAAGAGAAAATAAAGGTTCCATATTTAATTTAATTACATATTTTATACCAGCTTAACATGAATTATCAATCCATTACAGGATGAAGATCTCTCCAAGTTTAAACCATCTTCTCTGATATTTAGCTTCTCTTCTTAACATCACCCCTGCACACTTTCTTATTTCATCCATCCATCTCACATGTGTTCTATTTCTAAGTCTTTTAGAATCTCTTGGAATCCAGTTTACGATTTCAATGGTCCATCTCTTATTATCTCTTCTAGCAATATGTCCAAACCAATTCCACTTCAGTCTTTTAATTTTTTCAATGAGGTCAATAACAACAGTTTGTTCTCTTACCCATATATTGCATTTTCGATCTCCTCTTGTTACTCCTAACATGCATCTCCCCATACCTCTTTGAGGTGTCTGAAGTCTTTGTATTGATTTTCTATTGAGTGTCCAAGTCTCAGATCCATATGCAAGAACTGGTAAAACACATTTTTCAAAAACCTTTCTTTTCAAACCTATAGGCATATTTCCTTTTAGTATCAAGTTATTTCTACCAAAAGCACTCTAACAAAGTTTAATTCTATGATTAATTTCATCCATTATGTTTCAATCTGTATTAATAATCTGACCATTATGTTTGTAGCAGTTAACTTTTTCTAACTCATCATAATCAGTCTTTATTTTCATATTTTGAGAAAATCCATTGAACATTACTTTAGACTTTTTAATACTTAACTCTAGTCCTACTTTTCTACTTTTATCAGATAACTCCTGCAAAATCGTCTGTAGCTCTAAAATATTATGTGCAAAAACAACTTTACCATGTGCAAAATCTAAATGACTTAAATAATCTCCATTTACTTTTACTCCTTTGCACTCTCATTTTAATTCACAAAATAATTCTTGCAATACTGCTGTAAAAATTTTGGAGATATGGAATCACCTGCCTTACATCCTTCTTAATGTTGAATTTCCCAGTATCATTATGTAATCTAATTGCTGCTGTTTCTTTTTTATAAATATTCTTTAAAATGTGACAATATCCTGAATCTATATCTTGATAATCCAATGCTTTAACCACTGATGAAATGTTTATAAAGCAAATGCCTTTTCATAATCTACAAATCCAAAGCATAATGGAAACTCATATTCATTTGTCCTTTCTATAACTTCTCTCAATACCTGAATATGATCTACTGTACTAAAGCCACTTTTAAATCCAACTTGTTCTCTTGGTTTGCTGTAGATGAGTTGTAATTATCTTGGTAAAAATTATGTATAAAATTGATAAAAGGCTGATATGTCTGTAATTTCTAATATCTTCTTTATCACTCTTTTTAAATATTAATACTGCATTCTTCCAATCATCTGGTACATCTTTATCATTTAGACATTTGGTATATAACTTTGCTAAAAATGTCTATTTTTTCACCTGATTCTTTTAATATAGCAATTATAATTCCATCATTATCTGGAGACTTTTCTTCCTTCATACATTTAATTGCATATCTCACTTCTTCATTTCACATTCTGGGCAATTCAGAAGATATAATAGATATAGAAGGTACTTGTTCTTTATTATGATATAATTCTTGATAGAAGTCTTCTACCCATTTCATGATATCATCTCTCTTTTTAGTAAAGTTTCATCTTTTTTCCTTATTGCAAATATAAATTTCCTACCAATACCAAAATGTTGTTTTACACTCTTAAGATTTTTATTCTCTTCTACATCTTTCCTTGCTAGTTCACAGTTATACATTCTTATATCATTTTCAACTCTTTTCCATACCATTTTACAGAATTTGAGTTCTTCCATCCTTTTTAATGCAACATTTTTGTATATCTTCATATTCCTTTTTTTCTTAATAAATTCTCTAGTCTCAGTAAAAAAATTATTGGTCAATTGCTGCTTTTTTCTATTTTTGTTGCAGTTTTTAAAAGTGTATCAGTTATTTTCTTATTAATTTCATTCAAATATGAATCATGTTCAAAATTTACTACTACTTGAAACTGATTTGTAAGTTCTAGTGTTTCTGAAGATTAGTAATACTAACAGTAAATATTGTTTTTTTTAATAATTTTTGTCTCTCTAGTTTTGCATTAACACATATCTTCCACCTTACTAATCGATGATCACTTTCTGTGTTAAATTTATTAAGAAAATTATAATCTTGAAGTATGTATTTTTTGTTAGTCAAAATATAATCAATTTCTGCTGTACCTTCATTTGGATGCATCCATGTCCATTTTCTTTTAACATTTTTTTTAAAAAAAGAATTCATAATATAAAGGTTTTGTTTTTTCCTTCAAACTCCACAAATCTATTACTCCTCTCATTTCTATAACCATAACCAAAATTACCTACACCAATTTCATCTTTCATTTGTTTACCAATTCTAGCATTAAAGTCTTCTATAACAATTTTAAAATGTTGTTTACTCCAATCAAAAGCATTTTATACAGCCATATAAAAATCTTCTACTATTTCTTCACTATGAGAATGTATTGGGGCATAAACCTGAATCATCTGCATTTGGTATCTGCAATTAAGTTGTATAACTAATCTTGCCACCCTGTCTGATACACCATCAATCTTCACAATGTTGTTCTTCCACTTCTTCTTTATAATAAATCCTATTCCACTTGTATTTTCAATATTTGTGCCTTTATAGTAGTATGCATGTCCACATTTTAAATCAATTGTCTCTTCACTTTTTTTCTAACTTCCCAAAGTGCAATAATGTCCCATTTAATATAAGACAGTTCTTCTAATTCTTGCAATATTTCTTCACTTGAAAGTGATATTCAGTTGTAAGTACTTAAATAAAAGTCATCTTCAAATGGCAACCTAGGTCCATAATCAGGGAATTCTTAGCTCCCTCTGTCTTTGGCCACTAACTGCTGCTTTGGTTGGCAACTTTACAGCCTTCTGGAAATAAGGGTGATGATTTATTTTTGTCTGCCAAAATTGTATATATATATATATATATATATATATATATATATATATATATATATATATATATATATATATATATATATATATATATATATATATATATATATATATATATATATATATATTGGAAAAATATTTATCATTTACACATACTTTCATTCTGCCTTATCAGGCAACTAAAAGAAAGTTCATGGTGTTTTTTGATCTTAAAATCAGAGGTAAAAAGCCAATAAACTCACCACACTGACTAACGCATGTTGTAAAGCAGCTCATCCATGTTTGTATACTATATGCATAAGCACATAATAATAAGAGCTCCAACAACAAGAACATATGGAGTGGACCTTAGGAATATGCCCTGCTTGGTTTTTTTAAAGCCTCCAAGATGAATCAAAGGGTCTCCTTTCAGTTATTAGCAAACTCCTTTCTGTATATATATATATATATATATATATATATAAGTGTGTGTGTGTGTGTGTGACTTAGAGTATTTTTTTAACATTTATTATTTTTATTTATCTGTAATAAGTTGTTCACATTGTGTTTTGAATTAACATCAGATTAGTTATGTAATTGTTCAAACAAAAGTCAGGTTATCATTTCTAGGACAAAGATTTAGAGTATTAAATCTTTAACCCACCTGATGATTCAATGTTTTGAAAAAATACACGTGTAATGAGAGAAGTCAATCTTATATTTTCACTGATTTATAGTGTGAACATAACTGCAAGAATACGAATTAACATAGCTCCACATTTTACTTAACATAATATTTATATATACATATATATTTATGTGTGTGTGCTCTAAAGTATGTTTTTAGAATTTATTTTTATTTATCTGTAGTAAGTTGTTCATATTTTGTTTTGAATGACCAACAGATTAGTTGCATGTATTTCAACTTTTCGAACGATAATATAGATAAATGAGTTATAATGTTGGGATGTTTCATCCTAAGCCAACTGATAAAAATGGCTTTTCTTGAACAGATTAAACAATAAAAAATGATTTATAGTAAATAATAGTTTTTGAAAATATTTGTTATGATGTTTTTAAATGTGTGTACTAAAGTATATATATGTGCTGATCTATATTTGTGGTATGATGAGTGAAGCTAAATTCAGCATTGATAAAAACAAAAAACTTATATATATATATATATATATATATATATAAGTTTTTTGTTTTTACTATATATATATATATATATATATATATATATATATATATATAGTAAAATAAAGATTTTCACAGGCAGCAGATATAAAATATATTTTATCTAACTTCATCTTTGTATAATTAAGAAAACTATCATGGACTAGATCTGCTATCAGTTGAGCAATATACTATTCATTAGCCACACAACAGATGTGATACAGTCAGAATGTTACTATGATAATATTGATATTGTTAACTATACATGAGTGAACAAAATAATATATATATATATATATATATATATATATATTGTAACTGGATGTACCAACCAACCCCACTTTTTGTTGGTTTTATTTTCTGATGAGCAGATTGCAGGAAGGAACTGTAGATTGGCATTCCCCAATGCAGATGTCACCCCATCTACAACAATATTTCCTGCTCATCAGAGGATGTAGTACCATAGAGACTGGAAGCATTTAGAAATTTGTGTTTGGTTTCACAAATTGCCCCACCAAAGCTCTATCTCACTACAACCTTACTTACCAACTTCTGGTTATGCCAAACATATCTCAAGAGGCATGACATTCTTGTGAGTAAGATGCAATGAATGACTAGTGATGCAAAATAGAATTGAACAATTAAATTAATTTTAAGTAACAACAATTTTAGGAAACAACAATTCATAAGCAAGTTCTTCTAATATAGTACATTATTTGTAACCATGTGAAAACTCATTTTTTAAGTTCATATTATAAGAAAAAGTCTAGAAATATTTCAGGTAGGTTATCTGAGCAAAAATCCATGTTTTTTTCTTCATATGATGAGAAGAAGTCTAAAGATGCATTTCAGGTAGATATACATATACAATTAATATACAAGTATTAGAAATCACATTTTGATGCTGATAAAAGCATTTCAGGTATAGATGCAGATAATATATAAGCATTCATAATTATATTCTGATGTTGATAGAAAAATTCCAGGTAGATATACATATACAATTAATACGCAAATGTTTTTGACCATTTATTCCAGGTCTGTAGAAGCATTTTAAGCAGGTACACATACACAATTTATACATAAATGTTTTTGACTATTGATTTTAAGTCTATAGAAGCATTTCAAATAGATGTACAGATAATATCAGTATTACAATTATTACTCCAGATTTGTGAAAGCATTTCAATTTGTAGACATATACAATTAATACATGCATGTTTGTAATCATTTATTTCGAGTCTGTAGAAACATTTTGAGTAGATGTACAGATAATATCAGTATTACAATTATTATTCCAAATATGTGAAAGCAGTTCAGGTTGGTAGACATATAAAATTAATATATATATATATAAATATATATATATAATATATATATATATATATATATATATATATATATATATATATATATATATATATATATGTTTGTAATCATTTATTCTGGGTCTGTAGAAACTTTTTTGAGTAGATGTACAGATAACATCAGTTTTATAATTATTATTCCAGGTATGTGAAAGCATTTCAAGTAGGTATACATGTTATAGATAAGTATTACCATCGTTATTTGAAACGTTTTTGGATTTCTAAAAGATAATTGACATTTCCATTTAGCTGGTTCATTTGAAAAAACTATTACAATTATTATTAGAAATATTTCTATTATTTGAACATATCTTAAATTTTATTAAATAATTGACGTTTAACTAATGAAATATATCATGTGTGTGTGTGTATATATATATATATATATATATGGGTGAATGTTTGTAATTAAATAATAACACTTTTCATTTCTTGTTTTAATTTTTAAATAAAGATAATAAAAAAACTATCTCAACTTTTGACTGAAGTTAATAATTGATTGTGAAAACTTTTCTTAAGACAAATAATATAAAATTTTCTCTCTTTTCTTTTATAAAAAGTAATAACTCTAATTTTAGTTCATATTTTATTGTAATTGAATCATTTCTAATTGCTTACCTCTAAATTCATGTCTTCATTTATTACTGCTTTTCTAAATAATTGGGGGGTCTGTTTGGAAGCTTAATGACACATTGAAACTTCTAGGCAAGGCTTGGAGATTCACATGTTTGCAGACAGAGAGAGCATAAGCAGTCTAGCCAAAGATCATATTAGGATTTTTTATTAGGCTGTTTTATGCTTCCATTAAATCACTTTTCTAGTAATCTAGTAATTAAATCTTGTGTCAATTCATGAATCTTATATCTCTGAATCAATTAATTAATTTGTAATAATTTTTCAGCCTATTGACATTTTTTTTCTCTGACAAATGGATTCATCTTACATGCCCTTTTGATTCCATTGGTAGCAATGTTTTTTCATTCGTGTCCACATTTTTTAATCTCCTAGATCATTGGACAGTTTCTCTTTCATGGGAACAGACTTTTAATTAGTGACTATTTTCAATTCTCTGTACGTGTGTTTTCAAATCTTAATCTTTCTTGCCTGTGGCATGGTGACTCGGCATCTGTAGTTATTAAACTACAGTTATTCTGCCTTATAAGTTTTCTTCAATCTGATTTTATTTAAGTGCATTTTAACTTAGTAGTTTTAATAAGAAAAATTATACTTTTTTTCTCTTTTTAATTGCACTATAAATGTATTTGATTTCCTTTTCATTTGACCAAATCATTATGAATTAACAAGTTATCATTTTAATTGCAGTCAAATTCCATTATTTCTTACCTCTTGTTAAAATATTGTTAGTTTTTCTTAAAATATTATTAGTCTGACTTTAAATATTATTAATATGACTTGGCTTTAACCTATGTCATTTTAATTTGAGGGGTGGATCTTCTAAGCATATACATGAAACAGCATGTCTGTTTCAATGTATAATATATATATATATATATATATATATATATATATATATATATATATATATATATATATATATATAAGTATAGCGGATTTGAACTCAGATTTTCAAGCACCCTTCAACTATCCACACTATCTCATACAACTGAAATACATGACCACACACATGTAGAAAAGATTAATAATCACCAATATACATTTGTGAAGAGTGCCTGGTTTCAAATATTTACATATTAAGCTTGTATCTTGTCCATCCCTCTTATATGTATTTAATGGATACTGTCCTATACATGAGGGGTCAGAGTGATTTCAGGTCAACATGGGCATGGCAATAATATTAGCATCAGCATGGGATTTGAGTTTTCATCATCAGATTTTCAATGATATGGATGGCTAAAAAGTTGGAGGTTGTAGTAGATTGAAGCCTGTCCATTAAAGTATGAAGATTTGCTATCTTAATATAAACTGAGCATTGACTATATATATATATGTGTGAGAGAGAGAGAGAGAGATGATAGTCTGGACCAACTGATGAGTGCTGGTTTAGCACAAAATACGTATATTGGTGATTATAAATCTTTTCTACATGTGTGTGGTCATGTGTTTCAGTTGTATGAGATAGTGTGGCTAGTTGAAGGGTGCTTGAAAATCTGAGTTCAAACTCTCTATACTTACAATTAAGCTCTCAGGTTTGTGAAGAGTACCTGGTTTTTATATATATATATATATATATATATATATATATATATAATTGAATATTTAATTTATAAATACTGTAATCAGATATATTTTAAAACTTTTATCTGCTTAGTAGTACTTTTGATTATTCTTGTAGTCTTTGTCAGCTAACACTTTGAAAGGCTAACCTTCCCACAATGCCATGATCTTAATGTTTGCTGCCTGTCTGTTAATTAAGTCATGTTTGTATTTGTATATTAGCAAAGCTTCTTTTATTTTTATTTTGTTGTTATTTTTTTCAATTTACAATATTTTAACATTGGTATAATTGAATTTAAAACCATAAATACATGAATTATTATGTTCATAAAAAACAGATGCTGAAACATTATCTACTTTGCAATTTTGATTCAATTTCTGAACTCCTTTTAACAACAGCGAGTGCTCTTTAATTTTTTTTTCCAATGTACATCTCAATTCACTTCCACACCTATATATCCATTTATAAATGATACAATTTTTATTTATATATGAGGTTTTATCTTTAGAATTATTTATTCATTTGTTTAATGTAGGACATATGTAAAATGCAATATCACATATACCTTTATAATTTTTTCTTATAAAATTTACTTGATTATTCAAAATGTATGGTATTGATATCCATATTTTTTATTCTTATATCTTGTATTAAAATCTGTAATAACATTATATATATGATTACAATTGTAACCAACATTTAACAATTGATGTGAATATATTTTAATATTTTTGCCTTTATCTGATAAATATTTGCAAACACTATTATTTCTTAAAAAGAAAGACTTTAAACCTCCCATTTTATGTGACACTAAAACTCTTAATTTAGCTAAAATGTAACCTCTTTTTACTATTGGTTTAATGGTCATACAGTATTCCAACATAAATTGATTTCTAATTATTTTAAGATCAAGAAACTAAATGCACATTAAATGTTCATATTTTTATCCATTTTAAGCCATTTAAATTATTTAATTAGTCCACGTAGAAGTGGTTTTGACTATCCTCATAGTCTTTGTCAATTAACACTTTGAAAGGCCAACCTTCCCACAATTCTGTGAGCATAACATTTTTTATTTATCAAAACTGCCTTTTTATTTTTCTGATGATTTTTAGATCAGAATTAAAAATAAAATCACATTTAAAAAATATCAAAGAAAACAAATGCTACTTTTCTTATTTTATTATTTACTACTCTTATTTTTCATGCATTTATATAAAAGTTGATGTTGTTTTAATCATTTCTTAATACTACATCTTGATTCACACATACAAAAGTAATTTCTTAAAGTTTCTAGCTGGAAATGGTTATGCAAATAACCAAAAGTACTTCTGCATTTTATAATAGTTACTGGTAATATTTATTACCACTGTAAATATTATATATATATATATATATATATATATATATATATATATATATATATATATATATATATATATATATATATATATATATATATATATATATATATATATATATATATATATTGTAATGGTACACACCCTCTCAATGAGATAATTTAAGGCAGTCGCATCTCACTATAATTAGATTTAAGGTCTTCATATAGGATGCCATGAATGATGTGATTTAATTTTAATATAAAATTATATCTGTTTCAAATAAATAGTTTATTATTAAATTATTAATATAAATTATATCTGAATCATATCAAATCAATCTTCATCTTAATTGATTTAATTGTTATGTTCAGATTTCAAACTCAGGGAAATTTAACAATTGACTATCTTCAGGGGTTTCTATCAATATACTAGAGTAATAATAATAAATCTTACTAACTCTTTAAAATGGGTTTCATGAACTTAATATAATAATCAATAAAGATTATTATATTAAATGTTTGTTCTTATCTTATAAAATCAAATAAATAAATAAAATAAAATAAAGACCTCATTTAGTTTAATACAAAACATAATAATTATTTATTTAACAAATAAATAACTTAAGCTTTATAATATATAAGAATTATTTATATATCTACTATCTTATATTAAAAATATAAATATATTCTATTTACACATGGTAGATATATTTTTTAATTTATAACATTACATGATTTTATAACTTATATGAAATATATATATATATATATATATATATATATATATATATATATATATATATATATTAAGATAACTATATTAAAACTAACATATAATAATTAGATTATACAAATAATAATCTAATTATTTCTATATAATGTTTTCATCCATTAAAATGATTATATGTAATTATTGATCATTAATAGAAATATATATATATATCATACCAATGTTAATCATTTATCCAACTATAATAAACAATAGTTATTAGATTATTTGAATTAGTACAAACAAAGTAGGGTCATGTCATAAAAAATAATAATATGTAAATTAAAAAATAATTTAATTTTTTACCTCTAAGTTCGCTCTATCCTTTTTATATATTTATATGCCTTTCCCATGTTAATACTCCTTATCCCATATCTAATTTTTTATTAAATATATAAAAAAATATTTTAAATTATTAATCTTCTCTTCTTATTCATTTATTTAATGAAATGAGTTCAATGATAAAGAAAATAAGATTAATGTTCACCAATTATAATTTTTAAAAATTAAATGGTATTTATAAAAGTTAATGCAATAATCCTAGATGTCCCTGAAATTCGCCAATGAAAATCCTTCTAAGATCAATTCCTAATATCTTAGTTGTTATGCATTGAAGAAGATAATATATGATCTCAAGTTGATGTTTAGCTTCCTCCTTGCATATAGATAGCATCTTCTTTTATACATAGATTTTTTATTAACAATTATAATTCCATTTCTAAGATATAGCTTATATATAATTTAAAGACATTTGGCAAAAGTTGTTATTCATATATATATATATATATATATATATATATATATATATATTTATAGTTTGGGAGGAATTTAAAGATTAAAATCTAATGTTTAGTTTGTCTTTAATAACTTTGTAAACTTGTTAGTTTATTAGCAAAAATTTAAGATCATTTGCTTATTTAAAATTTCATGCTCTGTGTTTGAGTAGGTCTGTATTTCAATATTTAACATCGTTTAGCATACAACCTTAAAGTGGTATCTTTGAGGTTTGCTTTATTGAGTATAGATCTTTAAACAGAGGGCGTTACTGGATATTTGTAATTGTATAATGGTTTGTGTATTTTCTATAATTATTTCAGTTAGTGTTAACAGTAACTTTCTTTTCATTTATAGTTTGGGAGGAATTTAAAGATTAAAATTAATTTTAGTTGTTTTATACTTGTATTTTAGTTTTTGAAAATAAGATGTTATTTAAAACACTCTTGTTTGAGTAGGTTGTATTTCAATATTTAACATCGTTTAGCATCATTAAAGTGTATCATTTGAGGTTTGCTATTATTGAGATATAGTCTTTAAAGAGGGGTTACTGGTTTTGTATTGTATATGGTTTGTGTATTTTCTATAATTATTTCAGTTAGTGTTACAGTACTCTTTTCTTATAGTTTGGGAGGTTTAGATTAATCTAATGTTTAGTTTGTCTTTAATAACTTTGTAACTTGTTAGTTTATTGCAAATTAAGTCATTTGTTATTTAAAATTCACGTGTTGAGTGGTTGTATTTCAATATTTAACATGTTTAGTCACTGGGTATCTTTGAGGTTTGCTATTATTGAGTATAGTCTTTAAACAGAGGGTACTGATTTTGTATTGTATAATGGTTGTGTATTTTCTATAATTATTTCAGTTGTGTTAACTACTCTTTTCATTTATAGTTTGGGAGGTTTAAAGATTAAAATTAATGTTTAGTTTGTCTTTATACTTTGTAAATTGTTAGTTTATTAGCAATTTAAGTCATTGCTTATTTAAAATTTCATGTCTGTGTTTGAGTAGGTCTGTATTTCAATATTTAACATCGTTTAGCTACAACTTAAAGTGGTATCATTTTGAGGTTTGCTATTATTGAGTATAGTCTTTAAACAGAGGGGTTACTGGATATTTGTAATTGTATAATGGTTTGTGTATTTTCTATAATTATTTCAGTTGTGTTAACGTAACTTTCTTTTCATTTATAGTTTGGGAGGAATTTAAAGATTAATCTAATGTTTAGTTTGTCTTTAATAACTTTGTAAACTTGTTAGTTTATTAGCAAAATTTAAGATCATTTGCTTATTTAAATTTCGTCTGTGTTTGAGTAGGTCTGTATTTCAATATTTAACATCGTTTAGCATACAACCTTAAAGTGGTATCATTTTGAGGTTTGCTATTATTGAGATATAGATCTTTAAACAGAGGGCGTTACTGGATATTTGTAATTGTATAATGGTTTGTGTATTTTCTATAATTATTTCAGTTAGTGTTAACAGTAACTTTCTTTTCATTTATAGTTTGGGGAGGAATTTAAAGATTAAAATCTAATGTTTAGTTTGTCTTTAATAACTTTGTAAACTTGTTAGTTTATTAGCAAAATTTAAGATCATTTGCTTATTTAAAATTTCATGTCTGTGTTTGAGTAGGTCTGTATTTCAATATTTAACATCGTTTAGCATACAACCTTAAAGTGGTATCATTTTGAGGTTTGCTATTATTGAGATATAGATCTTTAAACAGAGGGCGTTACTGGATATTTGTAATTGTATAATGGTTTGTGTATTTTCTATAATTATTTCAGTTAGTGTTAACAGTAACTTTCTTTTCTTTATAGTTTGGGAGGAATTTAAAGATTAAAATCTAATGTTTAGTTTGTCTTTAATAACTTTGTAAACTTGTTAGTTTATTAGCAAAATTTAAGATCATTTGCTTATTTAAAATTTCATGCTCTGTGTTTGAGTAGGTCTTATTTCAATATTTAACATCGTTTAGCATACAACCTTAAAGTGGTATCATTTTGAGGTTTGCTATTATTGAGATATAGATCTTTAAACAGAGGGGTTACTGGATATTTGTAATTGTATAATGGTTTGTGTATTTTCTATAATTATTTCAGTTAGTGTTAACAGTAACTTTCTTTTCATTTATAGTTTGGGAGGAATTTAAAGATTAAAATCTAATGTTTAGTTTGTCTTTAATAACTTTGTAAACTTGTTAGTTTATTAGCAAAATTTAAGATCATTTGCTTATTTAAAATTTCTGCTCTGTGTTTGAGTAGGTCTGTATTTCAATATTTAACATCGTTTAGCATACAACCTTAAAGTGGTATCATTTTGAGGTTTGCTATTATTGAGATATAGATCTTTAAACAGAGGGGTTACTGGATATTTGTAATTGTATAATGGTTTGTTATTTTCTATAATTATTTCAGTTAGTGTTAACAGTAACTTTCTTTTCATTTATAGTTTGGGAGGAATTTAAAGATTAAAATCTAATGTTTAGTTTGTCTTTAATAACTTTGTAAACTTGTTAGTTTATTAGCAAAAATTTAAGATCATTTGCTTATTTAAAATTTCATGCTCTGTGTTTGAGTAGGTCTGTATTTCAATATTTAACATCGTTTAGCATACAACCTTAAAGTGGTATCATTTTGAGGTTTGCTATTATTGAGATATAGATCTTTAAACAGAGGGCGTTACTGGATATTTGTAATTGTATAATGGTTTGTGTATTTTATATATATATATATATATATATATATATATATATTTGACTAGACTAGTGCATTTTATATGTCCTACAATAAAACTGGTATTCTATTCACTTTGCATTTTTCTTATAATGTAAAGTTCATTAATTTACTTTACTTGAAGTTTTTGTAAAATGTTCTTTTTAAAATGATCTTTTTATACTTAGAACCCCAAATAAAATTATCTTTATAGAATACAAAAATTCTATTCAAATTAAGTAATTTACATATTACTTTTCTTTATGAAATATTAGAAATTTCTTTTAATAAACTTTCTTATTAGATCTTTCAAAAATATAGATTTTACCTGATACACTGTTCTTTTAAATCAAACCCAATATAAGTTCTTGTGAGGATCTAAAACAATAGAATTTTTAATCTTCTAATAAAATATTTATTCTTGCATAAGCTTCCTAAAGCATATTATATTATATATTGTGATATTACAATTCTATATTAAATCTTTAAGTTAATTCCATTCCCTTTAATTTGATAAACTGCATGTGAACTTAGAGGCCATCATCTTATCAATTGTTTTTATTAATGAATTAGTATTTCAACAATAGTTTCTCATTTTAAAGAATGAAAAATACTAATTCACTATATATTATATATTATATTTATTATATATTATATTTATTTTAAGACCTGTAGAGGTCCCTACTATCGCATTTTATATGCATGTGCTTGAGGCTATAGCCTTAATGAATATTATTATTTTCATAAATATAATAGAAATAAAAATATAATGTATGCATATATTGATTATATGTATAGGTGAGTAATGTATACTCATACAATATATAGTGATTATATAAAAGTTGTGAAGATGGCATTGTTAGATATAGTTAGAATTATTTTCAGCATTTAGTTATATGGGTAAATATGTTTAGAAAAATTCCAATATTATTTATACTTTTATAAATACATTTATATAATCTTTTTCTAAGAAAAGTATATAAAAATAGAAATCATAATAGTAACACTTCCTCTTATTCATTTATTATTGTCATAATTGTAATATTTATAAAATCATAACTTTTAATCAAATTACAAAATTAGTTTATAAAAAAATAATTTAAAATAAGATTAAACTTTATTTATTGATCAAATGTAATAATATAATTTATGTCGCCATTCCTCAATCAATTTTAATCAGGCAACTACAATTGAAATGAGATTAAAAATTTATCTAATTGTTTAATTGGAAAGTTTATATATACACTGTAATGATATAGTGGGCCATTTGGATTATCACACCCCAAGATTTTGACATGCCAATTTCTATAATGATATAAAAAAAATATACAAAATTAAATTAATGATTTTCTCAAGACTCATATAAAGACCAAATTCTATTAGTATATAGTATTTATAAATTAACAATTAAATAAATATAAATTATGAAAGTACAAGTAATGTTGAGCACTAATTTACATCAATTTAAACGAAAATAAATATATGATTTTTATTAATTAGTATTAATAAGACATTAACTTAATTCTTCATAATTATTTATTCATTGTAATCAAATCTTTTAAGCATCCTTGAACTACTCACACTATCTTATACAACTGATACACGTGTAACACTGATTATAAATTTGTGTGGGAGGTGATAATCTGAACCAACTGATGCATGCTGATTCAGCACAAAATACATATATTGATGATTATTTATCTTTTCTACATGTGAGTGATCGTGTGTATCAGTGGCATGAGATAGTGTTACATTTTCATCTTTTTTAAATAAATCCACAGCAGTAAAATAAATGTATCTTGTTAGCATTCTTTCTTTCTTTTAAAAGTTTATAATATAGTTTATCATCCAATTATGAACTTATTTGAGATACAGATAATCTTCCTTTATTGTAATTTTTGATGAAGTATTTATTCTAGCACATATACCAATTTTTAACATATCATTTACAATGATGATAATAGGTATTTTATATAAGACTTTATGTTCTTGTTTTATTTACAATAGCATATAATATATCATTAGAGCCATCAATAATGGAATATGATTTAGAAAATTTAATAATATCTTTATAATAAAAATATTAATTTGTAACTTCACATTTTTATCTATATAATTTTTAGATATCCTATCAAAAGGAAAAAATATATATCCCATATTTGCTATAACAATCACTGACCAATCACAATTTCTTATTCTCCAGCTAATTACAAATACAATGCAGTTTTTCTTTACATTTTAAATAGAATAAAAACATTTTATTGGAAGAAAAAATATTTTTTAGCAATAATTTATATTTATGCAATGTGTTAAAAATTAAGAAATGATAAAAAGAAACTATTATTTTATTTTATGGTTTTATAATGATGGATTTAATTTTTTATGTATGCACACATACTTCAAAAGCATCTATTTTATTAATAGCTAAATGCTGAATCTATATCATAAGTTTAAAAAATGCAAAAAAAAAAAATATATTATTTTTGTTCAAACAACTATTAGTTGTGTTAGTATAATTTTGGATTTAATATGTATGTATGTATGTATGTATAACTCATCTCTCTTGGTTTTATATATATATATATATATATATATATATATATATATATATATATATATATATATATATATATATATATATATATATATATATATATATATATATATATATATATATATTAATCAATGTCTGTATTTCAATTATAATAAAATATATATAATTATTCAAAACAATACCATAATTAATACAGTAAAACAATATTTAAAAAAAAAAACAAATATATACCAATTTAATAGAAGTACATTCAACTATCTATGTAGTCGTTATCAACTAGATTCAAATTGTATTAGAAAAAACCGTTACAAATGTAAACAAAAAGTAATACGTCATACATCAATTTTCCCACAATTCATTAATTTTTATATTGGCGGTCTGTCTGTTTATCAACTGTTGCTTTTCACTTTTTATTAACATAGCTTCTTTAATTTTGTGTTTATTATTATTTCTTTCAATACACAAAATCTTAACTTTATTAAAATCAAAACCATAATTACATGTTACATTATGATCAAAAAATACTGATGGTGATACATCATCATTTCTAACATTCTCTTGTCTTGATTTTTGTACTCGTTTATATAACAACAAATGCTCCTTTGATCTTTTCTCCAAAGTACATCAAGATTCCCCAATATATGCCTTTCCACAAACACATAGCCATTTATATATGCACAACTTTGATTTAAAATACCACACCTATTTTTTGAATTATTTATTAATCTATTTAAATTAGGAGTAGTATAAAATGCAACTTGACATATATTTTTATATATCTGTTTTATAAATTTCACTTGTTCATTACAAATATATGATATTGATATCCAAGTATATTTTATTTTATTAATATCTATAGCATCTAAAATATTTCTATTATTATTAAACTTAGTAACAATATTATAAATTAATTTATGATCATATCCAACATTTAACAAATCCATAATAAATACATTTATGTTACTTATTTTATCAGAACTATATTTACATAATTTATTATTCCTAAATAAAAATGATTTTAAACCGGATAATTTATGTGCTATTGGCACATCTGAATACCAAGGAATATATCCTCTTTTTTCAATATATTTTATTACCATACAATAATCTAATTTATTTTTATTACGAGTAACTTTAATATCTAAATACTGAATTGACATTTTTTCTTCAAATGATTTACTCCATTTTAAACCTTCTAAACTATTTAATTCATTAAATAATACATTTATAATATCTGGAAGTTTAGATATTATAAATGTATTATTCAATGAATTAAATAGTTTAGAAGGTGTAAAATGGAGTAAATCATTTGAAGAAAAAATGTCAATTCAGTATTTAGATATTAAAGTTACTCGTAATAAAAATAAATTAGATTATTGTATGGTAATAAAAGATATTGAAAAAAGAGGATATATTCCTTGGTATTCAAATGTGCCAATAGCACATAAATTATCCGGTTTAAAATCATTTTTATTTAGGAATAATAAATTATGTAAATATAGTTCTGATAAAATAAGTAACATAAATGTATTTATTATGGATTTGTTAAATGTTGGATATGATCATAAATTAATTTATAATATTGTAACTAAGTTTAATAATAATAGAAATATTTTAGATGCTATAGATATTAATAAAATAAAATATACTTGGATATCAATACCATATATTTGTAATGAACAAGTGATTATAAAACAGATATATAAAAATATATGTTGAGTTGCATTTTATACTACTCCTAATTTAAATAGATTAATAAATAATTCAAAAAATAGGTGTGGTATTTTAAATCAAAGTTGTGCAATATATAAATGGCTATGTGTTTGTGGAAAGGCATATATTGGGGAATCTCGATGTACATTGGAGAAAAGATCAAAGGAGCATTTGTTGTTATATAAACAGGTGCAAAAATCAAGACAAGAGAATGTTAGAAATGATGATGTATCACCATCAGTATTTTTTGATCATAATGTAACAAGTAATTATGGTTTTGATTTTGATTTTAATAAAGTTAAGCTTTTGTGTATTGAAAGAAATAATAATAAACGCAAAATTAAAGAAGCTATGTTAATAAAAAGTAAAAAGCAACAGTTGATAAACAGACAGGCCACCAATATAGAAATTAATGATTTGTGGGAAAATTGATGTATGACATATTACTTTTTGTTTACATTTGTAACGGTTTTTTCTAATACAATTTGAATCTAGTTGAGAACGACTACATAGATAGTTGAAAGTACGTCTATTAAATTGGCATATATTTGTTTTTTTTTAAATATTGTTTTACTGTATTAATTATGGTATTGTTTTGAATAATTATATATATTTTTTTTGGTAAGTTGTTTTTTTTTTTATATATATATATATATATATATATATATATATATATATATATATATATATATATATATATATATATATATATATATATATATATAAATTGTAACCTAGTGTTATTGACACTTAGTTTATTTGGCATTGTTTCTACAGGAAAACAATGCTATCCTTTTTTTAGAAAATAAAAGGATAAAATAATAATAATATTAAGTGATTAATAAAGTATGCTATTTACTCACTTTAACGTGTTTTAAGCAAATAACTAATAAATTTAGTAATTTGATGTCATTTTGAAGAAGAGCATGAATAATTCAATTAAAATATTAACAATAAGAGCAATTAATATAGTATAAACGCACATATTATAAACAGTAATTGATTTTGGATGGGTAGAGGGAGAGTAGATGAGTATCTTGTCATAAAGCACAATAACTTCTGGTAAATTTTAAATTAATTTAGATAATAATGTATACAGAAATATACACCACTTATAAGCATTATTAATTAAGTATATTTATTATTTTTCATTATTTGTCAAATTACTTTGTAATCTATTTAAATCATACGGAAAAATATATGACTGTAATAAGTTTTTTTTTCTTTTCTTTTGTTTATGTATAATTAAATGATTATTTTTCTGTAAGAGGTCGCTAAAACAAGACCGCCAAAATTTGAAAAAAGTTTAGTCTGACATTAGTTTTACAAGGAGGAAGCAGTACTGAAATTCGGTAACAAATTTTTTATTATTTTTTATTGCAGAAATAAATATAAGTCAAGTAAATTTTTAATAATATCATGCATGGCTAATCCTATTTGATAAGATATTCTGTTTTCTGTGGCCATCTACCTATTTTAAAGCTTTTTATACGCAAAAATGTACTATCTTATGCTAAAGTTCAAAATGACCGTATTAACTACAGCAATCACAGAAAGTGTCATTATGTTTAAAATAAGTAATATAAGTAATTTCCAGGAAATAATCAATTAGTTGTTAACTTTACCTTATTTAATAATCTTTTTGTGGTATAAAAGAAAAATTATAATTAAAAGACATATTATAAAAGCCAAGGAAAGTTAACTAGAAATTTTGCGCTCTTTCTAAAAGAAATTGTCTGCGTTTGAAAATAATGTAAGTTCCCCACGTTAAAATATGTTTTATTCACTGAAAATTATCTAAAAATAATATTAATGATCAAGGATATTTACTTATGCACCTGTATATTTTTTAAAAAGAAAATATAAATTTTCTCAAGGCAAATATCAGAAAATTTGTATGTGTGCATTTTACGGAGAATTCCTTATTAAAGACAAATTACAATTCCTAGAGTAGGAATAAAAATTACAAACATTAGTGACTTAATTATAACTATAATATAATATGTTATATTATACATCAACTGGAGTCGTTAAAACTTTATATCCACGTAAGTCAGCTGCAGTCGTTATAATAATAGTATTTTGGAAAATTCGCGCATTAGTTTTATTCCTAAGCCAGCTAGCTAAAAATGATACGTATCTCCAATAGTAAAAAGAAAAGAATTGTATATGTGATCGTCTATCGTCAAATATTCGTCATGTTAAAATATGTATTGTTTTCTTGGATCCCCAAAATTATAGCAGTTAATTCAAAGAAGAATTAACATCCAACGCTGCTATGTTTTCTTTGCCTAATTTATTAATTGCACCAGAATGGAGGCAACTTTTATATAAATGAAATAATAAAATGTGTTTCTTATTTTAAATTTGCTTCGTGAACTATGAATGGATCAAGTTCTTCATCTAGATAAATTGCCCAATGGAAAAACATTTTTCTAGTGAGATAATAAGCACTTGTTGAGTAATGATTTTTTTTACTAATTTGTAAAATTATGTGTATTTTTTTTTATATCAACAGATGAAAGGCTGTATAGTCAAGTAATATTTAAATGACCTTGTAATTATAAAGGTATGTTTTCATATAATTATTCTAGGTTAAATTTATATTCGACATGAAAATTTTTTTTTTTTATAAATTGTGTTTATTTATGATATGCAATTATGGGTATAGATTTAAATGTTAGATGCGTAAAGGAAGAAAAATTTAGATACTTAATAAGTAAATATCTAGTTAAAATTATCAGAAGTAATTAAAGAGAAGTGCTATACAGGATATTACTTATTTAAAGTTTGAAACAAATTTATACTATGTTAATTGCGGAACTTATTCCCAATTATTCTTTATTAACGCATTCACTTAATTTTGTCAAGATACTATACTACCAATTACTTGTTGAATGTTTCTTTGGCAAAGGCGAAAATTATTATGGTTTATTCTGTGTTATCCATTGATTTCAGACATTGATCTAAGTATACCCCAGAACATAAATTTAGTGCAATTAGTGTATTTGCTTGTCTTGCCCCGATATAGCATTGGTATATGCTTAAGATTCGCATAAGCAATAATTGTAATGTCTTTATTTTGTGGGATGGAAAATGATCTCCCCAAAAGCTTTATTTTCCATGAGGGGAATAGATAAATCTAGTATTCGGGTATGTTTATAACCCAAGTGATCACTTCTCAGAGTTAGGACGATCAGTAATTTATATCGTATTTAGTGTATTTCATTCGTTAAAATCCCAGGAGAGGATTATATTTGGTGTGCGTTCCTATTATGCCCAAGTAAGAGGCAAGGACCCACCAAACTATTTTAATGTAGTAGTTAACTCTACAGACCTTCAGTGTTATTCCATATTCCTCATGAGAAAATAGAGATAATTCCACCACGGAAGGTGTTGAATATTGTGTTTTGTTTAGAAAGTTATGGCAAGATAACGGGTATGTTGGAGGTTAATTCCTCAAGATCCATTTAGTAAAAATAGCGTGCTAGTATATATGATCAATGTCTGGATTGTGCGGCGGAATAGTGCTGGTAATCCACACGTAAGTCAATGGAGAGAGTAAGTTTAAAATTGCGTGATTTAGAAATTTTTATTTGCCAATGGAGGGTTCAAATACTAGGTTTAATTCGGGTTTATGATTAAGTAGCACTCACAATATAACTTATACTGAGGAGTACAGTGTATATAACAACTTCAGTTGTTATTAAGGTAAACATTAAAATAATAAGTGTAACTTCTGATAAATAACCCATAAATTATAATAAGTTATCTAAATAAAAACTATCAATTAATTAAAGATATGATAATAAAAATAGTTTTTTTTTTTTTTTTTTTTTTACGTATTGCCTAGAATCAAATTGTTTTTGTTTTAAAACAGATCTATAGTCAATAAAGTTAAGTAACCGTTCATATAAGATACACTAAACGGATGAGTTGATGTATCGATAATAATATTTATTTTGTTATATTCAATTTGCATAAATGTAAAAAGAAGATGAAGAAGTAGTTCGAATCCAGGTCTAAAAGTATAGACGAATTAATGTTAGTTATATTTTGTTTTATCCATATGGGATCGAATAAATTGTATATGTTTGTTTATTATGTTAATCATAAAGGATAGTTTTGTTAAACTGTAATAATAAATGATAATCTTGTTAAAAGTTAATAATAAATTATAGTCTTGTTACAAGTTGTTTTGAGTCATTTTTCTTGTGTGCTAAATAAAAGTGTATTTGCATAATACTTGCAATACGTTCTTGAGTCCAAAATCATTTATGAAATCTTAAATTCAATACACCAGATAGACAATTGTAAGCAGATCAGAATATTTCAGTACATTTTAATTTAATAAGAATTATTTATGGAATTGGAAACTTCAGACCAAGACATTTTATTTTATGTGTGTGTAAAATCACTTTATTCCCAAACTAGTAGGTTTTGGTTGCACATTATTTCGTACACATTTAAGTGAAGTGTCTAAGTAATAAATCTTAGTTAAATTATTGTGTTGTCATGGATAATGGAAGGACACAAAAGCACCCTTGTCTTTTCATCATTCCGACTGAGATTCTGGAAAAAGGGCTGTATTATTCAAAATTATGCGTTGTTATTGAATATGGTTATCATCTCGTTAAATATTATAATAGTTGATATGTGGATGAAGACACCTGGAATTTAAATAAGGTAAATGTTTCCTATATCCGACCAGAATGTCAGTCATATGCGACAACACAATACTGCCGAGCATTTTATTAAATATAACAGAGAACCCTGAGATTAGTGTCATTATTATAAGTGCTCTTAAATTAAGGAGTGATCAATTATGATCAACATTACAAGCGTGGCATGGCTTAAGAGATTGAAACTTCTAATTGTATAATAATAAAAATATTGAGATCATATTGGCAAATTAATGAATGTTTTATTTTAGTCAGTAATATTAACAATGACATGAAATCATCATCATCATTGTCGAACAGTGCAAGTACTTACAGCTCAGAGAATGTGTTTTGGATAGAGAAAGAATGTTAGTTATTCTAAATTTTCCTTTTTAATTTATTTTATTAATGATAATTTTTTTTTATTCTATCTCTGTCTGAACTGCATATCGCTGTAGCTGAATTATTATAACTAACCAAACGTCGAGCTATATTAGGTAATATAGGGTTTGCTACCCGAATCATAGACGGAAGCGTTTAGGCTTTCCGAATTCTCTTTAATAGAATTGAAGTCTTCTTTTGATAGGTTTATTATTTTATATTATATATATATATATATATATATATATATATATATATATATATATATATATATATATATATATATATATATATATATGAGTCAAAATGTGATATGAATGCATTATTTCACTATCTGTCTATTTATCTTTATCATAATAACTTCCATATTTAACATGTTTATTAGTGATCTATAATTTTGTACTTTTAGAAATTGTAATTTACACTCACTCTTTTATTTAATTAAAACAAAGCAGTAAAGAAAAGATAAGAAAATAATTTAAACTGACTGTATCTTTTCACCATTTCTTAATTCTAACATTAAAATTTTCCAAGACAATTTTAAAATAAATTAATATAAAATTACTTTAAATAAAATATTGTTGCAGATATTGAAAGAAAAAAAGAAAGCATAATAATGATTCTTCAGATGCATTTCCAAAATACTGGACTTTTTAGTCAAGCTAAGGCCCACATTATTTTTTAAATATTATAGCCTACAGTTTTTTTTCTTAATGTCTTAAATTCCACAGTTGAAATTGCAAAAGTGGATGTTATTTATAATCATACTTCAATATATATATATATATATATATATATATATATATATATATATATATATATATATATATCAGATTATGATTTTTTTTTGCCTAAACATATATATCAAACTAATATATATATAGTCAATATTTTTCTTAAAGTTTATTGTCAGTCACTTATGTAGTTTGTACTATCATTTTTCAAAATATTATTTATACTTCTGACAAACCTTTGGATAATGAAATGAATAAGCAAATTTTTTTTTCATTTCCAGATGTTTTATCATATTTATATTTTCTCCATGACTCAAACATGATTTTGTAAAGTTTTCTTTGCATTATTTTTGATGTGATATTTATCTGTCATCTAAGTAAGTATCATCTTTTTAACTATTCACTTTTTGAAGTAATTATTTTATGTTTTGTTGTTATATTGTAGTATTAAATTTGTAATGATATGCAGTAAAAAACTTGTTCCCATCAAACAATTAAAACCATCATAATATATTTGGAAAATGATAAAAAGATAAAACTGTTGTCAGCCATTTATTTTTTTCCCCTCCTGCATATATTTTGTTGATTCATTTAAATACTTACTTAAAATTTTCTGCTTTTTTATTATTGTCATATGGAAGAGGCAGTCAACTGAAAATCAACAAATACTCTATTAAGACTTAAATAGATTGGTTATATTCAAGTCTGAACTATATTCAAAGCATGTTAATATTTTTAAATGATTTATCAATTCTAAATAAATCTAAGGAATTTCAGAAATATTAGTTGTTGCAATAATTCTCATTTGCTGCTTGCTTGAATGTTTGTGATGGTAGTTTGGTTATAATTATATATTGAACTATTCCTACAACTAGAATTATTGTTAAATATCTTTTAAAAAAATTCAGACTTTTAATTGTTAGTACTTATACACATGTTAATTTATATACTACTTTCAAACATTATTATTTCTACTTTTTCTTCAGGTGATGCTGGTCTGAACAGAAACAGTGTTAGCATGAGGATTAAACCAGAGATTTTTATATTCATGAATATTGAATTTAATGTGATGCTCTAATAAACTAGACTATTCTTCTTTCCTGTTTGAATTATTATTACAGAAATGCAAAGTTTCTGTTACTCAATTTATAATGTGATTTCATATGAATGCTCCCATATATATATATATATATATATATATATATATATATATATATATATATATATATATATATATATATATATATATATATATCATAGTGAATGTTTGTTTTTACATAGTTTTCACAAATCTATAACTTTATTCATTTCTGCCTCCATATTCAAATTATCCAAAGAACATATTCTTATTTAAACTTTAAAATCTTCTAAGACAATTTTAAAATGTGTATTCTGTTTTCACCTTATTTTTTTAAAATGGCAATTTGTTGAGACACAAACTTGAATTACCAATATTTTGTATTTTTTTTTACATTAATTTTCTAATTTTTTTAATCTATGTGATGTACTATTAATATTTATAATGTTGTTTTCCTATATTTCATTTATAATGTCTTTATAATAAACTAAAAGTCCATTTTTTAAATTAACTCTTTTTTCACTTTTTTAAACTTCATGAACGCTTCGTTTAATATTAGTATAGTTAAATTCAAACAATCTTCTTTTAATTGAAATTGATCTATAATTTTAAATAGCCAAATAAAAGACCATCATCCTCATCCTGTAACTTGATGATTCTTCGTCCGTCTACCATGATTCACCAACATCTATTTAGCTTATGAACTTGATGTCTCCAAGACATAAGGATCACCCTTTGAATTAACTGTCATATTTATAATAAAAAAAAAGTTATTGATAAGTACTCAGTCTCTACATGTACATTAAAATCAAACTGATGCCTCTTTTAAATATTATCAGCATTCTGATAAAGATAATAAATGGTTTGTTGCTTGGGAGATCATATGCTATCTGAGAACAGGAAGTGGTAGAGCTAAACTATGATCAATGGATTTTTAGCTTTTGAGTATGCCTCTCTATCATTGCATAGAGAAGAAAAATCATCATAATTAAAAACATTCAATGTTGCAGCTGATGCATGTCGGTAAACAACTCATCCAAGCCCATTTCTCATAATAATACTTGCAACAAAAATTTAATCTCTCTGCTTCCTTAAAGATTCGAAAGAAAATCAAAAAGATTTTGTTCTAATCTGATCTTTTTTTGCTGCAAATATTTATTATTATCATCAACGTCATCAATATAACTAGCATTATTATTATTTACTTAAAAGCAAAATATTTTTGTAAATTTTAATCTGATAAAGGTATTTTTTAAGAATAGTGTTTATCTCTTTTTTTTTTTTTAAATAATAAAAAGTTTAAAGGTGATTTTTTTTTTTTTTCAGAATAAAAAAATTTTTTTTTTTTAAATGACAGTCGAAATTTTCACTTTTGAACAAATGAAACACAGTTGGTGCTTCGCTTCAAATTATCTTTTTAAAAAAAACTTCTTAAGAAGCAGTTTCTATCAATAGAATATAAGGAAATGACAGAAAGAAAACTGTTATGTGAATATTTTTGATTTATTGGCAATTTATATGTGTCATCTTTTTAAACTCATATTACCTAATTTACATAAGTTGCAGTCAAGTGGAGTGAAGACAAATTTAAGTTATTAATATAGAAAAAATATTTAATCAGAGTAAATGCCCAAAATATATTTTTTACTTAAAAGTATGTGTTACTAATTAATTTCAAAGTTTATATCAATTATGCTACTGCACAATACCCTGTGTGCATTAGTTGCATGGATAGATGGATGGATTCTGTAACTCAATACTCAATTCGGTCATTTCTTGAACTGGAACTTATGAATTTCAGTGCAATAAACAATTTCACTATTTTTCTGTCAGTGACATAGTGCGATGATAGAGACGTACAACATCCGTGATTCGCGGTTCCAATTTTATTACTTTCAATGTCAAATTCCTTATGATCTCATGAGCAATAAGTCATTTAATTATTTTCTTTTTCTGCATAATAGTAAATGTCACAAATTGTAGAGAAGTTATTTGTATTCCTAGATATACAGTAACTGCTTTGTGCGCGTTTTTTTAACTCTTAGGAGTATAATATTTAAATGTTATATGAATAGTTATATATCAGAACTTCGTATTTATTATACAAATTTTATTTTATAAATGTAGTATTAATACTAATAGATACTAAACAGTACATGTTAATGATCACTCACATTATCCCAGAATAAAAAATAAAGCTTAATTATCAAATAACTTTTTTTAATCCCAGCAAAGTATGATTGAACATTTCCCCTCATATAAGTTCCCTTCTTTTCTTCCAATACGTAAGCTTGTGGTTAAGACCTGTAGAGGTCCCTACCTTCACATTTTCAACAGCACATGCTTTAGGTTTATTGCCTTAGTAAATTTTATTCATATAACTTTGTAACATTTTTGGCACCTATATTTGTTAGTGTGAACAATATAAAGCATTTAAAAAACAGATGGAATTATTTCCATTAAATAAATATTTTCAAAAACTTAGGAGTCATATTTTTCTTCATGTCATCAGTCAAGTTGATCAACTTTTTTTAAAATAAATATGATTAAAATTATTTAATATTCAGATAAACCAAAACGATGCTTAAAGTAAATTTTATAAAATTAGATGTTATGTGATTCTTCGATCAAATGATTAACGCTCACACGATCATGTAATATCAGACTTCCATTTTTAAAGACAATCATGTTGACTTAAATTGTAGTAGACAATAGTTAAATGCATTCATTAAAATCAAATGTATAGTCATTAAGAAAATCAATAGAAACTTTTTGACTTTGCAAACAAAGGAATCTCATGTGTAGTTTTAGGCTAATATGTTTCTTTTCATTAGAAGATTCATATTGTTACTTTAACTCATTTAATGATCAGGTTTAATGTTTTACAAATTCAAACTCAAACCAGTAGTCTTGATTAGTTCAAAACAACTCCAAAAATAGATTTATAAAACTATGTATTTTATTTTCAAACTATCAAACATAGCTTAAAACTAATGTAAACATCATATTTCAAACTTATTTTGAACTGCACTAGACAATAGCATACCTGTGTGAATGTTTATTTATTCAATATTAATGTAGTTGATTAGAATGTGTGCACAAATTCATGCTGTGAATTTATATATAAAGAATTTGGATGAGGAAATACAAGGAAATTTATACTAAACTTATTAAGGATATGAAACCTCAGTTAAATCATAGCTTGATCTTAAATTATCTTTAAGATAACTCTGCTCCAATATTTTCTGCATTAGACAATATTTTAAAAGATGTTAAAACATTATATAATTTGCAAATAATGCTTTTCTCTATTTTAGTAAATGGGGGGGGGGGGATTGTAGTTTCCTGAAGTTTTTCATAAGTATAATAAATTATCTTCTGTGTTATTTTTAATAAATTATTCCTTAATATATTTATACTTTTACAGTTTTTTTATGTAACCATAACTAATTTTGTTATTGATTTATAACTTTTTGCATTATATTATGCATACAATTTATTGTTAAAATTTGTTTTGCAAAATGCTTTTGTATCTCAAATTTAAAAAATGAAATCTTGAATTAACTATAAATATTATATTAGTAAAAATCAGTCATGTATCACATGACCTATATAGCTTGTATTACCAATATGTAATATATAAAGAGCCTGCTACTAGCTGTAAACAAGCTTAATTATTTTATTTTTATGATAAATACTACAAGAGAAAATACATGAAGCCTTTATCTATGATGGTCCCCATCCCCAGACCAGTTTCGAGCTATGGCTCTCATCAGTGAGGAACTAGGACATAAGATTCAATATATTAACTTAAGCCAAGTATATATAAATTATTAAATGCACACCATACTCAGTTAATGTAAATATTAGAGTGGCCAACACTCTATGCTCTGCTTAAATATCAAAATATCAGCTTACTTTTAAAAAACTAACAGTGCTCATAAAATGACCATTTTCACGTATTTCCTCCTGGTCTTATAAGATAATTTATCAAACTATGTTAATTAGTTTAATAAATAAAAAGGTTGGTTAATTGATATTTAATTGATGCATAAAGAGTTGCTCATTCTAATATTTATATGCATACACACACACAAAATTCTTTAAACTACCATCTATTGTAATTTTTATATTTTTTATATTTTATCTCATGAGGAATAAGCAATTTCTGCTAACCATGTGAGAATTATTATATGAAGTTTAAAAAAAATGAAAATAGATAAATAAATAATAAAAAAAAATTTTTATAATAAAATTTGCGTATATAAATTTTACTTATTAAAATATATATATAGCAACCCATATGCAACCCAAACTTATAAGCCATACTTTAACATTTTAAATTACTTAAGTGTTAATTTTTACACCTGTTAAACATTTGTTGTTTTTTAGAAAACAAAATGCTTGAATTGAATAGAATGATATTTATAAAAACGTTTTAATTTTATAATTAAATAAAAAAAAATATCGATCTCAAAAATATATATATCATTTATATTAATAAAATTATTTACTACCTTTTTGTTTTAAAGTTTAACTTGTTCATTTTTCTTTCAAAAGTCAACTTATTCCGTTGTATTCCTTTATTTGTTTAATATTAGAATGCATTCTATCTAAAGTTAAATTGAAGAAATACCACGTTAGAAAAAATTATTGTTTTCCAAATGCACATATATACTTCATTTTTTTTTAATTTCTCTCCTTGAAAAAAAAATAATAATTGACATGTTGAATCCAATATATTAATTAATTTTAGTTACCTCCAGATTATTATTAGATTGACCATTATAGATTCCAGATAGCTATATCAAATTTCGGCTTCAGACGCGTTGAAATTCATGTGTTGAAATTTGCTTAGTTTTTCGTTTTAAACTGCCTTGGAATAAATGAAAGGAAATGGCACAGCTCCCTGGCTGCGATATATATATATATACTATCCAGTCATTGTTTATGCATTTATTACAGAAATTTATCTTATTCCACTATTCTTAAGAATGACAATTTCAAAGAAACAAAGTACAACAAATTTTTATTTTTCAGTTTGTTTAATCACTATCTTAATAATAGTAATGGCCTCTTTTGTTGTTGCTGTTGTTCCACATGCTAGTAAATGCTGTTTTGAAAACCATTGTTACATATGTTTTCTTTTAAACAATTAACATTCAAAAAACAAAAATATTAACCATATAAAAAAAATATTAAATTGAAAATTTATTTGACAGCTTTTAAAATATATATATATAGACATAAATAATAACATTACATTTTTTAATAATCACCACAAATAAATAATCTTTTTTTATAATCAACAATTTATATGTCTTTATTTATCTATAATAATTAGAACATATAAGTATTACTATTAAACATCTCACCATTAAGAATAATAATAATAATAATAATAATAATAATAATAATAATAATAATAATAATAATAATAATAATAATAATAATAATAATAATAATAATAATAATAATAATAATAATAATAATAATAATAATAATAATAATAATAATAATAATAATAATAATAATAATAATAATAGCTAAATATTCACAACGATGTACCATCAATACATAAATAAAATAATAAATCCAAAACAACTATAAATATAACTGATAACCATAAACAATAATAATACTCCATATATAAACATCAAATCAAAGAGATTTTTTTTAATAACAACAAATAATTTTTAAAATATAGATAGATTTATCGATATTTACAATATATATATCCATCACTAAATTATATATATCTATGTGTGTGTGTCTATAAATCAAATAAAAATATTTGCACAAAATAACAAAGTATTACTGGTGAAAATCAATCTTAGGAATAACTATTATAAAGCAAAGAAGTACTTCCAGTTATTTTCTTAATATGCTTCAATTGAAAATCATTTTAATTTAGTGGAAGTAAACATTACTATGATATATACATAGATTTATACATTTTAACATTAGCACTGAATTATTAATTATTTCTGTTTATTAAAATTACTTTTGGATATTTCTATCATTATTGAAGTTTTTTCTTATGAAGAATTTTACTGTTTTTCAGATTGAAATTGAAGTAAAATTTACATGTTCAATCATGGTCAGTGAAAACCTATCCTGTTATTAAGTCATTATTATTATTCTTTAATACATTTGTATGACAGTTGGTCTTTTAATGTTTTTTCAATATTAACCTTCACCAATGATTGAAGTTTTGCATTTACATAAAATTTGATATACAATATTACTTTTTTTTTTTAATTTCTTTCCCATTCATTTGTAATTCAATAGATAGGGGAGGTTCACTATGCAGGAAAGATTATGCAATTATAACTGCTTTTCAGATTTACAGCTTAGCATTGCTTTAACCAAATGAGTCATATCCATAATTTTGATATGCTACTTGAATGATAATGCAATCCATGAGTTTTATTAATAACATGAATATTATTTGCAATAAACTATGCCTATTTGTATTTTTTTTTCAATCATTGCACTCAGCACAAACCATTATATATATATATATATATATTGAAACAGTAAGATTCGTATTCGAATCTTAAGTTTCACCTTTTTCTGTCGTCTCTCACTGACCGATCTATCACGCCCAAATTTAAACTTTTTGGTATCGAATTGTGTGTGTAGCAATCTTAGAAATGTATAAATATGTGTAGAATTCGGCATAAAGACGCACACATTTTGATCTCAAATTAAACGCAATAAATAGGGATAAATTAATATAATTTAGATTTCTTTTAGTTATATAATTTTGTATAATTTTAATCATTTATTTTGGATTATAAAGTTCGTATTTATTGCTTTGTTTAAATTTCGTTTAATAATAATTCTAAAAATATCTGATGTAATATTTAATTAAAAGTTAAAATAATCTTATGTTCCCTTTTTGTTTTTGAAATTTAAAAGCATCGGTCAGTGATAGATAATAGATTAATTAAAGAAAAATTCCCCAAAATGTAATTAGGAAAGGTAAAATGTAAACAATAGAATGGTAGCTTTCTTTAATTAAAAAAACCAACTAAATTCATTGATTATCCTCAGGGCAGATTAAGTAGAACCTAAAAATATCTTAACAAAAATGTGAATGATCAAGATAAGAAAAGAGGCCATCTTAGACTTGCTGGAGACATTCACTTAAACTTTAGCTTTGCTCTCGATCACTGAGAGTCTCCAAAAATATAAAAATAATTTGTTCCTGCCAAGGTATGACCGAGTAAAACACCTAGATTATTCTCCATCGGAAGGTGGCCTATCGGATGCTGAACTTTCATTGCCCGTCATAAATTCACCATGAAGATCTGCTGCCTGAAATAAATGAAAAAGCTGCTGCCATGAAATTAAATGAATATCTAAATACAAGAAAGACTTGCCACTCATGGACTTTTTGCTGCTAAACTAATGGAATCAGAAAACTTCTTATAAAACAGGTACCTGTCTGTGTTCAAACTCTAGAGTACTCTAATAATATGCTATAGCTCTTCTTCATACTACTTCTCTAAATTATAAAATGTAAAACTACCATATGTATAACTAAAACTGAATAATTAATTTAATATGTTAATTTCTCTAATAATCTAGCGTACCTCACTCTGTCTTTCTTGGGTGCGTATTTCTATAATCTCCATTTCTATCTATAGTTATTATTTAATTATTGCATGCTCATAATTATTTCAATTTTCAAAGTTTAAATCTATGATCGCTTAAAATAATGAATGCATGTCAAATTTTCATTAATATTTACTTTCTTTAATAACTTAACTTTCATATAAATCAACACGCATTCAATGCTTCATTTATTGTGGTGCAGGGGTCTACTACTTCGCAAATGGCTGACATATTGGTTGTAATAATTCCCAAGTTATATATGTTTTGTGTTTGTTGGATAATCAGTGAATAATTCCAGGGGATTACATTTCTTTGAGAGTCACCAACATTCTTTAGTAAATGTTGATAATGTAGAGCCGAATTAGAAATCTATTTAAATCTCATCATAATCAATTATCAGTATACATGTGTTACGTTTTAGAGATGCGATGACCCATTCCACGGTGAAATTTCCAGATTCTTCAGGGTTGTAATTAACCCCAGTCGTCCTACACAAGCGGGCATAATGGGTGCTCCTGTAGGATTTGACAATGTCATGCAGCCAGCCGGCAAATCGCACCACGTACCGCTTGTCCCTGGTTATGCTTATGTGACACCTTACTTCGTCGGACTGAGGCAGAGACCAGTCTGATATTCTTATAAACCCATTCACGGCATTGCAGTTTCAATATACTGCCATTCCATGTTGCCTTTCTAAGGCGTACCACGTGTTCCTTTACTTTGTTTTATTGTTCTATATATCACTCCGCCTCTGCATTATCTTCATAATTCACTCTCAAATAAATGTTTGCCCTTAGTTATAAATAAATATTTTAATTAAATAAATATATGTCCGCCACTCTTAAATCTTACTTTAGACTCTTGCATTGCAAAGGTATAAATTCCCCAAGGCATGCATTAGAAATACTTACTCGAGAATTTTAGGTAGCTAGATTACACTTTCAAATAAATGTATTCCTTTTGTAAACATTACAGTATCGGAAATACCGCTACTGAAATCCTCAATATAAAATAATGTCTAAATAAATAAATGTATTCTTTAAAATATAATCATGTCGCAAATCCCGCTACTGAAGCTGTTAGTCCATAAAATATTATTAGATTGTGTTATTAAAATGTATTAATAAATAATTTTAAACTATATGTCTGCAATTGCGTTTCATTTATTCGATACCCATTCTATATAAGATTTCCTCGATTATGAAAATATGAATGTTTAATTAATATTAGTTTGGTTATTGGCTAACTCGAGAATAAAATCATGAGTCTCTTGCATATCCCTGACCACTGTGCCTAAGGAAATATTTACTAATGTCGCATCAGATGCGTTGTTTCGTGGATTGTATTGTGGAACCGATAAACTATGTTCGAACTCAGTACCACGGGTGGCTTCGCTACTCAATGGTGCTGCTGTTTTATATAGTGGTCAAATTCTGCACTATGTTTACGAGTCACACGTTTTCTGACCGTTACATAGTTAAATTTTTTTTTTAGCGTTTGGCGCTTTCCAACGTGGAGCTTTTGATATAAAAAACCCATATATACCCTGAGCAAAATATAATGCATATAAATTTCTTTTAGCGTTCGTTACTCGAGTTGGCTAATTATTCTATATATATACGATTTTGTTTTGATAAAAATAATGAAAAGTAAATCGAGTGAAATAATGTGGGTCGAGTGAATGAAAGGACAGCAGGCGTAATAACAAATTTAAGGAAAGCAGGGATGTGTGTGTAATTTAAGAAGGAACGAAAATACTCAGATCTAATTAAATATTTTATATATATATGTCAAAAAAAAAAAGTAATCAGTCGCTAAATGAGAAAGCAAGTAGCATTGAATTTTTTTTTATTAAAACACCATTATATATATAGCATAGACAGCAGAAGCTTGTTATATATATTAATAGTAAATATTTTGTTAAAGTACAAATATATATATCATAGACAGC
The DNA here is from genome assembly GCA_028023455.1 of Epiperipatus broadwayi. Taxonomy (NCBI): domain Eukaryota; kingdom Metazoa; phylum Onychophora; class Udeonychophora; order Euonychophora; family Peripatidae; genus Epiperipatus; species Epiperipatus broadwayi. The sequence goes on along the minus strand of JAQFVV010000073.1, from coordinate 441,747 downwards.
AGTAGCTTATTATAGGCATAACCAGTAGTTCGCTATAATAAATATGTTAAACGCAGCAATATAGAGATAGGGCAATGTAGAGTAGGTGAGGGCAGCGAAAGAGTGTTATAGGGCCAATATACCGGTGGGGAGTAGTCAAATGCTAGTGGTATAAAATAAATAAATCATATTAATAAAATGGAATTAGAAAATATTGATATACAGCAAGTAGATTTATCTGAAGCTTTGGAGTCAACACCCGAGCGAAGGGAAGCTCCGCAACAATACAGAGGATCAATGGACTTTAATTTCAAGTTCATTGAGAAAATACTCAGACAGAATATGTAAGAAATGAAGAAAGTGTATGAGGAGGAAATGAGAAAAAGAGATGAAGAATCAAAACAGAGACAAGAAGAAGAAAAGAGAAGAGTTAGAGAATATCAGGAATTTAAAGACATTATGTGGAGAGAGTTAGAAACCATAAAGGAACATCTTGGAATATCCCCAGCTAGTAAAAAGGAAGACGAGATTAAAGATATGGAAAAGGAAAGGGAATTAGAAATACTTGACAAACCTATGATAGTAAATGAGCAAATAGACCTTATTCCAATAGATGAAGGCCCACAAGAACCAGAGAAGGCAGTCAGCATTAAAGAAGAGATGAAGATGGACACTGGACACCAAAGCTATTTAGCAAAGATGATCCACATCAAAATCTTTAGAGGGGAGATAGGAGAAAATCCTCAAGCCCACTTAGAGAGCTTGCAAAAGTTCTTCCAAGTTCACAAGAAAGGGCCAGATGTGCAGATAGCTATAGCTAGTTACCATCTGCAGGGATCTGCCAAAAACTGGTGGAATATGGGGAAGTGGAAATTTAGAACGATCCAGCGTAGCGTGCCGCAGTCATCGATGACAAGAGATCGGTATTATCCACCTGACCCGGGGTTATAAAAATATTAGACTATTAGGACAGTTATTAAACATATATGAAAATATTAAAATGAACTTGATAATGAACTTGGTTGAATGGATTGTACTTTAGTCAAATAGGGTTTTAGATAGAAATTTTATTATATATATATTATTGTTTTAATTACTATTACTCTTAAAAAAATTTTTTTTATATATTATACTAATCCTATTCTAAGAATTTTTTATATATATATACATTCAGTTTAACTAATTATTATGATTTTAACCAGACACGGCCAAATTAGGCCATCTTAATTAAACTAAATTCTAGATCCGGGTATATAAATTGTTCGTTGCTTCATGTAATAATCTCTGCTTTCTCTATTTCAATATCTGTAAAAACAATAATATTTTTTTTTTCTTTTCGTCTTTCAATTATGTAATGTAAATTTTTTTTCTCTTTCTTGCCTCCTTTGTCCTTCCTTAATTGTTCACGGGAAGTACGGGGAAATGAAACAGTAAGATTCGTATTCGAATCTTAAGTTTCACCTTTTTCTGTTGTCTCTCACTGACCGATCTATCCCGCCCAAATTTAAACTTTTTGGTATCGAATTGTGTGTGTAGCAATCTTAGAAATGTATAAATATGTGTAGAATTTGGCATAAACACGCACACATTTCGATCTCAAATTAAACGCAATAAATAGGGATAAAATAATATAATTTAGATTTCTTTTAGTTATATAATTTTATATAATTTTAATCATTTATTTTGGATTATAAAGTTCGTATTTATTGCTTTGTTTAAATTTCGTTTAATAATAATTCTAAAAATATCTGATGTAATATTTAATTAAAAGTTAAAATAATCTTATGTTCCCTTTTTGTTTTTGAAATTTAAAAGCATCGGTCAGTGATAGATAATAGATTAATTAAAGAAAAATTCCCCAAAATGTAATTAGGAAATGTAAAATGTAAACAATAGAATGGCAGATTTCTTTAATTAAAAAAACCAACTAAATGCATTGATTATCCTCAGGGCAGATTAAGTAGAACCTAAAAATATCTTAACAAAAATGTGAACGATCAAGATAAGAAAAGAGGCCATCTTAGACTTGCTGGAGACATTCACTTAAACTTTAGCTTTGCTCTCGATCACTGAGAGTCTCCAAAAATATAAAAATAATTTGTTCCTGCCAAGGTATGACCGAGTAAAGCACCTAGATTATTCTCCATCGGGAGGTGGCCTATCGGATGCTGAACTTTCATTGCCCGTCATAAATTCACCATGAAGATCTGCTGCCTGAAATAAATGAAAAAGCTGCTGCCATGAAATTAAATGAATATCTAAATACAAGAAAGACTTGCCACTCGTGGACTTTTTGCTGCTAAACTAATGGAATCAGAAAACTTCTTATAAAACAGGTACCTGTCTGTGTTCAAACTCTAGAGTACTCTAATAATATGCTATACCTCTTCTTCATACTACTTCTCTAAATTATAAAATGTAAAACTACCATATGCATAACTAAAACTGAATAATTAATTTAATATGTTAATTTCTCTAATAATCTAGCTTACCTCACTTTGTCTTTCTTGGGTGCGTATTTCTATAATCTCCATTTCTATCTATAGTTATTATTTAATTATTGCATGCTCATAATTATTTCAATTTTCAAAGTTTAAATCTATGATCGCTTAAAACAATGAATGCATGTCAAATTTTCATTAATATTTACTTTCTTTAATAACTTAACTTTCATATAAATCGACACACATTCAATGCTTCATTTATTGTGGTGCAGGGGTCTACTACTTCGCAAATGGCTGATGTATTGGTTGTAATAATTCCCAAGTTATATATGTTTTGTGTTTGTTGGATAATCAGTGAATAATTCCAAAGGATTACATTTCTTTGAGAGTCACCAATGTTCTTTAGTAAATGTTGATAATGTAGAGCCGAATTAGAAATCTATTTAAATCTCATCATAATCATTTATCAGTGTACATGTGTTACGTTTTAGAGATGCGATGACCCATTTCGCCGTGAAATTTCCGGATTCTTCAGGGTTGAAATTAACCCCAGTGGTCCTACACAAGCGGGCATAATGGGTGCTCCCGTAGGATTTGACAATGTCATGCAGCCAGCCGGCAAATCGCGCCACGTACCGCTTGTCCCTGGTTATGCTTATGTGACATCTTACTTCGTCGGACCGAGGCAGAGACCAGTCTGATATTCTTATAAACCCATTCGCGGAATTGCAGTTTCAATATACTGCCATTCCATGTCGCTATTCTAGGGCATACCACGTGTTCCTTTACTTTGTTTTATTGTTCTATATATCACTCCGCCCCTGCATTATCTTCATAATTCACTCTCAAATAAATGTTTGCCCTTAGTTATAAATAAATATTTTAATTAAATAAATATATGTCCGCCACTCTTAAATCTTACTTTAGACTCTTGCATTGCAAAGGTATAAATTTCCCAAGGCATGCATTAGAAATACTTACTCGAGAATTTTAGGTAGCTAGATTACGCTTTCAAATAAATGTATTCCTTTTGTAAACATTACATTATCGGAAATACCGCTACTGAAATCCTCAATATAAAATAATGTCTAAATAAATAAATGTATTCTTTAAAATATAATCATGTCGCAAATCCCGCTACTGAAGCTGTTAGTCCATAAAATATTATTAGATTGTGTTATTAAAATGTATTAATAAATAATTTTAAACTATATGTCTGCAATTACGTTTCATTTATTCGATACCCATTCTATATAAGATTTCCTCGATTATGTAAATATGAATGTTTAATTAATATTAGTTTGGTTATTGGCTAACTCGAGAATAAAATCATGAGTCTCTTGCATATCCCTGACCACCGTGCCTAAGAAAATATTTACTAATGTCGCATCAGATGCGTTGTTTCATGGATTGTATTGTTGAACCGATAAACTATGTTCAAACTCAGTACCATGGGTGGCTTCTATACTTGATGGTGCTGCTGTTCTGTATAGTGGTCAAATTCTGCACTATGTTTATGAGTCACACGTTTTCTGACCGTTACAATATATATATAATTCTTCGAAAAACAATACAATAAATAATACAGTATATAATATTTTAAAAACAAATATCTACTATAATTTAATAGTAGTACTTTCGACTATCTAAGTAGTCATTATCAACTATATACAAATTCAGTTACAACAAAACATAATAAATGTAGACTAAAACAATTATGCCATACATCAATTTTCTGACAATTCATTAATTTTTATGGTAGCAGCTTGTCTATTTATCAAATGCTGCTTTTCATTTCTTATTAACATAGCTTCTTTTATTTTATGTTTATTATTATTTATTTCAATACATAAAATCTTAACTTTATTAAAATCAAAACCATATATACATGTAACATTATGATTAAAAATATCAAAGATGATATGTCATCATTTCTAGCACTCTCTTGTCTTGATGTTTCCACTCGTTTATATACCAATAAATGCTCCCTTGACCTTTTTTCCAATGTACACTGAGATTCACCTATATATACTTTTCCACAAACACACCACCATTTATATATTGCACAACTTTGATTTAAAATAGTACATCTATTTTTTTGAATTATTTATTTTTTCAGTATTCTTTGATCTTAATGTTACATGTATATATGGTTTTGATTTTGATTTTAATAAAGTTAACATTTTATATATTAAAAAAAATAATAATAAACGTAAAATTAAAAAAGTTATGTTAATAAAAAACAGAAAGCAGCATTTGATAAATAGACAAGTTGCTAATATAAAAATTAATGAATTGTGGGAAAATTGATGTATGGCATAATTGTTTTTGTATACATTTATAATGGATTTTTGTAACTGAATTTGTATATAGTTGATAATGACTACTTAAATAGTCAAAAGTACTTCTATTAAATTATAGTAGATATTTGTTTTTAAAATATTATTTACTCTATTAATTATTGTATTGTTTTTTTGAAGAATTATGCATATTTGTTTATAATTGGAATACAGACATTGATTACTAATATATATATATATATATATATATATATATATATATATATATATATATATATAGTGCTGCACTAATCTGGTAACCCTGTTGGCATAACCCTCACTATAGTAAATTGCTTTTCAATTTGGTTTATTGCAGCTAATTTTACAAATTATTTAGAGAATCTTTTAATAGACTTTGGAGATGCTTACTTTTATAAAACAGCTAAATTAATAGCCAATGGCTGATAGATCATGTAGGTTTTGGCAGATTTGCTATCAAATGTTCATTTGAATGCAAGCAACTCTTAAATTTACAAATGTATAACCATTACCATAGTCTCACCTTATTAGATATAGTAGAGATTTATGTTTCAATGTCACTCCCATAATCCATTGACATAATTCATGACATATTAGTCAAATCAGACTTTGATAATAACAAAACCAACTTTACTGTTAGTGCTCTTAAATAGATGGATGGTGACATGAGGTCCCTGTTCAATGGAAGATTTTAGTTGATGGAACTGGCTGGCTCATGGAATTGTCACTAAGTAGCATGATTTATCGCATATTATTGAACAAATTTGAAATGGCAGTTATCCCAAAACATTTTACCACCTCCCTCCCCTCTATATATATATAGTATGTCAATGATGTGCTGATTTATGCTGGAGAGAAAATCATTATTGATATATAAGATGAGCTAAATCAGTTATCTTATGCATCAAATGGAATAAAATTATTGAACATGTACATCCAACACTCCAACAGGCAAATAAACTACAAAATGATAATCAAATTCATCTACAATCATGGTGCTATTCACTCTCATTCACACACTTGCACTTTACACAAACTAGTTGGCTTTAAGTTTGAGACATACAGGAGAGATAATATTGAAAACTATATAAAAGACATAATCAAATCAGGGTATAAACATTATTGGGTTCTAGTAAACTATTAACTGTGCAGCCTTTGGTGGTGCTGTTTCTAGTTAAAAACAGAGTGTTATAACATTACCAGGCTGCTAGATGTTTTTTATCTAATAAATCATATTTTGACATACGAATGTAATTTTTTTTTTAATATTTAATATATTGTTGTTGTTTGTTTTGGACATAATTTTTTTTTGGTTTTCATTTGATAAATTTAAAACTATAATAGACAGTTTAACCTTTTTTTTGGATCTCAAAAGTACATAATTTTTGACATACACCTTTATTGGGGGGGGGGGGAGGGATTTCCATTCTAAATCTACTGTTTCTTTTTTGCAGACATCTTTTTTTTTTTGTTTTGGATTCGATACATTTCAAAGTATAAGGGACAGTTTTAACGTTTTTTTGGAATATCTCAAATATACACAATTTGCTTTACATACAACTTTCTTTTTTTTTGTTGTTGTTGTTGTTATTTAAAATTAGAATCGACACTTTCTTTTCGAATTATGTTAAAACTGAGGGGGTTTGCTGTTGATTGATTTAGCAAAAATAATTCAAACCTGTCCGACAAACTCCGCCTCAGATGTCCGTATTTGCTTATAAACGAAAAGAATTGTTTGGTATTTTATCTTACATTTTTTTTGGGTGGCGTGTTTTGATTTTTTTTGTTTTTTTTTTAATAATAATGAATAAAACGGGACTTCTTTTTGCTCTTAGATCTATAAATAAGGGGGGGGGGTTGGTGGCAGCTTTTGATTTTTTTGCTTTTTTTTAATAATAACAAATAAAACGTCAAAAACAAAAACCAAAAAGTCAATTGCGGTATTGTTTTTTTAACACATAAAATATGTATGTTAACCGGTATTGTTACATTCTGTGGATTTATTTATTTATCTTTTTTAACAGTCATACAAGTTTGTTAAAGATTTTTTGTTTTCATAACAAATAAAATGTCCGGTATTTTCATTCTTTTTTAACAACAAAAATTAGCTCGGGTTTATTTTTAAAATCTACTTAATGTGCTGTTTATTGATTTAAAACAACAACCAAAAACCTCTTTTTGCTTCTAAATGGAATGAATAGGTATGTCAAAAGAAGAAGTATTTTTTTAACAAAAAAAAAGTCAATCAATCTATCAAGAGATGTCCAACAAACTACGCCGCCTCTTTTTAACACTGTCATTCTGAGTGTTAATTACATGATTTACAGATAAAAATAATCGCAAACAAAATACAAATTCTTTCCAGAAAATAAATTTATTAACCACATATGACTGAACTAAATCAACTGTAATGAATGTCAGGATGTTTTGGGCATGCAAAAATGCAACTGCCTCACTTTCTCTGTTTGGGACATCCCACAAATACAATAATGTGGTGGACATTTTGTTCTTCTTTTTCAACTCTCATCCGAGTCATGACAGAAATGGAATTTTTCCGCAAACAACTCCAATCGGGTGCCAGAGAGCTTGAGAAATTTTATTTTGTCTTTTTTTGACCCCCAAAAAAGCGAAAATTAGTCAAAAAAAAAAATTTGACAATTATCAATAATACGCTGAAAATTACTAGTACACAAAAATCTTTCAGTTGGGAAATACAGAAAATCATAAACATCAACAAATAAACACTTGAAAAAGATGACAATGCTCACACTTTCATCTTAAATTCTAGCAACAATACAAATTCTGTCAATATGCATAGGAATTCAACCTGCAATGAAATCAATGGCAAACTATATGATCATAGTATTGTTAGTAGACATAGTGTTATTGAACGTGGAAGAATTGGCTGCGTATTATAACCACTATATACGATCTACTCGTATATTAAAGATCACTCAAATATTAGCCGTAGGTTCAGCTGCAAAAGCAGTATAATTCTCTGTTTTTACACAGAAACAGCACCAACACAGGCTGTACAGTGAATAGTTTACTAGAACCCATTATTGTTTAATTAGACTTCTTAAAAATTGTATTACATGCTAAATACCATGCTTGTAAATCACAACAACACTAATGTGTGAATCAGCCTTTCTTTTATAATGGGTGCATCACAAAAGTGAAGGACAATCTGCTCAAATGAATTCAACATAAACTTCAAACACCACCCTCCCAATCTCAATCAACTATTGAATAGTACCAAAAACAAGTTACTTCTGGACCAGGTTCTTCAAATAATTTATAAAATCATCTGCAATGAATCAACTTGCAAAAACAATATACTATGGTGGGTTTTGTTCAAACAGTGCTAATAGATTAGTGCAGTATATATATATATATATATATATATATGAATAATCTATTAGCACTATTTGTATATGCATTTGTATATATATATATATATATATACAAATGCACCAAAACAGATTCCAATATAAACTTGGTACTTTTAAAGCATGGGATCAGCTTATGCCACAGTTTTGATTTACTCAACATTAAAGTGGTTTGTGCTGAGGACAATGATTGAAAGATAAAATACAAAAAGGTGTGGTTTATGATAAATAACACCCATGCAATTAAAAAAGACTCATGCATTGTATTATCATGTAAGTGATATATGTAAATTCACAAACTTGCATAATAACTAACCTATAAGTTCTCTCTTTTATATATCTTTCTTACTGATATAAATACGACTGGCCTAGTTGAAGCAGTCCTATTCTATAAATATGTAATGGAATTATAATTCTATAATCTTTCCTACATAGTGGACCTTCCCTATCTATTAAGTATTACATTTTTGTTTTAAAAGGTATAATATTTTTTGAATAAATTATCATTCTATCAACATTAAGTGGAATACAATATAATTCATTATATAATTGTCAGCAGAAAGTTAATGATAAAAAATGGATATTATTTTAATATGATTTAAATGCCCATAATTAAATTTATTAAATATGCATAGAGAGAATTATATGTTGTTTCATTTTGTGTTCCACCTAATGTTAATATATTGGTAAATAATTTAAAAAAATATTATCTATTTAAAACAAAAAGGTAATATTGTACATCAAATTTTAAGTAAGTGCAAGGCTTTATACATAGATGAATTGAGATTTAAGACTGAGAAAATATGAAAAGGGTATTAATTGTTATATAGACATATAACATCTATTTGATTTGATCATGAAAACAATGCATTTACTTTCAATTTTGACATGGAAAATATTAAAAATTCTTCATGAGAGGGAAAAAACATAAATAGAAACATATCTGTAATTAATAGAGAAAATGAGAATATTAAAATTGTTTATGAATTTTGGGATATAACATGATGATGTTTATGCCTGCTAAATTAAATTTTAAATGGTCTTCAATTGAAAATAGTTATGAAAATAACTGAAAGGATTTCTCTGTTTTATAATAGATATTTGTAAGATTTATAATCGCCATTAATAATTTGTTATATATGTATGATCAATAGATGGAGCTTTACCAAAATCTCTATACAAGCATTTGTCGTTTATGTAAACAAATACTTGTACAGAGATTTTGGTAAAGCTCCATCTATTGATCATAAATGCAAGCTATAGCAAGTTACATGATTTATAAATTGTTTTGTTTTTCATATATATATATATATATTGAAAATGATTTTCAAACACTGAAATACTTGCACTTATTTATGTTTCTTACAGATTTATATCTAATGTATATATAGAAAGATGTGAACTTAGAATTTTCATTCTATATTTATTTTTCACATCATCTCAAATACTGGTACACATGATAACACACACATAAAAAGGATAAATGATCTCCAATGTGCATATTTCATGCAGAACCAGCCCTCTTCAGTTGGCCCAGATCATAATCTCTCACCCATATATACAATAAATACTCAGTTTATATTAAGATAGCAATTCCTTAAATTTTAAATGGACAGTCTTCAATTTGCTCACCCTTCCAACAATTCAACCACTCATTTCATTAAAAACCAATGATGTAATTCTCAAAGTACCTGGGCAATTTGCTATTGTAGTCATACTCATGTAGACATTACACCAATATAATCCTTAATATTAACAGACCATTACATATCCATTTATATTAATAGGATAAGGATGGGCTGGAATTATACTCTGATGTAACCTATTTCCAAGGTAATATGTAATTAATCATTCATTCATTATGCTGAATGTTAACTATAGTAATCATAGTATAAATACAGCCCATCTCTCTCCTATTAATAGAAATAAATATGTAGTAATCCAGTAATGTGATAGGTATTGTCACAAGGTTTACATGGGTATGACTACAGTATCAAATTCACCAAGGGTTTTGAGCAGTCCACCATGAATATTCAGTGAAATGGATAGTTGAATTGTTGGAAGAGTGAGAAGGTTTAAAGAATTGCTTACTTAATATAATCCAAGCACTGATTATAATATGTGTGTTGGAGATTATGACCTGACCCAGCTGATGAGTGCTGGTTCTTCACAAAAAAATTATATTGGAGATTATTTATTTTCTCAGGTGTGTGTCATGTGTTTCAGATGGATGTAAGATGAATATAGATGAAAAATATTATGTTCAAATTCCTCTATTTAATCTAGTCAACATTCATCATACTGAATGAATAGGTTAATATAATATGTATATAAATAATGTTATATATACAATTCACAAAGCTCTTAACAAACAATGCAGAATATCCCCAACACCAGAGCAGTTTCTGCTTTTGGCTTCCTCAATGAGGTGCTAGAATATTCAAATACTTGAATATCATAGCACCTCACTGAGGAAGCCAGTAGCAAAAACTGGTCTGGGGTTGGGAATATTCTGCAAAGCTTGTCTTAAGAGCTTATTTGCGAGCTCTCTATATAACATTTGTAATACAAGGTTGTTAAATTAGGTCAAGTGACATATGACTTGATTTCTATGTAATAAATAATATTACACAACCACTTACCAATAGTTTTTCTTCCTTGTGCAGTGATAAAATGATTATTTCAAGAGCCAAAATTTTTCAGATAAAGCTTAAGTTATCATTTTCAGTTCTTAAATAGAATTGGCCCCCAGAGTAATTAAATACTTAATTATTTATTATCACTGCAAAGTTTAGGTCTAGGATAATAACTTTAAAAGTTGTAGAATAATAACTTTAATAGTTCCTATATTAAAGCTTAATCTTTTTCTTTTGGTTTTAAAATATCTTTCAATCTTCCAACCAATGAAAAATTTAATTATTTATTAAATTAATGTGGTTTAGATTAAATAGAATTATGACTCAAAATCTAAAAATGCCCAGATTTGTACTTAATTCTTTACCCCCATCATTAAAATATTATGTGAGCAATTAATCATTGAGTAAAAAATAGAATGGATAGCAATAAAAAGTAAAGATTATAAGATTAAAGTTCAGTCTACCCAATCTCAGGTCTGAGCAATGCATGACCTCCAGAATGTACTCGTTGAATTGTTTATTAGCACTAATGTATAATGTAGAGTAGTAGAATTAGGAATGAAAGGTTCCTGAATGAAAAAACAGTGTGCCAACATCAGATACTCAAATGTTTTATGATGTCTTGTGTTTTTTGCACAGATTGTTAATTTAAATAAGCATAATGCATTATTAAAACATAAATAATCTGATACAGATTTATAATAGATATTATTAATGATGTTTTATATTAAATGGTTTATATATTTTTTCTCATTCTGGTACCTGTTGCATTTAAAATTCTTGATAGTTTTTTTCCATAATGTAGGATAGCAAACCAGGAATAAACAATTGATCTATTTCAGTCATTACACATATATATTACATTATCTGTTTAAAATATGATTGCAGTTACTAAAAAGCAGATTATTATATTCTAGTAATAATACTTGTTCATCACAGGTAATAATTAATCATTACTTAGTTCTCTCTTAACACATTTTTCCATTTCAGATTTAAGGCTATATCATAAACTTTAATGAATTACATTGTTAAGTTGCATTGCATTTTGCTGTTTTATAAATAGTTTGCAAAAAGTTACATTTTTATTTATTTTTCAAAAAGCTAAACATTTTAAATTTAAAATTAGACTATATTATATAATTGCACATTTTAATATTTTAAATACTTGTTAAAGTTTATTTCTATTTTTATATTGGACTATTTCCATCATCTAATATGAGTATTGAATGTCTTCAGAAAAAATTAACTTTATTTAAATTTTCCAAATAGATTCAATTGTAAGTAATAGCAGATCAAATAGGTAAGTATATGCACAATGTGTTGAGAGGTATTACTCTCCCCTCTTCTTCAGGTGTTGCTGACCTGACCAGTGACAGTACTAACATAGAATCCGAACCTGAAGAAGCATTGTGCATATACTAACATGTTTGATATCCTATTATTAAGAGATGAATGTATTTGGAATATTTAAATAAAGTTACATTTTTCTAAAGACATTCAATACTCATATTAGATTATGGAAATAGTCCAATATAAAATTACAACTAAAACAATATCATCACATACTATCAGGGAAATGTTAAAATTTACATAGAATAGATTATATTAAGAGAATGGCAGGAAATGGAATCTATTTTATTTGGTCATAGCAATAGTTTGTCTATAACTTCTACATGTGTCTTTAAATTGTCTTTGAATACTGAAAATCATCAGATAATAACATATATATTACATAAAATGATGTAATGTTTATTATATTTACACAGAACAATGGCTCTGTTGAATTTAGTGCAGATGGTAGAGCATCCAACTTGAGATTGGGTGGTTCCAGAACTAATTCTGGCACTTACTGTTTTACCACTCAAATCACTTATAAACAACACTCAAGCAATAAATTGTTTAACATTTTATTGTGCATAACAATGATACAAATTAATCTTTAAGATGTACACATTAAAATATAAAAAAATAAAATAAAAAATATAGCAATGCTGGTACTAAAAATACAGTGTATTAATAAATGTAAAGTGAATAAGCATCCAAATAAGTGAACACATTGAATATGCAAGATGAGGATGCAATTGACTTAAAGATGCTTTATATGGGCATTTATGCAAATTTATGTACATATACAATTTATAAATTTTAAATTTTTTATTGATTATTTCTTTTTTCTCAAACCACAAAATATTGAAATCATGGGTGGTGAATTCATAAATCTTGTACATTCTGCACCTAGAACCCTTAATTAATTATTCTACCTGCATTCAGATAGAGAACATATTAAAAGTAATTTTGAACTCTACAATCTACCTACATTGTTTTAATATATTTTTTAATTTTTTTAATTAAAAAAAGAAAAAAAAAACATCTCTATTTAATTATTTCTACAATAATATAAATTAAAAATAATTAATAATTTATAATGTTTATAGAATGTTTTTTTTTTTACTTTTTAGAAATAAATTATTTCCTCTTCCCAATGTCAGGAAAAATAGCAGAAATTGGATTAAAGCTTTGTTTTAAACAAAACAAAAATATTTCAGCTAAGATTATATAATTTTTTTATGAATGTTATCTAATTTCATTTCCATTTTGATTATTTTTTAGATATTGCACTAAAATTAAAATGCCAAAAAATAGTAATATTAAATTTAAAACAGCAAGCAATATGCGTTTTTATTTATTTATTTTATTCTAGCAGCTTTATTATTATTATTATTATTATTATTATTATTATTATTATTATTATTATTATTATTATTATTATTATTATTATTATTATTATTATTATTGTTATTATTATTATTATTATTATTATTATTATTATTATCATCATCATTTTATTATTATTATTACTATTATTATTATTATTATTATTATTATTATTATTATTATTATTATTATTACTATTACTATTACTATTATTATTATTATTATTACTATTATTATTACTATTACTACTACTACTACTACTACTATTATTATTATTATTATTGTTGTTGTTGTTATTATTATTATTATTGTTGTTGTTATTCATAAATTATTATTTTACTATAGAAAATCAAATATATGTAAAGTCATATTTATGTCCATACAATAATCTCTCTTGTCTTTTTCTCTTTCTATATTCATGGAATCACTCACAATCCATAGTTTTAATAGCTCATAATTTGAAAAATATTAATAAAATTAAAAAATACTAGAAAGTTATAAATTTGAATTTATAAATTCTTCATGGAATTTATAATATTTTCCATGACTGCATTATTCTGTTGTTGCTTTTTTTTTTATTTATATTTGTTGATGTTGAAATATATATATATTTAAAATAAAATCACATCATAAGACTCTATATATATACATATATTAAACACTTCATGCTTTAGATATTCTTAGGAAGACAAAAAACATTCATAATGGACATGAACTAAATGTCTTTAGATATTAATTACAACCAAATAAGTTGCTATGTTACATGTTATGTGTGACTAACATTAGTCTGGATATATTTTGATCTCAATTGACTTTTATTGATTACGAATATTTTTTTAAATAAAAAAAACATTATTTAATTTATATATATATATATATATATATATATATATATATATAAATTATATAATGTATTTACGCTCTTTATATATATATATATATATATAAAGAGCGTGGTAATAGCTCCAAGCAAGATTATTTATTTTATTTTTTAGCATAAATGCTACAAGAGAAAATAAAATAAATAAGCTTGTTTAGAGCTATTATCATGCTCTTTATATATATTCCATATTGGTAATACAAGCTGTATATGTCATGTGACATATGACTGACTTTTTACTAATAATATCTATCTATCTATATATATATATAATTGTAATAAAAACCATAATAGACAACATATTAGTGTGAAAATTTATAATGATGACACTTCTGACAAATTTAAATTTAACTAGTTTATTATTACATGCAAATACAGTGCTATAGAATTTTTGAATTTGCAATACCTGGTTTCAGTTTAGAATTGTGGGAAAACTATGCAGTCTACAAATGTGCATTTTATATCTTCGGATCCACCTTTTTTCACCTTTCAGAAATGTTTTTTCTATCTCAAAAATTAACAATTTTATGATAATTTTTGTACTCAAGTAGCTATAATTTTTTTTGCCATTCTCTCATTTTTTTGTTAGTTGATGGAAGAATATTAACTGTTAAAATTACAACAGGAAAAATACAACTTTTGACTGATATATTTAGAAGTAATTATATATATATATATATGATAAACAAAAATGCAAGTTAAAAAACTTGCTAACGCTTGTATTTATGTCCACAGATGGCGTCCTACCAAGACTGCCAATCAAGCGTATGTTTTGTTTACATAAACGTCAGAGTAGTTAGTATTCACTATCTCTAACTATAATTCCACTTTCAGATCATGATTTCAAGCTATTTGCTATCGTCAGTGAAAGACAGGAATAAAGAAACTAGATCTGAATACAAACTCTGAGCGTTTATGAAACAATTTCTATTCAGCTTGCAAGCGTGAATTTTTTAGACACGTAATGTCTTCAAACTCAGCATAGCAAACCAGATAGCTACATGGGTCTGATCTCAGTTCAGCATCACCACATAGTAGAAGCCTCTGCAATCTATATCATTGCAAGAAAGACCTCAAAGGTACATTTATGATAAACAAAAATGCAAGTTAAAAAACTTGCTAACGCTTGTATTTATGTCCACAGATGGCGTCCTACCAAGACTGCCAATCAAGCGTATGTTTTGTTTACATAAACGTCAGAGTAGTTAGTATTCACTATCTCTAACTATAATTCCACTTTCAGATCATGATTTCAAGCTATTTGCTATCGTCAGTGAAAGACAGGAATAAAGAAACTAGATCTGAATACAAACTCTGAGCGTTTATGAAACAATTTCTATTCAGCTTGCAAGCGTGAATTTTTTAGACACGTAATGTCTTCAAACTCAGCATAGCAAACCAGATAGCTACATGGGTCTGATCTCAGTTCAGCATCACCACATAGTAGAAGCCTCTGCAATCTATATCATTGCAAGAAAGACCTCAAAGGTACATTTATGATAAACAAAAATGCAAGTTAAAAAACTTGCTAACGCTTGTATTTATGTCCACAGATGGCGTCCTACCAAGACTGCCAATCAAGCGTATGTTTTGTTTACATAAACGTCAGAGTAGTTAGTATTCACTATCTCTAACTATAATTCCACTTTCAGATCATGATTTCAAGCTATTTGCTATCGTCAGTGAAAGACAGGAATAAAGAAACTAGATCTGAATACAAACTCTGAGCGTTTATGAAACAATTTCTATTCAGCTTGCAAGCGTGAATTTTTTAGACACGTAATGTCTTCAAACTCAGCATAGCAAACCAGATAGCTACATGGGTCTGATCTCAGTTCAGCATCACCACATAGTAGAAGCCTCTGCAATCTATATCATTGCAAGAAAGACCTCAAAGGTACATTTATGATAAACAAAAATGCAAGTTAAAAAACTTGCTAACGCTTGTATTTATGTCCACAGATGGCGTCCTACCAAGACTGCCAATCAAGCGTATGTTTTGTTTACATAAACGTCAGAGTAGTTAGTATTCACTATCTCTAACTATAATTCCACTTTCAGATCATGATTTCAAGCTATTTGCTATCGTCAGTGAAAGACAGGAATAAAGAAACTAGATCTGAATACAAACTCTGAGCGTTTATGAAACAATTTCTATTCAGCTTGCAAGCGTGAATTTTTTAGACACGTAATGTCTTCAAACTCAGCATAGCAAACCAGATAGCTACATGGGTCTGATCTCAGTTCAGCATCACCACATAGTAGAAGCCTCTGCAATCTATATCATTGCAAGAAAGACCTCAAAGGTACATTTATGATAAACAAAAATGCAAGTTAAAAAACTTGCTAACGCTTGTATTTATGTCCACAGATGGCGTCCTACCAAGACTGCCAATCAAGCGTATGTTTTGTTTACATAAACGTCAGAGTAGTTAGTATTCACTATCTCTAACTATAATTCCACTTTCAGATCATGATTTCAAGCTATTTGCTATCGTCAGTGAAAGACAGGAATAAAGAAACTAGATCTGAATACAAACTCTGAGCGTTTATGAAACAATTTCTATTCAGCTTGCAAGCGTGAATTTTTTAGACACGTAATGTCTTCAAACTCAGCATAGCAAACCAGATAGCTACATGGGTCTGATCTCAGTTCAGCATCACCACATAGTAGAAGCCTCTGCAATCTATATCATTGCAAGAAAGACCTCAAAGGTACATTTATGATAAACAAAAATGCAAGTTAAAAAACTTGCTAACGCTTGTATTTATGTCCACAGATGGCGTCCTACCAAGACTGCCAATCAAGCGTATGTTTTGTTTACATAAACGTCAGAGTAGTTAGTATTCACTATCTCTAACTATAATTCCACTTTCAGATCATGATTTCAAGCTATTTGCTATCGTCAGTGAAAGACAGGAATAAAGAAACTAGATCTGAATACAAACTCTGAGCGTTTATGAAACAATTTCTATTCAGCTTGCAAGCGTGAATTTTTTAGACACGTAATGTCTTCAAACTCAGCATAGCAAACCAGATAGCTACATGGGTCTGATCTCAGTTCAGCATCACCACATAGTAGAAGCCTCTGCAATCTATATCATTGCAAGAAAGACCTCAAAGGTACATTTATGATAAACAAAAATGCAAGTTAAAAAACTTGCTAACGCTTGTATTTATGTCCACAGATGGCGTCCTACCAAGACTGCCAATCAAGCGTATGTTTTGTTTACATAAACGTCAGAGTAGTTAGTATTCACTATCTCTAACTATAATTCCACTTTCAGATCATGATTTCAAGCTATTTGCTATCGTCAGTGAAAGACAGGAATAAAGAAACTAGATCTGAATACAAACTCTGAGCGTTTATGAAACAATTTCTATTCAGCTTGCAAGCGTGAATTTTTTAGACACGTAATGTCTTCAAACTCAGCATAGCAAACCAGATAGCTACATGGGTCTGATCTCAGTTCAGCATCACCACATAGTAGAAGCCTCTGCAATCTATATCATTGCAAGAAAGACCTCAAAGGTACATTTATGATAAACAAAAATGCAAGTTAAAAAACTTGCTAACGCTTGTATTTATGTCCACAGATGGCGTCCTACCAAGACTGCCAATCAAGCGTATGTTTTGTTTACATAAACGTCAGAGTAGTTAGTATTCACTATCTCTAACTATAATTCCACTTTCAGATCATGATTTCAAGCTATTTGCTATCGTCAGTGAAAGACAGGAATAAAGAAACTAGATCTGAATACAAACTCTGAGCGTTTATGAAACAATTTCTATTCAGCTTGCAAGCGTGAATTTTTTAGACACGTAATGTCTTCAAACTCAGCATAGCAAACCAGATAGCTACATGGGTCTGATCTCAGTTCAGCATCACCACATAGTAGAAGCCTCTGCAATCTATATCATTGCAAGAAAGACCTCAAAGGTACATTTATGATAAACAAAAATGCAAGTTAAAAAACTTGCTAACGCTTGTATTTATGTCCACAGATGGCGTCCTACCAAGACTGCCAATCAAGCGTATGTTTTGTTTACATAAACGTCAGAGTAGTTAGTATTCACTATCTCTAACTATAATTCCACTTTCAGATCATGATTTCAAGCTATTTGCTATCGTCAGTGAAAGACAGGAATAAAGAAACTAGATCTGAATACAAACTCTGAGCGTTTATGAAACAATTTCTATTCAGCTTGCAAGCGTGAATTTTTTAGACACGTAATGTCTTCAAACTCAGCATAGCAAACCAGATAGCTACATGGGTCTGATCTCAGTTCAGCATCACCACATAGTAGAAGCCTCTGCAATCTATATCATTGCAAGAAAGACCTCAAAGGTACATTTATGATAAACTCGTTAGCAAGTTTTTTAACTTGCTAACGCTTGTATTTATGTCCACAGATGGCGTCCTACCAAGACTGCCAATCAAGCGTATGTTTTGTTTACATAAACGTCAGAGTAGTTAGTATTCACTATCTCTAACTATAATTCCACTTTCAGATCATGATTTCAAGCTATTTGCTATCGTCAGTGAAAGACAGGAATAAAGAAACTAGATCTGAATACAAACTCTGAGCGTTTATGAAACAATTTCTATTCAGCTTGCAAGCGTGAATTTTTTAGACACGTAATGTCTTCAAACTCAGCATAGCAAACCAGATAGCTACATGGGTCTGATCTCAGTTCAGCATCACCACATAGTAGAAGCCTCTGCAATCTATATCATTGCAAGAAAGACCTCAAAGGTACATTTATGATAAACAAAAATGCAAGTTAAAAAACTTGCTAACGCTTGTATTTATGTCCACAGATGGCGTCCTACCAAGACTGCCAATCAAGCGTATGTTTTGTTTACATAAACGTCAGAGTAGTTAGTATTCACTATCTCTAACTATAATTCCACTTTCAGATCATGATTTCAAGCTATTTGCTATCGTCAGTGAAAGACAGGAATAACGTGTCTAAAAAATTCACGCTTGCAAGCTGAATAGAAATTGTTTCATAAACGCTCAGAGTTTGTATTCAGATCTAGTTTCTTTATTCCTGTCTTTCACTGACGATAGCAAATAGCTTGAAATCATGATCTGAAAGTGGAATTATAGTTAGAGATAGTGAATACTAACTACTCTGACGTTTATGTAAACAAAACATACGCTTGATTGGCAGTCTTGGTAGGACGCCATCTGTGGACATAAATACAAGCGTTAGCAAGTTTTTTAACTTGCATTTTTGTTTATCATAAATGTACCTTTGAGGTCTTTCTTGCAATGATATAGATTGCAGAGGCTTCTACTATGTGGTGATGCTGAACTGAGATCAGACCCATGTAGCTATCTGGTTTGCTATGCTGAGTTTGAAGACATTACGTGTCTAAAAAATTCACGCTTGCAAGCTGAATAGAAATTGTTTCATAAACGCTCAGAGTTTGTATTCAGATCTAGTTTCTTTATTCCTGTCTTTCACTGACGATAGCAAATAGCTTGAAATCATGATCTGAAAGTGGAATTATAGTTAGAGATAGTGAATACTAACTACTCTGACGTTTATGTAAACAAAACATACGCTTGATTGGCAGTCTTGGTAGGACGCCATCTGTGGACATAAATACAAGCGTTAGCAAGTTTTTTAACTTGCATTTTTGTTTATCATAAATGTACCTTTGAGGTCTTTCTTGCAATGATATAGATTGCAGAGGCTTCTACTATGTGGTGATGCTGAACTGAGATCAGACCCATGTAGCTATCTGGTTTGCTATGCTGAGTTTGAAGACATTACGTGTCTAAAAAATTCACGCTTGCAAGCTGAATAGAAATTGTTTCATAAACGCTCAGAGTTTGTATTCAGATCTAGTTTCTTTATTCCTGTCTTTCACTGACGATAGCAAATAGCTTGAAATCATGATCTGAAAGTGGAATTATAGTTAGAGATAGTGAATACTAACTACTCTGACGTTTATGTAAACAAAACATACGCTTGATTGGCAGTCTTGGTAGGACGCCATCTGTGGACATAAATACAAGCGTTAGCAAGTTTTTTAACTTGCATTTTTGTTTATCATAAATGTACCTTTGAGGTCTTTCTTGCAATGATATAGATTGCAGAGGCTTCTACTATGTGGTGATGCTGAACTGAGATCAGACCCATGTAGCTATCTGGTTTGCTATGCTGAGTTTGAAGACATTACGTGTCTAAAAAATTCACGCTTGCAAGCTGAATAGAAATTGTTTCATAAACGCTCAGAGTTTGTATTCAGATCTAGTTTCTTTATTCCTGTCTTTCACTGACGATAGCAAATAGCTTGAAATCATGATCTGAAAGTGGAATTATAGTTAGAGATAGTGAATACTAACTACTCTGACGTTTATGTAAACAAAACATACGCTTGATTGGCAGTCTTGGTAGGACGCCATCTGTGGACATAAATACAAGCGTTAGCAAGTTTTTTAACTTGCATTTTTGTTTATCATAAATGTACCTTTGAGGTCTTTCTTGCAATGATATAGATTGCAGAGGCTTCTACTATGTGGTGATGCTGAACTGAGATCAGACCCATGTAGCTATCTGGTTTGCTATGCTGAGTTTGAAGACATTACGTGTCTAAAAAATTCACGCTTGCAAGCTGAATAGAAATTGTTTCATAAACGCTCAGAGTTTGTATTCAGATCTAGTTTCTTTATTCCTGTCTTTCACTGACGATAGCAAATAGCTTGAAATCATGATCTGAAAGTGGAATTATAGTTAGAGATAGTGAATACTAACTACTCTGACGTTTATGTAAACAAAACATACGCTTGATTGGCAGTCTTGGTAGGACGCCATCTGTGGACATAAATACAAGCGTTAGCAAGTTTTTTAACTTGCATTTTTGTTTATCATAAATGTACCTTTGAGGTCTTTCTTGCAATGATATAGATTGCAGAGGCTTCTACTATGTGGTGATGCTGAACTGAGATCAGACCCATGTAGCTATCTGGTTTGCTATGCTGAGTTTGAAGACATTACGTGTCTAAAAAATTCACGCTTGCAAGCTGAATAGAAATTGTTTCATAAACGCTCAGAGTTTGTATTCAGATCTAGTTTCTTTATTCCTGTCTTTCACTGACGATAGCAAATAGCTTGAAATCATGATCTGAAAGTGGAATTATAGTTAGAGATAGTGAATACTAACTCTGTTTGAAACATAGCGGTGGGTTGGTAGGGTAATACATAATTGTTTATAGCTAAAAATGTTTCAGAGTTATTTTTCTTGTGTGGAAAGTGGATTATAGTTAGAGATAGTGAATACTAACTACTCTGACGTTTATGTAAACAAAACATACGCTTGATTGGCAGTCTTGGTAGGACGCCATCTGTGGACATATATATATATATATATATATATATATATATATATATAATTTTTATATACTTTTTATTTATTATTTTATTTTTATATATTTTTAAATTATTATTTGAATTTACATTTAATAAAAAATATATGAAAAAATTAGTATTGAAAACAATATAATAACTCATGATTGTGTAAATTTATATCATGAATTATCTGCATTTTTTGATATGATGTGGGTTTGGGTTCTGTATTTGAATTAGGTGATTTGAAATAAAGATAAACATATTTTGCAAATATTATGACCCAATTTAGATTTTTCTATAATGTCTTGTCTGCATTTTAATAATAATAAAAATATGCACATGCTAAAAGTAACGATTTTGATAGTAAATATATAGTTAGGCTGATTATAGACTACTGCAATGTAAATTTCAAAGCTGCATATCAAATGCAGAGGAAGATGGCAATTGATAAAGCTATTACTAAATTTATGGTCATAGTAGCATGAAGCAATATGACTATAAAAGTAGGATAAATAATACTACATTGCACTGATTCTAGACTATTAACTTATATACCTCAAGTTTAACTCTATAATGAATGTAGTATTCTGTTCACTTTTTATTTTATTTTATTAATTTATTTTGCATATAGTGACTATTTTAATAGTACTTTTTAATGAATTATAAACTGTATTGAAGTTTTTTATTATAATATTCAAATTATACTAATTATTGTTCAATATTAACTATTTGTTATTAGGAGTGACATATTCATTGCAAACCCCTGTATGGAAATAGGTTTTGAAGGGTTAGTAGGAAAATTAAAAGTATTAATGTCTTTATTCTGTATTCAAGTGATGGATTACCTTAGAAAAATGTTATTATATACTAATTTTTTTATAAATTTTATGATGAATACAACTAACCTACTAACAAAAATATAAGTTTAAGCTGTATGCATGATAATTTTGAATTTATGAAATAATATGAAAATAATTATTAGAAATATTAACTTTTATTCTTTTTTTTAATACTTTGAATATCAATGACTATATTCTTTTCAGCTTAAATACATTCTTTGGTCTTCTGTGTATAAAACAATATATATTATGTAATTTTTGAATTTTACAAACTTAAGTTGTAATAAAATTTGTGGCTTGACATATTTTTTTAAATATTCAATATGGCTGCTTTACCAGGCAAAAAGTTAAACGGTTTTCAGTTGAAGAAAATTAAAAAATTAACTGAAAATATTTCTGCAGTTTATTATAGTTATTTATAAAATATATTATCATTGTTATATTTTATTATTTTTATCATAATTTTACCACAATAATTATTCTATAACATTTATTTTATATATATATATATTTATATTTTTTACATGCGTGTGGCTATGTCTATCACTTGTATGAGATAGTGGGTAAAGGAAGCTTGAAAGTCTGCGTTGAAACCTCATATAATTATCTCCAAATATATAAATTATACTTGTATTTCAAATACTACTGTAATGGTCGGGTCAATGACATGATAAGAAAAGGTTGCATCTAACTACTGTCAGACCTAGGGTTTTATGTAGGATGCTGGAGATGACACAATGAAGTACATGACTTGTGATTACATCTATCTTCAATAGACTAGCCTAAGGCTTATCTATCAAAATCTACATGTAATTTAAATCAGTTCTATGAGATAGTGGGTAGATGAAAGGAACTTGAAAGTCTGTGTTCAAGCCCCCTATAATTATCTCCCATAAATTATGCTTGTATTTCAAATAATACATATACTAGACAAAATATTTATTTAAAAAAATTATAAGTATACAAATTACTAAGTAATTAATGTAAGATTGTCCATATTCCAAGTATGATAAGTACAGAAAAATAGCATAGGAATGTGTAACATCTAATTAACACAGCAAAATAAAGAACACAAAAAAACTTTAACTGAAGATAGGATTTATAATTCCCAAAACAGCAATAATAATAATGATTTGTAAATAGCATGAATTATAAGAATACTTTAAAGGATTATATTGTTCTATGTTTGAAAATATTTACTTTAGAAAACATTTTCATTTATAATTGTTTTCCTATTTTCATTTTCCTAAATTATTTTATTTATCCATTATTTATCACATTATAATCTTTATTCAAAACTGTTTATACAATCTTACCTTTTTAAATAAGTAGTCTAAAAGGATTTATATATATTTAAAAAAAAAAAAAAAACAATTTTAAAAATACTTTTAAGAAGCAACAATTTGTTTCTGTCTTTCAAACTGAAAAATGTTTCTGCATATTTAAATAAACACAAAAAGTCTAGATTTAAATATAGCTTTATGACTTTGTTATAAATCATCTTTGTCAAGCGTTGTTAGCCGAGAGGTCAACGCAGCCGCCTTGCAAGGAAGTAGTTGATTGCAGACGGGCGTGTTCACGTCCCGGCAGATGCTATGACATATGAAAAAAAAAATCATCTTTTAAATGTCTTTATTGCTATTTTTTATATATGCACGAACACACATATACACATGAGGCTGATTATCATAAAATATACATGTACAGAATTATTAAATATTTTCATGGATTAATTAAGATATAAACAAATGAAAATGAGGAATGTTTTATGTAAATAATTAGAGAAACTTATTTTAGCAATGATGTTGCTAGGTAACCATTATTTTCAATTGACATCCTAAGCTAAACCATTTTCTCTAGTAGTAACTTACTCAGAGATAAAAAGGGATGTCTCTTTTAATTCTCAAGTTTTCATATAGGATATAAACCTGCATGTATATGTACAAAAACTTTAAAGAATCATATCTTTTCTGAAATCTTGAAAATAATATTGTCTCTCTATTAAAGCTTAAAAATAACTCAAATATTTTATGGATTAATTGAAATGTAAATAAATGAATGTGGAGAAAATCCCATCTAAAAAAGTAGAGAAATATGATTTATCACTACAGATGCTAGGTAGACTAATCATAAATTAGAAGTAGCACTCCCAAAAAAACCAATTGTCGTAATATCCATCAATAGCTTTTATCAGAGTTTACTTGGAGGTAGAAGTTCTCTCTTTTACCTCAATGTACATGTTCTTATAGTGGCTGCTAGAATAAGTGGTTTAGCTTGGGGATGTCAATAACAATTGATAATTAGATACTAACACCATCACAAATCATATTTATATAGTTATTTAAATATTCCTCTCATTCATTTGAGTGATTTTAAATAATTCATAAAAATCTTTAACATTTACTTTAATTCTAATGGGGAGGGCGGTGATTTCTCATTTTTAGAATTTCACTTCTGATATTTATAAAAATATCTATCTGAGACTATGTTCTACATACGACCTTAGGCATTTACATAAAAGACAGATCTTTTATTTTTAAGTAAACTTTGACCAAAAATTGTTATTGGGCTACTAGAATAAATAGTTTGATTAGAACTTGTTAATCTTCATTTATGGTTATCCAGAAACATCATTGCCTAAATATATTTCTTTAGTTATTCACATAAAAAACTTTTCACAGTAATTTGTTTGCACCTTAATTAATGCATAAAAATATTGAATTTGATATTTATATAGTTCTAAGAAGATAATTTGTTATTTCCAGAAATTCAGAAAAAAAATATAATTATTTAAATTAATATTATTTATAAAAATGTGTCTTATATAAAATCTTAGACATTGAGATAAAATAGAGATATTTTATCTTTATGTAAACTCAGATAGAAATCTATTATTAACTACTAGAGAATAATTTAGGCAACTCTAATTGGTGTCTATCTGGTATATTTTTTTAGTTATTTACAGGGAAAATTCATTACATGCATTTGTTTTTAAATATACAGTGAAGCCATAATATATGCTGTTGCAATATGTACTATACAATTATATTAATTTTTTCATCTAAAATCTCATATGCTATCACATTTATTAATAATGTATTTTTGACTAAATTGACTACACATATATTTTATTCATCACTTTCATCTAATATAGTATATGTAATAAAATGGATTTCAAATGTAAAATTATAAATTTTTAAAATTTTGTTGTTAAGCAATAATAAAAGTTATTTATTTAGTTATGGTAAAAAATAAAAACTGCAAAACATTCTTACTATTGGGTCATAAAGCTTAAATTTTTTAGAGTTTAACCTAGAATTTGAAATAAACATTAGTATGTATGGGGTAACTGTATAAACTCTGAGGATGATGTATACATTAAAAGATCAAAATAACTACAAAGGTTACTCCATATTTCTCTCCTTTGCAGTCTGGCTTACCAGGTGTAAATATATATTTGGTCAAGAAAACTCCAATGTTACTGGAACTTTCATATGTCTATTGAAATTATTTGTATCAGAGATTGCTTACTAACTTCTGATTGGCTGCATGAGAAATTGTGATCCAGAATTGATTTTGCATGTATGTAACTGGCACCTCAATTACAGTTGCACTCCTCTTAGTTTCGCATCCTGGTTTAGAATCAGAACTTTAATAAATTCAAGCCTCTGTAGAATCTTTTTTTTTTCAAATGTCTCAATAAATCTTTTTGATTAAAAAAAAACCTACAAGGGTTATTGTCTCCTAATAACAAAATATATGTTTTTCTTAAGGGAAAAGGTTATTGAAAAAAAAAAGATATCTAACCACATGTTTAATTCTGATGTAACATTGATATTTTGTTATTTATTTTTTATGTTTTTTAAAAAGCAAAGTTAAGATGCAGTATCTTTTATACCCTGTGTGGATTGATGTAGATGGAAGAGCATCTGATTTGTGATTGGTTGGTCCCATGATTGATTCTGGCCTTCACACTTCTTATGCTTGAACTTCTTTAACTCCTGATCTATAAAGCCATTAGCATTTTTAGCCTGTATGGTTTGGTGTAGTTGGTAGAATATCTGATTTGTGACTGGGAGATCCCTGAATTGATTCTGGTGCTCAAACTTTTTATGAACTCCTAAGCAACAAAACCAGAAGTATTTTTTTATTATTTTTAGTTTTTTAATGATTATGAATGAGTAAACGCACACATAAATAAATCTGCATATGTGCTTCTTCAGTATACTGTTAATGGACTACATTATTATTTTGTCAAATTTTGTTTACTTACACTATACATAAAAAGCTTCTAGGTTATATATTTGTGCATGTTTAATATACAGTATGCTTGCAGTTTCAATAAGCTATGTATTCTATTGTAACCAAAACTTATCAACAAAATATAATCTATTATAGGCAATGCACAATAATAGAATATATTATTCCTGAAAAAATTCCATATTTGATTGTTGTCCAGACAAGTAAATTTGAGAATAATTGCAAGTTAAGTAATTGGAAATATTTCTGTAAAAATTATATATTATTATAATTAATTTATGTCATCATTATAATTATAATTAATTACAAATAGAATATTTTAATGATTAACTTATTAATATATTATACCCTTTATAATTGGTACAGATAGTAATTTAGTTTAGAAGATAGCAATATTTAAAAAAAAAATTAAGTGCATTTATTATATATAATTTTTATGTTCTGCATAGTGTACCAGTCGAAAAACCCACCAAAAAGAACTACAAGTTGGATTCAAACTCAGTTGGTTCAAACTGAATTCAAACCCAACTCACCCTCTCAGATTAGTAGAAATCTAAATCGACAGCACAGTGCTATGCACCAAGAAACTAGCTCAATGGTTGGTGAGGATCAGAGACCCTTGAACTGACATTAATATCTGATAATAAATGACTAAAATAATTTTAAATCGAAGCACAGACAGCGAGCATTAAAATTAAAATAATTATAAAAGAATTAAGAACGAAGAAACCAAGTGTGTTTAGAAAATATTTAATAATAATAATTTGTTTTGTTTGAATTTTAAATAATGATTATATTAATTACCTCTAGCCTTTAACAGAATTTATAATAATAAGAGTGGTGGTCCTTGTTATATGCCAATGAGTATTACGCAATATTTGAAAGTTTATGTCTATGCCCCCCACAAGAAATAAAAGGCAGATAAAGGTATTCATTAGTAAAGGAAATTATTACTCTAATTTTATACGAAAGAATGTGATGTTTATTTCACATTCACAAATCCATTCGTGAAGAGCAAGATACGTATTTTAGGGCATAACTTTTAATCTTTATTAAAAAACTTATTTTGAGATATAACGGAGAATTTATTGGACTTTAATTTAAATCACTTCATCACGAATTATGACCATCAGAGCGGGCTTTACTGGAACAGAGAGGTAACGGTGCTGACGAATTATGAGCTATAAAGTGAAATTGAAAGACGATGGCTAGTCGATAATCGAAGTCCTATGATGGCTTGCGTCTGACAAGTCTTATGCCCTTTGACTAATATGAACAGGAGAGGAAGTGCTTTCTTCCTCGATAATTTAAAATAACAGACATATGATCACCGACCAGCCTAACGGAGCGGAAGATTGCCCTACGTCAGCAACATTTGAAGATGATGACTTGATAGTCATCGTTTGAATACTAAAACCAATATAGAATGCTCTACATGATGACTTGATCAATTAATTAAAGTCAAACAAGCTTTTAACGAAAACTATTTTAAAGTATTTGTAAATCATATTAATTATGCCCCAATCATCATGCCCTTCCTGAATCTTAAATAACAAAGTTGAATTAGAATATATTTGTTTGATTCCTTTATCAGCCCTTTGCAAAAAACATTTTAAGATTATATTTGAATAATAAATAAATATTAGTGAAATGAGAAAATAGCGGAGGCATAGATTAAAAATGGAGCTAATAATTTATTATTAGCCAATGATAAAAATAACAATCATTAATAATTTCTTTCGACTCGATGATTGATAGAACTGTATTAATCTAGTCCTAATGGGCGAGAACTACTATTAGAATTAATATTATATTATTTGCGTGAGGCAAATAGAACAAAGAAGCTCATCGAGTCAAAAGATTATTGGCATATAATTAAAGTAACAACATTACTAAATTACACAAATATATATATATATATATATATATATATATTTGTGTAATTTATATATATATATATATATATATATATATATAATATATAA
The DNA here is from genome assembly GCA_028023455.1 of Epiperipatus broadwayi. Lineage (NCBI taxonomy): Eukaryota > Metazoa > Onychophora > Udeonychophora > Euonychophora > Peripatidae > Epiperipatus > Epiperipatus broadwayi. The sequence continues at coordinate 412,934 of JAQFVV010000073.1, read as the reverse complement.
TAAATGAACCGCCAAGTAAGAAAAGAGAAAGTTTAAGGACTACAGATTGAGAGAATTTATATAAATTTAAAAATAGCATAAATAAAAGGGTTTACACAGAGTATTACATTTATAAAATGAAAAGAGCTCTTAAAGGGAGTGTAAAGTAAAGTTCAGACACTGGCCAGAAAGCTTAAGGTTCGTTATGAAAATATATTACCCATTTCTTCCGGGGCAGGTTCCCTTAGTTTACACGTCCGGGTGAGGAAAACATCGGCATGCATTTGGTCGATTACTTGAACAGTATTTTAATGAATTTTCATGATCTTAGCAGCATGATTGGTCCGGAAAAAATTCAGCAGCTTCATTGAAGATTTTTAGGGGACTTCAGGAACCGATAGCCAGAATCCTGATGTTTTATCCTTTACCATGATCGAAACACTATTCAAACTTATGTTTTTTAAATGCATAGAGTTCACTGCACTTCTCTGCAACAAAGATGGCTTTTTTTTCTTCTCCAAACTTTTCAGAGCTATATATCTGTCCTCTGATGCCCCAGGCTAGCGCTTCTTTCATTATCGATGTTTTTAGATTTACTGGTTGTTTTTAGATCATTCCTTCGATAAGACTTTCAAAGTCATTAACTTGAATTCATTTTCTAATTAGAAAATGAATTCTTAAAATCAGAAATGATTTTAATTAGGAAATCCTTATCTTTTTTTCTAATTAATAAACTTTAACTGTTGTTTTTGGAAAGGGAAAATCTGAAATCTTATCGAAAGAATGTAGCTTTTAATCAATAAAATTTTAACAAATTATTTAAAAGTAAAAAAAAAAACATTCCCGATGCAATGAAACTTTCGAACAATTATATATATTTAAAATTTACAAATATATACGCACAATCCATGCAGTTATAATATATAAATTCATGAATAATTCTATCATGAATTTATTAATAGCATTGATTAATTGTAAACTGAAAGTAATTAAATTTAGTATGCATTTATAAAATAAGTTTCCTTTATGGAAATTAGCATGGATTGAATGTATAAATCCCCATTGATAAATTTAAGGTTAGTATTATGTGTTTGAAGTGGGCTTATGGCTAGATGTCATGAAGCTAGGATCAAACTCAGATCTGACTGCTTCATTTCTTTTCACTTCAAAAAAAAACAATGAAAAAAAATGGCTTTACTTATACATGATACATTCGCATAAGTGTAACTTGACTAATTGGTAGACTCCGGGAGAACAGCATTAGTGTGAATAATATAATCTGTACAAAAATTATACATGTCTCATTGCGATCATTTTTTAAAAATATTATCTTGCTTATAAATAGGTCCGTTAAACAAGTCTCATTTCCCTATGGTCATGTCAGTCGGTCGTCTGTATATATATTTGTCATTTAATGGTTGTCCTATTGTTTCCCTGAATCAGGTGGCACATATGGTTTTAACTTTTGATAATGGTCATAGTCTTGGTCCTTTCTTGTTGGTGTCAAGTTCCCGTAATCTATTGCGGCCATTAATTCTATGGCCTTTTCTGTGACTGAATGCACAAAAAACAATTCTTTAACATTATCTCGATGAGCAATGGGGTTCTCTCCTGGGTCTCCTTGGAAAATTTGAGTCTGTATTGAGGATCCAGGGAATGGCATCTGTAAAGTTCTCATACTAAGTTGAGGATTCATCATCTGTCTCATTTCTAATTTTGGTTTTATTTGACTAGTGGTCTGAACATCTCTTTTTCCCTTTCTGTATATATATCAACTTCTTCTACCATTTTTTGATTTGACTCATCTTCTCCACTGTCATATTCTTTGCTGTCATCTTCTTTTGGTGTGGTCTGATCATCTTCATCATCTATTTTTGGGGCTTCAGAAGAATTTATTTCTTGCTGATGCTTTACATTGTCTGGGTTTGAGTTGGTTTGGATGCCTCGTGCTTCCTCAAACCTTAAATCTTTTCCATCATCATCATCATTAGCTTCCTGTCTTCTCTCATTTCTCTGAGGATTGTATGTAAAGTGTCTCTTCCCATTTTTAAAAATAAGTAAATAATATAATAAACAATGTGAATCAAACTCAGTAGGTAGGAGTTTATGAAGGTAGATTTAGGAGTTTGTGCTCATTGTTAGATGAATTTAATACAAAATGATATAATAAAATATTTAAATTATATTATTTTTTATTTATTCTAGTTTTTAAAAATACTACAGAGATAGGGTAGGTTTAAATTAGTAGTAAATATTTTATATTATATGTTTTAAATAATTAGTTTTGCCTAAAATATAACCTTAAATTATTCTTCTATTTTTTTAATGCTTTAGTATATATTAAATTTAAAAAATAACTCTTATATATATATATATATATAACTCATGGTGGGTTTTTTGTGAACAATAACTTTGCAATTTATTATTTATGTTATGTATATTTAAAAATAGTAGTCTGAATATTATATTATTTATATTAAATCTTTATATTATTTGATTTTGTTTTATTATATTTATATATACTAATATTTTTAAATATAAGCTTGTTTTTTATGAGAAAAAATCTTACAAATTATGCAAATAATGTGAGTAATTTTCATATTAATAGCAAATAGAATATTTTTTTCTATTTATCTCTCTCTCTCTCTCTCTCTCTCTCTCTCTCTCTCTCTCTCTCTCTCTCTCTCTCTCTCTCTCTCTCTCTCTCTCTCTCTCTCTCTCTCTCTTATTTAAAAACCAATGTTTTAGTCTGTAATGTTATTTATTTATTTAATTTCATATTTTATGCTGTTTTTTAAAAATATTTAAAAATATTGATTTTCTATACTTTTTTTTAAATCAATTAACAAATTTATCTTTTTCCTCTCTATTACACCATCTGCTTTTTTTGTGTCTGTAATATTACTCACATTTATTTGTATTTCTTTTATTTCTAGATCACATCTGTTCTTACGTTAGTTCATTTTTTTCTCTAAAAGTATTAGCAACATATTTAGTATATGCTTATTGCTATTTTTTAAAAAAAAAAACAAAAAAACAAAAAAAAAAAATCAGAAACGGACAATTATTTAATATTTTGTCTAAAATTAAAAGTGAAAAAATGCCTGTTTATCGAGATCTTATCTCCATAAATATATATATATCATGTTTTGTTTTGTTTTTTGCTCTTTGAACTAGATTGCTCTTCAAATAAAATATAAAATCTTTTTAGTTGTATCACGTTTTTAATTATTCTTTTTTATATATTTATTTTTGTAATCATTGCTTTAAAAACTAAGGTAAAGATAATTTCAGTTAGACAACCAAACGGAATTATTGTGTTTATACTAATATTTTTGGAGCTTGAATATTATATATCCTTTTAAGCAACTAAACAACGACAACATAACAATAATAATAATAATAATAATAATATTATTATTATTATTATTATTATTATTATTATTATTATTATTGTTGTTGTTGTTGTTATTATTATTATTATTGTTCTACTCTTATGGTTAATTATAGGCCAATTGCCATTACTTTTGTTTTTTCTAAATTATTGGAAATGATTGTTAAGGATCAAATGTTGCCATTTCTGTTTAAAAATAAAATTTTATCTGACTATCAATATGGTATTCTTTCTAGTAGAAGTACATTAGATGCTTTAAAACATCATGTTTATTATTTAACATCTTTGTTAGATCATGAACTTAAAACATTGGCTATTTATCTTGATTTATCTAAAGCATTTGATTCTGTTAATCATAATATTTTGATTAAGCATTGCTATTTGTATAGTCTTCATGGTTCTATTGGTAGTTGTTTGGAGAGTTATTTAAAAAATAGAAAACAGTTTACTAATATTTATGGTATTGTCAGTGATGTGGTCTTGATTAATTATGGAGTTCCACAAGGTTTAATACTTGGTCCTCTATTGTTTTTAATTTATATTAATGATTTATTTTCACTGAATTTACATTCTAAGATTTTTGGTTTTGCTGATGATATTGCTTTATCCTGTAATGCTGTTTCTTATAGTCTTCTTGAAAAATTAGACAATGAAGATTTGTACTCAGTTGGTAAATGGCTGGCATATAATTCATTGTTGGTCAATTTAGATAAAACATAAGTTATTTTTTGTACAAGTATACTTTTTTCTCTCTTAAGAAAAAAATTTGCTGTAAGTATATTTTGCATTTTAATCATATATGAACTTGTAAGAATATTTCTTTGGTAGATAATTATGGTTATTAGGGAATATATATTGACTCCAGATTGTGTTGGACAAATCATATTACCTATCTTTGTCAACAGTTGCATAATTTAAATTATATGTTTTATTATTTAATTAAATTTCTTCCTAGGTCAGCTCTCATTTTTATTTACATTACTTTTTATCAGATTATTTTATCGTATAATATCATCATTTGGAGTAATGCTTCTCCATATATTTTATCTTTTTTTTTTGTGTTTTACAAAATTATACTTTGCACATTATCTTTGGTAGATCTCATTCCTCTTCTGTTTGAGATATTTATTTTGATTTTGGTTTATTTGATGTAAATCACTTATATCAATATAGTTATTTTTGATATTGTTTGTGCTAAAAAAAATTTGAATTCTAGAGTTTATGTTCTATATACTTGTTTTTCTAATAAATTTCAATTAACTTTACCAATATGACTATTCTGGGTCAAAGTTATTTTATACATTTATATATGAGTGTTCAATTGATCTAAATAATATTTCTTATGTATCTTTCAAAAAGTATTTATATCAATGGTTGTGTAGTATGTATTAATTTTGGCATTTATTTTATTTATATAATTAATTAATTTATTTTCTAAACTGTTCTTTCCACACACAAGATTTTTCTTGTTTGAAGTTTTTAAATATTGTTATGTACTTTGTTTTATTTTATAGAATAAAATGAATTGAATTGAAATTATTATTATTATTATTATTATTATTATTATTATTATTATTATTATTATTATTATTATTATTATTATTATTATTATTATTATTATTATTATTATTATTATTATTATTATTATTATTATTATTATTATTATTATTATTATTATTATTCTCTTCCTTTTTCCATTGATTTGCATCACCCTCCCTTAGAATTTTATATTAATATTAAATTTAGTAGAATTTGTCCCTTTAAAATTATGAAAAGAAACTACAAAAAAGGAAATTATTTGGGTCTTTGTTTACAATTATCTAATTTTAACTGGGAAAATTTGTATTCTTCATATGATGTAGATTTCTGGATGAAGTTTTTTGAACAATCATTTAGTGAACTAATTGACAAATACATCCCTAAGAAAAAAATTTTAACTAACCATTTTCCTCTCTGGTTTTCAGTTGCTCTTAAAGAAATTATTAAAAGGAAATCATTTCATTATTGTAAATATTGGAAAACTAAGAACTTAAATTATTATAACAATTTTATTAATTGTCAAAGGTTATATATCATAGAGATTTTCAAAAATTTATACAAAACCATGAAAGTCATATTTCTGATAATTCTTTGCAATTTTGGTCTCTGGTTAAGAGTTTAGGTATTACAAAAAAAAATTACAGAGTAATAATTCTAATCTAGCCACAGATGGTTTTTCTCATTATTTCTCAGAGCTTTTTAAGCAATCTCAGTCTTTTACTAATTTAACTGCAAATAATGATCTAGTTGAAGAAAGGATAACATTTGATTTATTTATTGAATCTGATGTTGTTTTTGCTATTAAGCAGCTTAAATCACATTCTAGGGTGGGTCTAGACAATATTCTGGCTTTCATTTATAAAGGATGTGCAGAATACATTGCTTCTCCTCTTTTGCATATTTTTAATTGCTCTTTAGCAAATGGTACTTTTCCTACATCCCTTAAAATTGCTAAAGTTGCTCCTATTTTTAAGAAAGGATTTAGAGATTTGGTAAGTGACTGTAGGCCTCTTTCAATGCTACTTACTGTTGCTCGAATATTTGAAAGATGTTTATATAATAGAATTATTTTGGATGTCTCTAAGGTTTTGGCACCAGAGCAGCATGGATTTTTGCCTAATAGGTCCATTGAAACAAATTTGTTAGCTCTTTTTGATCACATTTTAAACTCAATTGAGAATCAATCTAGGTTAGATGTTGTTTATTTTGATATGTCCAAGGCTTTTGATAGAGTTAATCATAAAATTCTTCTTCAGAAGCTTTGTAGGTTAGGTTTTTCCAAATTATTAATTAATTGGTTTGACTCTTTTCTTAAGGATAAAATATATTGTGTGAGGTATAATAATGAATTGTCATTACCATATTATTGCTTCACTGGGGTGCCTCAAGGCAGTGTTTTTGCACCTTTATTATTTAATGTATACATTGATGACCTAAAAACATGCATTAAATTTCACATCTTCTATGTTATGCAGATGATTGCAAAATTTTTAGGCATATTTATTCTATTAATGACTGTTTTTTACTTCAAAGTGATATAGATAATTTCTTGAATTGGTGTGAATGTAATTATATAGATTTAAATATGGATAAGTGCTCCATTGTCTCTTACTCTAGAAAATCTGAAATCTTAAGGTTTTCCTACTATATTGGTGATTCTAAAATTATAACAAATGATCATCAAAGAGATCTAGGAATAATATTTTCCAATAATGGATCTTTTCATAATCACATTAATTTTATAGTGAATAAATCTCTTAAAATTGTAGGAGCTATTTACAGATATGGAAAAACATTTAATAAATTTACAAAGATTAAACTTTTTATATCCTTAGTTCTTCCCATCTTGGAGTATGGTTCAATTATATGGAGTCCTCATAACAGGACAGATATCATAAGAATTCAGTGTGTTTTTGACAAATTTGCAAAATTGAATAGTTTAGGTAATAAACACTATATTGATTTACTGCTGAGATGAAAAACAAGAGATCTTAAGCTTTTTCATAAATTTATTTCTCAGAATATTTCTGTATCTAATTTGCTTTCTAATGTAGGTTTTAAGAAACAGAATTATAATATTTGTATATTCGTACTCACAATATTTTTGAACTGAAAATTTGTAAATCTTATGTATTAAGATTTTCCCCTTTATTTCGTTTACTTAGAACTTATAACAAAGATTTTGGTAATGATGATGTTTTTAATCTGGATTTTAAACAATTCACTAAAGTCCTCATAAAAAAATATTATCCTTAATTTCATTTGATATATTGCCTTTTTATTTATTTGTGCATCTTATTGTTTTTCTATTTTATTAGTATTATTTTTTATTTTGATTTGTTTTTTTAATGCTTATTTAGATTTGTATATGATAATGAAATTACTGTGCAATCTATAATTGGCTAAATGCTGTTGATATGTACATTAAATAAATAAAGAATTGAAAGAATTGAATTATTATTATTATTGTTGTTATTATTGTTATTATTATTATTATTATTATTATTATTATTATTATTATTATTATTATTATTATTATTATTATTATTATTATTATTATTATTATTATTATTATTATTATTATTATTATTATTATTATTATTATTATTATTATTATTATTATTATTATTATTATTATTATTATTATTATTATTATTATTATTATTATTATTATTATTATTATTATTATTATTAATTGAAGTTCAAAATATACATGCAACAAACTGTACTGATATGTACTGTGTATTTTAAAAATCTGAACAAAACTGTTGGGCAGTTGAAATTGTCATCTACTTTGGAAATTTGAATATAATATATAAACGTAATTACATTGTATTAAGTGCATATGAATGTAGTGATATTATTTGGTTATGGTAGTAAAAATACATTTCCTAATCTTACAGTATGGTTGTCAGCAATTTTTTTCCCAATCAGAAACTCAAGATAATATTTTCAACTCTTGCAAATATTTTTTCTATTTTATTTCTTTCAGAAAGATACCACTTTAATGCACTTTTTTATTGTAATGCTTCATTGCAAAAATATTATTTAAATAATTATTAAAAGAAAGACTATAAATCTTACTTCTTTTCTTTCAGGTAATTAATCTTATTAAATTAAAAAAAATTGACAATTGTGTTCTGAATATTTTATTTTAATGCAACCATTCGTGGAGTACTCATTGATATTTTTTTTAATTTTTAATATGGGTGCTAAGACTATTTTTAATATACTTACTCTTAGAATCAGTAACTGTGATTTAAAAAAATTATTAACAAACCTTATGTTAGATTGTTCAACACGTATAGGCAATTAATTGTGAGCATTCCATTATAAAAATTATCAAAAATAAAATATGTGCCATATTAATGTAGACAGAATATTAAAATATGAATTTTAACTGAAAGGAGTTTATTTACAAAATGTTTAATTTATTGATTTCATAATTACAAAATTAAAAATAATTTATTTTGTATTTAATTTGACACTTAGATCATTTTCAATTGCTATTCATATAAGATTTTGTTGCAAAATCATTCACAAATACATCTTCATAAATAAAAAGTAATTCTTTTCCCTCAGTTTTAGAGCCATCTATTGTAAACTTAAGTAATTAATGGATAACAGATGGTATAGTCTTGCAATTTTCCCCACCAGCTGATCTTTTGCTTTGCTTTTATATGATATTACTGTTGATATAAATTTAAATTTTTATTAGCAATTGTCCATATTTATTCAGATACTGTCCATCATTATTTTTTAAACCATAAATTAAATTCATAGACATACAATATTTTTAAGTGCAGAGAAACAGTCTACAGTATATTATATAATTAATGGACATATATTAAATATATTTTGTTATTCATTCTGCACAGTTCATAAATATATTAAGTAATCTCAATAATATCAAATATTCTTTTTAATTCATAGACATAAAGATACAATAAATGACAAATGTGCTTAATTTTAAAAAAAAAATTACATATATTAATGTTTAATTGAGTTTTAAAATTTATATCTGTGCTACAGACAATTTCTAATTTAACAAATGATTAGTAATAATAATTACTATATTTATCTAACATGGATGGTGTCAAAGATGTGGATTGAGTAAGTTTATCACTTGTATCTGCACAGTTCATTATAGAGTGGAAGTCTGTGGAAATAAAGATAATGATTTGCAGTTCAGCTGCGGTAATTTTCATATTATATAAATCTATCTCACAAAACAAACAGATAATGTTGAAATAGAATCTTGTTAACCTCATTACATATTTATAATCTAATTTTAATGTGTAAAAAATATAGAATTTGATACAAATTACAGCAACTTGTAAGCATTGCCTAGCATGTAACTAATATCCAAAACTCTTAAAATACTAACTGTATGAACAAAAATGTGATCACATGTTATAATGAAAAAAAAGTTTTATTTTTAATAGAAAAATATATAATAAAGATCAGAATTGTTCAAGCAGTTGATTATTGAAAAAGAATAAAAAATGTTCTAATGTTTTTAAGCTGTGGTGTTGAGGAAGATTTTTGAGAGTTTTGTAAATAGCAGGTAAAGAAAACATATGATGACATGATTAGATTTAGAGCTGAATCAAATGATTAAGTTAAAATAGACCTACTTTGTTCATATTGAAATTGATTTAATTCATTAAAATATAATTCAATGTTTGGAAAGATTGTTGGCAAATAAAAAATATAGATGATAGCTATGATGTGGATTAGCTTCATTATCACCATAATAAATTTATTTTTAGGGCATCTGAGAAACAAATAAATGATAGATTATTCTGGAAAAGTACTGTTCATATAAAAAACAGAAGTTGAAGCTGATTTTCACACTTAATAATTATTATTATAAAACGTTTGTTTACCAATATCCTAACTAAATAAACCAATCCATTCCATAATAGCTTGGATACTTGATTATCTTTTTAAAAAGAAAGCATTTAAAGAATATAAACATTTATAATTTTAATTTAAATAGTAGTATTTATATATTCGGCTATTTGCATCATCTAATATTAAATACTGAATAACTTCATAAAAAATTTAAACTTTATTTACATTTTTCAATTACATTCAACTGTTTATTAATGACACACAAATTAGTATAGGAACACAAAGTTTCTAGTGGTATTATTTTTGCTCTTGTTCAGGTGTTGCTGACCTGACTCGTGATGACTTTAGCATAGAATTTAAACCTGGATCTTTATCTGTAAGAACAAGTATCTGAAATATTTTTTAATATACCAAAATAATATGAAAAAAATCTTGGAAGTTTGTAACAATTCCTTAACAATAACTTTATTTTGGACTTTTTAAAATCTGTCAGTTATGTATCTTTTGATTTATACTGTGTAAAATAGCTATGATTTTTGTGAAAAGTGCAATCTTTTCTAATAAAAACATTAAATGTAGTCAAGCGTTGGTGGTCAAGAAGTCAGCACAGCCAGCTTACAAGAAGTTGTTCCGGGTTAATGGGTACACTTCCTGGCCGATGCTATGACACATGAAAAAAAAAGACATTAAACATATTTACTCCAAACTTCATTCTAGCCTCATCTAATTACATCATAATAGCATCGAAATTAATGTCTCAATGGATGTCACTTAAGTATATATACATTATTTGAAAAAAATAAAGCAACAACTTTTTTTTAAAAAAGTAAACTAAAATATTACTTTTATAATGTAATTTGATTAGCACTGTTTATTTTGCTCAGCAGTAAATCTGTGCAAAGAATAATGCATGGATTTTGGTTTGGGAACAAATGCTTTTGTTTGTAAATGTAGTATTAATTGTACAAAATAAAATGCAATGAAATATTATCTAACATAAATTGTTATAAAACCACTAAACACCACATGATCATCATTTATTATGCTTGCTATAACTGTTATTAAAACAGACAAAACTCTTCATACAGTAGTCCAAAAGACACCAAATTTTTTGGGTATTGAACTCAGTTCAGACCTATATGGCTATATAAGCTAATGAGCTTAGATTGAAAATACTATTGTTTTTAATTTTCTTCTCATAGTTTTGTAGTTAAGTAGAGATAAAAGGTGGCTGCTGGAGGGTTGCATTAGAGCCTGAGATCTAGGTATTAGGCTCTCAAATCCAAGGTTCCTCACTGATAAAGGCCATAGGCCACAAACTAGTCTGGAGATATTGGATGAATAGACACTAGATAGGGATTTTATGCACAAACCTTCTGGCATCCATTGATTACTCTGGCTTGCACTGAGTGGCTCTGCTGTATGGAGAGTTTTGCCTATTTTTCTAAACTGTTATTGCGACAAATTTGAAGACTGTACTAAAATATTATCAATAAAAACTTCAAACAAAATAAAAGAAACCTCAGAATTGTTGGCAATCACAATTTTGCTTCATAGTTTTGCAGATGACTATGAAGATTAAAATTATTTTTGTATAACATGTATTAAAAAATTTCTAAATTGTGATGGGTGAACTAAGCTTTGATCATATTGTAAGTAACCTTATATTAAATTAAGCCATATTATGTCATGATTACAATTTTTATATAGATTTGCATTTTTTCATTGGCTAAATCAAATTATTATCAATAAATATGTTACCCTTAGAACGATTTGGATTATACATTGAGATTTTATAACTGATATAAAACATATGTTACATACTACAGAAAAAATATTAATGACATTGTTAATAATGTAATACTCAGAAATGTATTTTTATATGAAGATAACATTCAATAGTGTTATTTATTAAATTATAAAAAAGAAAAAAAAGCATTAATTAAAATTAATTTAAAAAGCAAGAGATTTTTAAGAAATTAAATTGTTTACAGAAATCAAAGAGAATTAATTAATATAATAATTAGTAAACAGCTATAAAATAATTTTATAAAGATTTAATATTCTATAGATCCAGAAATTAGGAAAGGAACTAGGTAATGTTTCAGAAGGAACAATTAGAGATTAAAAACACTAATATATTACTGGCGTACTAAAGATTAACTAATCAGTTCTTTATATGGTATCAGGCTATTTCAAAAACTCAAAAATTAGGACATTTATTTGTGCAGATCACACAAATATTACTTTATTTTATATGTGCATTTGAACTATCATGTTTAATATTAATAAGTAACTTATTAATAAAATAAGCATTGAAAAAGTAAAAAGAAAAGAGGAAGTTTGATTTTTTGATATGTAACTTGTTGTATGTTGTAATTATTAGTTCTTATTCTGATTTAAAAATTAAGAATTGAGTTTAGCATATTGTTAGAAGATATGAAAATAGATAAACAGTTGAAGCCTTAAATTGAATTATATAATTTTTAAGACGATGAAAATGGATAGATGAAATAAGACACCTTACTAAAGTAATAGTCAGAAGATAAATTAGAGATCAGATAAATTGAATTAAATTTAGAAATAATTTTATTTATCAGTGAAATAATCAATAGTGAGATCTTGTAAATAGTTATGCATGGAATTACTGTTAGAAACAATTTGTTTCATTTATTGTTTAATTAAGAAATCTATCCATCGTAGACCCTAAAACATGCCTGTTTTTACAAATGCATGTAACAGTGTAATATATAAAAAATAATTGCTCAAGGTTGTTTATATTCTCCATGAATAATGTCAGCTATATGCTACTTAAAGTCAATAATCTAATTTGGCCTTCTTCCATATTGACTAGCTGTAAATTTTGATAAATCGACAGGGCTACCAATGAGCGTGTAGTTTTGATCTTTCTTGTTCTTTGAATATCAGATTATAATTCCCTTTCCCTCCCATCATCATTCAAAAATATTGCACAGTAATAAAATTATCTTATTATATTAAATTTCTTACTGTCACCAACACTTTTTTTTTAGCTGTTCACTTTATAATAACATTTTTTATGTGAAGTCATTCTTTATAATGAGATTGTTTTTTTTTTACTCTAGAATTTGCCTCAAGCTTATTGTGATGAAACTAAACGTCATTATGTGACTCATAGTTTTTTTATCCTTTATTAATTTTTATATTATGCAAAAATATGTTTAATGTAAAAAAAATAATAAAAAAAAACGAAAGTGATAAAACGTTGTTAGCTACAAATCAGTGAAGTGAGTAAAATGTCCTCTACTAATTAGGAATTTATAGTCTTTAATATATAAGCCACTGCTAAATATCTTAATTGGTATTCACACTAAAGCATTTATATTAAATTATTACAATCTGATTTCTACAGGTTTTAAACTTCTGTACTCAGAACTTAGATACCATCCATTTCAGACAAGTATATTAATGATTATTATTATTAAACATTTATTGTGTTAGATATTTGTTAATAAAGATTAAATATAGAGGATTTGAACCCAGACTTTCAAACTTCCTTCAGCTATATTTATATTTCAACTGCAGGGATATAAAGTATACCTGTACTTAAATAATAAAGATTAAGAGTTGGGAGGTAGGGAGGCAAGAGAGGATTTATTCATATTTTAAACTCTCCCCCCCCCCCAAGTATTTGTATATGTAGATTTTACTTATTTTCTCTATTGTGCAGTGCTATCCCTTAAATCGTGGTTATATTAATTTTTGTTTAATTTTATGAAACTTTTTTAGTGTAAGGAGTTGTTATTATTATTATTATTATTATTATTATTATTATTATTATTATTATTATTATTATTATTAGGATTATTATTATTATTATTATTATTATTATTATTATTATTATTATTATTATTATTATTATTATTATGATGATGATGATGATGATGATGATGATGATGATGATATGAATAGCGTTAACGCTAATATAAGAAAAGATTATATTCTATTAAATATTTAAATAAATAATTTGCTGATCATTACTTTCGACCGGGGAGGGGATCATAATCATAGCATTTACCTTGTCAGTCCAACTGGTGTTATTGAAGAAAACATGATCTTGATATTATTATTATTATTTTGCTTTCCGTTATTTAGTATACTCTTTTATTATTATTGACATTATTTTTAATTCACTTTTAAATGCACAGCAGAATAATTTTGCAATTAAAAAAATGTTAAAACAATAAATCTCATACACAAAATGATAAATAAAAACAAGAAAATTTATAAATTAAGATTTTGTTTTTCGTTTTTTTTTCCGAAAATACAGGAAAGCGAATTCCAAATCTTGTAAAGAGTAAAGGTTACAAGATTAAATCTTGGCCTTATAAGAAAAGTGTTTTGAACTTTGATCAAGTCTGTTTAAAGGTATCTTCAGGAATTAATCAACTAATGGCAATCTACAAAGACAAGGCTTTTATAGAGATTGCTTCTGAATTAATACGGTATTGAAAAAAATGAAGTATCATTAAATTGATATCTATACTTATATTTTTGCACTCTTTTTTTCATTTAAAATACAATATTTGCTAGGTAATAAAATTGTAAGTCAGTAAGTAATATAGCTAAACGTACTAAACTTATTTAAGAGTTATTTGTCATATATAAATAAAACTTTAATTGAATAGTCTATTGCAGGGAAAAGATCCTCCAAAAGCTTTTTTATATTTAGAAGAATGAAGAAAAAGTCATCACTCATTACTCATAGAAGTGAGAGTTTGAACAATTTTTCATTGTTCTTTTACTATCTCGCTAATAATAATTAGAAACCAATTTACTGACCAATATCAGATAGTTATCTGGTTGTCTAATACTATAGTATATAAATAATGTTTGATCAAATCATCTTCACATAATGTGTGGAAAATGTTTAAACAACTCAAAATTTACAAACATTTAATGTTTTTTTTAAGATTTTAAAAGAATCTATACTTGGTGTCTTACTTCATCTATACAAGAGAAATATTGTTTTATACATTTATCTCTGTGGGTGCTTAGTTTATAAGGTATGAAATTAATTTTGACTAGTAATTATATCTTATGTGTTTGTTCATTATCATATTTAAGTCATCACAAATAATCCTATTTAATTTATAATCTGATTCTAAAATACTACACCTCAATGTAATAAGTTACAGTAAATAGCATATATATATATATTATTTTATTTTTCATTTTCATTTTCATTCAAATGTTAAAGGTTGAAAATTAAATGTACGTCATTAATATTTAATTTTCGTCAATAATTAAAAAATAAATAAAAGCATGTTTAAAAGAATTTATAACTCATTCTATGATATGCCTACCTAAAAAAAAATTATTTACTTTTTTTTGTTTAATTTTCAGCTTTCGTAATTAATATTGCTGCTCTGTTAACTTATACATTATTATAATAAATAAACAAAATTAAAAACGTGTAGAGCGCTTCAAAGAGAAGCTATAAAGAGTGCAAAAATATTAAACTAGCCTTTCGAGGCAGGTTGCCTCATATTCATAGCGATATTGAGTATTATTCTTAATAAATAATAAAATTAATCAGTTTCTTCTTTAACCTTTACTGAAAATGTTAATATTGAATCTACTTTATAACTTGGTACATATTTATTGTATTGGTCATGGCAAGTAAATAAATTGTAATAAACTTTCTAATAAAGTATTTTATAAATTAAAGTATGGTTTTTTTGAGAGAGATTTTATTTGCTTTATAAAAAGTATCTCAAAGATACATAAAGATATCCTGGGCAGTTTAGCCAGTTGGTAGATCAATAAACATGAAATTGGAAAATAGTCTCTGTGTGATTTGGCATAGTTAATAGAGCATTTGACTTGGGATTGGGAGGTATATCCTGTGTGTTTTAGACACAGTTATTAGAGAATTTGACTTGGGATTGGAGATATACCTTGTGTGGTTTGGCATAGTTGAGATAGCATTTGACTTGGGATTGGGAGGTATAACCTATTTGAAATGGAACAGTTGATATACCATTTGACTTGGGATTGGAAAGGTATTATGTGTGTTTTGGAACTGTTGGTAGTGAATTAAACTTGGGATTGGGAGGTGTACCCTGTGTGGTTTAGCATAGTTGATAGAGCATTTGATTTGGGATTGGGAGGGATACTCTATGTGGCTTGAAACAGTTGACAGAGTATTTGCCTTGGGATTTGAAAGTATACCTTGTGTTGTTTGGCACAGTTGATAGAGCATTAAACTTGGGATTGGGAGATATACCCTGTGTGGTTTGACACAGTTTATAGAGCATTGAACTTGGTATTGGGAGGTATAACCTGTGTTGTTTGGCATGACTTGAGATCATGTCTCAGGATTGATTCTGGCACTTGCATGTTTGGTACTCAAACATCTTATGAATTCTGAGCAATAAAGCTATATGCCCTTTTTTATCTTAAATTTACTCTTGGCAAGTGCAATATTTATTGCTTTCATCAAAAAGATACGGTTAAGGTTGGAATACAATGATAAACTACAATTAGGCAAGTAGTTGTGAAGGTATTTTAAAAAAATTAGTCACTAGAAAAGAATTTAAAATTAGTTCTGCAAAATGATTAATAAAAAGTAAAAAAAAAAAAAACAGCATGTAATATATGTGGATCTTTTTGTATTTTTTGCTTTGAATATTTATCATAAATCTGATCTTCAGAGTTTTATTTATTGTCTTTTTATATATTGTTTGTCTTCTAAGGTTAGAATGACTACATTAGTATTAGACAGCTACTGCTAATAAATATTGGCTCCACTTAATAATAAATCCAACAAGGGCTCTATTATTATCATTTTTACTGTTACAATAAATAGATAGATTACTAGGTAGATAAATGGACAGATGGGAAGATAAATAATTGGATATAAAGCATATAGATAAATAAACAGATGAGTAAGTAATTATATAGGCAAATAGACACATGTTAAGGAGAGTAGATAACTAAATGAGTAAAAGGGCAGGTTATACAGGTGAGTGGATGATCTCATGATAAAAGTAAGAATGCAGTAGATACACTTATAAATAGAGGACAATAAAAAAATAGAGGAATAGATCATCAGCCAGACTAACAGACAGTTAAAAACAATATATAGATAGATGGATGGATGAATGGATGGTGGATGGATATATAGATAGATAGATGGATGATGGCTAAATGGATGGATGCATGAATTGATGATGGATAGATAGACAGCTGAAATGATGGATAATGGATAGATAGATAGATAGATAGATAGATAGATAGATAGATAGATAGATAGATAGATAGATAGATAGATAGATAGATAGATAGATAGATAGATAGATAGATAGATAGATAGATAGATAGATAGATAGATAGATGGATGGATATGTAGATATATAGATAGATAGATAGATAGATAGATAGATAGATAGATAGATAGATAGATAGATAGATAGATAGATAGATAGATAGATAGATAGATAAATAGATAGATAGATAGATAGATAGATAGATAGATAGATAGATAGATAGATAGATAGATAGATAAGGGCAAAAACTTTTGACAGCGATAATCAAAGCAATGATAGAGAAAAAAAACATTGTTCACAGGATTTGACAATATCAGGTGGTGAGGGTTTGAATGTTTCTTTTATTTTTATTGTTTACTCTAGATCAGGGATTCTAGATTAAGAGTAACTGATTATTAGTATAAAATTCGTGAACTAATTACCTAAAAAAACATTATGTATATATATATACAAAAACTTTTAAAATAAATCATAAAGCTTTTTGAAACAATAAACATATAGTATTTGTTTATACGACAGCAATACATATGAGTTGATGCTGTTAGCGTTAGTCTCTTATTAAACTATCTTTCCTGTCATCTCTACGAATTTTATTTCTAGTCAAAAGTATTATTTAAGTACAGAATGTCTAGAAAGAAAAATTTAAGTATGAAAAAAAATGATATTTTTTAAAGCCTCTTTGCCTTTTTATCAGATAGCTTGATGAGAGAGCAAGGAATAACTGAAAAAGAAAAAGATAAAGGGATAAAATGCAATAGTTCTTGAATTGACTAGATGCGGGATAATTGAATTGGATGATTAAAAAACTGAGATCGCTGCAATAGAATGAGTAACTAGATAATTATAATCAATACTAGAAATAAATTTTAAAATTTTTATAATTTTTAACTATTTAAAAAAATTATTTAATTCTTTATTTTTTTCAACTTTTGATAACTTCTCATTAATTACAATAGAAAATATTTAAAAATAAATCATTATTATTTTTTCTGTTAATGATATTTTTTTTTCCAATAGAGAATCCTTGAAATATTTTTATAATGAAGTTTTAAAATATATTAGTCAAATTTTATGTTATCAATATAAAAAATTTTCTATTTTTTAGAAATGCCAATTAAATACTTCTATTGAAATCGTAATTAGAACAATTTATACAAATACACGTAATAACATTTTAAAGATTAACTAGTTCTTAAACAATTATAAAAATTATGTTTTATATTTGTGCTTATCTTCCTTATTTAGTGATAACCCATAATAGTTCTACAACTACTAATAAAATATGGTTTAATAATATTTTGAAATGCATTTAGAAGTTCCCCTCTTTTCTTCCAATGCGTAAGCTTGTGGTTAAGACCTGTAGAGGTCCTTACCATCGCATTTTTAACCGCACAAGCTTTAGGCTTATTGCCTTAGTAAATATTATTTAAATAAATTTAATAATGCAAACCGGATATAGTAGAAATCAAACCAAGTACAATTCTATTTTCTTATCTTAATTCTACATTAGATAGTAAAAAACATTAATCGAATCTAACAATAGTACTGTGTAACCATAAAATAATTTATGATTACATGCTCGCAACATGTTACATACTTCGGCTGTAAAGTGGTTGTGATTGCTTTTAACAGAAGTCGTTAAAATATCTAATTTGTGAAACAATTTCAGAACTGTATAGATGTTTTTAGTGACTCAAGGTTGCTCATTAGCTTTATTATCAGACTAATAAATATAGTCATTAAATATATACAATGCAAAGTAATTCCAAATTATTAAAAGTTTCATTATTAAATATGCGAAGTCCTTTGCTTATCCAATGTATAGCCAACTTTATTAAGTCATTATTAAAAAGTGGCAGCCCAAATATTTATTGTAAACTAGGTCTTAATTATATATATTCACTTTGGTTACCAGCCTGGAATTCCAGAGATATGGACTATATTTTAAGATTTTATATTTTATTTTGAGAAATCCACACGTTATAGCAGAAAATAATTATATGAACTGATGAAAGTGGAAAACATAAAACAATGATAATAAACATAATAAACAAAAATAATTATAACAGTAATTGATAAACAAAAATGTTGTTAGTAAACACAATAGACAACAGAAACAATTATAACAGTGATTGATAAACACAAAATTAAAATAAACACAATAAACAATGTAAACAATTATAAAAGTAATTGATAAATTCAAAATGATGATGATAAGCATAATAAACAATAAAACATAACAATAATTGAAACACTAGCTGTAGAAATATAAGAATAATGTACAAAATTAAAATCCTCAAGCAAATAAATCTTTCCTTTAACTAAAGGGAATGGCATTCCTAATTAATAAAATGCATTATTTGAATTATTCCATGCTGCAACTTGTATTTAAGTGTGTCAAGTATATTACTTTTAAAAAATAATCTATTTTTTTTTTTGGATGATTATGATCATAAGAATAAATTAATAAAAACAATTGTTAATTAATTATAGTAGATGAAAGAATGTATTCTATTGAAAATGTTTTTACTATTACGAGAGTAAGGATGGATTGAATTTGTAAAAAAAAAATGTTTAACATTAAGATTGTAAGTTTATATGTCATTTCCATTTCTTTTATTATTTTTTTTCTTGACTTTTACTACTGATTAACTATTCTCATTAATAAAAATTAAAATTATATATATTTTTTTAAAAAAATCAATTTCCAATTTGTTTCAAATTATTGGTAAACCGAAAGTATAGTAGTACTGTTCTTACTGACTACAAGCTAAAATCACATATAATAAAAGTTTCCTAAAAAATAAAATAAATACTGCCATTACAAAACTCAACTGACAATTGATTAAATACTACATAAGTTCTAATGTTGTAACAGTATATTGTAAATAACCAACTTATAAACAACCCAGTTTATCATCCACTATTGGTTGGTAAATGGATATCTAGATATTCTTAACTAAAGGACATAAGCATAAAAAATATTCAAACTCTCACTACCTGACAAATAGAAAGTTTAGTGAGTTTAGCAATCTCTTTAACTGTTTCTTTATGCGAGAGATTGGAAAGTCTTTGTGCTGCAGTGGGTTATTTAAAGGCTGTTTAATTTATATTGGACAGTAAGTTGAATCTTTATATATGTAACCATTTTATATTATTGGTTATCATTTAGTACATTTTAAAATATTAAACTCACATTTTTACGACTTCTACACACACACAGACTCACACACACATAGATAGATAGATAGATAGATAGATAGATAGATAGATAGATAGATAGATAGATAGATAGATAGATAGATAGATAGATAGATAGATAGATAGATAGATAGATAGATAGATAGATAGATAGATAGATAGATAGATAGATAGATAGATAGATAGATAGATAGATAGATAGATAGATAGATAGATAGATAGATAGATAGATAGATAGATAGATAGATAGATAGATAGATAGATAGATAGATAGATAGATAGATAGATAGATAGATAGATAGATAGATAGATAGATAGATAGATAGATAGATAGATAGATAGATATAAGAAAATATCTTTTATCAGATTATTAATACAGATGGAAACATAATGGATAAAATTAATCATAGAATTAAACTTGTTTGGAGTGCTTTTGGTAGAAATAACTTGATACTAAAAGGAAATATGCCTATGTGTTTTAAAAGAAAGGTTTTTAATAAATGTGTTTTACTAGTTCTTACTTATGGATCTGATTTTTGGACACTTAATAGAAGGACAATACAGAGACTTCAGACCATTCAAAGAACCATGGAGAGATGCATGTTAGGAATAACAAGAAGAGATTAAAAACACAATATATGGGTAAGGGAAAAAACAGGTGTCATTAACATCTTGAAAAAATTAAAAGACTGAAGTGAAATTGGGCTGGACATATTGCTAGAAGAGATGATAATAGATGGACAACTGACATTTTAAACTGGATTCCAAGAGATTGTAAAAGACCCAGAAAATGACCATATGTGAGATGGGTGGATAAAATAAGAAAGTGTGCAAGAGTGATGTGGAGAAGAGAAGTTAAAGATCAGAGATGGTTTGAACTTTGAGTGACCTTCATCCTGCAGTGGATATATAATGGTTGATGATGATGATGATGATGATGACATATAAGGAATGTACCAGTATACTCCCTATATTACATATCTGTAATACAAGCTTGAAACAAGTCATGAGATATATGACTTGCTTTATTGATTATATATATATATATATATATATATATATATATATATATATATATATATATATATATATATCAATTTCAGTAAAATTTATTAAATAAACTCCTATAATAAGTATAGAGTTGTAATGTTTAATATCATAGAATATTTATTTTGAATATATTTTTATACTGAAAGATATGCTGAGCTTATCAATTCTAATAGATTTTGAATAAACTAAAATGCACTAAGCCAAATAGAAAATTCATAGAAGAAGAATAACATGTTATCGGGCATATTAACATACAAATGCAAAATTATTACAAATAAACATTGAAGTGGACATAAAATTATAAATGTGTATTAAATTAAACATTTTTCATGGATTAATTATGATGTAAACAAATGAGTGAGTGGAATATTCCATTTAATAACTAATAAAATATATTCAGCAATAGCCTTAAATTAATATTTTGTTAACCTTCATTCTCCTACTATGGTGGTTCATTTTAAGTAATCATATTTATTTGAATGATTATTAATATGATTTACTTGTGATAATATGCCAATAATACTTTCAACTCTTTAATAATCTCTTTCATTTAAACATTCCCTAAGAAAATAGTATTGCATTAAATTTTATAGCTTAATTATTGCCCATTACAACTAAATTAATATGGTTCTATTAATTATCGAGTTGAAAGATTTATTTAATGTTTGATATGATTTTACAATGGCTGGTAAGTATTATTAGCTCAGTTAATAACCTATGTTCCCAGCTAATTTATTTAAGTTACACAAAATTATCTATTCATATTGGTCACCTTTGTTAATGTTCTACGAAATGTTAATAAGGAAAATAAAATAAATATATTCTGATTTAAATTTTGTATTTTATACTTGTATTCAGGGAGGCATGATACAAAAGGTATTATTATTATGATTATATAATTGCATTTAAGCACATTTGCTCCAAATAAGTATGATTTTAATCTGATATAATCAGATCACTACATTAAGCATCTATTATATAATTTGGGCTTTATTAATCAAATATGATGATCATTATATTATCACCATTCAAAATGTTGCTAACATGAGCCATCCTCTTGCTTCTTGGGTTTGTCATTCGATGATATTATTGATATTTTAAATATATTTGAAGAAATCCCTTCCTCCCTCATTTGTCACTGTATTGGAACACCAACGGTTGACCTGGCTTTCTCAATGTTTCATGGATCATTTTTAGGACATTAAGAACTTATTGAATACAAGCCACCCTTCTACTTCTTGAATCACCAACAAGCCATTTTATTTCATATTCATTTGTAATGTGTTAGTACTGTTTATTTCTTAGTTCAAATAAAGGCCCGCTCTTTTGCTTTATAAATCATAATGAATTGATTTCATTAAAATCAAACAATTTTATATTTATCGATAATTTATATAATTTTCTTTATTAAGTATTAAAGTTATACCCTACATATTTATCAGCTGTTCATGAATTAATTTATGGATGTGTGGAAAATAATTCTCACCTCCTTCTTACATAAAATTAGAATCATATTTTCTTTTCCAAATAAAATATCAAATAACAAGTAATGTATGTAATTTGTTTAGTACAAATGCCATAGGTATCATTATTTACACTTGTCTACATTGTCAGGGCATAGATAAATATATTTCTTAAATAATTATGTATTAATTATTGGCATATGAATACAACTGCTATTATTTATTGTACATTGTAATGCATGCTCCAAAGACTAGAGATTATTTATAATACTCATAAAAATTTGAACAAATATTTGCTTATTATTAAATATTTTATGTACTTACTTGGTTTGATTGTTTATTATTTATTGATTAGTTTTAAATATTCATGCTCACTGTTTGTATTGGCAACCCAAATATACATATGTGAATTTATTCAGAAATATTTGCAGTTGTTTTATCATACATTAATTAGAGTCAGATAAGTGGTCTCCATAATCATCACATCCATTGAGCTAGTTCATGGCACATAGTCTCATGTGCTGAAAATATGTGTTGTCCATTAGGTTTTGATATGAGCTTGTGAATTGGGTTCAAATTCAATTTGGTCTTTGATATAATTCTTTTGTTTGACTGGGTTTGAAGTCCAATTTCATGGGTTCAGGTCATGTTAGATGGAGAATATATTTAACTGGTACCCTATGTGCTTACATGCATGCCAAGTAGATACATATATGTTAAAATTAATCATATTTTTATTATTAGTTTATGACAGTTCAAATATGTTTATTTTATATTTTACAAGTACATCAGTGTGCAGATTTCTAGGTGTGTTTTATGTAAATATGTTGAATTATTTGTAAATCATAATGTGATAGCTTTTTTTTATCAATCAAAATCAGAATGCTGAATTTCTATTTATAGCATATTCAACATACCTTAATTTTATTTTGTTTCTAATTAATAAATTTATATTTCATTGATAAAATTATTCCAGTGAATTCACTCAATCCTAAAATAGTTTTAGAATATTGTACATTTGTATTATATTTCTTCTTCACAGTAACAGTTATAGAGCTTTTGTTCACTGATCTGGATTCATGCATAAGGGTCTGCTATATAAACGAGGTTTATGTTTAGTGTTATGGACATCCAGATGATGATGATCCTGATTGGCACAAAAGGGATATCCTTTAAAATCCATGCATTACATTTCATTTTATTTATTATTTCTTTAACAAATTTAGTTTGTTGGCCAGTACATTAATGGTACTAAGTGGCTAGAACATTGATGATGGTCAGGATATTTTAGGGTCCCAGCAGTATTGTTATATTCTGATGGATTAACACCTTTAAATATGTGCATCCAAATTATTATATTATATTGCTGCCCTAAGTTTGATAAGGGCTAAAATAATTAGCCTGGTCTATCATAGACCTATTTCAAATCTAGTCACAAGATTGACTGTTGATTTAGTTTTATTGTTGATCATTCATGATAGTGAATGATTATTACTTTTGTGTAATTCTGGTGAATTTATAGTGCTTTTTGCTGATCTCTCATGCCTTTATATATTTAATTGGGGTTGATAATGATGAGTGCCTTCACCCCAGGTTCATCACAAGACATCATACCATTACAATATATATAATAAATAAAGTTTGATATCTGTATTCATTTCACAATATATGCAATATACAAATCAATATATATATATATATCAAAATACAGTACAATTTATATAAATTATATTCTTTTAGAAGTACTTTCGACTATACACTTTGTAGTCTTTATCAACTATATAACATTGAATAATCAAAACGAGACAACCCTTAACAATACCCATAGTTCAATTCAGATTTCCCACAATTCTGTTATCTTAACATTTGATGACTGGCGATTCATTAACATTTGACGATTTCTTGAAATCAACATAGCCTCTTTTATTTTACGTTTATTATGACAACGTTCAATTTGAATAATTTTCATATTTTTATAATCAAATTTAAATCCATATTGACAAAGATCATAAATAGATTGCTTAATAATTCTAAAATTCAAAATTCAAAGTTTAATCAAAATTCTATTATATATAGATTGATATGTGGATGCGGCGTACAATACATTGGTGAATCTAAGTGTACATTTGAGAAGAGAATAAAAGAACATATGCTTTTATATAATAGAATTGAAAAAGAGAATCAATATGGAACAGATGTAAATAAACCTTCATCATCTGTTATATTTGATCATAATAAATCTTGTCAATATGGATTTAAATTTGATTATAAAAATATGAAAATTATTCAAATTGAACATTGTCATAATAAACGTAAAATAAAAGAGGCTATGTTGATTTCAAGAAATCGTCAAATGTTAATGAATCACCAGTCATCAAATGTTAAGATAACAGAACTGTGGGAAATCTGAATTGAACTATGGGTATTGTTAAGGGTTGTCTCATTTTGATTATTCAACGTTATATAGTTGATAAAGACTACAAAGTATATAGTCGAAAGTACTTCTAAAAGAATATAATTTATATAAATTGTACTGTATTTTGATATATATATTGATTTTATATATTATATATATATATATATATATATATATATATATATATATATATATCATTCTGACTAATTGTAAATAATTATTATGCTCTACCCTGACACTCAGATATCACATCACTTAAAAAATAAATCACCAGATAATATTTAAACTATGTTCAACAGTAAATAAATTAGTCAAAAAAAAATTAAAAAAAAAACAAATATTCATTATAATCTTGAAATGATCAATAAAAAGCTTGAAAATTATGTAACATTTAATCACCTCAATGGTAGATTGAACACAAAAGGTCCATTTAATTCACAAGTCTGATTATTTTTTTTATTCCACATAAAAATCCATCCAAAAACCTTTTACCTTTTGATTTTGCCACTTTACCAGAGTGCTAAATCATAATGGACTAAAAATAATTATATGGATAGTTTCTAGATAGTTCATGTGACATTTAAACACTCAAGTTACAGATTAAACACAATAGTTTCAATTTATTAACAGAACCAATGAAGGGGATAATATTATTAATTTAAAATTTGGTCCATAAATATTTAGCTCTTATGTTTGTCACTCTACTACTGTCTTAAATCACACTAGAAAAAAATATTGTAGGTTAGTCTTCAGAAATATTATTTATAGTAAAGCTCCATTTTTTTAAACACACTCTTTAGAGAGACATCTAGAAAAATAAAAGACTCTAAATATGCTTTAATGGTTAAAGTAGATGTCTTCCATTGGAACATGCTACAACCTCCCATGTCTTTATATTATTAGTAGGGTTTAAAATGACTTTTGGTCAACAGTGGAGAAGATTGAGGTCTGTGTATTAAAGTTTAAGGACTTGCTATCTTAAAATAAACCGAATACTGATTGATTATATATGTGGGTGAGATAATGATTAGAACCAACTGATGAGTGCTGCTTCTGCACGAAATACATATATTGGAGATCATTAATTTTTTTACATGTATGTGGCCATGGGTATTGGTTGTATATAAGTAGGAATGGATGACTGAAGGGAACTTGAAAATATGGGTTCAAATTCTTTTAATAACAGCAAATTATTAAAAAGTGGCATCAGGTGGAGTATGTCCAAAATAATTTCAAATTAGAACTTCAGATTTTTTTCTTTTCATCATATAAATATATTTTAAATTTATTATAAAGTATATTAACATTATATTAACATTTTTTGACTTTATTTAACTATAAACATACTTTGAATTAAGTATAAAAAGTATGAAATAAGATTTTGGAATAAAATGCGCATTTGTTTAAATCCATTCTCATTACGTCTGAATTATAAAAATATAAAATATTAGCGTGAAAAAGCAAATTGGTATGTTTTATTAATGTATCCAATAGATTAGAAAAATTCTTTAAAAAATAAATTTGTTTACAGTATTATTTCAGACGTTATATCAAAATGACAAATTTAGTCAATTTTAATCACTGTTTAAGATAGATAATCTAAAACTCAATAAAATAAATCTCTCTTTTAAAATGTAAACAGTTTTAAATCTCCCTTGTTTTTATTGTTCATAATCACTGCAATGTTTACTCCATGTATTTATTACAACAATCATCTTTCTTTAATATTTTCTCAAAATAAAATATTACGAATATATATATATATTTCCTTTTATTAAAAAATGTAATTTTAACAATTAAGATTTAAAAAGAAAAATATCTCAAGAGGAAAAACATAATTAAAATTGTTCTTTTCTTTAAAAAAAAAATCAAAATATCTGTTGGTGATACATAAATAAAACTGACAAAAGAAAATGATTCATTGCTGTGAAAAATCAAATTATTTTTAATTTTTAAGTGTATACAAAAGAAAATCTCTTGTGATTAATAATGTTAACTAGTGAAAAATAGAACATAATTTCCTATCAAAATTAAATTTAATAAATAATTGAAAAAAATTCTATAAATACTCTATATAATATGGAAATTATTTAATAAAATTAATGATTTTTTTAAAAAAAAAATCCAAAATAAAAACGGAAAACTATAATTAAATGCAAACCTCAAGCTTAATATTAGCTATGCTTTGTTCAGTTTAGAACAATGGTAGAATATTGAATTTAAGAGCTAAAGAATTTTGGTGGAGAGGTCAGCGATCGCCGCTTTACAAGCAGTTGTCCCAGGTTAGCGGGTTCGCTTCCTGGCTAATGCTATGACACATAAAAAAAAAAAAAGTTTGGATTCGTCAAGCATTGGTGGCCTTGTGGTTAGCATAAATGCCTTCCAAGCAGCCGACCCGGGTTCGCTTTCCTGTCAACGTTTTGACACATGAAAAACAATTTTGGATTCAATCCCAATTGATGAACGTAAAAAAACATCATAATTTTGTCAGTTGGATAAAATTTCTGTACTCAGTCCATGCTAATATAATAAAATAATCAAATGATTTTATTCACATGAATTTTGAGCACCAGAAATGAACATTGACTTTAGAGGTTGACAACTATACCACTACAATAAACCACACGGGTCTGATGCTTGAATCTCACATATTTTTTGAGCTTAGCAATTAACTATAAGATTTATTTTTTATATATAAGCATCTGCAAGAATATAATGAGTTACATAAAAAAATTTGGAATACAGAAATAATAAAATATAAAAAAGAAAACATTTGCAAAAGACTAGAAAAGTTCTCTCTACACAATTTTGAATCTCTGAAATATCACAGGAAAATAGAATTAGAAATTAAGACATTGAACACTTAACACACATTGGGTGGTCATGTGATGTTTTGCATTCAAATACCATATTGAGCATGATAATTTCATTCAACTATCAAACTGAGATATATTTTGTTAACTTTAACTTAGATCACAATTGATTCAAGAACCATAGACTCATGAATCTGCCATTGTAAAGCTGCACTAAATCCCATAACAGAAGGTTTTTATAACAATAGATTACCAAATTAGGTAATATAGTAGATACCATAAAGGATGAAAAATAGGAAGAAAAGGTATAATAAATAAAAAAAAATCAATTTAATAGAATAGTGGGAAGAATCAAATTTGATAATATTCTGTCTTTATTTTATTAATTAAAATAATAATAAATTAGTTGTAGACTTAAATTAAAATATGTTCATTACATGATCATTGCTTTGTATTAATATAACTTATAATCAGTTGTTTGGGGGGAGTTGTGATGTTTGAATGGCAAGTTGAGTTCATAGTTTTAACCATGTAACAAAACCGGGTTTATTTTTTTAATTTAAAAATTTATTTACGAATTTCTGAATCCATCACTTTCAAATAGCAAGTAATTGACAGAAATAGTCAAGTGGGTTTTTTTTTTGCTTGATCACAATGTTCTTTTCCAAATTGTTGAAGTTTTTTTAATCTGATTTCCCAATTATCAAAACAAAGCATTGCAATATTAAAAACTCAATTATAGATATTCATTGATTAGTCAATTTGTCCATAAAATAGAGTATTTATAGAAAAAGAAAGTAGATAATATTTAACTAATGCAAGTTATTATATAGAAAATCTACATCTTAAATTAAGCCTCTATTTCCATCATGTTTTTTTCTAACCCATTACTTGTTTCTTTTAACTTACTATATGATAAACAAGAATAAGTCATCTTTGTATTATTTTTGCACCATCTACTACTTGTTACGTTGAGTAATTAAAGGTTACCAGAATTTAATCAATTTAAATATTTTAATTTTATTATATTAACTTATTAAACAAAAAAAAAGTTAACAGTGAATAGCAGATGTGTGAATCTTTAGCCAGATTATGATTTAGGGATGGACCAAAATTGCATTACCATGAGATAACATGTGATTACTCAAACTTGCAATAGATAATGCTAGAGTAATAGAAAGAGAAGAATGTTCTTATTTAATGATGTTTTTACACCTGTTATTTTAAACAAATTGGTTCAAAAGTTTTTTTTTTTAAAAAAAATGTTAATATTCCTAATTATAAAGTCAATCAGTGTTTTACAAAAGAGGCTTGGTTTAGTATTTACCAAGTTTAAAAGAAACCAGGTGTTATATGCAGTTTAACATAGTTAATAGAGTGATGAATTCTTATGCTAAGTATTTTGCATTGAGTTTTAATTGAAAAAAAAAATGAAGAAAAAACTCAATGTTGCCTCTGAATATGAGTGTTGGACTCAACTTTTACTTGATTTCCTAAATAACTGATACTATTATTATTTATAATTGCAAAGTGGAAATAACTATCTCCCATGGAGTTATGTAGCATTAAGATTTTTGTAGCATCAAAAACCATTTAAGAAATAAAATGATACCAATCTATGTCCAGACTCTGTTGATATATAAGCTTAGCTTTTGACTTAGTATTATTCTATCCTTTCATTGGTTTTGATGCTACATAACTCTATAAGAGGTAGTTATTTACACTTTGTAATTACAGATATTTAGAAATTATATTTATTTATTTATTATTGTTATTTATTTAAAGAAATCAGTTTGAGGTTTTAAAACAAATGTGCTTACAATATAGGGAACATTATATATTGAATTATAATTTTTAAATATTTACTATCTGTTTGTTGTGAAGTCATATTAAACTTACCCTCAATACAATACAAATGTCCAATAAAACAACAATAACATAAATAAATAGCCAATGGCATAAATGGAGCAGTATAGTAAGATGGAGCACTGGCTATAAAATTGAGAATCATTTGAGAGATTAAAAAAAAAAAAAGCAAGCACAAATGTTACTGAATAATATTCAGAACAGATCTTGAATTTCTCATAAATTTCTGAGGTATAAAACTTTCAAATTAGCCTTTTCTTTTCATGTTTATGGGCTGACATGTTTATAGAATGGCAGATTTGAAGCTTAAGGTTCATAGATTGTTAGATAGCTCTACCACTTTCAGTGATCGAAATTCTTATATACTCTTAAGCAATAAAGCCAGTCAAGTAAGTTATAATAGAATCTAAAAATAAATTATATATCATATGACTTAATTTAATAAGCTTGTAATGATAAAACTAAATAGTGTGCAATAATATTCTCTAACAAACTTTATCAATAAATGCCCAAAGAGAGAGCATTTAAAAATCTCTATCTTGAAATTATCCTTATCCTCAGACCAGTTTCATGCTATTGGAAATCCTCCATGAGGTGCTAGGATATTTCAGACACCAGATCCAAAAAACCAATTCAAAGCCAGCACTTATCTGATAGTTAACGTTTAAGTTTCAGTCAGGAAAGTTATTTTATTTATTTAGAACAGCATTTTATAGTCTAGAATTATTCTGATAGTAATGCATGTTTTCCACTATTTACAGAAATATCCAAGTATGCTTATATTTGATACAGTAAATAGTATTGAGTTTTTCATGAGACAACCCATCATGGCTGGAAATTCTATGTTTACTGGAACAAGTTGTGGTGTTTTTTTCCATCTATGATTTTTATGGGCAAGAGCTTCATATTTTACAATATTATAAGGAGGCAAATTCTTAAGAACTGTTGAAAGTAAATTACTGTTAATAGATTTAATAAACGTTTTGATAATTTTTTAATTGTATTTTTTCTATTTATTAGATGTAAAGCATTTTTGATCAGCAAAACGTATTTCCATAACACAACACAGTATATAAAGAATGGGATGCTTTTAATCAAAATTTTAAATATTTTATTTTTTTACTCCAAAATATTCAGTTAATATAACATAATATTACATTGTTATTCTAAATAAAATAGAAGAGCTTCATTGTGTAGTTAGCATACTATGCCCATAACCTGAATTCAAATCTAGGCTGAATAAAACTTGATTTTTTTAATCAGGATTTAAACAGGGTTGGAACTTTCCTTTCAGATAACTGTACCAAATGGTATTTAGTTATTATTGCTTAGATGACGAGTTACAATAAAGAGTAATGCCTTCTTGTTCACTTTTCTTTGGGGATGAGAACACTTTTGGAACAATCATTATTCTGCAGTTGCCTATTTAATAGGAGTTTTACTTTTTTGATAAAATATTTAATCTAAATATTTATTTATGACCATTGTAATAATTCTTTAATTTTTAATAAATTAAATTTTAGTTTAAATTTTATTGGTCATCGCAATTGAAAATGTGCAGCAATCACATGTGTATCTGAAAATACATTCATTACTAGGATGCATTGAAATGCAAAAATTAATTTATAAACACTGCAAGCATTTTTTGTTATATTTATATAGTAAAAAATACATGACTTTTATTTATTTTTAGTTACAATCTAGAAATAATTAAAGAAAAATATAAAAATAAAAAAGATATGGTCAAAAACTTGCAATATTAGTCATTTACATCTGAGAGATATATTTATTATAAATATATCGTAAAACGTAAAAAAAAAGTAAAAACACTATAAATTAATCTTTATTATATTTAAATAATAAAATACATGCTTTTTAAATTTATTTTTAATTACAGTCTAGAAATTATTTTCACAACTATACTAACACTGACTTCAGAGTTTGCATTACCTCTCAGATACAATTTACTACCTAGTAACACATACTTTTATAAATCATGTTGTAACCAAACTGATATAATTAAACATCATGGTTTAACAATTATGTAAAAATGCACCACTAATTACAACTTTGAACTTGTGCATTTAATAAAATAGCTTGTTTTTATCACTCAGATTAGCCATAACCTCTGACATTTTAAGAAAAGTATAGAAGGGTAAACAATTTATCTAGTTATTAGTTGGTAAAATTTCAGGGCAGTAAAACAAGTTGAATGTAATTATCAGACAGGATACAATATAATACATGCAATAAACTGTTGAAAGTAGTTACAACTGTTAATCATAAGAGGAAGCATGTATAGTTTCTAAATCACTGTCCTCAATCACTGATGCTTAATTATTTCTTATGAATAACAATTCTTAGAATATTTATAGGATATATTCTATTGTGTCAATCTCTGTTCTACAGGGTTATGTGGTAGTCTATTAGTTCTTATTCTAAACACAAATTAATTTTTAAAATTTGAGTTACAAAACAAATTATGTGCAGGATTCGAACTTAGACTTTCACATGAGCCACTACTTTCAGTGCTATCTCGCAGTGCTAACTCACCTGACAATGTATTAATTTATATAAATAGTGTGTAAAAGATCTCCCCATCCTTCACATATGTATGTATAAATGGATTATTCTCCTGTATATGAGGGGTCAGAATGATTAATATGTCAACATGGGTAGGATGACAACCTTGGCACTAACAAGGGCTTTGAACGTTCCATCATCAGATTTTCAATGAATGGAAGACCGAAGAGTTGTGAGTTGGAATAGTTTGAAGCCTGTCCACTAAAGTATGAAGATTCGCTATCTTAATATAAAGCTGAGCACTGATTGCATATATGTATGGGGATAGTAATCTGGACCAACTGGTGATTGCTGGTTTAGCATGAAATATGTATATTGGTGATTATTTATCTTTTCAACATGTGTGTGATCAAGTGGGTCAGCAATATGAGATAGCATTGAGATTAGTGGGTCATGTGAAAGTCTGAGTTCAAATACCACATATATTACATATATAAATGCAGGTTTAATCCTGTATAATGTATTAAAACAAATTATGAAAACTCATTTAAATTTTTTTACATAAAACAATACCATAAAATTAGTCACCACAGAAAAGTAATAATATAAGTTGTATTAAACAACTGCAAAAAAAAATTGTTTAATAAAAATTATAAAATTCCAACTTGCTATAAAATAATATTATTAATGCAAATAATTAATCTTGTTTTAAAATAGCTTTTGATTATATATGTAATAAAAATACTCTAATAGAGATGTGATAACAATTCTTAGGAGTTTTAAATATAACTGAAGTGATCTAAAGATCTCTAATTAATATTAATCCCTGCTTTTTTAAAATAGTCTGTTTACTTTTGTTTAAGCTATTTTTATATCTAACTTCCAAAATGTTTCTTTTGAAAAGATGTTGCATACAAAAACTTTTTGTAAATGTTACAGATCTAAAATTAATTTCATTTACTTGTTTTTATGTTATAGATAAAACGTGTTTTCACTTATTCTTGATTAAGAAACATCATATACTTCGAAAGTTTAATTGTTTTCTAACATATATTTCAATTTTACAAGGTTTCAGTTTCTTCAGAGTAGTTTTCAACTTTTTATATCATGCAACTATAATAATTAGTAATCATATGTTTAATTTCTCAGGAGGTCGTGTTATTTCTGCTCTAGTGAGAGACTGACCATTTAACATTTCCAATCAATTAGTCTGAAATAATTTTTTTGTTTAGTTATTAAGTTGAAAATCAATATTGCAATGAGATAGTCCATAAACCACTCAGGGCACACAATAACAATGTGAAGATGTATAATCACATACTTACATCTTACAAATATCCCAAATCTATTACCATTTAACAAAATAAAACATTAAGCAATGATCTATCATTTATTTATTATAGTTGGAAATAAAAATTATTTTTCTAATTACATTTTGAATTACAAGAGTCAAATTAACTCAACCCACATCTTTGACACCATACACTTTTATTGTATCTTTATTTATATGCATTTAAAAGAATATGTGGTAATATTGAGGTTTTTTAATATATTTATAAAAATTATTTTATAAAACATTATTAAATTATCTACCAATATTAGTTTTTATTAAAAAGTTAAATCAAATATATTTATGTTTTGAATTTTAGTTACTTTTATGCAATTATAATTTGTAATCAGTCTCAAAGCGTTATTTTGGAACTAATTACAGAGTAGACAAGCTTTTTATTATTTGATAAAAAAAATGAAATGAATTTTTAATAAGACCGTTAAAATGTAAATAGAACTAAAATTGATTAAAATAATTAGCACAATCCTCTTCTCCCACAATGCCTTATTCTTTGCCCTCAGTAAATTTAGAAAATAAGCAAAATGCTTTTGACAATATTATTTTTATTAAAAATAAAAAAAAATTATGTAAGTTAAAAATATTGGCCAATTAATATTTATATGAAAAATTATTTTTATAATAAAAATGACAATTAATTACTAATTAAAGAAAGGTTTTAAGTTTTATGTTCATATACTCTCATCAAATAAATTAACTTGAAATATAATTATGTTAACTTAAAAAACAATAGAAGTTACGTTTATATCATTTTTAATATCTTATTTGAATAAAATATATATAAAAATTATTAAATGTAATGTCATTAATTTGGTTTTTAAATGAAGATTTTAAAAAAATCTATTTAATCAAGAAGATAAAAAAAGTATTTCTTTTTTATAAAATGTATTAACTGCATATTTTATATATAAAATCTAGGCTAAAATTCGATATTTCTGTGTTCTAACAAAAGACATTAAAAGATCAGGTGTGACTTACTAATAATATTTTGTTAAACATATTAATGATAATATAATCTCTTATTTTATATTAAGATCAAAAATAGTTATTTAATACTTAATAATTATATTAGCCATTCATTAGATTAGAGATTATCCAATAATGATATTATTTCTGTAGGGTAATATTCACTACATCATTCTCACGCAAGGTAGGGACTGGTTTTTATCCTATTTTAACACCTTATGGAGGGAGATAACCATAAAAATATGACCAAAAACATACTTGAGACTAGTGTAGTATATATTACACTACAAAAATATTATCCATTATCGGATTTTTACTTTAATATTTGATTTATTTATCTATTTAGCACATGAGTTTTTTAGGTTACTTAATTATTAGCAAATTATCATAAAGCTGTAGAAATTTTGATCATGAAATATATTCATTAATGGTTTTATTAAATATTTCAATTCTGTAATTCCAGAAGACATTAATCCTGTGGATTAAGCTTTACATTAATCCACATCTATATAGGCCAGGACCTTTTAATGTGCATTTATAAAGTAAATGAGCATACTAACCATAGGTTGCTCTGAATCTGTTAATGAGACTTCAGCAACATTTTTGAAGATCAAATCCAGCTGGATTGTTGGACCTGAGAATACAAATTTGTTTGAAACTTAAGAAGTCTATTTCTGTGCCAGATCTATTCAATTATAGACTCTTGGTTAATAATTCAGAAAAATGATCTTAAATTGAAATTATTCTTAAGTGTCCAATCTGACTTCATCTAGTGCTATGAATATGATCTGCCTGGTCAAAACAGTGCTAAGCTATGGCTAATTTGGAATATCATTAACATTTCCTTTGTAGTGAACTATGCTGTGTATTGAATAATAGCTTGAGTTGTTGACATGTCTGATGTGTGTAATAGTTTTCTATATATTTTCTGTGAGGTAATTTTTCTTCTGATATCTATGGAAGAAATATGTTAAAAATCAAAAAGCTAATGCAAAAAAAAACAACAGTATTTAAAAGTTTTATGGTTACTTTCTCTTCATAGAGTGCCTATATATATATATATATATATATATATATATATATATATATATTATATATATATATATATATATATATATATATTGTAACCGTCAGAATTGTTGAATGCTGTACTCCATTTAAATTGAAGAAAGAAGGCCCAAAATGTTGGTGCCAATTTGTAACTGATTGAATTGATGGATGAAGGTGATGGTTAGGATGATTGATCTGATCTGATAAAAAATCTAAAAATCCAATTTAAATTAATCTGGTCTAACTCAATCGGGTCGCCGTTAAGTAATAAACCATCACAAAGCACAAATAATCTCTCTTAAAGTTTAATTTACTTAAGTTATATGTGAAATAAAGGAATAATGAGACTATCTGCTCCAGACATCAACAAATCCATCACAATTACAACATGAATTGCAAAGAGCAGTGAAACCAACTACTATTGCCCTAAACAATAATATAGGATTAGGCTAACTACTTGATTGGCAATCTAATCAAAATCAAATCCAATTAATAACTAAAACAGATTCCAATATATATATTTTATTAGCCTGTTACTGTTATAATAATTTAAATCTACTTTATTATTTAAAAATGCTGCCTTTTTAACTTAATGGATAAGCTTCTAAGTATCTGTAATAGTACTTTACAAAACATTTGTTTACATATGGACATTATTTAAATATCAAAACAAAATAATACTTGAACCCAAATATATATATATATCTATTTTAATGAACGCTAAATAGAAAGATAAACACTCGTGTCAATAAGCGATATATATATTTCTTTCTACTTCAATCTTTAATTAATAATTTTCTGTTGGCATCAACTGGTTTTATTATAATTTTATAAACACTTTGAAAATTTATGCACTCGCTTAAATATTTAAACAAATTAAAATACGTCTATGGTTTACTAAGAAGCTACAAAATAATTTATAAATAATTTATAAATATCTTCCAATAAAGTGCTGCTTAATTAGTGCTTCGTTTATGTTTTTAAAATAGAATACTTCACTGGAGTTTAATATCAACACTCTATTAGCTCATCTCTAACTCTACAATGTCCAACCACATTACATAAAAGACATATCAAGTTTCTATTGGATGTTTATTCACCTGTGAGTATTAATACAATCTGTTTGAAATTTTAAACAATTGAATAAAAATTGACCGGCAACAATTAAAACATATGATTATAATTGATATTTATACAAATCAAAACAATATTCAATTAAATCGGTCAATGAAGTTTATTCTCTTCATTTTATAGGAGTTTAAGAAAAATATCCAAGACGAATTATTCTGAACCAAACGATAAAGTATAATCTATTTAGATTTTTATGACGGAATCAGACGAACATGAAATGATTGACTTTGTAATATTAACTAAGATAAATGAGAATATATATAATATTCGAATGCAAATGTAAATATAAAATTCATATGGAAACAAAATAAAATATTAATAAGCAAAACATATCTTATCCTATATTCCAATTCGCTTGCCAAGATGAGTTTGAATCTTGTTACTTAAATAGCTATGCCGTCTTATATAATCCAAATAAAACAAAATAATTAACCTAGTCTTGATATTTAAATTAACTCAATTTATTAGATTATAGAAAAGAAAATTGACAATATTAATGATAAAATACATCGGAAATGACCTTATATTTTAGATTGGTTGACTAAATAAAAATGATCAAATTGCTATGTGTATCTCTGAATATGTTGCAATAACAATTACGACAAAAAAAATGAATGAGTAAATGACGGGAAAGGCTTTTGGATGTTTTACTAAAAAAAATTTACATATAACCGATACCAAAAAAAAATGTGAAATAGGAGGGTATCAAAATCTATTTGTTTATCAAAATAATAAATATATTTGAGTCCTTCCGATCATCTTCATTTAATAAATTATATTACTTTTAGAGATAATAAAAAAAAATCATTCCCTTTTATTACATATAAAAAAAAAATTAATACACGCACATTTTATATAAAAAAAAAGTCATACCATATATATATACGAGTCTGTTTGTTCACTATTTATTGGCCCATTGATTGACTTCAGTTCTTATGGTGTAAGGAAGTTTCTTTGTCAGAAATAATAATCGCAAACTTTATAAGGCTCCTAAAAGTTTTCTTTTTCCGTCCGAAGAGGTGAGTGCCTTTGTTATCCCTTTTATGATGTGAATTGTCCAGTGGGTTCCTGTTCCTTTAATCGTGAGACGTGTTTGCAATCCTTTTTTTTTTTAAATTAAAAATGGCTTTTTTTTATAAAGCATTTTTTTTTTTACTTCATAGGTTTCTTTTTTACTGTTGACGCTTCCCGGAAACTTTCGCAACTGCCCTCTAAATGATTGAACGGGCATATAATTCCACTATTTTTCCATGTTTTATGGTTTTACACACAAAAAAAAATATTGAAAAAACTTTATTTGTTAAGACAGAAAATATGTCTGTCCTTGCTATAGCAAAATGATGAAAAGTCCTGTTATATTCTGTGCGTCTTTTATATGTTCTCTTTCTGACGTTTTGTATCTTGACGACCATTCAATATTACTCAATTAAAAACTCAATTCTATCAATTTTCTTATAGTGGTTTTCACGCGGTTTTGGGGTAAGTTCGGAGAAAAAGTACATGAAAATTAAATCCAAATTGATTACAATTTTTTATTATTTACAAACCAAAATACAAAATTGATATAATAACCTTTTAAATTATTGATAAACATCAATAATTTACACATATCTATATTTTTTTAATAATAATATTTTTTTAATTAATTTATAAACAAGTATACACAACATAAAAACATTGAACTGTATATAATAATGTTACTATGGTGACTGCATTCATATATGAAATATATAAAATAATATCGATCCTATTTAGTTAAACTTATATTGTACTGAATTGTTTATTTTTTTATATATATATATATCTGGATCATCAATTTGAACATTCACAATATATATATATATATATATATATATATATATATATATATATATATATATATATATATATATATATATATATATATATATATATATAAGTGAAATAATGCTTAAAGCTAAATGGGATAATATGTAATCATTAGAAACTAGTCACCACCTAAACATACCAATATAGATAGCAATCAATATTTCTCACTGTTGTCATTAAAAGAAGAGAGGTTGCCTTGACAACAGTGAGAAATATTGATTACCATCTATATTGGTATGTTTAGGTGGTGACTGTTTACTAATGGTTATATATATATATATATATATATATATATATATATATATATATATATATATATATATATATATATATTGTAATGTTTTCCATATCTTGCTAGGCCTCTATATGCAATAAATTGCATAAGTTGATCAAGTTATGGAAAAGAAAAAATGTTTCATTTTTTTTATTTCAAAAAACATAACTATATTTCCTGATCAACTTGACCTAGAATTGTAATGAGTACAATTGTGAGCTGAATCAGTTTTAATTTATAAATGAGGGTGCCAGAGTTGTTAGACTCACTGATTCTGGTCAAACATATCGTAACTCGTAAAGTAGTAATTATACAATCAGGGTTAAAATTCCCATTAAGTAGTAGAAGATATTCCCTTTGACTTAATTAAGAAAATAAATCTATTTGATAAAGGTAATTTATACACTAATTTGAATCTAAATAATCAAATCTAAAACTTAAATATAATAACAGTATTAATTTCATACACATACAATGGAAGTTATATTAGTAATAAAGGTTTATTATAGCCCGTCAAACATCTAATATTTATGATTAAAAAATTATAATATTGGAAAGGATTATGCATAACTAATTTAATAATTTGTTTCAAATATTTCTTCTTGTAGTAGCTAGTTTGTGTCTCCTTTATTTTTATTGTGGTAACAGTTTCATTCAACACTCTGACTTTAGACAAAAAATGATGAGATAAACATTTCATTCAAATCTCAGTTCATAAAGCTTTATATAAAAGTTATGGCCATTAACTTACCAGTAAGTTTGAAATTTAAGTAGGTGATTGATATTCCGATGTCCAATTCTTTCAATGCGTAGTCTGCAGTAGTTTTTTTTATTCTTTTATTCCTTACAAGTCTCTGATCGGTATTTAGGTAGAGCCAGATGATGATTTAGATGATTTTTCTTGAGAGAAAGTGTCTGCAAATGATAGAGTTCTACTCACTCATGGGGAGTGGTTTCAGTTCGTATCTAAGTGGACACATTTTATTATTTTTTTATTAAAAAAATTACGAGGCATCTCAAATTGCTCAACACTCTCTGGAAAAAAGGACAAAGACCCTTTTCAACCTGACAGCTCTTTTTATATCCCCAGATTCTTTTTTAGAAGTTCTGTGCATATTTCTTTTACCTTTTGTTCTATTTTATAAACTTCTACATTATTTCTCTTTTTTTTTTACTACAAAGTCTCTTTTCTGTTTATGAATTCCTGCCATCTTTAATCACCACTAGAAAGTCATTTCTGATAGCAATCTTTTACATTTGAAATTTTCTTTCACTATTTGAATCAATTATTCGGTATGCACTTTCCAATATCGAATTTATTTTAATTAAACTATATACATATATAAGAAAAATTAAACTTTCACTGTACATTTTTCTTAAAACAACATTATATTACAAAAAAAATTAAAGATCGTGTTCTCTTTTTTTTTATTTCAATGATACATAATATTAAATAGCAATTTGTACCATATATATAAATAAACAGTACAATATATATATATATATTGTAACGATATATAAATATGCCATTACATTAAATTGAAATAAAAACTTTTAAGTTCGCAAATAAAAATAAATGTATTAAAAAAAAAAAAACTAAATACTAAAATTAAAATGTTTGTTAAACATATAACGTATATATATTCGCACAGATGCGAAACTTTAAAAATATTTTTTTTTATAAATAAAAAAAGTATTTGAACATACTTTGTGATAATAATAAAAAATACAAGATTTAAATATAAAAATATTTTAATAAAGAAATAACGTAAGTAAAAATAAAAACAGGTATTAATTAATTCCTGTAATCCATAAATGGAAATGATTGTTTCTTAATTGAAAAGCAAGCTAGCCTTGGGACTCTTGTGTAATTAAAAAGTTTTAATTTAAGTTTTTACTTATAGTAAAAATGAAAAGACTATGATACCAGAATGGAACCAGCTAATGCCACCTCCAAAATATGAGACCGGTCTTCCCTGAAAGTCTTCATGGTAATTGCCAGCAGGAACCTGGATTCTTCTGTAAGCTATAGGAACTAAACAACTTTTAAAATCATAAAAAAAAGAATAATTAAGAACTTCCATCTGGGTTTGACAAATTTAATAAACAAGCCAACTTAAATGTTAAAATGGACTTTTATCTGACTTTTGTAAGTTTTTAGATCAATTAATAATGTTTAATTTTATATGTTTTGCATTTGATAAACATCATTGCCATTTTTTTCTTATTGTATAAATTACTTAAATGCATGAAATTTAAGTTGGGTATAGACGTTGCATAGATTCATTAGCAGTTAATTATGTTGTGTTTTTCATATCCAATTAGAATATATAGGTCATTGATGTCGATGTGGTATCTTATGTTGAATACCATTGGCTTTTTTGTATTCCCTCTGCAATTGATGTTATGGATGACTTTATATTTTGATCAGTTATGTTTATGTTGGAATGTTTTTAACCATGGAATCTATGCAGCTGATATATACTCAACATTATAAAACAAATTGTATAAAATTCGTCTGCGTGAATGTATCTAAATGTTACATTTAAGTCAGGCATGAATGGCTATATAGTTTTGTAAAGTTATATTAAGGGAAGGTAATCTTAGTCTATTCATTTCTTAGTTAAATGGATTGAATATATTTGTGTAATTAGTAGATGTAGTATGAGTTTTGCTACGTGCAGAATTGCTGTATACACCACACCAACCCTTTGCATATGGATGGGATTGTAAGTCGGTAAAAAGGACCATGGTCCCTTCCTATGGAGTTTTTATTTTATTGTTCTTCTTGCCATACAGATGTAGCATTCCTGTATTGGTCAAGAGTCAATGTCTTCTCTAACTATACTGTTCAGATGTCCATTCCTGACAGTATAGTATATATGTGCTGTTGTATTTTCATGCTACATCGAATACATAAATGTATCAGATGGATTTATGCCAGTTTGACTGTGAACTTTTGGCCTAAGGTTAAATAAGGGAAAGAATATTTTCTTTTCAAATGCAGATCTATGTAGTCTATTCATACTCGACCCTCTAAATAAATTATTAAACTCATTGCAATCTATTTAAATGTAAAATTAAAAGTTAATAGAAAAATCTAAATGTTAAATCTATTCCTCAAAATTTAAAATGATTCAAAATTTATATGTGCGTAAATAAATATTTTTATGTGTTAATTTCTGGCAGTGGCTTTTATTTATATATATATTTAAGATGCAATTAAACAAGTTATTTATTATCTCTGCATCTCCATGAGCTAGTGACAATGGGCTAATGATCTGAATATTTAAATAAAGTGGAATCTTAACAGCGCGTATCTGCTTACTTTATAAATTTTTCTAGGCTCAAATGCCTAGATGGCGCCCGTGTAGTGCAGATTGCGGTAGATTCGATCATCACTTTCTTTTGGTCATTATAACTGGTGCCCAACATGGGGCTCAATCTTTAATAAACCACCGAGTGCTCTGAGAATTTTAAAGAAAAATCATGCCCGTAATATTTTTTCTGAAATATAAATATATTTTTTGCATTAACGTAAAGTTATACTTTGAATTTTGTTTTAAAGGTACTGCCAGTAAGAAAAATTGTGCATATGTAAAAATAAATGTGAGGAATAAAATGTAATAATAAATATAGATCATATTTTTTTAAAAAAAAAAGTCTTGTCTAATTTAAAATCTAATCGTTCAACTTGCGTAAGTAATAGTTAAAAGCAGAAGAAAAGAAATTTGGAAGGGAGGGGGCAGAAATTTAGCTGGTAATAGGAAACCAACAGTCAACATTTTTTAATCATTATATTTGTGTAATTACTGTTTTGTCTTTTAAAAAAAAGTTTTGTTCTTGTGAAATTTTCATATATAATCAATTTGTGTAACGTAATTACTAACACTAAGTAAATTCTTTTTTTTTTAATGGTTTTTTTTTTTTTGAGGAAGTTTACTGATATATAATGATATATAAATATGCCGTTACATTAAATTGAAATAAAAACTTTTAAGTTCGCAAATAAAAATAAATGTATTAAAAAAAAGACTAAATGCTAAAATTAACATGTTTGTTAAATGTATAACGTATATATTTTCGCACAGATGCAAAACTTTAAAAATATTTTTTATATAAATAAAAAAAGTATTTGAACATACTTTGTGATAAAAAAAATACAAGATTTAAATATAAAAATATTTTAATAAAGAAATAACATAATTAAAAATAAAAACAGGTATT
Source organism: Epiperipatus broadwayi (assembly GCA_028023455.1). Taxonomy (NCBI): domain Eukaryota; kingdom Metazoa; phylum Onychophora; class Udeonychophora; order Euonychophora; family Peripatidae; genus Epiperipatus; species Epiperipatus broadwayi. Next base: position 369,679 of record JAQFVV010000073.1, on the reverse strand, counting down.
AATTAATTCCTGTAATCCGTAAATGGAAATGATTGTTTATTAATTGAAAAGCAAGCTAGCCTTGGGGATCTTGTGTAATTAAAAGTCAGATGAAAATTAGATAAGAGAATAAAGAATGTTTGTCCAATATAGAAGCAGCAAATAAAGGCCCGGACTATAATGAAAAAATGGAACAGTGACATTTTTGTTTGTGGAATCCATAGGAGGATTATAAAAAGAGAAATATTCAGTTTCCTGACAGTTTGAGCTTGATTTGGTGAGATGAATGATAAGACGCACTTGTAATTCTCTCTCACTTATAGTAAAAATGAAAAGACTGATACCAGAATGGAACCAGCTAATGTTACCTCCAAAATATCAGACCGGTCCTCCCTGAAAGTCTTCATGGGAATTGCCAACAGGAACCTGGATTCTACTGTAAGCTATAGGAACTAAACAATTTTTAAAATCATAAAAAAAAAGAAAAATTAAGAACTTTCATCTGGGTTTGACAAATTTGATAAACAAGCCAACTTAAATGTTAAAATGGACTCTTGTCTCACTTTTGTAAGTTTTTAGATCAATTAATAATGTTTAATTTTATATGTTTTGCATTTGATAAACATCATTTCCATTTTTTTTTTTATTTTATAAATTATTTAAATGCATGAAATTTAAGTTGAGTATAGACATTGCATAGATTCATTAGCGGTTAATTATGTTGTGGTTTTCATATTCGATTAGAATATATAGGTCATCGATGTTGATGCGGTATCTTATGATGAATATCATTGGGTTTCTTGTATTCCCTCTGCAATTGACATTATCGATGATTTTATATTTTGATCGGTTATGTTTATTTTGGAATGTTTTTAACCATGGAATCTATGCAGCCAATCTATACTCAACATTATAAAACAAATTGTATAAAATTCATCTGTGCGAACGTATCTAAATGTTAAATTTAAGTCGGGCATGATTGGCTATATAGTTTTGTAAAGTTATATTAAGGGAGGGTAATCTTAGGTTATTTGTTATGTAGTTAAATTAGGTCAATAGATTGGATATATTTGTGTAATTAGTAGATGTAGTATGAGTTTTGTTATGTCAGAATCGCTGTATACACCACACCAACTCTTTGCCTATGGATGGGATTGTAAGTCGGTAAAAAGGACCATGGTCCCTTCCTATGGAGTTTTTATTTTATTGTTCTTCTTGACATACAGATGTAACATTCCTGTATTGGTCAAGAATCAATGTCTTCTCTAACTATACTGTTCAGATGTCCATTCCTGACAGTATAGTATATATGTGCTGTTGTATTTTCATGCTACATCGAATACATAAATGTATCAGATGGATTGACACCGGTTTGACTGCAAACTTTTGGCCTAAGGTTAAATAAGGGAAAGAATATTTTCTTTTCAAATGCAGATCTATGTAGTCTATTCATACTCGACCCTCTAAATAAAATATTAAACTCATTGCAATCTATTTAAATGTAAAATTAAAAGTTAATATAAAAAATCTAAATGTTAAATCTATTCCTCAAAATTTAAAATGATTCAAATTTATATGTGTGTAAATAAATATATTATGTGTTCATTTCTGGCAGTGGCTTTTATTTTTTTATATATATTTAAGATGCAATTAAACAAGTTATTTATTATCTCTGCATCTCTGTGAGCTAGTGACAATGGGCTAACGATCTGAATATTTAAATAAAGTGGAATCTTAACAGCACGTATCTGCCTACTTTATAAATTTTTGTAGGCTCAAATGCCTAGATGGTGCCCATGTAGTGCAGATTGCAGTAGATTTGATCATCACTTTTTTTTGGCTCATTATAATATATATATTAAAAAATACATATTTTTATAAAAAATAAATCTGAAGAGATTTCAACTCCAATTATTGTTGTGAATAATGTAATCAAATTATATAATTTTTTATTTTTAAATCATATGAAAAAATATGCTCTAGATAAAAAGTTATTCCATATTGTTAAATTTAATATAATTTTTATATTACACTTAATCAATATTAGAAAGTGAATGTATGATTTTCTTTTTATAAAATATATGTGTATAAAAAGTGAATTAACAGATATTATATAAAAGTTTAATACATTCTACAATCTGAATTTTGGATTATTAATCATTGCATATAATTTGATTAAAAATGCAATAAGAGAAGTGAAGTGATTACTATCTAATGACTTTACTATATTTATATATACATAAGTATAATGAGTATCTAGTGTCTGAATGTCCTAGCACCTCATTGACAAGTGCTATAGTTCAAAACAGTTTGGGGATAGAGATAATTCTTGATAGAGATTTTAATTGCTTTCTCTTGCAGCATTTATTGAAAAGAAAAAAAAATCTTGCTTAGAGCTATTAGCACTTTATTGTATTTACTGTGTAAATATAAACTTATTAAATTAAGTCATGTGATGTATGCCTTGGTTTCCTTACGATTATAGTTGCCTTTTGAGGTTTTGGTGATGTTATATTGCTAATATGGTGGATCTGAATTTTTGTTCAGTCCCACTTTGGATATCTAGAATCTGAAACCATATAGATGTCAGAAAATTTTATATTTTCTACTTAATTGTCAAGTGTTCATAAATGCTGGACTTGAGTTTGTATTTTAGATCTAGTGTCCAAATATCCTATCACCTCACTGACAAGAGACATCAGTTCAAAACTGGTCTGGAGATAGAGATAATTATTTATAAAAACTTTAAATGCTTTCTCGTGTGGCATTTATTGAAAAAAAAAGCTTGTTTAGGGCTATTGGCATGCTAATTATATTTACATTTGTAAATACAAGTTTATTAAATTAAGTCACATGATGTATAACTTGATTTCCTTACTCTCTCTATATATAATATTTAAAACTTTTATTATAACATTTTTCTTGAATCACATAAACAAATACATATGAAAAAAAATATTTCTAGGGTGTGTATTTTATATGAACCAACACTCATCAGTTAGCCCAAGCCATAATCTCTTACACATCTTCATCATTGGTTTAAACAAGTGTAAGAATTTGTGAAGTAGTTTGACTGATGAGTGCTAGTTGAGAGTAAAAGGCACATTTTGAGAGTCATTACACATTCCATAAATGGGTGGTAGAATGGAAACCTTAGGTATATTTTAAAAATGTATTGCATATGGAAAAGGGATGATGAAATTGGGTTATTGCATGCATTTATGTATAATAATAAAAAAAATCCATTAACTTTAATTGAGGTTTACATTTTATATTTTGATCAAGGGATAATCTCTAATTTAATATAAATAATTATTAATAATCATTATTGTATTAATCTAAAATGATTGGTGTCAATGCTATGAATGAAGATGTTTGACCCTTGTAAATCAAAGTGTAATATAAAATAATCTTCAATTTCCCCCAAGTATAATAATTTCTAATTTTTCCCATATTTGACAACATGATAAAAACAAATCAAACAAAGTCTACAGAGTGCATGTTTCAAGCATTAATCACTCTTATCAATTATCTTTAAATGACAAGATCATTAAATCTAGAATGCATAAGTTAGTAGTATTGTTTAATGAAGTCTATTTATAATGATTTATTAATAAAAACTAACTTACATAAAATGCAATTTTTATAAGGAACATTGCACAAACAAATATCCAAATATGTAATAAATCATTTATCATCCACTTCTAAATTTGTAATAATAAATCTTCAATAGACCACTTATTGTATTTTTTATCTTTATTTCATTCATTAGCCATAACCTTCACTAGACACATGTTTCAGGTATTAACTGCTCACTTCAACTATCTTTGAAGTAACTAATTTCACATCAACATAATGATATCATTCACATTTACATATCATTGCTACAGTATATAGAAGGCTAAATTTTGAATGTAAAATTTAATAGTGTTATTTAATAAATGCTATTTCAAATGACTCATTCATGTACAAGACTGTGTTAATCAAACATCATTCATTTTTCATGAAGAACCTTGCATTAATAAATATTCACATGTATAGTAAATAATTTATTTGCATTTTTATATCATCATCATCATCAGCTTCTAAAGGCAATGCTTTATTATTGCAATCACATCACTCTATCTTTGGAAATTCTTTGTCTGCTTCTCGGTCTTTTTCCTAATTTTTTATCTTCCAAAATACTTTGTAAAAACCTATCATGTCTTAAAGTATGACCCAAAAACTTAGACTTTCTTGATTTTATCATATTCAGTAATTCCTTTTTTATTCCAAGTTTTATTAATATTTGACCATTAGTCTTCTTTTTCTTACAAACTACTTAATCTTCTCCATAGCCATATTTTAATTTCTTCAGATTTTTTTTTGTTCGTCTAAGGACCATGTCTCATTACCATAAGTCAATAAATACTATTCTAAATGAAGATTTTAAGAAATGTCATTCTATTTTTTGTATTGTTATTTTTATTTAGTAGTAAAAATTTTTTATTTTATTTTGCAAAACATGTTTTGCTAACATTATTATTTTAGTCTCAACAAGACTTACTATTGCTACTACAAATTATACTGTTCAGATAATAAAATTCTTTAATTTGTTCGAAACATATATTATTTATTTATACATCAATCAGTATTTTTATCTTCTGTCTGTCTACCGTCAGCACTTTACTTTTATTAACATTTATATTTAATTTAAAAGATTATATTATATATTCAATATTTTAAATATATATATATTGAATTTTAATATGACAACTACAATATTTTCTCATGAATAAAAAAATTTACCATCTTTGCAGAAAATATATTTTGAGCATAAACTGCTCTTTTCAACAACTTTTGAAATGACTAAAATTTCATCATTCTTATTTAAATACCATTAAGGTGATCTGTTTGATGTTGAAGTAAATTATTTTTAATCATTTGGCAATAGAAAATAGTATATATGTTTTTATTATGATTTAATATTATACTTTAAAACGTGCTGATAAATTATTCCTATCTAAATAAATATTTATTTTGCAACATTTCATGTCAAAAAATGATTATTATAGGCCCATTAAAATATTAAATTAACATATTCAATTCACGGAATAAATGTTTTAGTTTAAGATCAAAATTAGGAGAAATTTGATATAGTTAAAATTCTTTAATTTACACAGTTTAAGATGATAAATTGACATATCTCTAACAAAATATGTTTATGTACACATTATGTAATATTTGACTTCTACTTCCAATTTATGCTCATATAAATTAAGTCATTCTCTTTTGTAAAATGTTGGTTGTTTAGTAATTAATGGACAATTACTATATCATATCTTCTTCTGCTTAACTATAATTTAGTTGAGACCAACACATCTCCTTAATCTCCTTATCAAAACTCAAAGCTTAATTCCTAAATATCGTTGAATATTTTCTTTTGAAATGTATTCTTCTCATCTTTTTGTTTTCTTTTTTCTTAGAAAAATAATCAAAGGTTTGTACTCTTCTGTTCAGATTTTATTTTAAATAACTCCATTCCCCCTAATAGTAGATTATCAACTTTTTAACGTTTATTAGAAAAACTTTTACTTTTTTTTCTTTATTAGTATATTGTATATTTTTATTATGTTAAAAGTTTTGAGTAAGAATTAAAAATGAGTGTTGTAAAAGTCATTTTCTTTGTGTAAATTATCTTCTGTATTAAGATTTTCAATAATTTATTTTATATTTAAATACAAGTATCCGGTAGTATATATACTTAAGCCATATGTAAATAGAGGGGATTTGAACCCAGACTTTCAAGCTCCTTCAGTCAACCACTCCATTTTATACAACCGATATACATGTGAAAAAGATAAATGATCGCCAAAGTACGTATTTCGTGCTGAACCAGTACTCATTAGTTGGTCCGGGTCATTATCACCCACACATATATATTAATTGGTGCTCAGTTTATATTAAGATCTGAGTTCCATTAAGTTCAGCATGGATCATTTTTCTTTTTCACATGTGTGCGGTCATGTATATTGGATGTATAAGATGGAATGGATGATTAAAGAGAGCTTGAAAGTCTGAAAATTCAAATCCTCTTTAATTAATTTATTTCATGTAAATAACAAATATGGTTGTATTTGTTATATGTGTTTTGAAGTAAGGTCATTCATATCTAATACCTATAATGGCTACCATAATTTCTTGCTATAAAATTTTATATCAAAACTAAGCATCTAAACTTGTTCAACAATAATAATTATATTTATTTTTAAAGTTTAAAGTCTATGGGTGGGCTAAAATTGATCCACTGATTTATAGCCTAAATAGTACCTGGTATAATCTTCATAGTGAATTGTAATATTGTTAAATACAAGTATAGTATTTATACTTAAGCTAGATGTAATTAGAGAGGATTTGAACCCAGACTTTTAAGCTCCCTTTGGTCATCCACTCCATTTTATACAACTGATATGCATGACAACATTCATGCCAAAAAGGAAATGATCTCCACTATACATATTTGATGCTGAACCAGCACTCATCAATTGATCCAGGTCATCATCTCCCACATATATACAATCAGTGCTTGGTTTATATTAAGATAGAAAATCTTCAAACTTTAATGGACAGACTTCAGTCTTTTCCATTCTTCAAATCTTCATCCATGCTCATCATTTAAAATCTGGTGATGGCATGTTCAAAACCCTTGTTTGCCAATTTTCTCAGCATACCCATGTTAACCTAAATCATTCTGACCTCTTATAAGTAGGATTCTAAGACCCTTTAAATACCCAAAAAAGGATAGGCTCAATCTATAATATTTAAATACAAATACAGTATATATTCTTAAGCTATATGTAATTATAGGGGATTTAAACCCTGACTTTCAAGCTCCCTTTAGTCATCCACTCCATCCTATACAACTGATTCACATGACCACATACATGTGAAAAAGATAAATGATCTCCAATATATAGCTTTCATGCTAAACAAGCACTCATCAGTTGGTCCTGATCATCATCTACTCACATACATATAATCAATGCCAACTTTAGCTAGATATAATTAGAGGTGATTTGAACCCAGACTTTCAAGCTTCCTTCACAACAAAATCATTGTACTAATTTTATTACATTCAAAAGGTTTATTCCTCATAAGTTTTTAAGAAGTTTGAATGCTGGAAATGATACAGATGAATTTTGATTTTGAACTCTAGATTTCAAACCCTCTACTACTGCAATAAATCATGAAAGGGCCCAGTTTTTTTAAAACTCATCTGGTAAATATAGGTCAAACTTTCCATTCTTAATCACCTGACTAAAATCTTTCTTTTAAATTTTATTACCTCTTCACATTGTAATCTACAAATTAGTATATAATCAGTCTATCAAAAGCCATGATCAGCTAATAAAATAATTTATTTTCCATACAAAGGTGTATAGTCTATATTAAATAAGAAAAATGACCATATAAATTAGAATATATATATATATGTTAAAACGAAGATTTGCACGGGTTAAATATATGTATTTTATATATATATATATAACCATACTACAATATTTTTCATTAAATTTAACACTAAAGATGATACAATAGATCTCTTAAAAAGTTACATTATGATTCTGAATTTCCATGTCAAAAAGTTGGCCCCTTCTGAAAATTACTATACTTTTTCCAAGAGAGTCCTAAGCAGTTTTTATCAATCACTCTCAATAAAACAGATTATAAAAGTGATCCTCTATTTGCATAGATTGATATTATTTAAATATTTTTAATAACCCTTTGAAATAAAATGCAAAAAAAAAAAATGCTTATGCATTACTAATGGTGTAGGTAAATAATTTAAACTATTAAACAAAGGCTTTGAATAATTTATGATCAGATTTTTAATAAAATGGATGGTTGTAAAGTTTAAAGGGTAAAAAGATTGAAGTCTGTGCATTAAAGTTTGAGGAATTGCTATGATAATATAAACTGAGCACTGATTGTATATATGCATGGCAGATTATGGTCTGGCCCAACTGATGAGTGCTGGTAGTGCATGACATGTTCACATATCTTTTTGTCATGTATGTAGTCATGATGTATATGTGTGGTCATGTGAATAAGTTGCTTGAAATAATGTTGAGATTGAATAGATTGAAAATTCCTGAGTTCAAATCCCTATATTTAAACTATTAAATGATTCAATTCACCATTTCAATTTTATTAACTGGGTGTCTTATTGTTTTTTATATAAAATTTAATATTTCTTAGTATCCACTTCTAGTTTGCATTCATAATGAATTAATTCATCAAGAAAAATATTTCCAAAAACTTTCAGACATTACATTATTATTCAGTGTTCAATCCTGGCAACTTTTATTGCTGGGATTCAGCACACATAGCACAGTATTATTAAAAATATTAAGTTGAACAGTATATGCACAAAAGTTTCTTAAATGACCTCTTTCTCTAAAATAATATTATGATTAAAACTTTCATTCCATCACTCTTGAAACATTTGAATAAAGACATCTAAAAAAGACAAATGAATCCCAGTATATTATTTCATGATGAACCAGCACTCATTAAATGACCCAAGTCACCATCTTTTAGACATGTCTTCATCGTTTGTTTAGTATTTATAAGTAATGGATTGATTTACAAATGTCAAACTTTCTGAAGACTCAACTTTGACACCAATCACTTCAGATAAATATATTAATGATTACTGCTAATCACTTAATAAACTAGACACTATCCCTAGCCAGTTAAAGATTCATTGATCTGTTCTGTTTTTACATTGCACATAAATACATTGAGTAATTCAATTAGTTTTCTCTGTAATATCTTTTAAGATTTACTTACAACTTTCACTCCATTCTTAAATGATATGAATAATGTTATGTAGAGGATTGTGACATGGGTCAACTGACAAGTGCTGGTTGAAAATGAAGTGTGGTCATTTGTATTTTAAGATGTCTATTAAAAAAGTGCAGTATAAGAATAATTCCTTTTATTTTGTTTTGGCTGCAAAAAGGAGTTTACTATTAATTGAAAAGAAACTCTTTGATTCCTCTTGGTGGCCGTAAAGGAACTGAGCAGAGCAAATTCTTAATGTCCACTCCATATGTTCTTGTCATTGCAGCTGTTATTACTATGTGACTACCCATATAGTATATATACATGGATGGGCTGCTCACCAACATGCATTAGCCAGTGTGATGAGTTTATTGGATTTTTACCTCTGAGTTTAAGATCAAGAAACTTCATGGTCTTTCTCCTCAGTTGCCTGATAAGGCAGAATAAATGCTTGTGTAAATGATAAATATTTTCCAATATATACAATTATGACAGACAAAAATAAATCATGGCTCTTATTCACAGGATACTGTAAAGTCACCAACCAAGGCAGAAGTTGATGGCCAAAGGTGGAGGATACTAAGAATCCCCTGAATGCAGATTCTGACTATCATTTGATGGCAACTTTTTTATTTAGGTTCTTACAACTGCAGATCACTTTCAAGTGAAGGAAGATGGCAAGAGTTAGAAGAAAAACTGTCTTATATTATATGGGAACATTATTGGATTTTGTGAAGTTAGAAGAAAATGTGGATAGACAATTGATTTAAAAAGTGAATATGTACTCTATTAGAAAGGCACAAATATTGGAAATACAAGTGGAGTAGTATTCATTATAAATAAAAAGTGAAAGAACAACATTGTGGACATTGATGGGGTATCAGACAGAGTGGCAAGATTAGTTGTAAAAGTTAATAGCAGATACCAAAGGCAGATAATTCAGGTTTATGCCCCAACAAGTTTTCATAGTGATGAAGTAGTAGAATATTTTTATATAGATGTACAAAAGGCTTTTGATCAGAATAAACATCATTTTAAAATTGTTATGGGAAGCTTTAATGCTGGAATTGGTAAACAAATGAAAGATGAAAGTGTTGTAGGTAATTTTGGTTATGGTAATACAAATGAGAGAGGACAAAGACATGTGGAGTTTGCAGAAAAAGAAAAACTTTATATTATGAATTCTTATTTTGAGAAAAATGTTAAAAGGAAATGGACATGGATGCATCCAAATGAAAGTACAGCAGAATTGGATTATATTTTGCCTAACAGAAAATACATATTTCAAGATTGTAATGTTCTTAATAAACTTAACAGAGGAAGTAATCATCGATTAGTAAGATATGAAATATGTGTTAACGCAAAACTAGAGAGACAAAAATTATTAAGAAAAACAATATTTACAGTTGATATTCCTAATTTTCAGAAACATTCTAATCAATTTAAATTAGAACTTACACATAGGTTTCAAGTATTAGTAGATTTTGAACATGATTCAGATTTGAATGGAATTAATATGAAAATAACTGATACATCTTTAAAAACTGCAACAAAAATAGCTGGTTGAAAAAAGTAGCACTTAGCCAATAAAATTTTTAATCAGAGCAATATTATTTTAATAGACATTGTTTATGTAACCCAATTGCAATTCATTATAGTTATATTCTAGTTATCTGGATTCTTTAGTGCTGTAGTTTTCTCTTTTGGTAAGGTTATAATATATATAATCATTTTCAATTATTATTGATCTACTGCAGGATGAATGTCTCTCCACATTCAATCCATTTTCTCCAAGTTCTAGCCTCTGTTCTCCACATCACCCCAATTCGCTTTCTTATTTCATCCATCCCATGTCACATGTGATATTTTTCTAGGTCTTTTTCAATCCATTGGATTTCAACTATTTACATGTTATTTATTCTAGCAATATATCCAGCACAACTCCACTCCAGTTTTTTAATTTATTTCGGTGATTTATATATATATATATATATATCCAAAACTGTCTAACACTATACTAGCAAAATTAAAAATGCAAAACCATAAAACAATACAATACTAGATTAAATCCAAAATTTTACCAAAATCCTTTCACAACCATGGTTTCATCTACTACAAATAGACCTTCTCAAGTGAAAATCAAACTAAAAAAAACATATAAATATACAAACAAACAAACCTTCCCATAATTCATTTCAAACTCCACCTTCCCTTAATATCAAAAGAAGTCTTCATATATTCATGAATTGAATACCGGTCATAGAATATTGTTTAACAATGCTTTGGTTATTTTTTATGAAAAGAATGAGTTAAAAAGAAAAATAAAGGAGACTTTGATGATAAAACTTCTTGATTCTGAGGCTATCAATCTTATGAAGACTTCTTTTGATATTAAGGGAAGGTGGAGTTTGAAATGAATTATAGGAAGGTTTGTTTGTTTGTATATTTGTATGTTTTCTTTAGTTTGATTTTCACTTGAGAAGGGCTATTTGTAGTAGATGAAACCATGGTTGTGTAAGGATTTTGGTAAAATTTTGGATTTAATCTAGTATTGTATTGTTTTATGGTTTTGCATTTACATATATATATATATATATATATATATATATATATATATATATATATATATATATATACAAAGATAAATAGACAAACAGATAGATAATATATATAGATAGACAGATAAATGGGTGGATGGCTGGATGGATAGATAGATAAATAAATAGATAGACCGACAGATAGATAGATAATATAATATAATGGATATATAGTAAAGTCGTCCACAATTGAAAGAAATTAATTAACTGGAGGGCCTTGTATGGGTAATGTATGATATGTGTATGGAATTATTTATTCAAAATATAACTTTATAGCTAAGGCTTTTATTTATGCCCTTGCTTTCAAAGTGAATTTATAATTGAATAAACCTAATTCATATGAATCACATAGTACTTAATCAGATTTAGTCGAGGTAGTATTTTTCGTCCACATTACCTATAATGCCCGACATCTTTATATATATATATATATATATATATATATCATTTTTGATGTCTTCTTGTTATTTCTAATATGCACCTCTCTATACTTCTTTCAGTAATATATATATATATATACAGGGAGAGAGAGAAAAAAAAGAAAGCAAGAGGCAACCGTCATAAACAATTTGTGATCATTTTCAATCATTAGAATTAACTACTGAACACTCAAGTGAAAGATTGATATTTTCTCCTAACATTTTTCAAAAGAACATAATTTATAAATTGAAAAAAAATTCCATCAAACAGATTGATAAATAATTAAGTAGGTAGAAGTATATGTTGTTCAGTATGTAGGTAGTAAGTAAAGGATAGGTATATTAATAATTTAGATAGATAGATAGATAAATAGATAGATATATTGTTTGATAGATTGAAACATAGATCAGTAGATTGATAGATAGGTAAACAAATTGATAGACAGATCGTCAAACAAACAAACAGGTAGATAGAAAGATAAATAGACAAACAGATAGATAATATATAGATAGACAGAGAAATGGATGGATGGCTGGATGGATAGATAGATAAATAAATAGATAGATAGACAAATAGATAGATAACATAATATAATGGATATATAGTAAAGTAATCCACAATTGAAAGAAATTAATTAACTGGATGGCCTTGTATGGGTAATGTATGATATGTGTATGGAATTATTTATCCAAAATATAACTGTATAGCTAAGGCTTTTATTTATGCCCTTGCTTTCAAAGTGAATTTATAATTGAATAAACTTAATTCATATGAATCACATAGTACTTAATCAGATTTAGTCGAGGTAGTATTTTCTGTCCACATCACCTATAATGCCCGACATCTTTAAATGTTATTTGCGAATTTATTTAATCATAGAATACATAAATAATAATCATTTCACTTCTGTCCAGATGCTGGTAATTTTATCATATCTCAGATGTATTTCATTAGTGGCACCTACCAGCCTGTTTTATATGAGATATCATTAAAATATAATATTAAATAACTTAATTATAAAATTGTTTGTTTTGTAATATGAGGACCAAAAAATACCAGATAACGCACAATGATCAGTGAAAGACTAATTAATTATTACAACTTGACAATATAACTTCTTTTCTAAAAAGAAAAAACAATCTAAATTAATAACTGGTAAAATGCATATATATTTATAAGTGATATTTAAAAGAGATGAACGGATTTCGTATTCCATTTATTCCTATACAGTTTTTATGTTTTAGTATTATTTTCAATGTTTTTCCTTTTAAATCAAATTTTACTACTAATAAAAAAATCTTAGTAGTTGTATATTTCCTTGGATTATAAATCTCTTTATTATAATCATAAACATGTAAATATAATTACTTATTATATGATAAAATTGAATAATATCTATATATCAATTATATAAATGCATATTAAAGTTTCCTGCCATTTAATATTATTGGTATTCCTATCGAATGCTTTCTTAAACTAAATGTTCATTAAAATGCTAGATTATTATAAGGAGTAAATACATTATTTTATAATATTTTTGCTAACAGTTTTACATTAATATTATATTTCTGCATAAAGAACTGGTTGATTGTACACTTAAACGAATATATAATGACGTATGTAAATTTCATAATATTTCTCCCTTTGTAAATTGAAGATTAGGAAGCTTACTATCATTCATGCACTTATTGTTTTAATATTAACGTTGTAACACCTCACAGATGATTTTAAGCAAGTTTTTTAGAATTAAAAAAATAATAATACTGGTAGGTAACTTTTTCCGAGAAAAATGAAGAGGGGTGTTCATTAAGAATTTTTTTCAAGTGCAATCTCATAGGCAAAATATTTTAATCTCATATTTCAAAATATTAATGCTTTTAAAATAAAATTGTTCTAGAAATTCTAGCAACAATGATTCTGATATCTCTTCTTTGGAACTTTGTTGTTAAATCGTTTCCCTAGATACTGGAGCTAATTACATATGCATGCCCGCCACCCCCACATAATTTTTTTTTGTTTTTTTAATATTTCAGAAAATATGTATGTTTAAAAAGAAGAAACAATAACACATTTAAAAAAAAAAAACAATTATTTTTTTAAAGCTTATTAAAATCATGATATATTAAAATTTAGGATTATTGTTTTTTTTTTCTAGTACTGTTGCAAATAATTAGATATTTATAATGCAATTATCCAAATTTATGTTCACAGGCACAAATATAACTCTCATCTGCTTTCATATATGTAGAAAAAGAATATTCACACTAGCAAGTAGTTAAAAGTAAAAAAAAAAAAAATCTACAACATGTATGTATTTGAGATGATTTTTAACTTGATTATTTATACACAATTTGATTAATGTATATATTAATGATATATTAATAGTAATTGCAGGCTCGACCTTCATCGATGATTTTTGAATACATTTTGAAAGTAATGTTATATTATTTATATAATCATCTGGATAGATAGATAGATAGATAGATAGATAGATAGATAGATAGATAGATAGATAGATAGATAGATAGATAGATAGATAGATAGATAGATAGATAGATAGATAGATAGATAGATAGATAGATAGATAGATAGATAGATAGATAGATAGATAGATAGATAGATAGATAGATAGATAGATAGATAGATAGATAGATAGATAGATAGATAGATAGATAGATAGATAGATAGATAGATAGATAGATAGATAGATAGATAGATAGATAGATAGATAGATAGATAGATAGATAGATAGATAGATAGATAGATAGATAGATAGATAGATAGATAGATAGATAGATAGATAGATAGATAGATAGATAGATAGATAGATAGATAGATAGATAGATAGATAGATAGATAGATAGATAGATAGATAGATAGATAGATAGATAGATAGATAGATAGATAGATAGATAGATAGATAGATAGATAGATAGATAGATAGATAGATAGATAGATAGATAGATAGATAGATAGATAGATAGATAGATAGATAGATAGATAGATAGATAGATAGATAGATAGATAGATAGATAGATAGATAGATAGATAGCAATTAAAAGCATTTGAGTACTATAATGACAACAGTGTTATGGTTTTTTAACATCTGAAAATAATATGATTCATGACATAAAGCTTTGTTTTCAAATTTAAAAATATTATTTGTTTCAAAATTGAAAATAAATTATGATATAATTATTGTGAAAACAATTCAAAATAGAATATGAGACTATTTATTGGCCACTTTACATAAGCAACAACGTTTGTCAATCTATATAATATTATCAACTTGTATAAAATCATAATATGTTTATTCTCTAGTCTTTAAAGCAAATGAAAGACAAAATCAAATATATCTGTTCTTTAAAAAAGATTTTTTCTTTCCTGCAATAATCAGTCATTCCTATCATGCATTATACATATTTATCATGCATATTACTTAATACAGTGTTATTGAAAAAAATTTTCAAAACTAAATAAACTCATAATACCTTTTAATAGATTTTTCATTAAAAGTTTTTGATATATAAATTTCTCTTCAAAAATACTGCCAAATAAATAATTAATTCCCTTAGCTAAAATTGCATTTTAGAGAAATTTATGCAAACCAAATATATATATATTGTGATTTATAGAGAAATTTATGCAAACCAAATATATATATATTGTGACTTTTTATTTAGGTCCCTGTAGTTAATAATTTCAAAATTTTAAATGATAATATATTTGGCATTAAAATCTTAATAAGTGGTTTTCAATAAAGATTGTTTTGGATGCATTGGGAAATTTGCATTGAGTGGAGATGAGATTTCACACCCAGTCTAGGCTTTGAAACTAGAGATAAAATAACAATTTGAAACTATTGTTATCAATTGGGAGATAAATATATTACTATTTTATTATTGTTGAATAGCAATTGAAATAAATAAATAATTAAATCAAATTGGTAAATCTTGTAAAATAAATCATTAAAGTAAATTAGTTAAGCATATTTTTTATGTAGTATATCCAAAGCTGTCTTAAATAATAAAGGGTAGTTATTAAAAATAAATCCAGAGGGGATAATACTAATTATGCATACCAAAATTATTGGCCAGTTCACTCCCACAATGCATCAGAAAAACAAGCTATATATTGTCTAACCCAGCTGTAGGGGGGTTGACTAAGAAAAACAAGAACTAAGCAACCACAGAATTCAAGTCTGATCTAAAATAAGGAAGAAAAAAAACTAAACATCAGAAAATTCTGAAATCTAATTCAATGAAATAATAATATCTTGCTATATACAAATGTTGGAATAGAAAATCTAAAAACCTTGCAGTCATTTGAACACAATTCTTCTATTGATTGATAGTTCTAAGAAGTTATAAAGAAGGAGGAATGGAAACCTTATGCATCCTAACTGTCTCTCATAAATCTTATTTTAAACCCAGGAAAATTCAAGAGAAAGTAAGCGTTTGCTTTTACTTTATTTATATATGTAAATTTTTATCTTTAAAAATAACGCACGAATTATTTATATGTAAATTAAAAAGTTGATTATGTTTGAATTTCGCACCATTCCTATTATTCAGCAGAACCAGATTGTGGTTGTAAATTAAATATATCAAGAAAAAAAATAATGATTTGAAATATCAAAAACAAGTGTTATGATATATATAATAAATAAATTAAAAGTCATTTTGGAATCATCTAACTTTTAATAAAGTAAAGTTAAAAAAAAAATAATTGCGTGATTTTATTATCTATACTCTATTATCTGATAATTGTCATAGTGGGAACCTATGTAATGATAAAAAATAATAAATTATCAATTAATTAAAATGCTAAAGATGTCATAGTGATAATTGGATAAATTCTTTCTAATATTGAAAATCACATCATACTTTGCCGATAAGAATGGAATGAAATAAATATTTATCATTAAAGTTTTATTGAGAAATATACGTCGTTATAATAATGTTTTATAATATTAGAATATATTCCGACTGTTTAAACATTGCTACACATATATGTATTGCCGTGCAGGGAAGAATAAAATTAACAAAGAGTTTTAAAAGAAAAGGAAAGATAAATATGCTAAGTGTAATAAAATTCCACTAATTTTTCAAGGAAAAATTATCTTGATTTTAAATGTAATAAATGATTCTTGTTATACTTCATTTGAAATGCTTATAGAATAAATCCCATAACCTAAAGAATTATTCAGGAAAATTATCTAGAGAAAAGTAGATAAACTTATTTTTTAAATCTGCTACAATTGGAAGTGGGAATTTTAATTGTCTTGTTAACTATCGATACTGAAACCATCAAATAATTTTTGCTTTTGGATAAGTGTTAAATATTGCTCATTCCACACCCAACAGGAGAATAAAATATATATGCATTATCTGGAATGTTTGCTCATCACAATATTAATTCTTATTTTGACTTACAACAATGGAATAACTTGAACAAATAAGATAAAAATTTAACGGATAACAATGTACATTTATTTTGTTTATAGAATTGCTGTGTTAAGTATATTACTTACGTAATGGGTTACTTGGAAATTTTGTTTTTAAAACATATGTGTTTTACTGTGGCATGAAATATATATATTGAGTTAAAGAAGAAAAAAATGTGTAAAAGATATATATCTATTTTATGTATATTTATATTTTGTTTTTAGTTAAGGGAAAACCGGAAATTATATATATATCGTTTATCTAGAGAGAGTGATAAAAATATTTACTTCTCTCATATTTTAAAACCAATTTTAATGTATATTAAAGAGGTGAATATACAGACATTTTATCAAATATATATATATATATTGGAATGACCAGCTTATTTTCTTATAGAAAAGAAAATTTTATATAAGCCTTTTCATTTTTGTAATTTTCTATAGAAATGAACTTGTCCACTTTGAATACAAATGCAGGTTTGATCTTTATTGCTTAAATATATTGTGCTCTCTCTAATAAAAGGATGGTTGTCATTTTAAATGATTAATGATCATTTGACATGTATATTTTGGTGGGTCTGTTGATACATTAATGATTCTGCAGTGTGAAATGGAGTATGTATCTCCACTGTTATTGTTGGTATTGTTTTATCTTGCTATAATTTGACAGTTTTTAGTTAATGGGATGTTCCAATAAAATGGCATCCAATAGATTAATATTTATATGAAGCATAGGCTGATGGAGTGTCACCTATGGCTAATTTCATGAGATGAAAATTGGTAGAGGCTAAGTACTAATTAATGCTTATAAGTGTAAATAATCCTAGAAAGAAAGGATATCCCTGGTTTGAATTCTATATGTTTTTGTGATGAGGCAGAGCCCACACATGTATTCCCATATAGAGGTATTAGAATTAACCATATTATTATACAACTGTCATATTGTTTTTATAAAGCCTCCCTTTTTAGTGTTAAATTCCTCATGATGATATTGAGTTAGTTTTTTCACCGTGTATGGTGAAGTATAATAGGTCCAAATCATATAGCAAATATAAAATAATATTAGATTTAGGAACACTCATCTAGCATAGCGTTTTCTTAATTGAAATAGTGTTTATGATGTTGTAGGATCATCATCAGTTATAGACAGACCAAACCAAAATCTATTAATGATTGTGGAAAATTTTAGATGTACAAGTAAGAGATGCATATTGGTAGTGTGGATTCACCTTCATCAAATAATGATGTGACAATAGAATTGTAAGATCAGTTACGTATTCAAGGGTTGATCTGTGGACATAGGTAATGCTTAATGAGATCTATGTGTATTTGACTTTTAATGTCTAGTCTTCATTTAATGCACTAAACTTATTCATTTCAAATTTAAATAAGTTAGTAATTTCACAGAATATGATAATTGCCCTTATCATATTCTGATAAAAGAAAGGGTTTTAGGAGAATGCAATACTTTTAAAATTTTCTCTGAATTCTAAATTTATACTTGGTGCATATCCTAAAGTTCTAAGTATACTGCTAGGTATAAATTTAAGTGCTAGTCAGCTTAAATAAGTTTTGTCATCTTATTCTTTAAAATATGCCAAAGAGTAACAAATGATATTTTGAATATTATTTTCTAAGCAGGTTATATCATTTGCTGAGTATATAGTCAATGGGAGACCAGGTATTTTCCCATCCATAAATTATTTTAATATATTAGTTTTATTTCATGCCATGTCTTTGAATTAAAATTTTGTAAATAGTGTAAATAAAGTTTGTTGTCTTTAAAAATTTATGTAGTTGCATGTAGTCTTATTGCTAATTACCACATATATACACTATTATTGTTATTGCTATCAACCTATCAGAAGATTATAAATTGAAATCATTATCAACTAATATGGTACTATTAACTATATTATGCTATATCATAAGAATTTTGGTAAGTCTTGTAATTTAGTGGTACATCTAATGCCTTATCACACAATAATCAAAATGTTAATAACTTAGAGTACCGATTATTTTAAGTAATAGATTAAAAGATAAATATAATATTGATTTGAATGATTTAGTTAAATCCACAGAGCTATCATTCACTGATCTTGATCACATGGTTTATAATTATTTAAGAAAAGGAATTTGGTAATTTATTGATTTTAATTATTAAAAAGTCATTCCCAGTCACAAATTTTAAAGTTTATGTTAGTTATAAAGTTTCTTTAGAACTGCTAAATATAGTTCTTAATTTAAGTTATATTGAGAGCCTCTTAGGTGCATTATGTTTGGGTAGTGATAAAATTCCTCTTACTGACCCAAATATAGTTTATATAATGATTTTGAGCGTTTGAACCCTGAGAAGAATTAATTGTTAAGTTTCAAGATAGAATTTAAATTTGTAGTAAATTTTATTGCTAGTCAATTATTATAGTTGGACTTGAAATAGATTACTTTCACTGTTTTATGAAAGTCAACCAAACTTTAAGGTAGTAATTAATTTTTTTGTTATAAAATGTATAGTTTGTTTTAACTTCACGATAAATATTCTGGTTGTGTCAAGCTTGGAATCCCTATTTTTATTTAGCTTATCTTTTTACCATTTAATCTCATATTAGTTTATAGTTTGAGATTTCAGTCTCCAACATTAACATTGTTTTTTTTTTTAATTTCATCTTGATCATTCTTTTAGTTATTCATTCTCATTTGACATTAATTCACTATCATAATTGATTAATCATACATTAACTTTTACTCTTTTATCATCTTAACTATTCATCAACTCTTATTCTATCATCATCTTAATCATTCATTATTTTCATACATCTTCATTCTTTTATCTTCATTCTTAGACTCATTTCATTCCACTAGTTAATTATTACTTCTTTCCATCATCCATCTAGTCATCTATATCATAATTTACTTATCATTTCATTTATAAGTTTAATTTCATAATCATTCCAGACATATACTCATTAGTCATTTATGAATTTGCTGAACATCAAATTTAACTCAGCACATTTTGTTTGTGTAGATTTCAGGGCTGGTTTGACCAGAAGTTATTATCTTTATTAGTCACCTTGTGATCTTCTTTAGATCTACAGTTTCATGCTAGTTTTATTTAATCTAGGAATCATTTCATATATTATATGTTTATGTCTTTATGCTCATATTCTTGATAATGGGAGTACGATAGGTTGCATAAGAGAATTTAATCTGTGTGTGGTATGAGTTGTTGGTGACCAGTTAGATCTGGAAGCTAGGTTACAGTTGCGATTAGGATGCTTAAAACGTGTGGTATGATTCATTTATATCACAGCAATCTGGGAGACGGTTACAATATATATATATATATATATATATATATATATATATATACTCAAGATTGTTAAAGCATTCTAGTAGTAAAATGAACATTTAATTATTCCATTTTTAATACAAAAAGAGTTTATTTTATTAATGTTTCAGCTTAAAATTAATTCTGAGATCAGTAGTTTTTAATTGTTCACTCCATCACTGTGATAACTATACAAGACTACAAAATTAATAGTAAACTAATCTGGGATACAGAAATTGTATTGAAGCTTTTAAAATGTGTAATATTGTCAAACCTACTAACTGGAACTAAATTTATTATATTAACAAAGATTTGAAAGAAACAGCAATTTAGTGTTTTCCTGAAGGTTTGTGATGATGGTGTTTTAATTGTATTTTTATATTGGACTATTTTCATCATCTAATATGAGTATTGAATGTCTTTAGAAAAATTTAACTTTATTTAAATATTCCAAATACATTCAACTGTTATTAATAGCACATCAAACAGATTAGTATATGCACAATGTTTCAAGTGGCATTATTCTCCCCTCTTCTTCGAGTGTTGCTGACTTGACCAGTGACAGTACAAGCAAGAGATTCGAAGCTGGGCTCTTAGATTCTTGAGTAAAAGGTACAAAGAAGAAATTTTAAAGAAGCTGCTCACATGACAATGGCAAAAATCCCATAAGCCAACCTAGTATGACTATACATAATGTATGGAAACCACTAATTATTAAATTTTTCTCTTATGAAAAAGTGGAGAAATCAGGAGGAACTTACTTCATAGATAAGTATATGAAATTTCTACTGACTGTTGTCTTTGGAAGGATGGCTCAGTTAGTTAAAGCATGAATATGAGTCAAATGGCCTCGAAAGTGCTTAGCGTATAATAATTTGTGGAATCTTTATAGCTTCTTGTTCAAGTGTTTCATACACTTTTTAATTTGTATATTAAAGTATTAACTTAAATTTCAATACTAAAGAATCTAAGGATCCAGGTTCGAATCCCATGTTAGTACTATCACAGGTCAGACCAGCAACACCTGAAGAAGAGAGGAGTCTAATATCTTTAAAAACATTGTGCATATACTAATCTTGTTTGATTGATTATTTATTTATATACTAACCTGTTTGATGTGCTATTACTAACAGTTGAATATACTTGGAATATTTAAATAAAGTTAATTTTTTCTAAAGACATGCAATACTCATATTAGATGATGGAAATAGTCCAAAATAAAACAGTAACTTAAACTGAACTATGTGTTTCTATCTAGCTTGCTATAAAAAATGCCCTTTATATAGCTTGCATCTGCTTATATTAAAAATGAAAGTAATATGTTTAGAAGTTGTATGAAATGAAGATAATTGTAAAAAACTAATTAAATTCCTTTGCATATATATTTACTTTTATAAATATCAATTTTGAATTAAACAAAATTAAGATTTGATAATAGTTGATTCTCTTTATTGTAAATCATTCCATATAATTTATATATCTGCAATTTAAAATAATAATACTAATAAAGATAAAAAAGATATTTAATGATGAATATTCCACAGATCAGCAAATTAATCCATAGTGGAAGAATATTATCTGTAATAATAGTAGAAACGGTATTTCATAACTTTATTGAATTTTGAAATTTTATCATAGTAAACAAGAGTACCCTCTAGTGTTGACACATCAAACTAAATGACCTTCAATAAGAGACGTTTTGTTTTCCATTGGAATATTTAATCAAAATGATTACATTGTATCATAGTGAAATTAAACAAAACATTACATTCGGCGTTGGACTTGACAACTGAAGCCATAGGTAGTTGCCCATAGAACATGCTCATAATTATATTTTCAATTTTTACATAAAGTTTTATTTTTATGAAGGAGTGAATTTATTGAAATATTTCTCACCATTTATCCAATATCGAAAAAAAATTGAAAAAAAAATTTTTTTTTTCTCTTAATTTATTTGCTTTATGGTTTGAATCTGGTTTTCAAATTGTCCTTGAAATATGAACTTTTGACTTCGCATATCAGCAATAAAGGTCAGCCTTATTTGAAATATTGCCACCAGATTTGTTTCCTTTCAAATGCACAGCACTTTTTAAAATCAGCTTTTCAAAAAAATGCATATAACCCTTTACCGTTTGATTTTCATATAAAAATTGTTTAAGAGTATAAGACTTTTTAATCATCATTAAAATCAATAAATGCTATTGAATAATGATTTACTTATTTAAAACATATAATTTTGTAAATTGTTATTAATGTAATACATGGCTGAACTAATAATAACGGTGATCATTCGATATTAACATTCGACGTCAATTTCTCTTCTATAGAAGTAAATAACTAATAGGAAAGGAGATTTGAAGATCTTTCAGGCTTCCTTAAGCCATTCATTCTGATTTGGGTTTATATATATATATGTTTGATATATGTTCATAAAGATAATGGACTCGAGGATGACTTTGAATTTGGCTTTTAATATGAAAAATTAAAGTGGTACAAATTCTCTAAAAACACTCTATTATTTAATTAGATAATTCTAATTAATCCATAAAACAAATATTTATTTTTACTTTAATTAAGTAGTTTTCTATAGTTTTCACTTGATTTAAATAAACATCTTAAGTCTTGAAAACCAATCTGGCATTATTTAATGAAAGTATAAAAATACAGAGTTGCTTCTGGAAATTTATGTTATGTTTAGATTAGTACAGGGATGGAGAGGATGCTTGAGAACTGAATTTGGGATCAAAATATAATTTATTTCTGTTTCCTGATCTTTACATGATCCTCTGAACAAGAAACTGTTGAATTTTTGTAATATGGAAAATTCATTCTTTATAGAAAGTAGAAAAATAAATAAATTTGTAAATTGAAATTAAAAAGAAATAGATGTGGGAATTAAATAAAAAATATAGCGTACAGCAGGTAATCAAAAATAATGGTGCAACATTTATATGAATCATTTAAGCCTTCTCATTTTTACCAACTTTTGATTGTATTAAAAAAAAATTTCTGGTATGTACATTCATGATAATTTACAAAAAATTAATAAGATGAAGAAAAATAAGAAAAATTCAGTGTACACAATGATATTGTATTTTTATATTGGACTACATCCATCATCTAATATGTGTATTAAATGTCTTTAGAAAAAGTTAACTTTATTTAAATATTCCAAATACATTCAACTGTTAGTAATAGCACATCAAACAGGTTAGTGTATGCACAATGTTTTGTGAGGTATTATTCTCCCTTCTTCTGAAGGTATTGCTGGCCTGACCAGTGACCACTCTAGCATGGGATTTGAACCTGGATGCTTAAATTATTTATTAAATTTTAAGTAGTCTAAGGATCCAGGTTCAAATCTCATGGTAGTACAGTCACTATCAGGCCAGCAACACCTAAAAAAGAGGGGAGAATAATACCTCTTGAAACATCATGCATATACTAACTTGCAGTTGAATGTATTTGGAATATTTAAATAAAGTTAAATTTTTCTAAAGACATTCAATACACATATTAGATGATGGAAATAGTCCAATATAAGAATACAACTAGAACACCATCATCACAAACCTTCAGGAAAATACACAGTGATATGACTGTTAAATATGATGAGATGAAAATTGAAGTATTTAAGCAAAAATTAAATGAAAACTAAGAAGTATATCTTCAATATATAAAAAAAAGTGTTTCTCCAATATACATCCAATCTGCCCTTGCTCATAATGACTCATCTCACATCACTCTCTGTGTATATTCACATTCAAATAAGCATAAATAAATTAATAGATCATTAAAACTAAATGTGATTTCTGAATGGTAGTATCATAGATTAATTTCTGTCAAATAGTAAGTAGATAGAAAGTTTGATTTTTTTTTGTTTTACTACCACATAGTACCTATATATGGATGGCTCATGAATAGGATTTTTTAAACCAAAAAATAAGAATTGAAAAATACAACTTTATTATATTAGTGATTAAACATATTATTGAATAAATAAGCTAAATATATAGTACAAATAAAAATAAAAAAATGTTGGTGAATAACAAACTCTTTTGGAGCCATGTATATTAAACTAAAGCTGGATTCGTAGTGAATTGTCTTCCACTAAATGACCATGATATTTACAATAAAAAAAATTAAATTAATATGTAGGATTAAGTAAATGATTAAGATTTATTATTGATAATAATGGTGGTTTTTGCATAATAATGGTGGTTTCTGCATATTATTG
The DNA here is from genome assembly GCA_028023455.1 of Epiperipatus broadwayi. Classification (NCBI taxonomy): domain Eukaryota; kingdom Metazoa; phylum Onychophora; class Udeonychophora; order Euonychophora; family Peripatidae; genus Epiperipatus; species Epiperipatus broadwayi. Next base: position 344,846 of record JAQFVV010000073.1, on the reverse strand, counting down.
TCATTAACAATCATTTATGAACAAACATAACTATCTTAATTCTAAAAATAAATATGACAGAAATATAAAAAAATAATAAGATAAATATTAGTTTTGCAATGATTATATGAAACAATTAGTGAACTATTTACATATATCATAATAAAATAATAAAGATCTTTTGGTTATTCATAATTTGATTATATTTATATGTGGCATACAACAAGCTGCAATGGTTATTAAACTAAATCGATACTATTTATTTCAATCCCTAGAAAAGATAATAAAAATTCAAAAGAAAACAGGTATGTGTGAGGTGAATTTAAAATCCTATGGATAAAATAGGTGGATGTGTTGTGAATCAATATAATGAAAGCGTATTTTTTATGTATGCATTAAAATCACTTAAGTTTGGCTAAACAATATCTCTTGACGTTACCTTCATTGCTATAAAAGAAAAAAAACAGTATGCAGATTTATAGCTGGTCATGGGTCTTTAAAGTATGACTTTAACTGTCTAAGTAAACTATTAGTGCATAAAAATTTTCTATATATAAACCTTGAGGTATGTGGGATAATGGCAACTCTGGCTCTAGATTCATTCTATTTATGGCTTAAAACTATTAATTTTATTGTTTAATTTGTAGCTACTACATAACATTAACAATAATATGAACTATGCTATATTTTGTTCCAAGCTTTCTCGCAGGCAACAAAAATGGGATATAATAACTAACATTTTGATGATAAACCATGATTAGGATAGAATGCATATTATTTATGGTACTGTAAATGTATAATGCAGTACATTTTAACATGCATACACATATAAAATAGATACTGTATGTGTATAATGTGTGTATACAAATTAAAAAAATAACCAATATTTTTAAAAAATAATATAGTAATGTAACTATTAATAATAAACTAAGAAAGACATATATATATATATATGTGATTCTGAACTGAGATCAGACCCATATAAATATCTAACTTGCTAGGCTGGGTTTGAAGACTTTTCCGGTCTGAAAAATTCATGCTTGCAATCTGATAGAAACGTTTTGCATAAACACTTGAGAGTCAGTGTTTTAGATCTAGTTTCTATACTCTATCTCCCACTGAGGATAGCAAACCAGCTTGAAATCAGCTGATCTGGGAGTGAGCAAATGAAAGAGGTAGTTAATTTCTGACTCTTTTTCGTTTATGTAAAACAAATCTTACACTTGTTCGGCGGTTTTGGTATAGCGCCATCTTTTGGACATAAATAACAAGTGATAGCAGGTTACGTGATTAACTTGTATTTGTTTTTTCATAAATGTACCTTTAGAGTTTTCTTGCAATGATATATATTGCAGAGACTTTGATTATATGGTGATTCTGAACTGAGATCAGACCCATATAAATATCTAACTTGCTAGGCTGGGTTTGAAGACTTTTCCGGTCTGAAAAATTCACGCTTGCAATCTGATAGAAACGTTTTGCATAAACACTTGAGAGTCAGTGTTTTAGATCTAGTTTCTATACTCTATCTCCCACTGAGGATAGCAAACCAGCTTGAAATCAGCTGATCTGGGAGTGAGCAAATGAAAGAGGTAGTTAATTTCTGACTCTTTTTTCGTTTATGTAAAACAAATCTTACACTTGTTCGGCGGTTTTGGTATAGCGCCATCTTTTGGACATATATATATATATATATATAAGACATTTGCGGGTTCATTCGTGTTAAAATATTTTAAATATTGATATACTGACGTTTCGACTTGGTAACACAAGTCATCCACAGAGTAATAAAAAGTAGAAAGATGGTTGTAGAGGCTCTATTATTACTGATTTGAAAAAAAACATTAAAGTTCCATCAATAGCAAAAATGTTAAATTAAGAATGTTTTTTTTTTTTAAAAAAAAAAAAAAAACCTTTCCAAATAGGAGGAAGTTTTCTTGTATCATCTCGCTTATTGATACAATCTGGCCTTTTAAGTATCTCAATGGCTTCTCTAATTTTGCACTGGTATAGATTATTACATCTGGATATGATTCTAGTACTAGAAAAATTAATTTTATGATCTGAATCCATATTATGGAGTGAGAGTGCTGATGATGATGAGGGTTGTTTAACTGCATTAGCATGCTCATCTCTCCTAACACTGATGTGATGATTACTCATACCTATGTAAGAAGCCTTACAATTTTCACATGAGATTTGATAAACACCATGAGATTCAAGAGGGATTGAATCCTTAGGCTTGGTTATTATATTGCTGATCTTTTGATGAATAGAAAATGCTGTATTTATATTATAGCATTTTAATATAATCCAATACTGTCTGTAGTTCCTTTTACATATGGAACACAAATCCTAATAGCTGATATATCATCTTTTTGTTTTCTATTTTGTCCATTTTGGATTGGAAATAAGGATTTTTTAATAAATTTATAATTATAACTATTTGCTAATAAAACACTATTAATATGATTTATTTCATCTTTCAGAAGTAACTCATCTGAAAGGTTAAATGCTCTATTTAAAAGAGTTTTGGCTACAGAAACGATCTGAGTTGGGTGATGATGAGAATGGAAATGGAAATATCTGTCCGTGTGTGTATTATGTAAATATCTGTCTGTGTGTATTCTTTCTATAAATTGAAGAAGAAAGAATACACACAGAGACAGATATTTACATTTACATTCTCATCATCACCCAACTCAGATCATTTCTGTAGCCAAAACTCTTTTAAATAGAGCATTTAACCTTTCAGATGCGTTACATCTGAAAGATGAAATAAATCATATTAATAGTGTTTTATTAGCAAATAGTTATAATTATAAATTCATTAAAAAAGCCTTATTTCAAGCCCCAAATGGACAAAATAGGAAACAAAAAGATGATAAATCAGCTATTAGGATTTGTGTTCCATATGTAAAAGGAACTACAGACAGTATTGAATGTATATTAAAATGCTATAATACAGCATTTTCTACTCATCAAAAGATCAGCAATATAATAACCAAGCCTTCAATCCCCCTTGAATCTCATGGTGTTTATCAAATCTCATGTGAAAATTGTAAGGCTTCTTAAGTAGGTATAATTAATCATCACATCAGTGTTAGGAAAGATGAGCATGCTAATGCAGTTAAACAATACTCATCATCATCAGCACTCTCACCCACACTATGGATTCAGGTCATAAAATTAATTTTTTTAGTACCAGGATCATATCCAAATGTGATAATCTATACCAATGCAAAATAATAAGTGAGAAGATACAAGCAAACTTCCTTCTATTTGGAAAGGTTTTTTTTAAAAAAAACATTCTTAATTTAACATTTTTGCTATTGGTGGAACTTTAACGTTTTTTTTTTTCAAATCAGTGATTGTAGTTCCTCTACAACCATCTTTCTACTTTTTATTACTCTGTGGATGACTTGTGTTACCAAGTCAAAATGTCATTATATCAATATTTAAAATATTTTAACACAGATGAACCTGCAAAATATGTCTTTTATATATGCAACCCATGAAAACTTTCATATCAACATATATATATATATATATATATATATATATATATATATATATATATATATATATATATATACAGACATTACAAAGAAACAGGTGTTACTGACTTCATTGAAAAAATTAAATGACTGAAGTGGAGTATTGCTAGAGAGATGATAATAGATGAACAATTGAAATATTAAACTGGATTCCAAGAGATTGTAAAAGACCTAGAAAGAGACCACATGTGAGATGGATGGACAAAATAAGAAAGTATGCAGGGATGATGTGGAGAAGAGAAGCTAAAGATCATAAAAGATGGATTGAACTTAGTGAGATCTTCATCCTGCAGTGGATTGATAATGACTGATAATCATGATGATATTTATAGAACTGTGTGTGTGTTCAATAAATTCATTAAAAAACAGAAGTGTTGAATTATTAATTTTTTGAAGTCAATGATGCATCAGAATCTAGAAGTTGATGGACCTTCATTTTGTTTTGACATTTTTTTTAAAAAACATTGTAACAAGAATTTGTTTTCTTTTTCTTCATCTTCCAATGAGTGTAACATTTCAATTATTTTTCATGTAAGAATAAAAAATACTGTGATCCATCATAGGATTATTGTTCATAATTGTATAAGATTTCTTTTCTTTTTTATTAAATCAAGCAATTTTCATTACTTCTTTAATGGAAGTACTTTAGGATGTTTTTTTTTAACTACTATTCATGATTCTAAAAAAATACAGCATTTTATTAAAGTTATATTGTACAGAATAAAATGTTTTGAAGAAAAAAAAACTCTAGGAAAAATATCAGTACAAATTCTTTTAATGTGATCATGTAAATTCACATTTGAGAAAATATTTGGCAAAGAAAAAAATGGCTGATACTGTAACAGTTGTTAGTAAAATTTAATAAGCTCACAAATACCATTGTTTATACTATTTATTTGTTTACATTTTTTGTTTATTTATATTTGATTTAGGATAATATATAATTAAAGTTGCATAGTCAGATATTCCACAACTTACAGCTCTACTCTATACAGAAATACTTTTTGTCCTATTCTCCTTTCATTATGGTCCACTAAAAAGCCACATATTCAAATAAATATAAACCCAGACTTCTACTTCTCACTTAGTAAGCATATATAATAAATAAAATCTTATAAACTAAAAAATCATGTTATTCTAGGATAAATATAAATATTACTTAAAAGTTAGCAAAATAATAATAATAATAATAATAATAATAATAATAATAATAACAACAACAACAACAAATATCTTGTTTGGTCATTATACATACTCCAAATGTCCATGTTTGAATCCCAACAAGTTACTCAAAACCTAAATACTCCAAGTTCAAACTTACATATAATGAAACAGTAAGTAAAACTGAACTAGTTTAAATAATTTTTATTCCTATCTATGGAAATGAAGGTCAACTTTGAATCTCAACCAAGTGCCTGAGTTTGAGGCAGTGGCCAGCATTCTTTAAATATTTGCTAGATAATTTTTTTTTTGCCTTTTGTTCTTTTTGCTCTATTCGGATATCATATACTTCATGCAAGTTTGCATTGTGCCGCAAATCACAGTGGGGTAAAAGAAATTGTCTGCTTTCCCATACCTCTGGGAAGCTTATTTAGCTCACTATGCTGTGGTCTGGAACCTCTAGACAAAATATGCGGACTGTTCAGTGATATATTTGCCTGAAAGTGAATCTTGAATTTCTACTAATGCCTGTTTCAAACCTAAGTCAGATTATGCTCATGATCCATTGATTACCCATATCATCATGTCCTCAAGCCCAAGGTAATATCTATATTGGCATCAGCTAATGAACTCTTAATTAATAAATTATTCTGATTCTAAACTATATTGTGTGCCTTTTTTTTTTTACTTAATTTTTAAAGCTGTTATATAAATGTTAATAATGTCTGTGAAACTTATTCTAATATTATGTAAATCCTTATATTTTGGTGCAACAATTTAGAATTAATTTGATTGTCTCTTATTTTATTATTATTATTTATTTTGATATGCCAAGAAGGTATACAATCTAGCGAGTGAATTTAAACCCACTGCCAGTAGTTTTCTTCTATTAAATTATGGAGATGTACGTTTCCTTCAAAGTTCTTTGTTATAAACTCACTCGGTTTTATACCAATTATTTTATAATAATTTTATACTTTAAATAATCGGAAGGTTTTAATGTTTATGTTTAATCATTATCTCTGACTGAAAATTAATCATCATCTAATCATTACAGTTTCTAATTAAATCTCACCAGAAGTCAATTTAATGATTTTATTTTGTAAGTAATATAAGCTATCTGTGCAATGATTGCTTGCAGAAACATAAGAAGATATTTTGGAGGTGTGGAAAAGAGCAACGTATTCCCTTTTAGTTTTAAACTCTAACCTCTTATGTACCTTATATTAATCCTTAGTTAAGTGTCAGGGATGATTTGTGTTTAAGCATTCCATTATGCAGGAAAGCATCATACAGTAATAAGATGTTTATTAATTTACCGCGGTCGTTAGTGGCACAAACTATTTATCTGTTTTAGGCATCATAGGTATATTGATGCAATCATTATTTGTGATTTTTTACTTTGTTATGTATTTTGGGATCTTGAGAATGACCAATTCCATTCTTCATTATCCCTCTCAAAGTGAATGTATTTCCTATTTGAGATATTCTCCAGGCACCTCCAATGAATAAGTGTATGGGAAACACATGGATGAACCATCCCAACATACAACATGTGCCACTGTTTTTCAGAGATATGACCTTAGCCATCATGCAGGCATACTCCTTTCATACAAATATGACAAAGCCACTCAAGAGCATCTTAAGTGATCACCTCTCTGTATATGATTGTGAGTGATAATGTGATACCACATTTATTATTATTATTGCTTTGTCTATCCACCTGCAATGCTCTCTATCAGACATAATTGCATGTTATTTGCCATCCATTTGATTTAATTTTCCAAGTCAGGTTATGAATTACAGCTTCTTTTAAGCTGAGTTATTTTATTCCCACACATCTGAGTGATCTTCCAAATATTGCACACTTTTGAAATCACACATCATGAACTGTTATTCATATATATGTAATGACTAATAAAACACATTAATGTGAATCTATAATATATTAAATGAGGATTAAGCGACAATGTATTATTAATTACCAAATTAATTTATTAGATTTTTGGCATGTTAACCTCACCACTATATATGAGCAACCACACAAACTACTCATGTTTTATATATGTAGTAATTGCACCAACTAAAGTTTATGTAATAACACAAAGAGATTATGTATTTATGTAAATTCAATGATTTATTGACTTCATTCATAAAGTGCATGATCTGTAAATTAAATCATAATCAAATTTGTAGCTACCATTGTACAGACATTCTACACAGCTATTTTGTTTATTACCATATTTAATTATTTATCAAAATTTATATTATATCATTTCTCTGTATTTTTGCATTTGCCATTCATTGCCCGAATCTCTAGTATGGCTGTTTGATTAAGTTATTTCAAATGGAATGAAAAATTTTCTTAGTATTATTAATTAAACTCCCTTGTTTCACATTTCCTGGAACAACATTATGGACCTGATTGGTAATATATTAAGCAATAGTCTGTATTATTTGTTAACTGCTATATTTTATAATAAGGATTAGCCAATTATTTGATTGTTATTGATTCCCAAGTCTCTTTGCTCACCCTGTTTTTAATGCTGGGTCTGGAGTAACTGTTTGTTCTCTTACCCATATATTGCATTTACAATCTCTTCTTGTTACTCCTAACATGTATCTCTCCTAACTTCTTTGAGTGATCTGCAGTCTCTGAGTTGCTCTTCTATTAAGTGTCCAAATCTCTGATTCATAAATAAGAACTGGTAAAACACATTTATTAGATACCTTCTTTTTCAAACACATAGACATATTTCCTTTTACTATTATGTTATTTCTACCAAAAACACTCCAACCAAGTTAAATTCTTAATTTCATTCATTATATTTCCATCTGTATTAATAATCTGACTAAGTATTTGTAGCTGTTAACTTCTTCTAACTCATCACAATCAATCTTTATTTTCATATTTTGAGAAAATCCATTGAACATTACTTTAGTCTTTTTAATATTTATCTTTAGTCCTACTTTCCTACTTTTATCTTATAACTCCTGCAATATTTCCTGCAGCTCTGGAACATTGTTTACAAACACAACTACATCATCTGCAAAATCTAAATGACTTAAATAACCATATACTTTCACTCCTGTAGCTTTCCATTTTAATCCACAAAATACTTCTTGCAGCACTGCTGTAAAAAGAAAAGTTTTGGAGATATGAAATCACCCTGAGTTACACCCATCTCAATGGTGACTTTCCTAGTATAATTATGTAATCTAATTGTTGCTGTTGCATTTTAATAAATATTCTTCAAAATATGACAAGATCCTGGATTTATACCTGATGATCCAATTCTTTAATCACTGAAAAAATGTTTATAGAATCAAATACCTTTTCATAATCTATAAATCCAAAACATAATGGCAACTCATATTCATTTGTCCTTGCTATAACTTTTTTGAATAACTGGCTATGATCTACTGTACGAAAACCACTTTTAAATCCAGCTTGTTCTCTTGATTGGTAGAAATCCAATACTCTCTGTAGATGAATTGTAATTATTTTGGTAAAAATTTTACATAAGACTGATAAAAGGCTGATAGGTCTGTAATATCTAATATCTTGTTATCACCTTTTTTAAATATTAATACTGCATTCCAAACATCTGGTACATCTTTATCATTTAGACATTTGGTAATAACTTTGCTAAAAAAAATTATCTTTCTTCACCTGCTTCTTTTAATATATCAATTATAATTCCATACTTGGAGCTTTTCCTTTCTTCATAAATTTAATTGCATGTCTCACTTCTTCATTTAAAAATTCTGGGCAATTTGAAAGATATATTAGATATAGGAAATACACACCCTTACTAATATATATATATATTTTAATTGCCTCTAGGTCATTAGAAGCATCAATTGGAAAATTCAGACAATTGTAAACAAATACTAATATTGATCTAATAACAAATAACAATTTAGCATAGTATAATTAAATTATACAAATTAAAATTATTTGATTTTATGTTGGCATGTTTTCCTGTAATATTAGATAGCCCTTGAATATTACAACAATAAAACTTATATGATTATTAATTCAGTATTATTTCTGAAGACTATCACTTTAATAATGACAGTGATCAATCTGATTCTTTTATTTAGATATATGTTGCCCAAGTAAGGATGGGCACATTTATTTTTCTATTAACTTAAAAGAATAGAAAATAATAAAAAAAAACAAGACTATATTAGATTTAAATATTCACAACACGAAGGCAATTACAAAAATATTCTAATACAATTATACACCACATTAAAAGTAAAACTACATAATAAACCTCTTAATAACCCAGAATAAAAACACAATCAAATTCATGTGGAGGTATGTCTTTCTATACACGAAGTAAAATCAGAATCTTGCATATGTAATTACTTACAAAATCAAACTCAAAAAGAAAATATATATCTCAGGGAGGAAAACTATATATATATATATATATATATATATATATATAGAGAGAGAGAGAGAGAGAGAGAATTCAAGTGTGGCAAATAAAATATCTGCAAGATTGGTATATAAAATGTATGCATATGTATATCCTAATGTTTAATTTCAGATGCATATGTGAAATGAATAAAATAACCTGTCAAATGTTCTAGATAATATAAAATTAATTATCTAAACTATATTTTTATATATGCATACTATCTTCGGGCTACACAAATTTGATTGTATTCATTTATAAATATATTATCTATATGTATGTACAAAAAAGAAAAATTAGAAAGATGTTTTATTAAAAAAAAACAATAAACTCTTTTTTCAGTTCAGTGATTAAATATATCTTTACGTGCATATATACCAATTGTATAACGTATTTGACCTATACAGATTTCCCAGAAGAAAATAAAATAATTATTATATAACTAGAAGTTAATTATTGATTTTAAAATAACTTATTTCGAAAATGTAAATGGACTTTTAATTGTTATTAAGGATTATTATCTCTCTAAATTTAACACTTCTATAACAATGTCTGTTCACTATCATAATTTTTTTTCTTGCTAATTCTTCTATACACATTTTCTAAAGTTATATTCCAGTATAATTTTGATAATTTTCCAGGCCAGTAAAAAAAATAATAATGTTTCAGAAAATTATTTTTGATGTAAGTGTATAAAGTCTCAGAAAAAATATGATGATGGAGATACATTGTCAATTGGTCCAAAATATTTTATAATCATTTAGTAGATCGTGGTTATGATCTAGTGTTCCATTTAAAAATGTTGGGCAGCTTAAATCTAGCAGTTATCTGAGAGCAACCGGAAGATATAGTATTACTTCTATTACTTTGAAATTCTTTCTCTTCAAAGTAAACTTTAATTCAAAACAGATTTAATCTCCGCCTGAATGAATTTTGTTTTGAACTTTTTTTATACGTTTGCATTTTAAGCCAATAAACATCTCATGTCCACCACTTCTTATGCTTGTGTATAGCTGTTGTTAAAACAGGCAAAACTCTCCATACAGTAGTGCCACTCAGGGCCAACCAGAGTAATCAATGGATGCCAGAAAGCTTGTGCATAAAATCCCCATCTAGTGCCTAATCATCCAATATCCCCAGACTAGTTTCTGGCTTGTGGCCTTCGTCAGTGAGGAGCCTTGGATCTGAGAGCACTGCACCTAGATCTTAGGATATTGGATATTGGGGATATTGAATGAGTAGGCACTAGATGGGGATTTTATGCACAAGCCTTCTGGCATCCATTGATTACTCTAGCTTGCTGTGTGTGGCAATATGTATAGTGAGTATTGCCTGTTTTAAGTTTGCATTTTCAAAGTATATTTGTTTTGCAAGATACTTTCTTTTATAATTATTTTCCTTATTTTCAAATTTCTTAATTTAAAAAAAAAATACTATTTTTTTAAATATACACATACACAATATATGTTATTACAATATATATGTGTGTGCATGAATGATGAGAATTTTCTGAAATATTAATAAGTTAACTCAGCAATAGAATACAAAGACCAAACAATATTTAATTTTCCATCAATAATAGTTTTTTTATAGTATTTTTAACATAATTTATTTTCGTTATCATGCAGCCACTCCAAATTCTCACAGCTATTTGAAATCCTCCCCCCCCCTAAAAAAGACAGACAAAATAATACCACTCAAATTATTACAACCAATTCAACTTCATATATATATATGGATTTGCAAATTGATATGGATTATAAATACGTTTACATACATCACTATTTGTTTATTAGATATTTTGTGATGCTGTTTTATAAATTCATCTACTACAAATATGAATTACTGAAATACTTAAACATTTGTTATAATTGTAGATCTTTATTATATAGTATTTTCAACTACAACATCCCAATAAAAATAATCAATATTTTATTTCTTTAGAATTTTTAAATATGCTTAAGTTTATCATAAGATATTTTTTTTAATAAAATATAATATTGTTGTTATGATCTTGCCATCGGTATTTTTAGAATTTTATAGAAGATTGTGAATTGAAACTTTTTTAATATCATTGTGTTGCATCTATAAAAAGTCCCATTTCACTTCCGAACAATAAATTAGATAAAGTAATAGCTCGCATCAAAGTTTGTATTGCTCTTTACCATCTAAGTTCATTTAAAAAGCTACCAAGTTATTTAAATTGGTTCATATTCTCAAGTTGATTTTGAAAAAGTTGTGGAAGGTCTTTCTTCCATCACTGGCTGATAAGACATTTGAGTTTTTAAATATTAATTACTAAATCAATATCTTTTTATATTACATTCAAAACATTAAATGTATTCTGCAGATTGAATTCTGAATTGGCAAGGATAGCATAATCATCAACTTAAATTTTAATCCAGAAGTCAAGAAGCTGAGGCATTGGCTTTTGTTTTTAAAGATTCAAATTTTAAAAAATTATGATTAAGCCTATATTTCATTAAGCCAGCTATGAATTTTTTCAAACCACTACATTAAAATTTGAATATGAGGTAGCTGGTATATATCTTAGTATAATCTGTTATCAATTCGATCATCCAAAACGTTCCACCTGTGTTAATAACATTTCATGTCATTCCATCATGTAAAAATAATTAATTTTAGACAATGCTGCAAACTTGTTTGATTCATAAAGTTAAATGCTTGATCAAATTATTAAAAGCAATAATTAAATCACTTTCTTGTTTCCAATCCTTTTCTTGTGTTCACTTAATAATAAAAATCATATATTTAGAGCTTCTTAAGTTTCTAAAGCCATATTGAGTCTTTGGTAATCATTCATCTGTGACTACACGAAATGTATTCAATAAAATCTTTAAAATGATTGCTGATGCAACAAATAACAATAATAATCTCAATAACTACTGCAATCTTATTCAAATTTCTTATTTTTAAAATTGAATGGAAATATTCTGAAGACTAGGTAACAAAACTTCATAGGTTTAAATAATCTTAAAAAATTTGAATATTTGTGAAGTTAAAATACCATCATCATATTTCAAAACTTCTCCTGATATCTCATAAGAAGTTGCAGGTTTTCAACTTTCAAAATTACAAAGAGTTATTTTAACTTTCCTAAACTAGATATATTTGTACAAATCTAAATGAGAAGATAAAATGAATATATCATTACATATCTTAATTGTAATTACTGTAAAATTATTTTAAAAAGATTAAAGAATTCCTTTTATCTATTTGAAATATTATTATAAATAAAAAATGCCTTAGATAAATTCATTAGAATTAAGATATTATTTTTATATTCTTATACTAATTTCAATGTATCAAAAAAGATTTAAAGTGACTGTGATTAATAAATATCTATATCTCTTTTTCAACATTCATCCAGAAATCTTGAGGCCATTTTGTCAGTTACTTAAACAGATGTGTTTTAAATTATTATAATGATTATGAAGCTCCACGTTTAAATTATTATTCCACCAATCAGAAAATGCCACATCCTTTCTTTTAATCATGTTACTGCAATTGGATCACTATCAGAGAATGAATCATGATTCTCAAGAATTGATTTACTTACAATAAAGCTATTAATTAGTCTGTAATATTTTTATGGTAAGTAAAAATTTTCTTTAAAAATATTTACTCCTTTGACAGTCCTTCATCAAAGTTTTTCTTTTATTTTCAGTTTATTCTTGATTAATTATAAACATATGTAAACATACTCCAGCAAGTTGTTTTGTTTCCTAATCTATAAAAACATTTGAAATTTAAACTCTACCATAGTGAATTAGTAGTAGCAGCTGAACTTGCACTGTCTCTTGCCTTTCATTATAACTTCATCCTAGTAGTAATATTGTTATCAGAATCTACAAAATGGTAAAAACTCCCCTAATCTCTTTTCCCTAGCTTTTTATAGTCAGGGTGAAAAAAACACAGTAATTAAAAACAAGTTTTCCCTATTTTGATCTCTATCTTGATTGAAAAAAGTTAACGACTCTTTTTTAATTCACATTAATCCTTTCAAAAACAACTTTGTAGGATCCTTGTCAAAAGATGTTACACAAGATTTAATTTTAAAAAAATCTAATCAAAATAAATAGTGAAATTTTATAATAGTCAGTATATCTATGGTAACATAAAAACATACTTGTTTTAATTTCAAAATCAAAATTAATAAAATATTAGTTAGACCTTTTTAAATGTTTCATTTATAATAAAAAAAATTAAATTCAAAATTAATTAATTCTTAACTGTTATTCCAGTGTAATATAAAAAATATCTACAAAATAATTTTGTTTGTGCTCATTTTTATTTTTCCTTTCAACTTTATATATATATATATATATATATATATATAAGTTGAAAGGAAAAATTATATATATATATATATATATATATATATATATATAATTTTTGTAATTGTTAGTATTACTTTGATGTGGTGGCATTGGTTAAATTAAATTACAAAGTTCATTAATATATAAGAGTCATTAATATATGATAAGTTCAGACCCATATGATTATTCAATTGAAGAGCTAAATTTAAAGACTTGTAGATGTCTAAATTTTCATATCTTCTTAAGAGTTACCTTTTAGATAAATGCTTATCTTGAGTTAGTTTTTTTTAATCAGGTGCTCTAGATACTCACTAAAGAGAGCCTCTGCTGGAAACTGGTCTGGGGATGGGGACAATCCTAGATAAAGATGATTTGAATGCTTTTTCTTGTAGCATTTATCATAAAAATAAGCTTGTTTGAGCTATTTAAATGCTTTTTTATATTACATATTGGTAAATGCAAGCTACATAGGTCATATGACATACAACATAATTTTATTATTATTATATATATTGTGCCAGTCAAAATTGTGTATTCATTTAACAAGACCAATAATCCAAGCAAAACTACCTTGAATCCAACCATTCACAGAAACAGATGTCAGGACAAGGATGAATCCTAACCTATTTGCCTGAACTATTGCCTCTCTGACTAATGGATAATGTTTGTTATGACACTAGCAGTCCTTGATTTTATTCTGTTCCAGCTGGAGGTCATGGTTCACAAAGAGACTCAAAATAATAACATAACAGGTTTATATAAGAAATTAATGATTTAGTGAATTGCAGGATGATACAGATGGGATTGGATAATGATTACTAATGGTTTGAACCATAATAATTGTAATTCTTTCTGGCAACATTACAAAGAAGTGAATTTAAATCAAAAAAATATTATAAATAACTAGGATAATTAATATTAGAGATTCAGAGTGATGACAAACTAAGCTTATTTAAAATAATAATATTACAGGAATTTATTAAGAAATTGAGTTCATTATACAAAATAAGTTGGCTTTTGTTTATACAACTAGGTTGTTATATTTATTGAATTCATTTTGATGCGGCTTTGCAAGGCATTTGATAACAAAGTAAAAGTTTGTTAATTGGTCTACCAAGAACCAATCAGCAATAAAATATCATGAGCCCTCTTTAAGAGATTACAAAATAAATCTATATATATATATATATATATATATATATATATATATATATATATATATTTATATTTATATATATATATATATATATATATATAAAACAAGACATGATCAATGTGTATTTAAAACACTATTATATTTAAATCAGTTGTCTATAATCAGTGTGGAAAGCAAAATATTTCTTAAATAAATAATTGACAATCATATAGTCAAATTTAATTAATTGGGATTGGTTTGTGAAGGATGTGCCATCATGGCAGAGAGCATTATGGGTTTGCTAAATAAAGATATAAAATGATGAAGGCAGTATGCTATTATAGATTACAACAAAAGAATAAATGAGGTCTGTTACAAACCTCTAGATGACTTTTCTAAAAGAAATCTCTGGTATCTACAGGGAGATGATGAGAGAGATGTTGGCCCTCCAGCCAAAACATATCTAAAATGTAATAATAGATTTGATGTGCTGGACTTTCCATACACATTTTAATGGCAATTCCTGAAAAAGGATCCCTTGGTATGAACTGCATCTACTTTGAGGGAAAGTGAAAGATTGGACTGGTCATATTTAAACTTCCAAAGGTCCTGAGGGGTAAGTAGCAAAGCAAAACAATAATAATAAATGAATAGTTGTAGCTATAAATACATAATGTCTTAGACATATATAGATAGATAGAGCATCACTAACGAAAATAATAACTTAATTTCTGATTAAAATAATCAGCTCCCTGACATAATAGAAAGTCCCCAGAAAACTTAGACCTTTAATGAATGAATCATAAAATGTAATACAAAAAGGGAAGATGAGAATTAAAATATAAATTGTTTTCCACACTTTCCAAATATTTCATTTATTAGTAAGTTATCAAATAGTTCATCATGGAAGATTACAAAATAAGTCTGCCTTTTAATTAACATAAACAGACTGGGCATTAAATATCAAACTCACTTCTGGTGAAGTTTAACAACATATATATATATATATATCACAATCTTAATATTTTACTGACAAATAAAAATATATGTGTATAAAACATATACTGATAAAATGCTATAATAGATGTGCTTTCAATGATTTTCTTTCAAGACATTTGTTTTACAGAAATTGGGACAGATCTTATTTAAATGATTTAATAAAATATATTATTCTCTTAAAAATAATTATGAGGGCCCTTTTAAGTTGGACATAATAACAAGATATCTAACTTTTAAAATAACTTCAATCATTTAAAAATAACTTTATAATATGAGGTACAAAACTAAATGAGCTTTCTCTATTATTTAATTTAATGGAAATAAGTCTTCTAAAATGATTTTTAACTGAAGAAAATAAAAGAGAGAGTTTAAAGTTAGTTGCTCATTGAGTTTTATACTTGGTAGTTTCAATAAGTCAATATTATAAATAAACCAACAAAAAAAATTAATTTAAATCTGCCACATCAAAATAATGTGAGATTTTTATAAGAATTGATAATTTTAAATTTAAGAGAGAAAAATTAAGACACATTTTAAAATTAAGTTGTATAAACATTACAGATATATATAATATAAATCAATATTGATTTAGAAAACAAAGTAAGCTAGAATCATAGGCTTGTGACAAATTGAAGGTTATCTCACCAAATCATTTGATGTTCCATGGCTTAAATCAGGCACTTATAAAAACAGATTATTTAGCAGGCTTCCTTGACACAGTACAGTCTTAGGCTAGATGTTGAGAGCACTGGAATGGCATTGATGAGCTGGTGGAACAGAGCTCCAGAAATCAACAGCCAATCTTTTACCCCATTATTCTTTAGGCACGATGTACTATATATATATAAATCAATTCTCTCCAGTGAACTGTTTTTCAATCAAACTAACTGTTTTTCAATAATCTCTTATCAAAATTTTCTACTATTTATTTGATTTACCCTTATCTAAGGATTCAATCTACATTGACAATCTGCCAATTGCAATTGCTCTAAGTGGTTCTCTGAGGTTGGTGTCTGCTTGGGAGGGAAATCTATAATCCTGCATTAAACATGCCCCAAGCGTTCATTTGCTAATTAAAAGAAACAGCAACAAGCATATTAAGTTTATCAGTCATTCTATTAACAAACCCTATTTAATTAAGGTTTAGATTAACAAAAATGTAAATTTTATTCAGAAAAATTTTAGGAATTTGTTACAATGACTTTCAAACTTATATTTGATATAAAATTTAAATACAAATTTACAAAATATTTCTTACAAATATTAGATTGTTTACATAATTGATCCTTTAATGTACATTTATCAAAAGATAAATATAAAATGTTACCAACTGATTAAATGAAGAAAAATGAACTTTAATAAAAGAATTTAAAATATTTGTAACATTTTATAGATATCTAGGATTCAATTCAATTTAATAAAATAAATACAATATACATTTTTATAAATATAAAATAAATAAACTATTATAAAAAGGTTAGTTTTAATTATAAAATAAAATTAATGAAATATAAAAGATTATAATATTGATTATAAATATACTACCACCTATTATGAGATGGGTGTCAGTTAATATAAAAGGTTGGGTTCAAACCATACTAGTGCTGATGACATTGGCACTAGGTGAAGCTGAAATATGAACTCTCCATAAAATTCTTTTTTTCAGATGTAGTTATATGTGAGATCCAGTTGAATGGCAATTTTGTTCTAATAGCCATAAGTAACTGATCATCATTGGGTCTGCATTTGGGTATCCCTTTATAATAGTACAGGCAAATTATGGATAAACCTGTTATAATAGCACTCATCATCATAAAACCAAGTTAATATGAAATTTAAATCGAAATTAATATAATGAGAATGAGAAAAGCATGGGATATCAACACAAAATTAACTATAAGTGACTATAACTTTGCCAGCATTACCCAAAATTAATAATCATTTACCATCATCTGGATGATCAATAATAAAAATATATCAATCATTCTTCTGACTGGATTTGAAATAGGTCTACTACAGATCAGGCTAATTATTTAAACCTTTCCAGCTTGAAAAGATTATTTAAACAGTAATTTGAATGCACAAACTTAAGTGCTAAACTATAAGAATATAAATGCTCATGCACTAAAATCTGGTAACCATTATTAATGTTTTAACCACTTAGTACCATAAATGTGTTGGCCAAATATAAACTTAATTTCTAAATAAATAATTGAAATGAAATGTAGTGCATGGAATTATAAACATATCCCCTATATACCAACCAGTATCATCATCAACTGGATATCTATAAATACTAAATATAATCTTCTTTTAAATAACATACCATTACAAATTAATTCAGATCAGTGAATAAATGCTCTATAACTGTTATTATGATCAAGAAATATAATACAAACACATAATATTATAAAATAATTTAGGATTAAGTAAATTCACTGGAATAACTTTAACAATGAAATATCAATTCATTAATAACAATTAAAATGAAATTAAGTTCTGCTGAATATGACTATACATATAAATGAAGCTTCTGATTTTGTTTAATACAATTAGCTATCACATTGTAATTTACAAATATGTATCACATTGCAATTCGTAAACATGTTCAAATTGTCATACACTTATAAAAATTTCCAATTCATTTTTAATAATGCATAAATCCACACATATGATGTGTGTATATATATAAATAGATTATATGAATTAAATCTATTAATCGTCTTTTATTTTTTTATGGTAATAATACTTTTTTAAAAAAATATTTACTTCTTTGACAGTCCCTCATCAAAGTTTTTGTTTTCAGGTTATTTTTGATTAATTATAAACATCATTAAATATACCCCAGCAATTTTTTTGTTCTCTAATCTATAAAGATTTTTGGAGTTTTCCTTTGTTAGTAAAATATATTGGAAACACATCTTTTTGTTGAATAAAGTTATTTATTTTAAAAATTTTGTAATTTAAAAATTACAACTGTCATTTTCTCTAAAGAATTTATTTAAAATAATTCACTAATAAACTAATTCTTCAACAAACTAATTGACCTCTAGTTAAGATGATCCTTCCAGAACAGTAGACTGGATTCTTGTTATCTTCAGAGATGTTATAATTCAGGTAACTCTTGGCATTTAATCAGCTCCATTTAGTTTAGAATTTGATAAACTTTAGGCATACAAGATAGTATACAAAACATATGGGCTAATGAACAACAGAAAAGCTTTCACATGCTTCCATGTAAATCTAAATTATATCTCTACCATAATGAACTAATAGCAGCAGAAGGACTTGCACTGTTTCTTGACTTCAGTTATAACTTCATGGTAAAAATAATCTTGTCATACTCTGTAAAATTGTAAAACCTCCCCCTAATCTTTTTTGAATCTTTTTATAATCAGGGCAAAAAAACAGTAATTAAAAACAAGTTTTCCCTATCTTGACTAAAAACAGGTAATTACTCTTTTTTAATTCACATTAATCCTTTCAAAAACAAGTTTGTAGGATCCTTGTCAAAACAAATTACACAAGATTTAATTAAAAATATTTAATCTAATATAAATAGATAGTGAAATTTTATGTTTACCTGCATATGTTTTCTAACATAAAAACATGCTTGTTTTAATTTCAAAATCAGATTTTATAAAATATTAGTTAATCCTTTTTAAATATTTAATTTATAATAACTTTTTTTAAATTCAAAATTATTGTAAAATATTTTATTCTTAACTGTTATTCCAATGTAATATAGAAAATATCTACAAAAAATTTTTGTTTCTCTTTATTTCTACTTTTCCTTTCAACTTTATATATATATATATATATATATATATATATATATATATATATATATATATATATATATATATATATATATATATATATATATATATATATATATATATATATATATATATATATATGTACACACACTACTATGTTGTATGCCATGAGTCACATAACCGTATCAATACAATAGTCATTTATATTATAGGCATTTTAGCATAATTTAATCCAAAAATGAATGGAAATACATACAAATAATTTATTAAGAAGAATTTAAAGAGGAATTTGAAACTGAGTTCTTAAAATTGAAATAGTCAGTGCAAAATGTCTGAGCTGTTTTTAGAATTATTGTGGATATTATTTCTGGTACTCTTAAATCCTTCCAGCACCTAAAAATGCAGGTTGGCAATTATCAATGTATTCAACAAGCTTGTAAAGCTGTCAAATAATTCAATAAATATTACTCTGAACAGTCTCCCAAATATTAGGTTTGAAACAATGCACCCTTTTTGGTGTGCTTCTAATTCTCAGTAGTCACTCATATTCGATATCAACAGAATATGAACACATGACTGAAATAATTCAAATATAAATAATTATACCTTAATAGCTGATACTACTCTTCAAGTATCATGATCTATTTTTCCCTGCAAAAAAAACTCTGGTCAAAGATTAACAGAATTAGAACAAAATAGGATAGATGTTATTATATGTTGCATAAATGGTAATTTATAGATCCTCCAAATTACAATTGATGAAGACCACAAACTATGGTACATATTTACAGGGAGTGTTCCATTTACCAGTCCCCTGTTGGCCTCTCTGCTATACATAGCTTGGATGAGATAGATCTTGATTGGTTAAGAACTGTTAGTGTTGAATTTTAATGTGATAACATATATGCTAAATGGCTGCATAAAGGAGTTTGCTATTAACTGAAAGGAGACCCTTTGATTTCTCTTGGAGGCCTTAAAGAAACCGAGCAGGGCAAATTCCTAATGTCCACTCCATACGTTCTTGTCATTGCAGCTGTTATTACTATGTGATTATTCATATAGTATACGAACATGGATGGGCTGCTCACCAACACGCATTAGCCAGCATGGTGAGTTTATTGGCTTTTTACCTCTGAGTTTAAGATCAAGAAACACCATGGTCTTTCTTCTCAGTGCCTGATAAGGCAGAATGAATGTTTGTGTAAATGATAAATATTTTTCCAATACATATATACAATTATGACAGACAAAAATAAAGCATGGCCCTTATTCCCAGGAGGCTGTAAAGTCACCAACCAAGGCAGCGGTTGGTGGCCGAAGGCAGAGGGTGCTAAGAATCCCCTGATTGTGGACCCAGGCTGCCATTTGATGATGACTTTTTATTTAGGTACTTACAACTGCAGATCACTTTCAAGTGAAGGAAGATTGCAAGAATTAGAAGAAGAATTGTCTTATATTAAATGGGACATTATTGGACTTTGTGAAGTTAGAAGAAAAGGTGAAGAAACAATTGATTTAAAAAGTGGACATATACTCTATTATAAAGGCACACATATTGGAAATACAAGTGGAGTAGGATTCATTATAAATAAAAAGTGGAAGAACAATATTGTGGAGATTGATGGTGTATTGGACAGAGTTGCAAGATTAGTTATACAACTTAATAGCAGATACCAAATGCAGATAATTCAGGTTTATGCCCCAACAAGTTCTCATAGTGATGAAGTAGTAGAAGATTTTTATATGGATGTACAAAAGGCTTTTGATCAGAGTAAACAACATTTTAAAATTGTTATGGGAGACTTTAATGCTAGAATTGGTAGACAAATGAAAGATGAAATTGCTGTAGGTAATTTTGGTTATGGTAATAGAAATGAGAGAGGACATAGACTTGTGGAGTTTGCAGAAAAAGAAAAACTTTATATTATGAATTCATTTTTTGAGAAAAATGTTAAAAGGAAATGGACATGGAAGCATCCAAATGAAGGTACAGCAGAATTGGATTATATTTTGACTAACAGGAAATACATATTTCAAGATTGTAATGTTCTTAATAAATTTAACACAGGAAGTGATCATCGATTAGTAAGGTGTAAGTTACGTGTTAATGTAAAACTAGAGAGACAAAAATTATTGAGAAAAACAATATTTACAGTTGATATTCCTAATCTTCAGAAACATTCTAATGAATTTAAATTAGAACTTACAAATAGGTTTCAAGTGTTAGGAGATTTTGAACATGATTCAGATTTGAATGAAATTAATATGAAAATAACTGATACACTTTTAAAAACTGCAACAAAGATAGCTGGTAGAAAAAAGCAGCAATTGACTAATAAAATTTCTACTGAGACTAGAGAATTTATGAAGAAAAGAAGGAATATGAAGATATACAAAAATGATGTATTAAAAAGAATTGAATATCTCGAATTTTGTAAAATGGTACGGAAAAGAGTTGAAAATGATATAAGAAAGTATAACTGTGAAATAGCAAGGAAAGCTGTAGAAGAAAATAAAAGTCTCAAGAATGTTAAACAACATTTTGGTATTGGTAGGAAATTTATATCTGCAATAAGAAAAAAAGATGGAATTATTACTAAAAAGAGAGATGACATCATGAAATTGGTAGAAGATTTTTATCAAGAATTATATAGTAATAAAGAACAAGTACCTCCTATATCTATTACATCTTCCGAATTGCCCAGAATTTTAAATGAAGAAGTGAGACATGCAATTAAATGTATGAAGAAAGGAAAGGCTCCAGGAAATGATGGAATTATAATTGATATATTAAAAGAAGGAGGTGAAGAAATAGAAACAATTTTAGCAAAGTTATATACCAAATGTCTAAATGATAAAGATGTACTGGAAGATTGGAAGAATGCAGTAATAATATTAATATTTAAAAAAGGTGATAAAGAAGATATTAGAAATTACAGACCTATCAGCCTTTTATCAGTTTTATATAAAATTTTTACCAAGATAATTACAACTCGTCTACAGAGAACTTTGGATTTCCACCAACCAAGAGAACAAGCTGGATTTAAAAGTGGTTTTAGTACAATAGATCATATCCAGGTATTGAGAGAAGTCATAGAAAGGACAAATGAATATGAGTTGTCATTATGTTTTGGATTTGTAGATTATGAAAAGGCATTCGATTCTATACACATTTCTTCAGTGATTAAAGCATTGGATCATCAAGGTATAGATCCAGGATATTGTCATATTTTAAAGAATATTTATAAAAATGCAACAGCAACAATTAGATTACATAATGATACTGGAAAAATCAACATTGAGAAAGGTGTAAGGCAAGGTGACTCCATATCTCCAAAACTTTTTACAGCAGTGCTGCAAGAAGTATTTTGTGGATTAAAATGGGAAACTAAAGGAATGAAAGTAAATGGAGAGTATTTAAGTCATTTAGATTTTGCAGATGATGTAGTTGTTTTTGCAAATAATGCTTCAGAGCTGCAGGAAATGTTGCAGGAGTTAGCAGATGAAAGTAGAAAAGTAGGACTAAAGATAAATGTTAAAAAGACTAAAGTAATGTTTAATCGATTTGCTCAAAATATGAAAATAAAGATTGATTATGAAGAATTAGAAGAAGTTAACAGTTACAAATACCTAGGTCAGATTATTAATACAGATGGAAACATAATGGAGGAAATTAATCATAGAATTAAACTTGGTTGGAGTGCTTTTGGTAGAAATAACTTGATACTAAAAGGAAATATGCCTATGTGTTTGAAAAGAATGGTTTTTAACAAATGTGTTTTACCAGTTCTTACTTATGGATCTGAGACTTGGACACTTAATAGAAGAGCAATACAGAGACTTCAGACCACTCAAAGGAGTATGGAGAGATGTATGTTGGGAGTAACAAGAAGAGATCGAAAACGCAATGTATGGGTAAGACAACAAACAGGTGTTACTGACCTTATTGAAAAAATTAAAAGATTGAAATGGAGTTGGGCTGGACATATTGCTAGAAGAAATGATAATAGATGGACAATTGAAATTTTAAACTGGATTTCAAGAGTTTGTAAAAGACCCAGAAAGAGACCACATGTGAGATGGATGGATGAAATAAGCAAATGTGCAGGGGTGTTGTGGAAAAGAGAAGCTAAAGATTGGAGAAGATGGATTAAACTTGGAGAGACCTTCATCCTGCAGTGGATTGATAATGGTTGATGATGATGATGATGATATGCTAAATAGATTTTTTTAATTATAAGCTTAAATATAAAACATTTGACAAACTTACTTATTATGATACAATGTTCACTGAGTACATAAATGACATATAGGCAATGGCCAGACACGATATTTAATCTTATTGATGACAAATAAGTCACAATAGTAGAATTATTTTTATTTCTGTTTATTCAGGAATCTTCAATTAGAAAAAATCCATATAAAAACTTTTTAAAAAAACATTAATTGTATTACAACTTTTGCTTTCATCATAGAATGAGACAAAAAAAAATGGTTGTTTTGTTTCTTTTCAAAATAGTACATCTTCTACTCCCCACAAGTCATATTTCTTGTATCACTTCTAGCTAAAAACAGCTATGCATTCATTAATAATCAATATGTAGATGAATAGAGAGTTATGATGCTGATATTTAAAAGAATATCTAAGTTTTCTTGGATTGTGAAAAAAAAATCAAATTTCACTCAGATTATGTAGACATTTCAGTTATCTTTTTATTTTGGAACGAAGTAATCAATTTTAGCAATGGCAGCCAGTGTGTCAAGTTCTAAATCTGCTTAATTTTTTTATTTTGGGAGTAAATATAGATATATAAAGAGAGAAGATAATTTGTTAAAATATCTCAGTATTCATTTTTCAAAGTTTTAAAAAACATCTATGACATTTGACTTTAAACATCAAACTATTTTGTTTCATTTTTATGGATCTGTTTCAAGGCCTAATATTTCAAAAGTTGAGGGTGAAATTTTATTTTATATCTCTCATTATTGATTAGAAGTAAATGGTTACCCTTCATTTCTTAAGATTTAAATATTGTACTTTTTTTTTCAAAAATCATTTGTTTTTCATTTATCTAATTTTTCAAACTCAAAAATGGTTCAGTTATTTCAATAGAGTTTTATTTTAAAAAAATATTCAGCTTTTGAAAATTTAAAAGACAAATTTAAAAAAAAAGCATGAAATTATATTATAGAAAAATAGTTTTTGGAGATAATTGTTGGAATTCTTTTCAAGTTGAAAATTATTATTTCTTAAGCTAGTGAAATAAACTTATATTTTCAACGGATTATGCATTTCGCATTACTATTCTTTCTATATTTTTTTAATGAAAAATTATTGAAGCATTGGTTGTTTTTAATTTGTTTTACAAGAATATTAGAATATTTAAAACCAACTATTTTACATTTTTATGCATATTGGTAAATGGTAACTATTGCGTTGAAAATATTTGTGTAATTATTTAACTCTCTAGATTTCGCAGTATACTTACTTGTCATAGTTTAAAGTACATCGTAATGGGACTACAAAATACTAGAATTCATTAATAAATGAAACGATTTGATTTATTTATTTTGCTATTGCTTATTAATCAATTTTATATGGTACACTAAAATAAATAGAAATTGTCTCGATCTTATTGATTATGGATGTTTTTGCATTATTAATATAAAATCAGATATAGTAATCTTTAACTGAGATATAAAGTTTATATCTGAGCTAGAGATAATCTTTAGTTTAGTAAATGGTTAGTAATAATCATTATTGTATTTATCTAAGTTGGATGGTGTCAAAGTTGTGAGAGGAGTGAGTTTGAAAGTTGTAAATAAAAATGTAATACTTTAATATAAAATGCCATATATAGGTACTGTTAATTGTGAATAAAATTTAAACTTTTAAGTACCCATTAAACCTGTTAACTGATTCTTTTAACTATTGGTTCTCTACTTAAATCTGAGAACAATATGATTCGTCCGTTTCATTTGCAATTGGTTCTATTGTTAAAATATTAATCTAAAATACACAGAATTTTTTTAATTCAGCTTCTAAAAATTGAATAATTTTAGATTCAAATTGGTTAAATGTAACGAAAAATTAAAAATAATGTTAATAACTGTAGAAAAATATAAGAGAAATGTGTAAAAAATAGCTAGCAGTAAAACAAAAGAATTATATTCTAAACAATGATTGTGTCGTTATTCAGTCTCCAGCTCTCAAGTAATTCTCTTTTTATTTCCCGCATGCTTATTTCTCTTGTAAAATTTAAAATTTTCCAAATCAAACTTTATATTTCCATAAAGTAACATTAAATTTTATTTATGAATGTAAAAAATTATGATAGATATAGTTATTTACTTCAATTACGAACGTATACAGCTTCATTGTTGTATCTGAATCTGTCATTTAGGAACACACCTTAGAAATTGCCTGATTACATTCTGTAGCGATAATTGTTTTTTGTTATGGATTATTTCTCCAAATGTATTTTTCTTCTAATATTTAAAATTTTCCGAGTCAAACTTTATATTTTGATAGAGCACTATATTATATTATTTGTGAACATAAAAATTACAATAAATATAATTATTTACATCAAAATCATTTACGAATGTGTACATCTTCATTCTGTAGCGATAATTGTTTTTTGTTACGGATCCTTGTTTTTGAATCTGTCATTTAGAAACATGCCTAGAAGATTTGGTAGGTATCCAATCAGAGAAGAAGACACAGTGATGTAACAAATAGGCTGTGAAGATTAATGATTTTTTTAAAAAATATAATGCTATATGCGGATGTTTTTAGAACTAAAATTGAAAGCATTAAATTTCCTATCAAATAAGCCTAAAATGAAAAAATTGTGACCAAAATTGACCAAGAGATGGCGCATGCTACTTCCAAAAAATTTTAACTACAGGGAATTTTTGTAATATTCAGGAAACTGGATAAAAGTATACTATATGTAAACTTTGAATTATAACAATGGTAAATAATAACAATAATATATAAATGAGGTAGAAATAATTTTGATTATATTGTAGTCATTATCAACTGAAACCACAGATAAAACAAAAAAAATGAATATAATATGATTTACCAAGGACTGTGTATATCAATATTAATGGAATGTCTATTTACTATACAATCTTTAAGTTGATTTAAAAACATTTCCTCTTTAATTTTCCTTTTTTATGATGTCTTTTTTTATTCAATATTCTTGTGTGATCTGGGCTAATAATAATTTTAAAATTGCAAGATTTTTTATGGTCAAAGAAAACTGAGACAGTATTAGACTCATTATTTATAATGATTTCTTAGATGATAGTATAGTAACTGATGTTCTTCTAATCTTTTCTCAAAATACATCCTGATTCCCCAATATATAATTTGTTGCAGTTTCATATAATTTGATATATAATATTATTTTGTCTTTTAGGAATATTATTTTTTTACAATTATTAACCAATAATAGTGTTATAAATGCATAAACATAAAGGTAATATTAGCATTGTGTTTATGCATTTATAGCGCTAGTATTGAATTACAGAATAATAACCAAACATGCAAAGTTTAAACTTAACTTCAAATTATTAACCAATTAAATTACTTTTGGAAAAACATAAAATGAAACAATATATTTATCATTAATTTATGATAGAATATTATTTTTAAATGGCATTGGTATCCATTTCTTATTTTTTACTTATATAAAGTTGTAAGATTTATTATTAAACTTATTTAATGTAAGTGGAATGTGTCTCTATCATATCCTATATTTAAAAGTTTGTGGCTCTAAATAGATAATCTTTTAACATCAATATAAACAATTCTTGGAAAATCACTTGATATTTGCTTCTTTTTGTTTTGTGTACATGATTTCAGTTGATAATGATTACAATGTAATTGAAAGTGTTTCTGCTTAATTTATATAGGACTACTGTTATCATTATATATATTGTAACCTCCCTTCTCTTGCTCCATAATAACATTATTAACAACAACATGCCAAAAGTATGTTAAATATTCCGGATTTTCGTTACTTATTTATTTCCGGTCAATAACAATTAATATTAATAATAATTCCGGGTTCTTTAGCTCAGTCTATCAAACATATTATTATGATTTAAATAAAACAATTACTAGCTCAGAATTTCATAAAATCTAGTCGTGTCTATGAAATAAATCAACACAAATATCTTTTATTATTTCCATGAGACCTGGAGCAATGACAAAGGAACAAGACGAAGTATCATATCTTAATACTTTTAAACAAAATCTAGCTCACATAAAATAAATTAATTAAATAAAATAGAATTAAATTGATCTAATCATTTCAAATCAAATAGATAAATCAATAAGTAAGTAAATAATTAAATCCCAGGTTTATAAATTGTAATTAAAACTGATTTTATATTGCCATAGCAAATTATGATAAGGGAATTTTATGTCATAATTCACTACGTAAAGAATAACTAATTAATAATAACAATGACAATAATAGAGTAATACAATCCTCTTTTCTTTCTAGATGTATTAAATATTTTCGTGGTAATATTTATCAATCCGATAATCAAAAGTTATGTGGTAACGTTCGCATATATTTTACTTAAATACTGTGGCAATCAAGTTATGACCATATCTGTTCTAATTATACTTCTTTCATTTCATTACGTAAATAAAATAAAATAAATTATTAAAATTTCTAATGTTTATTTATTTTGTGCAAAATCTTAAATATGTTTAATTATAAACGTGTGTTGTGATTTCATGCATTTCATGTGTAGGAAAAACAACAACCAAGACACAAAGCTTACTAATAAAATTTTATAACATTTTATTAACATTATAACAAGTAACAATTTGTACATTATTTACAGCGGATATCCCTATCTACTTATTACAAACTCTTTTATTTCTACCCGTTGATGTCTTAACATCATTATTATCTAATTTTTTATTTTACCCTTTTACCATTAATAATTACAAAAATATATTTCACAATATTATTATCTTCAGATACATGTTTTGAGCTTAGTTTAATACACAAAATTCTATCTATTTAAAATTTTCTATTGACATTTATATCCCTATAATTTCAAGTTTATATTTCTATAAAATCTTTACTTTTATGTAAAATCATACAAAAATTACAAAATTCTAATTATATTCTTGTTAGTATGGAATCCTACAGAATTTAATCCTTATGACAATTTGATGTTCAGTTTTATCATCGATCATATAATAATTATCAGTCGAATTATTGATCCTATTCCTAGTTTTATATAGCAATTAACGTCATCCACACACCATGTACAAATACACATTTTTTTTATTATACATTTTAAATCATTTCGCCACACAAAACATGCAATCTCTCCTCTTAAAATATCACGTACAATATTTTAAAATCTTATTCTTGCTTTAAAACTTAATTCTAAAGTTTTTTTTTTTCTTTATAAATTACATCATATGATTCTCCATCTTTTATAATACTGATACTTTCACTTTGGACTTATACAATTCTACTTTACTCTAGTAAACAACTATTCTTACATAACTAATATCTAGCTTCCTTTCTATCTTATGTATCATTTCTATAAAATTATCTCCCTGAC
Source organism: Epiperipatus broadwayi (assembly GCA_028023455.1). Taxonomy (NCBI): domain Eukaryota; kingdom Metazoa; phylum Onychophora; class Udeonychophora; order Euonychophora; family Peripatidae; genus Epiperipatus; species Epiperipatus broadwayi. The sequence continues at coordinate 315,857 of JAQFVV010000073.1, read as the reverse complement.
GATGTATTTCCATGAAATCAAGATAGCGAAGATATAGATGTATTGGATCAAAATAAACAAGATATTATCCTTTATAAAACTTCGACAATCATGGCACAGTGAATTTAAGGACGCCATAGAGGAGTGACTTTTATCTGTCTATCTGCCTCTAATAGTGGAAGGATGCTAAAGCTATTTCTTCAGCTTCATCACATCAGAAAGTTTCAAAGATATGTAAAGACACTGTCCAGAATATATGTGCTCAGTTATAGGGCAAAGTTATCTATACTGAGGTCACACAAATTATTATGATCCCCATATTTCATTCCTTATATTTCAATAAAACATCCTCTTGGTTTCCTTTGATATCAGTACTCCCAAGTCACTATCTGACTGATTTCTTCAGATTCATCTCTACATTACATCGACAAATTCTTTGTCTATCTTGCTAATAATAATAAAATTCATTTTTAATATAACTATACAGCTATTCTTAAGAAAATTCTTTACTATACTTCTCGTACATTTCTATCTCTGTTGTTCTAAACTATTTGGATATTTTCAATATAAAATTCAAAAGAATCACATAATTAATATGTTACTTATTATTAATTATTTTAGATTATTTATTGCATGCACATTTTTAAAAGTTTTACTACTCTCTCAAATATATGTTTGATGTTGGATAAATGTGTACTTATAACTTTTAACATCGTTCATACCTCATTCATTAATAGATGACCTATAAAAAAAATTACATTACATATTACCAATAATATTAAAATTACCAACGATCTCTATCCTCTGGATCGTATTTGTAAACTTCTCCATTCCAGGACTTCTAGTAGGTGTTTAACATTTTCCATACACACATTTTATTTATTATTAATATTTCTCTCATTCCATTAGCTCATATTTTAATTATAACTATTATAAAATTTATGTTTATATGTTTCCCTAAGCTAATTCAAATTTTATACTTTAAATACAATAAAAAAAAATATTAAAATTATATTTACGATACATCTTTGTTGGATTCGCTTGGAAAATCGTTCCTTGCAAAGCTAAATAAAAAATATACTTTATTTTCTTTAGTCACTTAATGTTCTATTTAAAATTTTAATTATGTTTATTAATTCTTCTTAGACGATGATCCTTAGTTTTCTTCATAATTTTCCCACTTATTCTTGATATCTCCTTTATATAGTCTGCTAATTTTTTCTTCTTTTTCCCCGCGCGCTTGGTTTTCCCTCGATGCATCTTGTACTTTATTTTAGAAAATTCAATAAATTTTTCCTTATTTCCCTGGATCCATTTTCCTCCTTTAGTGATTAATTTATCTCTGTTTAAACAATATTTCTTCCATTTAAATATATTTTCCTTTTCTCTATTATGAGATAAAATCTAGGTTCCTCTTAGTAAATTTATATAGCACTTCATACAGGACTATGGCTTTTCTCCTACTTTTTACTTTTGGAAATTATATTTTTAAATAATGTTTTCCTTTAATATATCATATTTTTCTTCCTCATTCACTTTATATTTACTTGAACATATACTATGATTTTTCTCATAGAGAAATATGACTTAGTTTTAAGTACTTATGAAACAAATGTTCGTCATAAGATTCTCTCAACAGTAAATATTTTCTTTCTTATATTTTCACACAGCGTCTTCTTTGTATTACTTTTCTTTTTTTTTAGCGTTATAGGATTTAGTTTCTGGTTGAGCACGAACAACATAAAACTTATACAATTTTCACTCATTTTTCTTTCAATAATTATTTCAATTATTATTTTTGGTATTTCCATCTTTACTGTAGTATGAATGGTCAAATTTGAATAAATCCACTGGTAAGATCACGTAGAAATTAGCAAATCATCTTTCTGGATACAAGATTATATTATCTGTTAAAGACTAACTTAGAATAATTATTAATTTATAAATTTAAACTACTTTTTCAGCTTTGATGTTACAAGCAATTCAAAAAGGTTACCGTCCTCTTCAACTTTCACATTCCGTCTCCCGCTTCTGTCTATCTTAGATTTTTTTCTTGCCAATTTAAATCCGTTGATTGGTCAATATTTGTTTTTAGCGCGAACAATATTAGTCATTCTATTTTGGGATAATAAACTGTACTTTTAAATAAATATTTATGACGTAATGTCTGGAATATTATTTTAACTTAATATTATTAAATTAAATTATAGTTTGATAAACTTATTTTTTGATCTTTAAAATAATTATTAAGACAATATATAACATTTTTAACTTTTAATTTTAATGATGGATGGCAATTATATCTAGTTTTAAATTCACAAACTTTATTATTATCTACCAAGTGTGTGTGTGCGTGAAGGCATTTAATATACGATCACGTGTCTATCAACTTTATAAAATAATTTCTTTTTTATTTATGTCTCGGTTTAAATCACCAAAACTAACGTACTTTATAAAATTTTGGAAAATAAATTGAAACTTATAGAACCAAATATAACTCTCACCATCCTAAAGTTTATTAATAAAAAATATATCCTATTAATTTTGACTAACTATAAAATTATATTTCATTTATTTAATCTATTAATTCTTAGACTATTATTTTAAATTTATTACAATAATTTTAGCTATCTATAGCTGTGTTATTTTGTATGGCCAGCTTTCACAACCATAAGCAATGATATTAACACTTTATTTAACTGTTTACTTTTAAAAATACTTTATTACACTATGATCTGTTAGGTATTTTAGCTTAAAATTGTATTACAAAACTATTATTACTTTTATATCACCTAAATATAACTTAAAATTTAAAATTTTTTTCACATTTGACCTTTCTCCCTACCTATGACCTACAGACAAGGGCACAATATATATATATATATATATATATATAGTACTGTCTCCAAATATATGGTCTAAATATATTGGCATTTAAAATATTTAAAAGCTAAAAAAAAAAAGTAAATTTAAAGATCTTTTAAATAGACACATTTTAAACTTTTTTTTTTTTTAATTTATATAATTTAGTTTATTTTAACGTACAATGACAGTTGATACTTTTTGTTTAGAATTATTTATCTGTAATTCAATTAAAACTTAAAATTGGAAAGGAATTTCAAAGTAAAAAATTACAATCAGTAAAACATTTTTGGAAGCTAATTAAAGATGGCAGAATTATGTCAAAAAAGACTTTGTAACCTAAAGCTAATAAAGAATGTACAAGATTAAAACCTAAGTGTCATGATAATAATAACATGTGCAGAAGTTTCAAAAACTGGATCAAGGTATAAAAAAAAGAGGACAACTTTGATCTAGGTCTTTCTTTACCTTCTGGTTACGTGGCTTAGAGTTCAAAGTTTCCATGAGCATAATCTGTTGCAGTAATATACTTCCGCACAGGTATGCCAATTGCTGAACAAAGCCTCATGAACACTGTAATGAAGAGGTTATCACAACCAAGCTCCAATTATAGCATGGATAGATAATTGAAAATGCAGGCAGGAGAGACCAATTATAATTTCCATGAGCTCAAGATCCCATAAATCTATACAAACTTACCACTAAGCTAAACTATTCATATCCCAATAGTGACTAAATTAAGTTTGCAAACAATTCTTAATATAAACTTGTGATATAACTCTGATAGAGACATTCCCTGAGTTATGATGTTTCGATCAATGGATTGTTTAAAAAGAGAACTAAAAGAAATGGACTGTATTGATTATATAAAATGATTAGCTGAATTAGCATGCATGGTCCTTTCTAAATAATAATAACTATTTATTAAATATTTTAATTGCATAATAAAATATTTAACTTTTATGATCACTTTCATTTGTATGTTATTAATTTTAGTTATTTATTTTAGTTTATTAGAACTTGAATTTATAATTTACCCTTTGCCAATATTTATTAATTAAGCCCTGGGAATAATATTTTTTTTAAAAAACCTTATCTATGGTAAACTATGACCCAGTTTTCTTTTAAAATCATTTTCTTTTTTATTTATGATGTGCAATGCGACTGATTTCAGCCGATTCTTACATGAATCCTGGCACCCTTATAAAAATAAATAAAAAGCTGGTTCCACCATTAGTGTAAGTTGAAATAATTTCTAGGCCAGTTAATCAGGAAATATAGCTATGTTTTATAGAAATATGAATGTAATATTTATGTTTTCTGTGTTCATAGCTTGATTAACTTTCACTAAATTTACGGTGAGTAAAAGAAGGCCTACCAGATCTATTAAAAAGTGAAAAAATGTTACTATATATATATATGGAATGAACATTTCTAATTATTTCAAAATTCTGGGCAAAGTTCTATGAAATATAAATGTATTGAGATCAGTGTTTTATAACTTTTGTATAGGAGATAATAATCCTATAATGGATTTTAAATGTAAAGAATTCACTGATAAATCCAGATATTTGATTGGAAAAGATGAGAGACAATCCAAAATTAACCAGAACTTTATAATAAAAAATGTATTATTTATTTTTAAGTGTTATATATTTAATATCCTACAAAGTACTGTCCATTTAATACAATATACTAATCTAAACATGTTTTTCACTTTTTAAACTACCCCAGAAATACTTACAAAGTGAAGCCTTTTAATGTCTGAGTCATTTTTTTACAAGTCATCAACAAAAAAAAAATCAATTGAGGCATTTTTTATTTGAGAGAATAGAAAAAAGTCACATAGTTAGAGGTCAAGTAACAATGACTGGTAGATAATCTGGATCATGTTGAATTTTATTAAAAATTGTTTCACACTCAAGACTCCTCATAAACGAATTGTTTTGGTGAAGCTTGCACTCCTGACTTTACCACAAAACTGGAAATTTATATTTTAGCACATCACACTAACATTTGAGAACTTCCAGGTGAAGCATCTGACTGTTAAGAATTAATTATGAGAGAAAAATGCTGTTTGTATATATATATATATATATATATATATATATATATATAACTTAAGAGCATGCTAATGCTCTAAGCAAGCCTTTTTTTATATTATGATAAATGCTACTACAAGAGAAGGCATTCAAATCATCTTTATCTTAGATTGTCCTCATCCCCAGACCGGTTTCGATCTATGGGTCTCTTCAGTGAGGAGTTGGAACATTAGATTCAAAAAACCAACTCAAGCTAAGCATTTATCTAAAAGATAATTCTCAGGAAGATCTAAACCTTTAGACATCTGCATGTCTTTAAAGTCAGCTCTCCAACTGAAAAAATTATATGGGCCTGAACTTAATTCAGATACTTCATATATTAATAGGCTTAGCCATTTAATTTAGCCAAAGCCCCAACAGCAAAATATTAATAGTAATAATAAAAAGTCAGATGTCACATGACTTATGCTCTTCAGTTTACATATTGGTAATTGCAAGCTAAATATAAGTCATGTGCCATTTGACTTTTTATTATTAATATATATATATTATCTTGACACTTGATTTCAATTGCCATGATTTCTTGGACCATGGTAAATTTGACAATAATATATATATATATTGTCTTCTAAATACATCAGTCAAAATTTGCCTTTTTTCCAAAGTAATTTTAATGCTAATATTCTTCCATTAACTAGCAAAAAAATGAAAGACAAAAAAAATCAATTTACTTGACCACAAAAATTATCATAAAATTGTCAACTTTTATGATAGAAAAATAAAACTTACATTTTCTGAAACATAAGGAAAAGATGGATCCAACAATATAAAATATGCATGAGTAAACCACATAGTCTTCCCACAATTCTAATGTGAAACTGGATATTGTAAATTCAAAAATTCTATAGCACTGTGTTCATGCGTAATAACGAACTAGTTAATTAGCTTAGTTCTATTTATAAACTTTTTCCATTGTTGTAAGAGTAACCATAGCAACACTCTGTATTCAATCTCTGTCAATTCTAACCAGCATTCTATAAATAAAAAATTTATTACACAATAATGACAAATAATAAAAAAATATTTCAGAATTATTACATATAACAAACATTTATATTTTTAAAATACACATAATATTATTTCCCACCAACATAAAGTAAGCACTTAAAACTACATTGTTTCATATTACAATGGAAATAAACTTTTTTTTACATATATCATTCACATATACTATTATACAAATAAAACGATAAATATACTGGAGACATTAAATATTTAGATGTATTATTTGTAACCTACTATTGTGAATGAAGTAACAAAAATATACATTATAAAAAAATATTAATTTTAACAAGGTTATGAACTTTATTATCTGTACATTTATTTTTAAAATGAATAAAGCCAATTCACAATTTTTGCAAACTACCATTAATAAGAAACATTTCTTTCTCCCATATTATATGTTGTCATAGGTACATAGTCCAATGGAGCCCAAATAAATACATTCACCATTAAAATGAAACAAGAAAAGAAAAAGATATGACTAACATTTCATCAGGTACAGAAATTTATTTCAAATTTCAGTACGTACAATATACAAATGATTATTAATAAACATTTATTTCTCCAATATTATGCATTGTCATAGCAACATAGTTTAATGTAGACCAGATTAATATATTCACCATTAAAATCAAACAAGAAGAGGGAAAAAACCTTTGTTACTAACATTCCATCATATATGGAAATTTGTTTCAAATTTTAGTAGGTATGATTATTAATAATTTTTGCTAGGGTTTTTTTTTTAATTTTTCTTTTCTTTTTAATTTAAGATAGATTTCTTTATTCCATTAAAAATCAAATATATCATTTAATCAGTATAAGCAAGCTTGAGTGCGATTCTTCAATCATTCATCTTGTTCTATAGATAATCTTCAATTATCATTCTTATTGTTAAAATGCCGTGGTCACAAATTTTGAAAAATGTTAATGGTGCTTAACAGATACTTTGAGTAAACCAGGTTTTAGACAGCTTATTTGCCCAATAGCTATATATTACTGTTATTTATTTATTTATGTAAATTACATAAACTTATTTTGTAAGTGCTGCACTTTTAAACAAAGCTCATTCCTAACAATAATTCTTTAGTAAATTATAAATGATTATTAATAATTTTTACTAGGTTAAAATTGATTACATCATTTGTTAATCTTAGCTAAGACTTTATATTTTATAAAAGATTAAAAATATTCACTATTTTTTATAAGAGGTTTTTTGGTTTTTCACTATTCATAGTTTTATATTCTTTACACAATTCTATTTCTTTAAGAATGCAATTCCTATGCTTGTATTTAAAAAAAAAAATATTGTAATCATTGGTAAATGTAATTATAAATTTTTCAGATTAATTTGTATTAGATAGATAATAAATGCACTGACTATGAAACAAAATAACGTTGCAAATCATAAGTGAAGAGATGTCATATTTCAATAAGTACTGAGCCCAATCTTTAACGTTCTTTTTATTTTAAAACAAAGAAATGCAACTTTAACTTTAAATAATTTTATTTAGGCTAAACAAGGTTATATTATCTCAAAACATAAATAGATCACCATGCATTACAATTGCATTTTAGATGAATCTGGTATTAGTCCAAATGGTTTGAAGTTGATTGATATGAGAAAGTCCTTGTGATATAAAGTTCATAGGTGTATGGAATAGCTTCCATGTCTCCTCATAAATGAATTTTGATGATATGAAGTTTATCTCTTTGTTTTATCTTTTGCAGTGATTGTATAAAGCACAATCTTTCATCAGGGGAAGCTGTGAATATATTTTCTTGCATCTCGCATACCAGATTGAATATGTTATGAAAATTGACATTCTAATGAGTGGAAATTGTTTTTAATGCAGTCTTGTAATGATATAATGAAGTAATAGTCTACCTTTATGTTCCAATAAATAATAGATCTTATTGTTTCAAGTCCATTGTGTGAATTGATGATATGGTAGTATGTCTTGTCTTCTCTTCTGCAGTTTGGACATACTGGATTAACTTTGGTGATATGCCATTTAAAGTACAGGAACCACAATGTAGGCATGACATTCGGGTTTATTTTAATGATAAAGTCCAAATATTTGGGTGCTAGAGTCCAATCTTTGAACAACATTGTTATTTTATAATTGGTTATGCCTAATTTTGTATTTTGTAAATTTTGATCCGGGTTCATTAATTTCTGAGCACTCCAAATATTTATTTTGTTGGCAATGACGTCTGGCGTAATGTTGACGTACTGCTGGATGTTTTTGAAATGCAACTTTTTAATAAAACTACACAATACAATCTAGAATATATTTATATCAATTTATAATTTTTATATTATATATATAACTTTTTTACACCTCCTTTAAAAACTTGTTTTTATTTTATCTAAATTATATATATTACAAATTATGTCCTACGATTGAATTATACGTTGTGGTCATTGTTAAAGGTGACACAATGATTTTTTTTAGAATACAATATTTAATATGTAGATTAAGAAATAGTGTATCATTGTCATAAAATTAATAAGTAAATTTTTGCTCTTTCTTTTCTTATATTACATTAATAAAACATCTTTCTAATTTTTTTAAAACCCTTTTTATCATTTTATTGGGGACTAATTATCTCCATATGTTCTGATGAGCATATTATCTTTTAGTTAAAAATAATTATTTGTTTTGTTTCGTACTAATTTTCGATAATTAAGTTAATCTTTGTTTTCTACAAATTTGGCTTATCTTTTAGCATCTGTTTAATCTTTTAAATAAATTTGCCTCTTTTTAACATTTCTTAAGTCTAATTATCTTATATCTTTAATTAAGTTTATCTTTGTTTGTTTTTACAATTTGGCTAGACTGTTTAGCAAATTTAACGTTCTAATCTATTTACTCACTATCATTTAAAATTTCAAAGTATTACATCTTCGTTTCAATTGAATTATATCTTTCGTAGTAAATAGCTTTACATTTTAAGTTATGTAACTCTGTTTCCTGAACTTTAAAGATAATTTGGCTATAATTGCTGATAAGTTAATAACTGAAATACTTTTTCTCTAATGAAAAGCTATTTAAATTATATTTAACTCAATTGTAGTCAAAATTTCAATAATACAAGTAAGATAAATGATGCATATAATGTAAATAGCGAAAAATAAATAATATTTAACTGAAACTAAATGAAATGATTTAACAAAAATCTGATGCAATAATGAATTAGACAGTTTATTTAATTCCCAATTTACCCATTACTAGAAATTGATATAACTTGCATCTTAAATGTATAATCCAGTAATTCTTAACCCCCCCCCCCATCTTCTGTCATTTGGAATTGATAATGTAATAACTTTCTGGAAATAAGAATATTTTATGGCATTAGGATTAGGACTTCAAAATGTTTTATAATAGTTATATTGTAATATCAGTAATGTTAATGGTCTGTATGTTTTGGGTAGTGGTTGAGAGAGAGACACAGGTGCTCAAGATCTATGAATATAGGCACAGTTCTGTCACTTTCAGTACTCAAACCTCTTACAAACTCCTGAACAATAAAACCATTTTTAGTACATCACTAAATATCACATGATCACTATTTCCTACTTACACAAGCTGTTAAAATTGAGGCAAAACTCTCTACACTGTAATGCCATCCAGTGCAAACCAGAGTAATTAATGGATGCTAAAAGGTTTATGCACAAAATTCCTATCTGTTCATATTCATTCAGTATCCCCAGAGTAGTTTTTAACTTATGGCTTTCATCAGTGAGAAGCTGTGCCCATTAATTACTCTGACTTACACTGGGTTGCACTACTGTTCTTGCCTCTGTTTTAAAAGAAAAAACAATATTCAAGATATTAATTATAACACTATATTTAATTTGCAAAATATTTTATATAAAAGTCACACTACATATACTAATTACTGATGTTGCATTTTGATAAATATTTTTCAAAACTTAGAAATATCTTGAGTTTACTTCCAAATTTCCTAAACTCACAACAAAAATTGTTATCAAGTGAAGTTATTTTCATAATTCACAATTTCACCATGAAAAGCAATTTGTACTCATTATATTATTATCAACTCACCAAAACTATTTATTGTAAACTTGAGTAATGAAAGACAATAGATGGCAATGCTATATTTAAATATGTAGACTAGTTTCTGGCTATTGATTTTTCATACTTTTCTTTAGTAGTAGGATTTACTTTTAAATCCAACTTCTATTTTTTTTCTTAGCCCAATTCCAATGATGACTATAGATAATTTGTAATTATTTTAGTGATGATCTATAAAATTGATCTGAATAAGTTACAGTAATCAGAGCCCTCTATTGTAAGATTGAGCAATCAATAAATATGAGGGTGGCAATAGTATATATTCATAGCTTTAAATTAGTTTCTGGCTATTGATTTACTTCAATGAGTAACAGTGGATTTGTTTTTGCATGCCTAATAGAAGATTGTTGGTTCTACAGTTTCTAATACATTTTTGTTTTATCTTTTTTAAATTACAATACTATTTTGTATTTTTTTCAATAAACTGATCTATTTTTTTATATTTTGTTCTTCATCTGTTAACAATAGTAATTTCATTATTCCCAAGAGTATTTCCATCTTTCATTACCTCTTCATTTAAATAACGGCATTTCAAAAGATGTTTTATTATTACATAGGCTACTTTGTTTTTTTTTGTAATAATATACTTTCTTGTAGAATTTTTGTGCACAGCTATTGGTGTTGTCCTACTTTTACTGTAATAGTTATCTTAAATACTTTCATTCCATTACCAAGATTGAATTTCACATATTTGAGATGTTTGATTCACTTCTGTACATTGTCTTTTGTTTTCAAATTATGTTTGCTCAAATAATTGTTAAGTCTTTCATTATTATTTGACATATCAGATATTCAGTGCTTTAGTGAATCATTTTCTTTCTTTATCTCTGCATAGATTTATCATTACTTATGAACTGGTCCTTTTTTTTTTTTTATCTTCATACCTATTCTGAATGCAACATACTTTTTTATTGGTATCTTTCAAGTATCAATGATTTACAGTGTGGATTACAATTTTAAAAACAAATGGAAACTCAAGCTTAGAATTATTTAAGTATTTCTGAAGGCATTGATACAGATTTTTAATACCTTATGCATGTATAATATATTATAAGCTCATGTTATTTATATTTCTAATTAAAAACAAATTTCTGTGTTAGATCTATTAACTATTAAAATTATAAAATATATACTTTCTGCTAAAATATAATTGAACTTTGCTATGTCTTTTATTGAATGCTTGGATGTCTGTTTCTTCTTTGAAATTTTATCAGAAAAATATTTCATAAAGTCTAATTTTTCTCAGAAAGTCTGTACATATGTCTCCTCTCTTTTTTCTATCTCCATATTAAAGGCTGCCATGTGTAGGTTCTGTGGGGAACATAGGCACTTTACTACCACAGTACCAAGACACCATGATAATTAATAAAATCTACATGTAAATAAAAATTGTTTACATTTACAAATCATTTCATCATTAGAAATATGTTCTGAGTGTAAATATTTTTTTATTTAAATATAAGAGGAATACTCCTTTTCTTAAACTTATTTGTGACAATTACTCAGGCTTCAAATTTCTAGGCATAAACCCAAAATATACTACAGATATACTCTTATCATTATGCTAAACCGAACAGACTGATGTCATTTTGCTGTGAAAATTAATAAAACTTATATATAAATATTTAGACTTCTCAATCATTTTATTCATAGAAATATATTCTGATTGTAAATATCTATTATTTAAACATAAGAGAAATATTTATATATTTAAATTTATTGTGGCCGTTGCTCTAGCCTAGAAATATATTTCATAGATGCTCTACGATTGCACAAAACTGAACAGGCTAATGCCATTTCACCACTATAATTAACAAAATTCATATATAAATAAAAATATTTAGAGTTTCCAATCATTTTTATTTAAATATTTTAATTTATGTAAAAAATAAAAATATTATTATTAATAATTTACTTAAAAATTAAACTTATTTTTTAAAAAAAAATTGCTTTATAATTACAGTAATTTTGCATATGATGAAATCATCTTTATCAATAATGTTTTACAACTTTTAAAGGTGTTGTTTATTTGGGAGTACTGGTAGAGGGCCAGCCTCTGAAAGGTCAAGTCTGGGTTCAATGCTGTGTTATGCTAACATTTTTAATGGTGTTATCTTTTCTTTTGTTTGTTATTATTATCCCATATTATCTTTTTACACATTTTGCTGAACGGCTTTTTCTTGAATGTATTCTTTAGCTAAAAAATTGCAATTGATCCATAATTCATACTACGATTCAAATCTAAGGAAAATAAAAGGAGTAAAAAATGTAAGGTTTAAAAAGATATTATTGCATACCAAATTATTTAATTCTTAACAAATTTCATGGGAAATTTTTATTATTAAATAAAAACAAATGAAATTATTTTTACTGTAATAAATAGTCTATTTGTATTCCCTTTTTAATAGATAAGGTAAACAAGTTTTGTGTCTGGGAGATTCTGATTTAAAAATAACAAATGGATTTGAAAGACAAAGAACTTTCTTTTTAACAAAAAGGTGTTAATGGAATGTAAGAGTTATATCAGCTTCATTATTCAAAATTGATCTAGTTTGAAGATCCTGATAAAATATAAACAATGTAAGTAAGAAAATTTACAATATTGAACTATATTTATAATAAATTGTAGTTTTGATAATGAAATAACTCAGATAAAAAATTAAATAATAGTATTAGTGTAAATATATTACTTCTGAAGGAATCAAATTTTAATAGGAAATGTGAATAATTTTATTCATGAGATATTTTTAAATGGGCTTCCAAACAAACAACTACTCTTAATGAATTACTGACCTGCTGGTTAAAGTTGATTTAAATATTGATTAAAAAAGAAAATGGTTATAAGCCAGGTGCCAAGCTTTCTTTGCTTCTTGCTATGAAGGATGGAGCTTCCAAAAAATCAGATTCTGAATGTACATAATATTTTTAATTACCTGGTAATTAACTTGTATGTTGTATAATTACATATAATATCAGAGCCTACCTGAGAGGAAGAGGGGGGCAATGCAATATTTTCATTACTATTATTTTAATTTTATACGTAAACTGCTTTATTTAAAAAGATTTTAATGGAAAGATTTTTAATCAATATGACATGGCAAGTATAATTAATATTTTTAATTCAGCATGTGTTTTGTGCTCCATGGTTTATTTTATGGAAATAAATGAATTTAACACAAAAGGAATTTACTGAATATGTTAAATGACTAAAGCTTTAATTTCAAGTTTTTCTTGTGAAAGCACTGGAAAAAATGTCTTTAGTTTACAAATTTTATTTCATAGAATGGGGGGTGCTAATATTTACCTTGGACAAAGGTACTTCATTGCCATGTGATGGGTCAGCTCATATCTATGTTTATCTATGGCACCTTTATCATTCAAATGTTTTTTGGTTTTGCATTAAAATCTTTTGTGACAATTTTAAAACATTATTTAAAGTTTCTTTAAAAGTCTTTATTCAAAAACAGGCAAAACTCTCCATACAGTAGTGCCACCCATTGCCAACCAGAGTAATCAATGGCTGTCAGAAGGCTTGTGCATAAAATACCTATCTAGTGCCATCTGGTATCCATTGATTACTCTGGTTGGCACTGAGTGGCACTACTGTATGGAGAGTTTTGCCTGTTTTAATAACAGTAATGTGCTAGCATAAGAAATAGTGATCGTGTGAAGTCTTTGTTGAATTTCATAAAATTCCTTTACTTTTTTATCATTTCAGAATGAGGACATATTGAGGAATAAAACTATTTGAATTTGATATTTTCCATTAAATTGAATAATTAATATTGCTTCTACATCTAATAAAAACCATTCTTACCAACACAGATTTATTTGTAATTTCAGTATACTTGTACATCGGGTATTTTTGATTATCCTCTTCAAAACCAATTGATTATTTGAATTATACAATATTTGATAGTATCTTATTTAATCCTAGATTACTTTTTTCAATGCTTGCAATATTCATTTTTAAATATATCATCCAGGTGTAGATAACCAATAAATATTATCATTCAATAACATTCTATGCCCATAATCTCACAATTTTTAACATTTCCTCTGTCTTCAGTCATCAATTATTGGCCAGGCTGATGATTTTATAGTTTTCTGGATATAAAAAACATAATGTCCTTTTTATATAATAAGTGTGAATTCACAAAAATAAAATGAACATTCACACACAGACACATTCAAATGAATCAGTTAGAATTAATAATCACTTCTAAGAGAAAGATTACGGTGTTTTTGGTTTTTTATTCACAGATAAAGGGTCACACCCATTTTTTATTTAGGATGATGCATGCTTATAAAATCATAGATTTGTTATTACCATATAATTAATCATATAGAAATAAGAACTGTGGTGACAAAAACATATAGATTTAATATTAGGAAGTTATCACACTTCGATACCATGATAATTCACATAGAAATCATCTCAATTAAAAGCAAACTATTATAAAAAACCAGTTAGTACTTAGACATTGTCAATATCAATAAGAATCAACAATTTCAAACTGTTGTCAAAGCAACCTCCTTTTAACAATAAAGATGGAATCCCTTTATTAATGATCTAATATACTTATATAGGCACTAAAGTTTGTAACTTTCCGATAGATATTGAAATTATTGTTATAAAGAAGTTTAAATAAACCTCTTTAAACAGGTAAATATAGTCTATTCTGAATGCAGATTAATAAATAGTCAATTATAACATTATAAACTGCAATTATAAATTTCAAATTGCATCCAAAGTATTACTTAAATTGTAATTATTAAAAACCAGTCAACACTTAGACAATAGTAATATCCAAAACAATCAACTGGTTTTTAATGATTACCTACAAAGCCATTTAGCCTTGAGCATTATTACACTTATTATTTAAAGGATTCCACCTTTATTGTTAAAGGAGGCTGCCTTGACAACAGTTTGAAATTGTTGATTGTTATTGTCTAAGTGTTAACTGGTTTTTAATGATTACTTCCAAACCTATTTAAAGCCTTTAGTTTTATTGCACTTATTAATCATATATATATATATTGTGATGGATTTTGATATCTTAAATTAAAATAATATAAAAAACTTCACAAATTTTATTGGCTTATTACCAATAATATTATTGTTATTATTGCTATTACCAATACTGCTATTATTATTAAAGTGATATTAACATTATAGATTTAACTACCTTATAAAGAAAAATGCAAGATGTCTTCCTGTAAATGTTTTATAACATTTAAAATTCTTGTAGCAAATTTTAAAAAATTGCAGTTTTATATTTAATTATATTCACACCCATGCACCAAAGTTAAATATTAAAAGGAGAAAAACATTGATAAAATATGTAATACTATCAACACATTAATAAATTAGTTAAAATTAGAATGAATAAAGCAAAACTATTTATAATAGTAACATAAAACTTTTAATGTTATGATTTAATGTGTACATGCATGTATGAGTGTTTATATGTCTTTGATATATTTTAAATTTAGAGGAGTTCTATCTTAGTGTATTTGAGTAAAGTTATTATTGTAATAAAATCGCCATGATTGTGTGAACAATAAATCAAACAAAAATTATTTATGTTTATATCTGTAATATAAATATTTGTTTTAACATTGTGATTTAAAATTCATCTGCCAGAAATATATCTCTTAGCAATACTATAATGCTTTTGTATAAAGTACTAAAAGAGTGAGAAAATTTGAGTGAAGATGATGATGAAATTAGTTATGGGATTAAAACCTACAAATACATATACCAAAGAGGAATCTCTCTTCTTCATTCTAGGTATTTACTAAAAAACTGTACAAAGCCTTTATTTAAATTTAGTCACCTTGGCATCATTAACTTTGATGATGATGGAGTAGTACACCATTATGATTTTTTGCCTTATTGGAACAAATGAATGTCTTTCAACTATCCAACAAATAATAGAAACATCTGGACATATTCATCACCTTAGCATGCATGAAAAACAAAATGAAACTACTTCTGATTGTTATCTTTGCTTACCTATCCACTAAGACTTCAAAGTCATCTGCTACAACATTTGCTACAGGTGACTTAAAGGTTATGAAATAAACACATGCGTATTGGATATTTGTTAAACCAGATTTTAAAACTAATGGAATTTTTCTTTGTAAATTTTTTAAAGAAAAATGCTATGATTAATGAATACCACTTCCCAGGAGATTAATAATTATCTGCTCAATACCTAAAGAAATGAAAAAAAAAAACAACTTGTTGAGATTTTCTTGCATATTTAAAAGTTTACTGCATTAATGAATTGATTTAATTAAATATAAAAATTTTATCATTATTTATTATTCTACAGGGATTACATTGGGATTTTTAATTAAAATGCATAAGGATTTGATCATTTCAAAAAAATTCTAAAAGATTGCACCAGGATAAAATATTGGAACTTTTAAAAGATTTTAAGTGAACTTTAGGTTAGAAGTGATATTTGTTTTAATTATTATTATACAGAATTGTTTATTAAATAAATAATTTTCACAAGAAGGAAGCAACAGTAAAACAATTATACAGATAATGCTCAAATTAATATATCAAGTGCATAGGACATATGTAATTAAATAGAAAGGATTTTACTTTTTCACATATATGCCATAGTAATTTATAAAAGCTCAATGATGTATTGAATACAGGGAAACTTTCAACCCTTCACTCAACTCAGCATTATTGAGCTTATATAAATTACTATGGTGCATATGTGAAAAGGTGAAATGATTTCTATCTAATTATGCAAATATTATATGTAAATTATATTATTGTAAGTTTAGCATTAAGAGCTTGGTGTTTGTGTGTATTTAATATATTTTTGAGAAAAGTTATTAATTAATAGTAATTATATTATTATAATACATAATTAAAATATATTATTTTATAGATTTTATCAGTCTCTTAAGTTCCTTATATGCTATTATAATTAAATGCTATATTGTATCTGAAGCATGTTTACAAATGATATTATTTATATCTTTGAAATATTTTATAAAAATTACCCTTTGTTTATTAATATTGGTAGATTAAGGATTATATGAAGAATATTTTGTATAATTATGTTTGTGGTAATAAGATTTACATAAATAATATTGCTTAATATAGAGAAAGCTCCTACCAATACATGTTATAGTCTTTTATTTATAAATGTTTGCTTATCATACATTCTGCCACTTATACCTATAAAAGTTTGACAAGATATTGTCATATCTTTAGAAAATTACATTATAATAGGGTAAATTTTCTCTATATTTTAATAACTAAACTTATATCAGTAAGATGCCTCAAGGAAAATGGATTAAACTATTTTACATAGAATTCAAATAAACCATGGTTTCATTTTGTTTGTTAATAATTACTAATACTAGTTCTTTTATTTTTTGCTTAACAACCTTCTTCAATGATTTAGCCTGTAATGCTAGTGGATCCAATTGTATAGTTATTAACTGTTCCAAATTGCAACATCACACCTCTTACATTTCAGCATTTCTGTGTTTTTCCTTTGTCTCACACATCAATGTAAAATATATGATAAAATGTTTATTTATTTTCAGAGAATAATAAATTTGACTTCATTTGATAGATATTTTTGTCTACTATTGAAATAAATTTTAAATCTTCACATTTTGTTTTTGTAAATATTAAAAAATTAGGAAGTATTCAAAACAAAGACTTTTCATATCATCGTTTCTAGAAAGATTATTTTCAGTTTATAAATATATGATAAAATGATTATTGCTTACCAGAAAATAACAAAATTGATTTCCTTTGATAGATATTTTTGTTTACTACTGAAATAAATTTTAAATGTTCACATTTTGTTTCTGTAAATATTAAAAAAATGAGATCGCAATCAAAACAAAGATGTTACATGTCATTGTTTCTAGAAAGATTATTTGCACTTTATGAAATCAATGAAATATTTTTTAATTTTTATTATTTTTAAACATTTGAAACAAATAATTATTTATTTCTTTTGCATCTAACAAATTATGCTTTAAATGTTTAAATGTTTTAAATATTTATTGCAAAATTGTGATATTTTCTTACTTGTAAATTAAGTAGATTGTTTATGTCAACGCTATTTTTCTAATTTGCTTCAGACCATATTTATGTTAGCTGCTAATATAATGTTATAGTATTGAAAATAAAGTATTTCAAGTCAAAATAAGTTATTAATAATTTTTATTTCTGATATCTAATAAATATAGTTCACATTATTTTTTAAAAAATTATATAAAAACTTAATAAATTTGCAAATAAACATTTTTGCATTATTTGAAATTACAATATCATAAAATGTCAGACGTTTTACAGTTTTGGCAACAGACAATGGATGAAGATGTCAGGATGGGACTTAAGTATATTGTAAGTGTGGGAATTTTGAATTTCCCGCCTTTTAGAACAGAATTTTTTGGAAAAAAAATATTATACTAAAATATACCATTTTACACCATTTTAACGTATAATACTTACAAAAAAATTCACTAGGGGTAAATTGGCCAAAAGATGAAATAATTATGTTCAACCAGTCATAAAGTTAATAAAACGGAAATCAAGATCAAGCTTCCTTAATTAGCATTGTGAGAATTTATCATAAATGCTGAGAACTTAAATTATTATTACATTTTATTTTATATTTCGTTTGTTAATGAATTGGTTTTATATTTTGTTCTATTACCTGCTCTTTATCTTTATTTATTTTATTATTCAACATCTATCTAATAAATAAATATGGTTGCATGGTCTTCTTCTTCTTTTTCTTCTTCTTCTTCTTCTTCTTCTTCTTCTTCTTCTTCTTCTTCTTCTTCTTATTATTATTATTATTATTATTATTATTATTATTATTATTATTATTATTATTATTATTATTATTATTATTATTATTATTATTATTATTATTATTATTATTATTATTATTATTATTATTATTATTATTATTATTATTATTCAGATTTACAAGCACCCTGCATCTATCCACACTATATCATACAACTTATACATATAACCACACACATGTATAAATGATAAATAATCACCAATATATGTATTTCATGCTAAACCAGCACTCATAAGTTGATCCAGATTATTATCTCCCATATATATATATACCATATTAATATAAACTGAGCACAGATATATATATATATATATATATATATAATCAGTGCTCAGTTTATATTAAGATGGTAAATCTTCATACTTTAATGGACAGGCTTCAATCCACTCCAACTTTTCAGACATCCATATCATTAAAAATCTGATGATGAAAACCCAAATCCCATCCTGATGCCAATATTATTGCCATGCCCATGTTGAATCAAAAGTCACTCTGACCCCTCATGTATAGGACATTTTCCATTAAAATACATAGAAGAGGAATGGGCAAGATACAAGCTACATATGTAAATATTTGAAAACCAGGTGCTCTTCACAAACCTGAAGCTTAATTGTAAGTATAGGGCATTTGAACTCAGATTCACAAGCACCCTCCATCTATCCACACTGTCTCTGTTTACATGAACATAATCTTCTTATTTCTATTTTTATTATAACAATCCACAAAAATATTTAAATCAACATATACAACTCTCTGTAGAAGTTTAAAATATAATTTGAAATGTCAAGAAATATGTTATTCTTTCATATTATCATGCCTATAATAAGTAGCTTTCTTGGTTTAAATCCATATAAGGACATGGGTTTAATGTAAAAGCATCCATTATATTTCACAAAAACTCCAACAAAAAAACAATTACATGTAAATGAGAAAATTTGTTTAGGATAAGGGATTGTCAATTTATAGTAATTCATCATTTCTTGTCAACATCAAAGGTAACATTTGTCGGTGTTTATATGACTATGATATCATGTCTATTTTTTATTACAATAACAAGCCATGGAAATATTTAATTCAATACACATATACATTGGAACTATTAGGTTTGTATAAAAGTTGGAAACTATTTATAATAAAAAAAAGTCTATATTATTATTATTATTGTTTTAAAAAATTTTAAGTATAGTTAATAGAGAATGGCAATTCATATTGGCTACGGATTAATAATGTGATCAATATGTGATGTGTCTACATATTATAGCATATAAATAATTTTATATTAAAAAGTATACACATCAATATTAAATTTTTTTATAAAATTAATATCCCTATTTGGTATCTAAAATAAATAAAAAAATATGTTTGTTACTTTAGATTATTAAATATTTATTATTACAATTTATATTAAAAAAATTTTCTTTGTGTTATTTTTATTCATGTAAATTATATGATTTATAAGAGTGTAAGACATAATATAAAAAAATTAATAAAATTTATTGAAATTATCACCTTATTGGTAAAAGACTGCCATTTTGGTTAAAGAAAGAGTAAGAAAAATACATTTAAATGAATAACATGTATTTTCAAACCCCCCATTTTTAAAACTGAAATGTGATAATAATCATATGTTTTAAGTGATCAAAACCAAAAATATGGATTTTTAAACTAATAAATTATAGGGTGGAATTTATCCCTCATTTTCTATAACATTTCTGAGAAGATTGATGAAAAAATTAACATAAAATAGGAATTATACAATGCAACTCTCTGTTCAAAATTGTACTGTTTTCAGGTTAGAATCTATAGGATCTATATGCCATGCCTCATTTACATTTCCTTGCTTTTATTTATTTATTTATTCCATTATCATATACTGTAATAAATAATTACAATGCTGAAGAAAATTATATAGATAGTCAAATATTATAGTATATAAACTTAATCAATCTATCAAATACTTATGATTTCATCATTGTTGTTTAATCATTGTATTATATATATATATATACATATGATATAAACATACATATGATGAAATCATAAATATCCAGTACTGCCTTATATGAATATATATATATATATATATATATTAATTCACAGAGGGCAGTACTGGATTTTTTAACCATGTGGGGTGATTTAATGCTTAATATTTGTATATTTATTTCAGTATAGCATTATGCACTGGGATTATTTTATATACATTTGTGTTAGGTAGTTTAAAAATTAAAATTACTAAAGTTTAGTTTGTCTTTATATAATTATAGTAAAACATGTTTGTAGCAAAAAGTTAAGATCATTGCTTGCTAAAATTTCAAGTTCTTTGTTTGAGTTTGTTCGTATTTCAATATATAACATCATATAGCAGACAGGTCAAAGTGGTATCATTTTGATCTGGCTATTTTGGAATACGAACTCTAACATAATTATATATTAGTTCACAGAGGGCAGTACTGGATTTCTTAACCATGTGGGGTGATTTAATGTTTAATATTTATATATATTATTCAATTAATCTTAAAATTTCTAATAACTTATATAATGTTTTCTTTCTCATTATAAACTCCAAAAATATTTCCTAATATTAGCTTCTGACACACGTTTTTTTTTTTCAAGTAAAAATTTCCCATTATTATTATTTTTACTTGCATAGCTAATAATCTTTCTAGTAGAATCTACCAAAGTTCAAAATATTTTTTTTACCACAACAACTTGTTTAATGAAATTTACATTTAAAAAAACATTTAAAATTTAGGCTACTTTTTCATCTGGACTACATTGAATAATTTTATACGGGTATGATTTTGTTTTAAGAGTAATCTCTTTGTTCTACTCCAGAGCTATCTAATGTGAATTTGTGAAACCAGGAGCTACAAAATCGTAATACTATTACATTCACATCCTTGGCTTATAGTCTTTATCAGACAAGATTTTAGATTTAAAATTTAAACTTTACATATGAACAGAAAATATTTTGTTTATATAGATTTTATATAATACAACCAATATTGCAATATTGATTCTTGGCAGAATAATTATAAAATTTACTAGAGATAATTATTGGTAGGTAAAATTCTATTTTGCTTTCATAGGCAATAATTAATCAATTGTCAAACTGTTTGCTACATTAAGCTTCTCTACATCCTGGAGATCAGTTGTTTTTTTTTACTTTCTATGTCATATCTTTTTAATGCAATTGGTTTGATACTTTTATATAGTAGCAGATATATCATCTTCTCTATCAAAACCATTTGCAAAATATATGCTGTGCTTAACAGTTACAATAATTCTAATTAAATAGAAAAGGCCTATCTTTTTGCTTTATATAAGCATTAAAATAATTTGTATTGACAACTTTCATAGATAAAAAGTAACAATGGAATAAATATAAATCAAACTTTTTTTATTTTCTTGAAATACAGTTTAACTCCTTTATATATAAATAAGGATTTACAGATGGAGAGGGTTTGTGAATATGCATTAAATATTCTTCAAAATTTTCAAAAATAAAATTATTTCAGTATGGCTGCATAGGTTACACAAAGAACATATAAAGCATTATAGGTAGATCTAAATAAAGGCACCCAGAATTGGTATTAATTGAGAAAGAGAAGGAAGAAACTACATTGAAACAATAACTATAAATAAGATTATTGAGTTTGCAATAATTTTAAGGTGAAAATAAATGCAAATCATAAGAAAATGGGCCAAAATCAGATGCTGAGTTTGTAGATATTGTTAGTGGAGGTTAATGCACCGGTCAAAATTTTAAATAAATAGTCATGCCTTGAGTTTTATGCAATAATTAAGTAATGATAGTGGGTGATGAATTTAAAGGCTAAATCTGACCAAAATTGTCTAAAAAACTAGCCCTTCAATTACCATTCTGCATGGATCAGTGCATTAATAAAATAATAGACAAAAACTGAGAGTCTTGGAAAAAAGGTCAGCCTGGCATTTCCTTTGATTAAATATTACATAATCTCCAAAATATCTAATTATTTGATTAATATTTAATTAAGAGAAGGCATGAATCATTTTATATAAAGGATGAAAAAAGGTTAAAATGTTTCCTGACAATTCCTCATGAGGCAAATCAAGCTTTTAATATTGAGATGAAGCAGTCTATATATAATGTTTTTGACCCATACTGTCACATTTGTCCAAATTAGAAACTCACAGAAATTTTATCTATTTTTCGGATGTATCTGGCCATTGAAAATGCCATTGATTACTTTAACAAATTACTTTTAATATTTAATGTAAATTAACTAAAAGATTTTAATGTTATATAAATAAAAGTGAAAAATTCATAATTGAAAATATTTGGAACAACTCAGCCTATTTGGTACATTTTAAAATGTATTCAGAAAGATATTAATAAAGCTAAATTTAAATTTAAATTTTTAAATATACCTGTTATATTTGATATGTGAATTGGACAGTATTATGGTTGCCAATGTACCTGGCTTATGGAAAGACCATCATTTTGGAATAGTTTTTTTTTTTTTTTAAAGTGGTGGCTTTAACAATTTTTGTTGACTTTGTAAAATGTGCTAGTATAATAAATAGTGATCATGTGATGTTTAGTGGGTTAACACCAATCCTGCTTAATAGGATAATGGTTGCTATATTTGTTAAAGAGCCAAAGACACCAAAATGTATGGGTGCAGACCTGAATTCAGACCCATATGACAATATAAGCAGTTGAATTTAGATTGAAAATATTATTGTGTTTTCAATTTCATTTTCATAGTCTTGTAGTTAAGTAGAGATAAAAGGTGGCTGCTGGATGGTTGCATTAGATCCTAAGGTCTAGGTGTGGTGCTCTCAAATCCAAGACTCCTCACTGACAAAAGCCACAAGCCAGAAATTAGTTTGGGGATATTGGGTGAGTAGGCACTAGATAGGGATTTTATGCACAAGCCTTCTGGCATCCATTGATTACTCTGGTTGGCACAGGGTAGCACTACTGAATGGAGAGTTTTGCCTTGTTTAATAAAAATTATATTAATGACAGAATTACTTCCTTTGCATAGCATTATGGGTAAACATAAGTTTTTTTAATCGGTTTTAAATTTGACATGTGACAACACTACAGACAAACAATCACTCATTCATATGGATTTTAGATAGATAGATAGATAGATAGATAGATAGATAGATAGATAGATAGATAGATAGATAGATAGATAGATAGATAGATAGATAGATAGATAGATAGATAGATAGATAGATAGATAGATAGATAGATAGATAGATAGATAGATAGATAGATAGATAGATAGATAGATAGATAGATAGATAGATAGATAGATAGATAGATAGATAGATAGATAGATAGATAGATAGATAGGTAAATAGATAGATAGGTGGATGGGTGGATTGATAAATGGATAGATAGATAGACAGGTAGATAGGTAGATTGATCGATCGATAGATAGATAGATCGATAAATAGATAGATAGATAGATAGATAGAAATGATAGATAGATAGATAGATAGATGGTTAAATAGATAGATAGGTGGATGGGTGGATTGATAAATGGATAGATAGATAGACAGGTAGATAGGTAGATTGATCGATCGATAGATAGATAGATTGATAAATAGATAGATAGATAGAAAGATGGATAGATAGATAGATAGATAGACAGATAGATAGATAGATAGATAGATAGATAGATAGATAGATAGATAGATAGATAGATAGATAGATAGATAGATAGATAGATAGATAGATAGATAGATAGATAGATAGATAGATAGATAGATAGACAGATAGACAGACAGACAGACAGATAGACAGATAGACAGATAGATAGATAGATAGATAGATAGATAGATAGATAGATAGATAGATAGATAGATAGATAGATAGATAGATAGATAGATAGATAGATAGACAGACAGACAGACAGACAGACAGACAGACAGACAGACAGACAGACAGACAGACAGACAGATAGATAGATAGATAGATAGATAGATAGATAGATAGATAGATAGATAGATAGATAGATAGATAGATAGATAGATAGATAGATGAAAATAATGCAACTGAAATTAAAGTAAAGATTGTTACTATAAGAGAACAGAATTTTAATAAATGAAAAACAAACAAGATATATAAATTAGAAATTTAAAAACTAATTAAATATATTTTTAAGGGTAGATTTGTGGAATTTGTAAACTTAAACAATTGAGAGAAATAAAAAAAAAAAAGGACAGATTTTTTCTCCAAATATTTATTAAACAAGTACAATGTTTACAGTGACAATTATGTATACATGGTAAATTGAGAAGGAAAGCTAGAATTACAAACATAAAGAAGAATTACATGATTATAAATAAATATAAGATAGTATTATTCTGGGCAAGAGGTAAACCTGAATACCTGTACTACTGTTAAGATTTTAAAGACGTTATTTTGAGACAAATTTAAAAACGAATTGTGTAAAATATAAAAGAATATAAGCGATATACTGTATATATACTGAAAACATTAAGAAAGAGGGATTAGACATATTTTTCAATGTACTGTATACAAATTATAAGAATATATTAGAAGTAACTGTGAAAAATAAAAAATAAGTGATTTTAAACAAGGGAATAATTATAAGTTCAGTATTTGAAAGACAAAGCAAAAAATAGTAGCTATTGAAGAAGGAATTGTTATAACAGAATAGTAAAAACAGAATAATTCAATAATAAGCAGCCTGGTGGCATATTAAGTAATTAACAATTTTATGCAGTTAGTCTAAACTAATTTTTTTTTAAACTTTGTTAGCTGAGAATCAGATCCTGCAACTTTCAGCTGTGGGTATTTTTCCTCTGTTCTAAAGTACTACCTAATGATGACATCACAATTTATTAACTGATATTGATACTTTTAAATACGACTTTTTTAATAAATTGATTTATATTTTAAAAACTTAATATATAAAACTTTTACTTTCATTTTGATGTTATTATATAATTACTATTTGTTTAATTCTATTATAAGCCTTCAGATATTTATTCTTCTATTATAAATGCACTTTTATTGTTTGTTTTTCAATTTTGGAGCTTATTAACAAGAGACATACTTTATAATAAACTAATCTTTAATATTTACTTTTATCTCACAGTAGCCACGAATTATTTTAGTCTACTTTAGAAATGTAAATAATATGTCTAAGCATCACACTGTTTTTTGACACATCAACTTTCTAAAGCCGTTCTTCAAGAAAATTATCTTACTTACAACCTTGTCACAAAGTTCTATTTCAGAAAACTTTATCGATTTTTTAAGAATACAGTTTTAATTTTTAATCTATTATCTAACTTTTATTTTCCAAATTTCTAGATATTCTTTACCTTTTTTATTCTCTAATTTTAAAAAGTTGCAATTAATACGTGATATTTTAATGACTAATCAATAATTAAATTATATGAATAATATATATAATGTTTTCATGGTTATATGACGTAAATAAAGTAGTTTTGGGATTAAAATGTGTACTATTTTTGCTTATTTCCCAACATATTGACAAAATAGTATCTGCCATTGCCAAGGTTAACTTTTCATTTTGTTAATTCACATATTCTAAATGCTCAACAAATTCACACTTAATCCCATTCTTTATCTCAATCTCGTTACTATTTGAGATCTTAACGGTTTTTTCTTTGAAAAGTTAACCTTGACAATAGCAGATGTTATCTCATCGAAAATTTGGGAAGTAAGCAAAAATAATACACGGTTTAACCTGAAAAACTACTTTATAAATATATACATTTAGTTATACAAGTAGTATTCTTCAGAAGTTATTTACTTATAATGAGTTTTCAATAAGCATTTAAATGATTGCTAATTATTAAATAAAAATTCAAAGTATTTGAATGGTTATTACTCAGGATATCAAGTGATGTCAGAGCACCAAATAGATAGTGAATCTTCAGCTCTTAAATCCTGCAGATTATACTAAGATTAACAGTGGACCACATAGTTGAATGAACAGTTACTCAGGATGTCATGTGATGTTCAAAAATATCATGTAATAGATTGATCTTTGATTCATGATCATTTATCTTTTGAATCCATCACTCTACAAGTGCTCTAAACTGCAGAAAACTTTTATTAGTTTTAGAAATTAGTATAGAAAGACAATAATAATATATTAGAGATAAATTCCATGATGATATACAATCAATTTGTGAATCATAAATATGTCCACCCATAGATCTCACTGATTTATTACTCTGTTTACGTGCTATGTTACAATGGCATTCACTTTGCTTAAATATAACTCTTCATTGTATTGTATTCTTAGCTATATCTTTTCAGTAAAAATATCTTTGAGATAATCTTTATAATGGAAAAAATATCAGCCTTTTTTATAGAAAACTGTACTCAACAATATCATACAGTAAATTTTAAAATAATCTTGGATCATTCATTTATTTCAAATATCCAATCCAAAAAGATATGATCTTTCAGTAGTAGACTCTATAGTATTACATACAGAAAGCTGAGGAACATATCTGATACTATGATTTTATTGTATTTTTAGAATTTTATAGTATATTCTTAAATGAAATGTTTCTAATGCCTTTATGTTTATATTGATAAACAGTGTGTATCTCAGTGCAGTACAATAAATTGAATAATTAACAGCTTAATATGTAGCTAATTTAATTACAGTAATAATTTCATTGTAATGAAATAATGTATCTTTTAATGTATTGAAAACAATAATAGTACATTAAATTCTTTGCAGCAACTCAATATATAAATCCATCTTAAAACAGTAGCGTTTCTCTATATACAGCACCTAGTGCAAGCCATAGTAATTAATGGATATGAGAAGGTTTATGCATCAAAAGGTCTATCTAGTATTTATTCTTTCAATACCTCCTGTAACTTATGACTTTCATCAGTGAGAAGCCTTGGATATAAGAGTACTGCATCAATCTAATGCTTTATAGTTATCTAAAAAAGTAAAAGGTGGCTTTTTGAGTATTGCATTAGATATTAAAGATCTAGATGCAATGCACTCAGATTCAAGGCTCCTCATGTGTTAAGGCCACAATCAATAAACTAATCTGGGGATATTGAATGTGTAGAAATTAGATAGGATTTTGATGCGCAAATATTTCAGAATCCATGGACTACTGTGGCCTGCACTTGGTGACATCACTGCAGGTAGAGAGTTGTTATTGTTTTAACAGCTTTTGTAAGCATAAGAAATGGTGATCATGTGATGTTTGAATAGTTTAAACCCATCTTTCTGACTAAAAATAATAAAAACATTTAAATCAGCTCAAATCCATAATCACGAATGTAAATATTTTCCCCCTTAGTGACTGAGGTAAAGAATTTTTGGTTTTGAACATTAATTTCTAATGGAGCTTTTATAGATTGTGTTAAAATATTACATACATTCTACAGAATTCTATTTGAATTGGCAAGGATAGCATGATTAGAAACTTATTGTAAATTCAAAAGCCATAATATAAATTCTTGTTTTTGCTTTTAAATGATTCAAATAATAAATTATAATCATCAAATATGTGTCTTATTTTAATGTCAAATTTATCAAGCCATCTATAGTCAGTTTCAAAGACCACTTTCATAAAAAATACATGCAAAATTGGAGTAAGTATACATCTTTGTTTAACATTACTTTTTATTTCAAATGCTTCATCTTTTACATTGTAGATTTAACATTTCCTCTCACTCCATTAAGTAGAAATTATATAATTACAAATAAATATTGGTCAATAGCCAATTTCCTCAGTACTGCTGATCTCATCTGCTCAATTAACTAAGTTAATTGAACATATCATTAAAAGAAATATATAAATCACCTATTTCTGATACTTTTTGGTAAATTTTGGCAATAAAATCCATGCTTCTTGATTTTCTAAAATTAGACTGAAATCTTAGTAACTCATTCATTTAAAACTAAAAACTAGCTATTTAATAAAATTCTTTAAAAAATTTTGCTGAAGTCGATAGCAAGGATATTCTATGATAATTGTTAAAATCTTGTCTCTTCTTTATTTTTAGAAATTTGAACATTAGAAGTTTCTTTATCATTAGTTATATGTTTATAAAATTGCAATATTTCAGACTAATTTATGACCACTATTTCTGAAAAGTTTTTTTAGAACTTGTAACTTTTCCATTTTTAAGAATACAGATAGTTGATAAATCTGCATTAAAATGGATATTATTGCCCAAATCTAAGTGTGCTGATGGAATGGATATATAACTAAAAATGATATCCTTTTATTATTGTTGAAAAAATTATCAATGTACTTCATCCACTAGAGTGTTATCCATGGATTTAATAGAAATACAATATTGATTTTCAAGTCCATGTATTTTTTACTTTTATTATACTAAAAAAAGATCTGAAATGACTATGGTCAGCTTATGTCTAATGTTTCTTTGTAGTTGTAATACACCAATCATATTTACTAGTCTTTTTGATGTTAATTGAACTGCTGTCTTCAAATTTTATATTGATTCTGATCTTTAAATTTGGTATATTATTGCACCAAGCTAAGAAGCCACATAGAACCAGTCTTGATTTTTCTTTTTAGTGACCTAAAAATAGATTTGCTCATATTTATAACATGTCCATTAAGAAAATCCCATATTTCAGTAATATAATATTGATTGTCTTGTTTAGCAACTTTAGTGTTTAATAGTTATGAAATTTCACATGAATAATAGATTTTTTAAAATAATTTAATATCATATACCATAGGCATGTCGTTTTGTTTTATAAAGTATAATGTATATGTTATTGGGGATGGAAAACATTTTGCAAGATCACTACAGCATAATTTTTGTGTATATATTTTACAATGATATATTCATTTTTCAGAAGCACAGATAGTCTATTCTTTTATAATAATAATGCCATCTATTGTATGCTTGAATAATCAAAAGATACTAGCACTAATTAAATTCACATACAATCCTATTTTTTTATATCTCCAGACTAGTTTCTAATTCAATACCTTCATGAGTAGTAATGAAATAGAATAGAGATTATTTGCTCTTAAAAATATTGTCTAAAATGAAATCATATAATGTTTTTTTTAGTTTTATATTAATTGCAAGTTCACTTATATATATATATATGTGTGTGTGTCCGATAAACCCTTCAAATTGATAAAAACGTGTTTTATAAGTGCTGACTTGAGTTAGTATTTTAGATCTAGTTTCTAGACTCCCAGGCCTCCACTGACATGAGTCATAAGCTTAAAACCAGCTGGTCTGGAGGTAGGGATAACAATAGAGATTTTAAATTCTATCTCTTTCAGTACTTATAAAAACAAAGCTTGTTTAGAGCTATTGGTAAGCTCCACCTAGTGATCATATATATGTATAAAGCAAGTCAGATATAATGTGACATTGCTTTTATAATCAAAATAAAAGTCATAGATCACATGACCCTTTTCTCTTAAGCTTGTAAGATATAAACAATGAGCATTTGCCAATTGCTCAACAAGCTTTGTGATAAATGCTTAGCCAGAGAAAACATTTGTAAGCTTGTATTTTAAAAAAATGTAATTTAGAGAGCATACCAATAGCTCAAACAAGCTTTTAATTGATAAGTGTGGTAAGATAAAATATTTAAAATCTCTATCCAAAATATTCCTATCCATATTATAACTATGATTGTAATACCAAAGTGTTAAAGCATGCTTAGTTGAATAGGTGTTAAAGATTTCTTAGTCGAAGAAATATTAGCAATGTACATATTGACTATATTGATTGTGTTTGGTAATTGTTATATGTCACTACAACAAATAAGAGTATAAAAATTTTTATCTTAATTTTAAATTCATTTTGAATTAACTTGTTAATCTATAAAATTCAAATTGATTTATATACAACCAAAGAATTTGCACTATGTCCAAATTAATAACCCCACTATTCATAATACTATTTTATCATAATAAATATTTTACAATGATAAACTATAGACAATATTTAGTTTATTATTTAATCTACCTCACTAGATTCATATTATTAGTTAATTTATTATTCTTAATTTTCACTGAATATCAGTTTTACAAATATTTTAAATTGTATAGTTTCCATTCTACTCTAGTCATTTAGTATGAACTTAAATAATTAATTGATACTATATAGTACATTGCTATAATATCCACACATTTCCACCCAATTTCTGGATTTTGTTTCTTTAATTAGAATTTAAAATTGCAAACTAATGCATTTACACATCTAGCATTCATTGTTTGTTCTTTTATAGTAGTTATCCCAATGATCTGAAAGTGACAAATTTTAGAAGATTTTGAATCCAAATTGATTCATTTGCACATTTATATAGATATGACATCTGATCAATTTTTATATAATTTACTGATCTCAGTTTTTTTTTTGTTTGGATTTTATATATCTTCCAATATATCTTTTTTTATTTTATTTTGAGTACTATGTCATCACTCACATTATAGATCTGTTTACAATATAATGATATAATGCTATTTATTGATGTACTATATTTTAATACCATATATGCACTATTGCGTTTATCCCTTATATGTTTTACATAATGATAGAATGAAAATTTTGGAACGAATAATTGTTGGATTGATTCTCAATTGAGGTAAAAAAATCTCAATATAAATAAAACACTTATTTGCAAACAGTCATGTTGGTGCTTAAATAACATGACTACCATGCAGCTGACTAGATTATTTTTACTTAGTAAGTTGCCATGTTTTCTAATGAATTATCCATAAAGTATTTTTTATTGTTTCTTATATGACTTTTTGGTATATTTCAATAAAAATTATCTGCCATTACCTTTATTTTATAGTTTCATTACTATGATCTTGTTTTGGGGTCTTGCCAATTTTATTTATTTTAAATTTAATAACAGTAGCAATATTCTTTCTAGTCTGGTTCCTACCATTAAAAAACTTCTTAGTGCAATATTAATTATTTTAAAAAAAGAAATTGAAGTCTAAAATATTTTTGCACTTTAAATTATAAATTTGCCATTAAATTGTTTCAATAGTTTGAATACTATGTCATAAAAATGTGTATAATTTAATATTTTGTTGTTGTTATTTTGAGCATTAAAATATTTTTTTATGTTTTTAAACGATTTCCGGATTTCAGTTCATTTTTTAAATTAAGTTTTAAGACGTTAATTAGATTATAGGTAAAATGTTAATTTTAATTTTTTAAATCGTATTATGATTACCAAAATATTACAGAAAATTTAAGATATGTCGATTTATTTTGTTTTACTCTTCTGTTTCACTTTGATCACATTAACACTGTGTTGTTGATTTGCATTGGAGATTATTTTCTTTAATATTAATTGTTGGATCTTTTTAAGAAGATTTTATTAAGTTAGTATAAATTTAACTCCATTTAGTATAAATTTAACTCTAACTATGTGGAATCTGATTTTGAAAAATGATGATTCATGAAAGATCATACTTAAATTTTCATCATAACATACTCATTTTCCATTTTGTACTTCTTGTTGAATGATATATATGTTACAATTGTATATTAAATAACATAACATTTGTTAAGATAAGGAGTATAATATATTATTTGTTGTTTTTTTTTTCATGATGATTTCTAAATATTATACAAAAGATTTGTAATATGTTTTCCAGGTATTATATCTGCTGTAATGTAAGTCAATGACCCAAACAAATGTCTAAATAAAGGCTAAAATAAACACTTTTCAAGTTAATCATGTATGTAATAATTAATAAATTTTATAAGCATAGTGTTTAGATTGTAATTATATAGAAAGTAATTATCTCTCCTCACTAATGATATTAAACAATGATGCTAAAACTGCAAGGATACTCATCCCAGCCACAAGATAGAGACTTTGAGAAAATAAGGATGACTAGCTTATTTTCAAATTCAAATGCAATTGGCAAAAGTGTTTTTGCAGTTTTACTATCACTGCTTAATTGTGGTAGTGAGAAGGTACAATTACCTTCTATGTAATTACATTTACAATATTGTAAAAAGAAAAATAATTTCTTGTTTATGTGAATATTAGATAATGTTCCTGTCAGGAGTAAGTTGTTACTCAAACTATTGGATTCACTGCGAATTTCATGATTTAAGATATACTGTGATGTCATAAAAGAATGTTGGAATCACTAATTGATTGTCTGGCAAAACTAAGGTGTACACATGATTTATTGTCCAGCTTTAATTTTTGCCAAGTGACCATTTTCAATATTTGTTTTTTATCTAACAAAATGCTTAAAATATGGGAATGATACCCTACCAAGGGTAATATAGTCCAGTATTTTCAAAAGTTGATCATAACCTGGGATAACTATCTTGAGACATTTGTGCATGTAGCATGTTATTCTAAAAGTAAAATCCTACAAAAATGATGACTTGTGAGCCATCATATTGTGAACATGTTCATGTATACCATAACTATACTTTCATTTGCATTTTTCAGGACATAAAACATTTCAGTCTCAAACAGTAGTTGTAAGAAGCAATCTTTTGCTTTTCCTTCTATATTGAAATAAACGTATATTACCAAACGTTTAGTGATTGCAATATCATTTAATGCAAAAGAATTGTTAATACTTGTTCATTTATTTCCAGTAAATATAGTTATGGTCACTATTACATGAAATAAGGTTAGTTCTCATCATTTTTGCAAATAATCTGACTCACTTCAAAATGTTAATATGACTTT
The DNA here is from genome assembly GCA_028023455.1 of Epiperipatus broadwayi. Taxonomy (NCBI): domain Eukaryota; kingdom Metazoa; phylum Onychophora; class Udeonychophora; order Euonychophora; family Peripatidae; genus Epiperipatus; species Epiperipatus broadwayi. Next base: position 282,219 of record JAQFVV010000073.1, on the reverse strand, counting down.
ATTTTCACTAAATAAATTTCATAGGTAAATGTAAAGTTAATTGTTGTCATTTATCAAAATTGTTGGATTAAGTTTGTTAGAAGATCTCATGAAAATGCGATAATCAGGAAGGTTAGAAAGTTATTGCCAGAATAATATGTATGTGACCTTTCACAGCAGCTAATATGAAAATACCATTTTCCAATATCTTTATATTAGCTTAATCAGAGTTCATTTCCCACTTCTATATAATAAACTAGACACTGTTTTGATGGATAATTAGGCATGTTCATAAGAACAGAATTTTATTTTTAATTAACATGATAATATTAAAAATAGAAATCAGAAGTTTTAATAGTTAACTATTGTAGAAATGTAGCAAGAGTAGAAATTGCTTTTAAAGAAAGAATATATAATTTGTTATTTTTTTATATAGGACTTAGGTTTTAATGTTTTTATTACTTTAAACTTCAGACAAAGTAGCCACTGATTTATCCAACAAACTATGTCTATAATTGTAGATGCAACAATCAATTTTATTGTGATTTTTAAAAAATTCCTCTCCCCTCCCCATCAAAAAAAATGTTATAAAAGTAATTTGCATACATAAAACTCCTTAAACATTTTTTGTATATATAATAAATTATTTACAGTAGTCAAACCATATCTTGGGAAAACATTTAATAACAGTTGAACACTGCCTTTATATTTATAATTTGAACCACATTTATCATTATGTGCACTTCATCTTTATTCATATTTATTCAATAATCCTATGTAATAAAATATTAGTGTTTTGTTCCCCTGAATTCTTTTATGTTGAAGCACATACATTGTTTAAAATGGGTTCAGGTTTTTAATATTATTTGATTTTTATTATTAAAGTCCTCTGGTTAAATTGTAAATTTGAGGTAATTTTGATTATTTATTGATTAGTTTAGCTTTATGCGTTTTAATGTTTATATACAATCCCAATATCAATAACTGTTGTGTTTGGTTTAGAGTACAGACCCAACTTACAGAAAATAATACAAATACCCGAGTTACAATTAATATAATCTTTATTATATCTACAAATATATATATATATATATATATATATATATATATATATATATATATATAATACAAAAGAATATATACGATACTGAATATTATAGATTAATGTAAACCCTGGGTTCTGTGTCTTGTGCTCCTACCACTTCTAGCTACACCTGATAGCTTGTCTCACAGGTAGGAGATATGACTTTTCCAACTGTACAAGAAAGCTTGCCCTGAGTCAACCATAGTCTTAGCAGTATCTGGTCCCTCTGTGGACTTTCTTAGCTCTCTAGGAAAAATAGAATATTGCTACCATGAGAATGCTTACTGCTATTCAGGTTAGCAGAGCTTCTCTTGAAGAATGCATACTGTCTTTGTAGGTTAGACAGACGTTCTTCCCTGTTTCTCACAAAAGGCTGACTATTTATAGCCAGATCCCTGATCTTACTGAAACACTCAGATTCGGTGATCATCACTGCTTATTGGCCTGTACTAATCATTGGCTATATGTTTATCTGTACATTAGTCTGTTGGACAGCAGAAAACAATACCTAATCTGATCAGATAAAGATGGAATCTGGAATAGTCTACTTCTGAGGGAAGGTAAGACTATAACATCCCTTCCTCTGGCTAAAAATTAGCCCCAGAGAACATAGTCATGTAGATGTGTTGGAGGACAACTAATCCACATCAGTGTTTCTTATAGTTTACTGCTGTCTTTGGTTTATAGGTCCTCCTTGCTTGTACTGCCTGTCCCTGGAGATTCATTCATTGTGGCTGCATTGATGGTGATGATGTTGACATCTATGTGCTGTTTCAACCACAATGGTGTGGAGTTCTTTTTATTGAATTACAACTGCTGAAATCCATTTAAACAACTATATTAGCCAACCATTCTTTATTTTTTTCTGGTATAATGTGAAAAAAATATTTATTTCGTATTTATTGTGAATAGCCACTCGATATTATTTTTCACAGATTTTTTACTTTGCTTGGGTGAGCTTCCATCTTTTTTTAGAAGGACCAATTTTAATTGGTTTATAAACCACCAATAGTGTTTGTGATAACTTTATTTTTTATTCTCCCAGAAATAAGTGATTTTAACAATCACTGTTTAGTAAATACAATGAATGTCTATACTTGCATATTCACATATTTTACTTTTTGTTTTCCCAAAAATAAATTATTTCAACAATCACTGTTTAGTAATTATGATGCACTTTACTTTTTATTTTCCTAGAAATAAGTGATTTTCACAATCACTGTTTACTAAATACATATTCCTGTAATTGACTTGAGCAGCATTTAAGTGTGATTTAGTAATCACATATTTTTAAACTTAATGAATGTTTATATAAGTGCACACTCACATATTTATGCTCCCAGTTTTTTCAGTCATGGGGACAAAATTCTTTTGTCAAACTGCACTAAATATCTGTTAATTTGGGCAGTATTTACACTCTCATTTTTTTTTCAGTTGTGGGGAAAACTCCCATTTTTTCACAGTCATTGGGGAAATTCTTTGTCTGACTGTGCCAAATTTTTTGATTTGGGCAGTATTTATTCTCCCTTTTTTTTTTTTTACAGCTGTGGAAAAATTTTTTGCCTGACTGCACCAAAACTGTTGTGTTTGGTCTGCATTACAGACACAACTTACAGAAAAATAATATAAATACCTGAGTTACAATTAATATAGTCTTAAATACAAGAGAATGTATACAATACTGAATATTATAGATTAATATAAACTCTGAGTTCTGCATCTTTTGGTTCTACTACTTCCAGATACACCTGATAGGTTGCTTCATGGGTAGAGGGTATGACTCTTCTGGCTGTACAAGACAGCTTGCCTCGAGTCAACCGTAGTCTTAGAAGCATCCAGTCCCTCTGTGGACTGGCCTAGTTGCATAGGACAAATAGCATATTTTTATCATGAAAAAGCTTACTACTGTTCAGGTTAGCAGAGCTTTCCTGGGAGAATGTGTACTGACTTTGTAAGTTAAACATTGTTTATGTTCTCCCTCAATTCTCATAAAAGGCTAACTATTTATAGCCAGATTCTTAACATTATTGAAAACATTTGTATTCAATGATCATCACTACTAATTGGCCTGTACTAATAATTGGCTATATGCTTAGCTGTACATTAGCCTATTGTCCAGCAACAAACAATGCCAAATTTTATCAGATAAAAAAGGAATCTGGAATATTCCACTTCTGAAGGAAGGGAGGACTATAATACTAACAATTAACAATTTCAAACGGTTATCAAGCAATCTCCTTTTAACAATAAAGGTAAAGGTGGAATATATATACAACAAAATTTTCTTAATCTGATAAACACAGTTTACTAAAATTAGGTATGTTTATGTTAAATCTTGATAATTTCTAAATTACAAATTTTCTATTCTAATTTAAAGTTTGAATATTCCATATACATTTATTATTAAAGAAAAAATTAAATATCATATCTTCATTATTACTACTATTTTCTATTTGTCAAACATTGTTAATTATTTATTCCACATAAATGAACAATGAAATTTGGCTATTTACAATATATAGATATGTGTGTGTGGTGGGAAAGGGGATAACTAAAAATGTTGATTAAGTAGATAATCATTTGCAAATATTTTTTTCCTCTCGCTAATTACATGTAGATATCCATTTACTGACCAAAAGTTGATGGCTAACCAGATTTGCTATGATTTAATATTTTTTTTAAAAATGTCTAATCTGCCTATGACATGGAAAAATATTAATGATTTGCTAGTCGAAACTTGAAGCTGAGGGATTAACCAAAACTAATTATTCAATCATGAAGACATGGCAACATTAGTTTATGTGTTTTATTATTTATTTTTTGAACAATCATCCTTCACAAAGCTTTTGAAGTCGATATTTTTTGTTTCAAAATATGAAATTGCATATACAAATGAATGCGTATATTTAAAAATTTATCCATTATGTAGGCTGTTTTTGCTTTTTATTAAAGCAAATTATCCATAATAAATAGGACACTTATTAGAATGACTTTGTATTTGCAAATTTTTTTTGTAAGTTTTTCCTTTTATTGTTGTTTTTCAAAGCAAACAGCATCCAAGATCAAGAGATTTTATTTTAAAAATTATTTTGTGATTAAATCTTTAACCTTTATAATTTTGCACCAGAAAACATGTCATTTAGGTATGCATTAAAATCGTGAAGACAAACTTGTAAAACTATAAAAACTTTTTTTTGTTTAACTAATTTCTGTGGATTTTTTTTTTTAACTATCTATTAAGAACTGCGTCAGTGCTTTTTCAAACTCAAGTCTGTAACTAAAAGCTAAGCAGAGTCAATGGTCTGAGAAAAAAATCTTCTGGTATTATTAATTTTTTATTAAATTAGTTTTAGTAAAAGAAATCAATATAATAAAGGATAAAAAAGATCATTTTTCTTGTAAAGTGATCTTTAATTCCAGAGTTAAATTATTTTCAATTACAGATTTTTTCCTTTTTTTTTTTGCATTTCTTATGTTTAAACAATTTAAACATAATTGTTTTAAAAAAAGGTTCACTCTTTAATCCTAAAGGAAAATCTACTTGATTAATAAGTATTTCATTTTTCTGTCGATTATTTCTGCCTATATATATATATATATTCAGATTAGTAAATTTCTAATACACTAATGTTAAGAAAGTGGTTATCATTAACAAACCCATACTGATAATGGGCTATTTTGCTTGATCTTAGCTAAAGTTTTTAATATACATACATTATAAATTATAGTTACAATTAAAATTAAAATGAGAACAAATACATAGGATTATTGTTTAAAATAGCAAACTTTTATCATCAGTTGTGTTAAAAACCTAACTACTATTTTAAACAAACATATTATTAATGTGAAGATTTTCATAAGTAAAAAAAAAAATAAACAGTTATTTTGGGGTTGTTTATAAATACATTTTCAAGGATTTCTATAATATGAATTTTTCTATCTGATCAATGCCTGGTGTGGTACTGTTGAAAGATTGATATAATGCTAACAATTACTGCAAGTAAACGCATAGGCAAATGAATTTGAATATATCTTTACATATTGGCATATATATTTTTATATTGAAATCCTTCAGGCCCATAGCAGGTAATATATACTTAATGATATTATCACATTTAAATTATTTTGCATTATAAAAATACTAGTTATATATATATATATATATATTGTACCGGTAAAATCACCATGCATAATCACGCACAGTAATCCGAATTCAAACCCAGTCCACGTCTAGGAATAAATTCCAAAATGCAAACTAAATTCAAACCCAAACCCCTGGCATGACCAACCGATGAACAACACAACAACGGTACGTGGTTTTCCCTTTACTAGCTCGTCGGAAAACACAGACTAAATTACCCTACAATCAGTTATTCATATATATCTTATATTCGAGATATTGGTACGGTTAATAATTCAATATATATTTAAGTTGTCGATACAGACAGCAGGTGATTAACTAGATTTCGGGAGTAATAAGAAAAGAGAGACAAAAATAGATTAGATAAATTTTTAATAATTATTGAAATCATTGAATACTATGTACAGATACGGTAAAATTTTCATACGTATATTTATAATAATTTGCTGCTAGTCCTTAATAATCGTTTTAGAAACTGATAAACAAAACGCATGCCAATATTTATATGTTTTAAATGGTCGTACGAGTTGATATGGGAATCAGAGTAATTTGAGCATTTAAAATATTTAATTCCTATTTTATATTAAGTTGTTTGATTTTAATAGATTCAAACCATTACGTATACGGATAATTGGAGGAGGCTTTATATAAGAATATAATATAATAATGATGTACTGATGGTTGCAGAGATTAAGATATACTACAATAATAACTTGCGGTGCATTGACGGAAGACCGGGCAGCTTGTACTTTGACAAGTCTTAATGCCCCTAAGTAGATCCGGGACACTACAACCAGCCGGGATCATTTTCGAACCCCGGTGATCCAAGAGATTATCTGGAGAAGAATTTCTTTCTTTCCAATTGGTAGTAAAAACGAGACGCCAATTTAGGCGAAGGAAAAGGCACTGCCACAGTAACATCGAGGAAGAGTGATCGGAAGTGGACTTAAAGCGAAACTATATAAAACCTTGATTATCTCTCCGTAACATTTTCTACGCAACAATCTGATATGACTATTCAAAATAAAACATGGTGAAATCAAAAGATCACAAAAGTAACAATTAATTAATTTCACTCTGAAACCCATAACTCCCCAGGTTGTTCGGAAGGTAATAATAGTAACAAAATATTCACTTTATATTATTACTCCGTTCATATATATAAAAAAAATTATATAATAAAACTTTAGACTTTATTTTAAATATTTGTTATTTGGAGCAGAGATTAAAATATCATTTTGACAAAATAAAAGGAACAATACAGGTACTTGAATATTTCTCAACTCAACATAAACGAACCAATTTTTAGTTCGATAAACGAAAATTACTTTTAAAATGAATATAATAATAATACTATGAAATAAACTTTAATGGCTTTAACTAGAGTTGAAAAATATTATTATTGGCATCGCTTTGTTTGTAAAAGTAAGTAATAATAAAAATATAAATATATTCACTAATGAATTATTATTAGGCACAAATATTAATAAATTATCATCTAAAGACTAGAGCACAGAAATATTAGAGAAGAAATTTACTGACAGGTTTTAGTGTAACATTTTAACAAAGGAAAACAAGAAATTTACATGTAATTACTTAGATTAATTCATAACAGATTAAATAATAAAATTATTAAGCTTAGAGGAAAGTTAAAAAGTTCATGTAACAAGAGTTACCATTCTTTCTTCGTCCGGCTTTTCTCCTTGCGGTAATGTTTATGCAGAACGTAGGCGCGCATTTTGGATTCCTTAGAACGGCATGATTAATTTAAAGGTTGGAATTGAGAAAACTGGAAGCACAGAAAACATTATAGATCAGCAGCTCGAAAGATTTAAATCGGCAGAACAGGGATCAGCTTCTTGGACTTAGCCCAACATTATTGCAATTTACCGGGCAACTTCTTAATCACAGTTGAGATGATTTCTCTGGAACAACTACTTTGCTGTAGCCCGAGACGGTCTAAGCACAGCAAAGTCAAAAAGTAGAGTCCTGAAGTATATTATAATATAAGATGGCTACGGTTGATCATTCTGCATAGTTTTTGTTCATGACTCCGCCTCCTTTGATTTTCTGGCCCCCAGCAATATCTAATTTTGACTATACAATTGCATTCGCATTTCTTGATAAGAGTCCTACATTTCTCATTTCCATTGTTTGATTTACATTTATTTCTAAATTCAATACATGATTCTAAATTGACAAAATAAATAATTACATAGGAATTCGTGAATACAAAATTGAAATTCATTATCTTAACTTTATCAAAGTACAAACTAATTATTCTATACATTTTGTACATGTAAGATTTGACTAAAAATACTGATCAAAGGAATGTGACTTTTGATCAGCATTTTTAAATGACTTTGTATAATTTTGAAAGATTTAAAATTTAAAAAAAAAATATACACGAATGAAACCTTTAAATTGAGCTAATATAAACCTACAAACCACACACACGAATATTATTTATCATGATTTGTAATATTTATACTTGTAATATTTACATTAAATTCTTTTACACAAAGCATAAATAACTAACTTAAAATTTATGTGGCCTGGAATAGAAAAAGCCTCATTGCGGGTAAATAGTGATTTAGAATTACCGTACTTCAAAATGAAAACTATGAAACTAAGATCGATCCTTCGATCTGTCTGTTTCAATATATATATATATATATGATAATACACAAACTATAATTAAAGATTGTAAATGTTTAGAAATCTTTTTTTTTTTTGTAAAATGATTATAAGCTGAATAAAACATCTTTTAAATGAGAGAGATTAAAATATATTATTTTATTTTAACTGTAAAATAAAAAAAGAAAAGCAAATTAAAAAAAAAAAAAACATGACGAAATTGATTTAAAAATATTCAAGTAGATTTTATTTATTAGAGGTTATTAATTTAAAAAATCTAACAATAAAGAATTGTATATTCACCATTTTTTTAACACAGATAATTAAAAGGTGGCATAAAGTCTATTGTTTTAACAAGCCGATTATGGTGTGTTTTGAAATTAGGCACGTATAAGTAGTTGAAGAATTAAAAAAATATATTCTCAAGAATCTTTTAATTTAATTGTATTAATTCAGAATTTGGATTCATCCTACTATATTGAAACAGAATATTCTTTTTAGTGGGAAAATTATAAGATTTCAACATTTGATTTTAGTATTAAATCGTTATCCTATATCAGAATATAATAAAATACTTCAAAAATTTGAGCTGAGGTCAAGCCACTATGAAAGAGTATTTTAAAACCATATATATATGGTACTGGGTGCATTCATAAGAAGATCCAGCATACTATATTTGCTAGGTTTAATTGGATTTAAACCTTATTTATTATAAATTTATAATTTTATATTGTGAACGGACTGGCCCTTCAAGCAGAGGGGAGAATACCATCGATAGCAGAGCTATCCACAATACCCACAGTCAGACCGAGCCATGCAATACATAACATGATCACATTTCTAGACCATGGCCCACCTCGACTGCTAGATTCAAACCCCTACTATTCACGTGCTTTATTTCTTTTGAGATAAACCTCAGGCGCCAGCTAGTTATGAGAACTAATGTGTTTGGACAGTAGGCCCATAATTCAGGGCTCAAAATATCTCATGACTAGCTCAATCAAAAGAATAATCTAACACATTATTGCTTTAATTAGTGGTAAAGAATTGACGGAGAAATATTAAATTTTAAAGATAATTTATTTAACTAAACATTTATTATTCTAATTTTAATTATGTATGCGAAACTTATTTAAATAAAACAAGGACTTATCATAACTTCAGGCTCACACATATACAATAGCAATATAATATAACAAAGAATATTAAATAATACTAGGCATTTAAATAAATGCATGTAATTAATGTAAGATCATAAAACATTAATATATACGACTTCATGCATGCTATAGAGTTCATTTGTTAGTTGACTCTGGGTAGCTTCAAATTATTGCAATGGCTACTTTAATTAGAAATTGAAATGAGAAAAATGTTATTTATTACCTATGATTTTGGAACATGGATACTTCTTTTTGTTTGTTGTAAATTTATTTTCAGTAGGATTTTGTCTTTTTGTTGGTTACTGCTTCATGTAAAAATCCTTTCAATTGATTGGATGTGAGGTTTTTCTTGTGGAGTCTTAATGCTTAGTATTCCAAGGCATTGTTCTTTAAGTCAGTTAAACATTCCTGGTGATTTTCAAGTTGTTAGGCAGGCATTACTTTTTCCTGGGCAGGTTTGTGGTTTCTTCAGACCCAGGCTGGAGAAGATTCATATGATTCCAATGGCTGTTAGCACTGCATGGCCTTTATTAGCAAATGCATGACAAGACTGACTGAGAACCGATTGAGTAACTGATTAAATGATTCAACTGACTGTGAATTCAACTGCCTGATTGATGAAAATCTGGTCTATTTATATGGATGATCTGTTGTCATTTTGGTAATTGGTTTTATGTTTGGCGGCTATCTTTGTTGGTGGAATTCCTCCACTGTTTTTGAATACATTCCTTAGATAAGTTTTTAATCCTGTTGTTTGAGATCTTTTAATTAGTAGCCATTGCAAATTTGTTGTTTTGTGGATTTTGTTTAACTTAGTAGCCATTGCACATTTTGTTTTTATATATCTTATGATTATACAATATTTTTTAACTTTCATTTATTCCTTATTATTAAACATGCACACACATATATATATATATATATATATATTAGCAATACTTATGTTTACAGTTAGTATTGGTGCACATATATATTTAAAATCACTTCATTATTTAATTTTTAAAATTACTTTTCTTTTTTCTTTCTTTAATAATTTAAACAGAAAGAGGGAGATTTTTAATTTTTGAAAATCAACTACTTTTAGCTTGTCTAATATATTTTTTCTACCCCCTTCTAATTACTCCTTGATTCATAAAACTATGATTTAATTGATTTTTAGCAAACCATTTTTTTTAAAAAAACTCTTTAAACTTCTTTTATTAAACTTTTAACTTATATGCATAACTCTTTAAATCTTTATAAACTATTTCTCATAACAAACTGGATTTTGTTTTACACTAATAATAATAAAAACTCTTTAGACTTTTATAAATTTATTTATCTTAAACAAAATGTTTTTCTTTGTTTTTAATTCACTTATTTACTGACAGATTATTGATTTTATTATTCATTATTAATTTTAAAATTTCACATTATTTATGAGAATTTTATTTCAATAATTTTAGATAATAATTATTATATGTACGGATAAGATATTGGTACAAATTTTTCAGGTTCATCCATGTTAAAAAAATTTTAAATATTGATATACTGATGTTTCAACTTGGTCACCCAAGTCATTCTTGGGTGACCAAGTCAAAACATTGATATATTAAAATTTTAAAAAAAATTAACATGGATGAACCCACAAAATATTTCTTTTATATATGCAACCCATGAAAATCTTCATTTCAACATTTATATATATATTCTAACTTAATAGGGCTGAGTTAACTTTTGTGACATCACCAGAATTACGGTGAAAATTAATTAACTAACAATGCTGGGAGCATATAGTTTATAAAATATGCAAATTATTGCAATGAGAAATGTAAATTATGAAAATCAGATGTTCCATTTTTTGACAAAGTGATGCAAGAATCCCCCTTGTTAATCAAATTCAGGTCTCTTGCAATAACTCATGCCTCCTTGAGTTTTTTCATATGATCATCTCTCTCTGTGCATATGGTCTTCAGAATAGAAGGGGGAAACATATGTCCTGTACCAAGCTTATGCTTCAGGAAAATTGACTTATATTGCTGTTTTTGTTTTGCCTTCTTATAAAGATAGGAGTGTAGGGAAATTCTTGTAGATTTATTAGCTTGAGACTCCTTGTAAATGCAACTTCTAAGTGGAACTTCATTCGACAGTAATATGTTTATAATTGAAAAAAAAAAAACATATTTCAACTTTTCAAATATTTAAAAATAAGATCTTAAGAAAAACAAAAAATATTTACATCATTCAATGTAGTTAAAAGTAGATTGGATTTCTAAAATGAATGATTTTTTTTGACATTTGTTTTCTGGCAAATATAACAAATTATCTTTTAAAATATTACAATTTTTAAATAATATTTACAACATTGCAATATATTATGCCATTTACAACTTTCTTGAAAACTTTAGAAATACTATTTTTTATATCAACACTTTAATCTAACAGTTTCAATTATCCTGTGGTCATCATCGATGCTATAATATTCAAATATATAATTATACAATTAATACATTTTAAACACAGATTTATATACATAAATAAAATATACATTTTAACCTAATCATTATAAATTATCATTTCCCTTTTTATTACTTTTCTCTTAATTAATTCTATCCACATTTATTTTATATTACTTTATGTTACTTTTAAAAATTATTTATTATAATTTTAATTGTAAAGAACTTTAACTTTTTATTCTATTATTTAATATATATTATTGTCTTTTTACTTATATTTTTAACCCACTTCTAACCTTTTTTTATTCTTATTAAATATTTTATAATTAGCTATTAACTTTTTTCACATTACAAATTTCTTTTTTTACATTACAAAAATTATTTACTTCTTTTTTTTTCCATATGTCATAGCATCTGCTGGGATGCAAACCCACAACCATCTACAACCAACTACTTGCTTGCAAGGTGGTTGCAATCAACTCTCGGTTAACAACACTTGACCATTTATTTACTTCTTTACAATCCTATTTCCCAAATCCAGCTGACAAAATGTTCAAAATTTTATACTTATTTAACACCTCCCTCTATTGTCATTTTCTTCAACTTTATTCTTTTAACCTTTTCCATATTTAAACTATTATTAATAATAATTATAAAGTTTTGATATAAAAAGTATTATTAAAATCTTAAAGAAAGTTGTAACTGATATGACATATAAAAGTAGAAAACAATACATGAGAAAAGGAAGAACAAAAGTATTGCAATACATTATAATAAACAGTAAATTAAGATAAATTAACAATCAATTTGAAAAGTCATGTGTACAAGAATGATGTAATGTTCTTAATTAATGTTACACTAATACTTATATCCTTCTATTTTTAGAAATAAAATATATACTACGCAAAATTAATTGTGAATCTTAATAAACCTCACAAAAATATAGGCTTTAGTCATTCAAACAATTTTATCTAAGTAATCTTGCAAAACATATGAAAATCTGATAACAAAGAGGCCACATATTAAGATAGGATTTAATTCTTTCAAGTTAGTGTATTATTGATTATTCTGATATGTTGAGACTTTGCTAAAATTAAAGTATCAAAATAAAGTATACAGTAATTTCTTATTAAAAAATAGTGAAATATCTCAATAGATAACTGAACAAGCATTTTTTTCTGAATTTTCTGCATGCTAGCTCACATTTAGACAAAAAGAGTCATTATTCCTGCAGTATGTGGCTACAATCTTTCAGTTTAATGATAGGTTTACCCATAACTCAGCAATAATTATTAGCTAGAAAATGTTTAAACTCTGCAACTATTCTGGCAAATTACTTAAATAAAGCATTAAGAGAAAACCTTATTTCAACTTTATGCTACTATTGGAAGAAAAAGATGATACAAAAAGAGTCCTACATTTTTCTTATGAAAAAACTGTATGATAAATAACAATTTTTAAAACTCAAAAGGTTTTTGTCACTGTCTACAAAAAATTGGAACAGTATATATTGAATTAAATATTTCCATGGATTGTTATTACAATAAAGAATATAAATTAGGAGATAATACCTATGTAAACAGATATCATCATTAAACTTGTTTAACCTCAAAAATTATCTATTATATATATATATATATATATATATATATATATATATATATATATATATAGAGAGAGAGAGAGAGAGAGAGAGCGAGAGAACATAGAATGTTACATATGAATGGATAAAATTAATATAATACAATAGTGTGTCTTAACTACATATGAAAAGATACACTTGCATTAAACATAATAAAAATGTAATAAAAGTCAAGCATTGTTAGCCGAGAGATATTCGCAGCAGCCTTGCAAGCAAGTAGTTGGTTGAAGACGGTTGTGGGTTCACGTCCTGGCCGATGCTATGACATATGAGGGAAAAAATGTAATAGAAAACATGATTGTCCCAGTTGGTAGTGCCAATTGTAATAGTATGCAATATATACATATAAAGAAAGGTCTTAACAATTGAAGTGCCTGCATTCATTAGGAAAGGCAATCATAATAGTATATATAATGGCATCATATGAAGAGATGATATAGCTTCATCATGAAAATTAATATAAATATGATATATATAATAAGTGTAATAGTATGCATAATAGCATGCTATATACGTGTCAAGAGAAAAGAAATTGACTTAAAAATAAATACAATAAATTATACTAATTCTAGCCATTGAGTATGAGTTACAATAAATCGGGTTATAATGTTTAACTTGATTTGAACAAATTACTAATTTATAAATTTACAGATAATAAATGACCTGTACTATAAAAAAATATTACTCATGACTGCATATATTCTAATCATTACTAATACTGTTATTATGGTTATCTACACAAAATTAACCTAAATAGTACAGAGCATTGACCAAGGCATATTCTTGTTATTTATCCTAATAGAGATGTTTTTGGATAAACATGATAAAAATATTTTTTTGGGAAAACATCATTGATTATATAATAAATGTCAAAAATAAAAAAAAATGTTGATCATAAAAAAAAGAATAGCAGTCTATTTTAGTGTACTTTAAGCTTTTACTCAAAAAGTACTGCAGAGGAACTCTATGAAGATTGGAGAAACCATTAGTTAAAACAGTGTCACACTAATATGAATAACTGTACATTTCTGAATATTTTAAAGTATTTTTCAATACTTTATTCACCTCCATAAGTATGATGGCATTATCTAGTGAACACTATGCACTATGTGTGGCTAGAAAACAAAAATCACATTGGAAAAATAGTTAAAATTATGTAATCAGATCCAGAGAAAAAAAGTAAAATTGCATAAAATGCAATATTGCCTGCTTTAAAGAAGAAAACAATGATGTAAAAAAGGTGGACTGTTTTAAATAATCTATCAAGACATATTGTATTTACTATCTATCATAAATATCCAAAGAGGCAAACATTACCATGGCTGGTCTACTAAAAAGTATATGTGAAGAAAATCATGGTTTAAACATTACAAATTTAAGCCAGTTGCTAAAATCTTATCATTATGGATATCTATTAGACCTTACACTTTCATAATTATACCTACTTATTTTTGATATTTTATATGTTTATTCTGTTTATCTAGTAGCAGTTGCAAATGTATCTGCAACAATTTCAAATTACATTGTTTGTAAATAAATCATATTTATATCCCCAAATCCAGAAAAATCATACAATTCACAGGGGCATGCAAAAATAATGGGAATAATTTAAACTGATGATATGTGACAGTATTAAAATTCCCCCAAATAACGTTCTATTTAAGAAGTGTGGCACTTACATTTTATTTTGAATTAAATATAGAAAAACAAATAAAAAATATTTTTAAAATAATTATATTTAATTTATCCTTTAGTGCTAAGTTATAAGATTCATGATCATTATCATCACATTTAAAATTATTTCTTTGCTTTTCTCATTTTGTGTTATATATATATATATATATATATATATATATATATATTTATATAACATATATATATATATATATATATATATATATATATAGTGTTAAAAATCAATTTATTGACATCTTTATATGAAGAACTAACCAAGCAAAGAATTAAGTTAAAACAAAAACTGAATCAACAACTTATAAATTTAATGTCTAGAATTTTAAGAAATTTTCTTATGTACGCTCAAGTAAAAAAAAAAGCATTTAAATATATATTGCTTTATATTCTTTTTAAAATGTTTTAACTTTTTTAATAATCTTGAATAACAAAACAGGAATGTTTATTATTTTTGATATATACAGATATATATTTGCAAAATGATATTTAAAAATCCTGTTTAATTCTGACATTTAATTCAATCAATTATGTGTGTTATTGTATATATTATAATATTCACGTAAATGTTTTGGACATTTACACACAAAAAGTATATTACAATTACCCAGAAAAGAGAAAAAAAATATTTGATAGTGAATATTTCATATATTAAAAAAACTTTTCTAATTAATACAATACTATTAATAATTAAATATATTATTGCTTACCTAAATACAGTCTTAGTTTTTTGCTCTTGACTTAACTTGATAACTTTTATATTTATTAAGAATCATTAAATATTTCTTTCAGAAAAGTGCAATAGTTCTGTTGCTTTAGATTGCTATTTTATTATTCTGATTCTGTTATTGAAAAAAATCTGAAGATGGCAGTATCTTATGGACAATCAGCTAAAATCTAAGGTGCTTACAACAAAAAAAAATACTTAGAAAGCATTCACTTTCTTCTGGTTTTTGGAATAAATGAATTAAATTTTTGTACTTGTTTATGAAATATTTTTATTTATTTTTATATACTAATTAGTTAATTATTTAACAGAAAATGAAATACCCATGTATACTTCCAATTTATATATTTATCTTTTGCTTTTAGAAACAGAAGTTATGAAACTTGACCATAATATAAATAAAGAAAATATATGTTTGTGTTACATCATTATATGTCAAAATTGACAGTATTAAAATTCTTTCAAATATTGCCATAATTTTAAAACAAATTTTTCATAAAGCAGAATTTAGTATATTTATCATAAATACATATTTGTTTGATCACATTTAAAAAAACACAGAATAAATATGAATCCATTTATTTTCCAAGAGTTTACTTTCACATCAATGTATGATCGCTGTGTGATGTCATCACAATCATTATCCATTTCACAATAAAAACTGATTTTTCATATTACTTTTGCTTTGGTTAAATTCTAGTCTCATCAAGTATGGTAGAGATCTAAACATCTAACACCATATCTGATTAGTGTCAAAATTATTATATAAATAGATTAAGGGAAATATAAATCAATTTTCATATAATCAACTTCTGCAATGGATTTCAAACACAGTATTAATATTAAACATCCATTATGAATGAGAGGCAATTATAGACACTTAGTTAATAATGTTAAATATTCTCTTATTCTTCTCTTTCACTTTCTTTGCATATCTTCATATATATATATATGAAAAACAAAAACCAAGTTTTAATCACGTTAAAACCTGCTGACGCTTGTATTTATGATCAACAGATGGCGTTTTTACCAAAAACACGATCAAGCGTTTGTTTACATAAATGATCAAAGAGTCAGAATTAACTATCTCTTTCGTTTTAGCCCACTTTCAGATCAGCTGATTTTAAGCTATTTTGCTGTTATCAGTGAAAGACAGAGCCAAGAAACTAGATCTAAAAACTGACTCCAAGTGTTTATGCACAGAGTTTCTATCAGTTTGCAAGCATGAAATTTTTCAGACCGATAAAGTCTTCAAATTCAGCCACACAAGCTAGATAGCTACATGGGTCTGATCTCAGTTCAGCTTCTCCACATAGTCAAAGCCTCTGCAATCTATATCATTGTGGAAATCTTTAAAGGTAGATTTATGAAAAACAAAAACAAGTTTTAATCATGTTAAAACCTGCTGACGCTTGTATTTATGATCAACAGATGGCGTTTTTACCAAAAACACGATCAAGCGTTTGTTTACATAAACGATCAAAGAGTCAGAATTAACTATCTCTTTCGTTTTAGCCCACTTTCAGATCAGCTGATTTCAAGCTATTTTGCTGTCATTAGTGAAAGACAGAGCCAAGAAACTAGATCTAAAAACTGACTCCAAGTGTTTATGCACAGAGTTTCTATCAGTTTGCAAGCATGAAATTTTTCAGACCGATAAAGTCTTCAAATTCAGCCAAACAAGCTAGATAGCTACATGGGTCTGATCTCAGTTCAGCTTCTCCACATAGTCAAAGCCTCTGCAATCTATATCATTGTGGAAACCTTTAAAGGTAGATTTATGAAAAACAAAAACAAGTTTTAATCATGTTAAAACCTGCTGACGCTTGTATTTATGATCAACAGAT
Source organism: Epiperipatus broadwayi (assembly GCA_028023455.1). Lineage (NCBI taxonomy): Eukaryota > Metazoa > Onychophora > Udeonychophora > Euonychophora > Peripatidae > Epiperipatus > Epiperipatus broadwayi. The sequence goes on along the minus strand of JAQFVV010000073.1, from coordinate 264,878 downwards.
GGCGTTTTTACCAAAAACACGATCAAGCGTTTGTTTACATAAACAATCAAAGAGTCAGAATTAACTATCTCTTTCGTTTTAGCCCACTTTCAGATCAGCTGATTTCAAGCTATTTTGCTGTCATCAGTGAAAGACAGAGCCAAGAAACTAGATCTAAAAACTGACTCCAAGTGTTTATGCACAGAGTTTCTATCAGTTTGCAAGCATGAAATTTTTCAGACCGATAAAGTCTTCAAATTCAGCCAAACAAGCTAGATAGCTACATGGGTCTGATCTCAGTTCAGCTTCTCCACATAGTCAAAGCCTCTGCAATCTATATCATTGCGGAAATCTTTAAAGGTAGATTTATAAAAAACAAAAACAAGTTTTAATCACGTTAAAACCTGCTGACGCTTGTATTTATGATCAACAGATGGCGATTTTACCAAAAACACGATCAAGCGTTTGTTTACATAAACGATCAAAGAGTCAGAATTAACTATCTCTTTCATTTTAGCCCACTTTCAGATCAGCTGATTTCAAGCTATTTTGCTGTCATCAGTGAAAGACAGAGCCAAGAAACTAGATCTAAAAACTGACTCCAAGTGTTTATGCACAGAGTTTCTATCAGTTTGCAAGCATAGTTTCTTGGCTCTGTCTTTCACTGATGACAGCAAAATAGCTTGAAATCAGCTGATCTGAAAGTGGGCTAAAACAAAAGAGATAGTTAATTCTGACTCTTTGATCATTTATGTAAACAAACGCTTGATCGTGTTTTTGGTAAAAACGCCATCTGTTGATCATAAATACAAGCGTCAGCAGGTTTTAACATGATTAAAACTTGTTTTTGTTCATCTGTTGATCATATATATATATATATTGCTTATAACACTTCTTTCCTATACACTTCAATGCAAACAATTTTTTTTAACTTCTTTATTTTCCTTACAGTTTTGACTGTCCAGCAGAATTAAAGTATTGACGAAGACTGCTGGACAGTCAAAACTGTAAAGAAAATAAAGAAGTTTTTAAGAAAATTTGTTTGCATTGAAGTGTATAAAAAAGAAGTGATATAAGCAATATATATAATGTTAAATATGTGTAAAAGTCTTAAAATTGTTTGCTCAAATGAGGGTTAGGTTACCAATGTAACAATAAAATACTATGATCAAATCATAATATGATATATGGCAATTTGATAAACTAGCTTCTTAACTTAGAATATTCTAACATCTTGATATTTACCACATGTATCTTAATATGTATAAGTAAAAATATATTTTTCTACTAAAATGAATACAATAATAATAATTAATATAATTAATCCTCTAAGAAGTACAATTAATATATAGAGAAAAATAATAATATTTTGTTGCAAATGCTGATGTTAAATAGTTTAATGTAGTAAAACTATGAATGATAAAGATTTTTATTAAACCTCATAAAAATGAATATTATATGATGACTTCTCTTCTTGATTTCTGGAAGTAGTATGTAGAGTATTATATTATTCTTACCAATTCAAAAGAGCTCTACAAAAGGGACCTAATATTTAAACATATAAAAACATTCATTCGATTTTTTGAATATTAATTTGAACTCAAATTTGATAATTATAAATTTGAGAATGTGAGATGATCTAAATAGTTTGATATCTCTTTAAGTAGAAAGAATGGCATAGTTGCTAAGATACAAGAAGATGCTACATTTAAAAAATTTAAAAAATATTTCATCACAGTGATATTACTACTAGAACTAAAGTTTGATAATATATAATTGTTATTTATTGATGGAAATGAAATTTGATTTCTCTTATTGATGTAATATAAAAAAATTTAAAAAGTTTATGTAAGAATACTCTGAAAATTGTAAAATGTGATAACAAATGATAAGACCAATTGATATGTTTGTCAGTTTCTTATATGAGATGCTATATAATACACTTTTGTAAAGTCATATCTTCATTTGGGATGGATATATAAAACAAATGAATACTACAGGACTTTTTAAAAAAGAGTAATTTATGTTTAACTTAAGAGTAATTATCTGTGGGAATGATAAATCCCATTTATGTTATAAAGATTATCTCACATACATTTTAAAAAATGCAATATTAATTATTTCCTTGGAGATTTATGGCTGAAGATAAAATATAACTAAGAACTACAATTAAACACATTGGTGAAGGCATTCTAAAAACAAGTTAGCTACAGAAATTAAAACATTGCATTACAAAATATCATATGAATAGAATTATGCAACCAGAATATTTTACATGTGGTTGTATTTGTATTTCATGGACAAGCATTGCTAAATTTCTAGTGTATTATTATTATAATTGTTTGCAAGTGATTGCTACTAATAACAATGAATTATTATTACATTTTAATGATGTAAAATTAAAATATATTGTAATTTTAAAATTGAAATGGTTGACTAGATTGGTTTTTTGGAGGATTCTGATATCTAGCTATTCCACCTACCTTCCAGAAATATATTATATATTTAATAAGTGATTTTATTTAAGAAGATTTAAAAAATATGTCCTTACTGAAACTAATTTATTTCTAATTTTATTTATTTCTAGGTGTTAAATCAACATAAAAAATACAATGAAAAAAAGCTAGCAGTAAGTAATTATAAAAGATAACAGAGTATATAAAATAGGCTTAATAAGAAGGATTATTTGTGGAATAATAAATAGTTGTGCTGCAGAAAAAAGTACAAGCAGAAGTTGAAGTTGTCTACACATCCATCATAGCCCACTCATACAAAATGATGATTATTATTATCAACTTATGGATACAGTAATCAAATAAATTCACACATATTTCATACTGCTCCATATATATATATATATATATTCATTACTACGCTATATTTACTGTTCCACAAAATAATATGACTAATAGTAATCATCTCTACCTAGTATGAGAGCAATAATTAGAAGTGTGAAGACAAATTCGACTTTTGCTTAGTTATTTCTTTATACGGCTAAACATATAAAATAAACCGCTTTTAAAAACAAGAATATATATATACAACGATAATAATAATCAGTAAAATTATGAAAAAAAATTAATACAGAAAAACATTGTTATATTTTAGATAAATTTAATCTATAATGACTAGATTTTAAAAACCATGTAAAAATTGTGTCAAAAAATAAATTAAACTGGAATAGAAAGTAAAAACATTATTTCAAAGTGTTTAGTCCTGCCAAGTTAGTAAAATGTAAAACACCATTTAATAATTCTGTCAGGACAAAGATCTTTCCAATATTCTTTTATAGAAAAATGATGAAAGATTACTCGTTTAGATAGTCAATTGCGGTTTATTGGGAGTTTCATAAAGTTTTTTATTTTATTTTATAGATAAGATTAAAAAGACACTGATTAAGGAAAAACATGATTAGTTAGGTTTTCTATATGTTTATTATTTGAAACAAATCTATACTACTTCGGAAATTCTCAAACTATGTAAAATATTTCTAAATGCATTAGAATTCGATGGATGTATTAACAACCATAATATGGAGTAGTTTATTAGTGAGTATATATATATATTGTGGGTGTGCGTAAAAATCTGCATTTGGGATATATATATATATAGAAATGAATATACTGATAATAAAGGATTAATTTGATTGGAATATTATAAAAGTACAATTCAATTTTTTTTCTGTCATTTTCCAGTTCACAGTTTAAATAAACTTTCAGTGATTTGGAGGTCTAAATTTACACTGATTAAAATCAAATATCCTTGGGAAACAATTTGATTTCATCACTAAATCATATCTGCCAGTGTTTGTGAAATATATAAAAATAAATGTTAAGCTAACTAAATATATGCTTTTTTTACTGAAAAACTTCGATTATTTTGCTACTTTAATTTAGTTTCTTTTAATCGGTACTAAACTAAACAAAAGCAAATCCAGTTTTCTTTTCTTTTATCTTTTTTTTTACTCACTGGATGGATGGTTGAAGAGTTGGAGGGTGGAGTGAATTGAATCCTGGGCTTTAAAGTATGATGATTGGCTATCTTAATATATATCTGAGCACTTATTGCATATATATGTGGAGATGATAATCTGGACCAACTAATGATTGCTGGTTTAGCATGAAATACGAATATTGGTGATTATTTATCTTTTCAACATATATGTGTTCAAGTGTATCAGTGATATGAGATAGAGTGGTGAGTGATGGTCATGTGAAAATCTGTGCTCATATACCCTATATATTACATATATTGATACAGGTATGTAATAAACATGTCTTTTGTTATAACTAGCAACTTAACTTTTAATCATATGTACACTGGCCGCCGGTTCATATGTGCTGCAGAGGTGCATCCCTCTTTCTTAGTATAAATGAATATTTGTGTTTAGATATTATCGTTCTCCAATATGTATATTAAATAAATTCTTATATGCATCTTACAGAAATATCCAAATAGAATACGCTGCCTAAATAAAGTGGCAAAAAAGTATTGGCAATGTACTTGTTGTGACTTTTGTCTTGCTTAGATACATGCTCTTTTTATTTGCACTATTTGTTGGGTGGGCAAAATTACTGCAGCCCAATGATAGAACTGCACTTTTATAACAAAACAAGTGTTCATAATCTTCTTACACATGATTATTTACTTTGTAAATACAGATCGTTTTTGTTTAAAATTTTGATCACCGCTCCACCATTATGAATTTTCATGGGCCACCACAGCATACATATTATTTATTAAATCCTACTTTTTTGATTTGACTAAAGATTTGAACAATAGAAACTTGGTTAAACTATAAGTAATAAAAATTAAAAACATACATCATAATCCTGTATTGAAAACCCACTGCAGAGCAAATATTTCAATATTTTTTTACAAAGGTCTTCCACAAGAATTCTTATTTTTTTACAGTTACAAACATTTCTATTCGTCAAATTTGATTGTTTTGGTGATATATCTTACTTTTTGGAATTTATTAAAACAAAGCACCTTAGCCCAATAATATCAACATGTTTGGTTCATCTATCCTTGAATGTAATTTAGTTTTAACTAACAATTATTTAAGATTTTTAATGAATTATAAACATTTGACTTATCTATCCACACAACATTACACTTTAATATGTCTGAAATTTATTTACTGCATATGAGTTTTAATTTTATAAATATATACTACTCATTTTGGTATATAAAATTATTAAATGATTAAAGATAAAGCTCAACTGTAATACTTGGATAAAATAAAGATTGTTTTTATAATTCAAAAGTAATCTATAAAATATTTTATTATTTAATGGGTTCTTATCTGTAAATGTGATGTTTGAACTTGTTTATGAGGCACAAGCATTTCAGTTCTATATTGAATCTTCATAAGAAAGTAAATTAGAAGAAAGAAAAAAATAAGATGTAATTAAAATGTGTAACAAAGTAAACAACTACACTATTGCTTAAAACTAAATAAAGAATAAGTAAAATGGAAAAATAAGCAAATAAAATCTCTCCTTCCTAAACAGCATCTACTTACTTTTCAAGTAAATTTCATTCAAATAAAGAAAAAACCTCTGACAGGACAGTGGAATATTTTTGTCACACCTCCATACATGATATATGAGCTCTAGAAGTAAGAATACCCAAGATCACATACTACTAGCCTATATAGTCAATTGTGGTTTTTCATATTGTAATCCACGTAAAAGAACATTGCTGATAAAAAATGTTCAGTCTGAAGTATAGTTGAAAGTTCAACTTGAACACCTAAAGTGGCTAGTAATCAAAAAAACTTGAATCTAACTTTTCATCAATGATCATTTACTTAAACTTAATCTGTTAATAGTTATCATTGGATTTAATCTAATAATAGATAGATAGATAGATAGATAGATAGATAGATAGATAGATAGATAGATAGATAGATAGATAGATAGATAGATAGATAGATAGATAGATAGATAGATAGATAGATAGATAGATAGATAGATAGATAGATAGATAGATAGATAGATAGATAGATAGATAGATAGATAGATAGATAGATAGATAGATAGATAGATAGATAGATAGATAGATAGATAGATAGATAGATAGATAGATAGATAGATAGATAGATAGATAGATAGATAGATAGATAGATAGATAGATAGATAGATAGATAGATAGATAGATAGATAGATAGATAGATAGATAGATAGATAGATAGATAGATAGATAGATAGATAGATAGATAGATAGATAGATAGATAGATAGATAGATAGATAGATAGATAGATAGATAGATAGATAGATAGATAGATAGATAGATAGATAGATAGATAGATAGATAGATAGATAGATAGATAGATAGATAGATAGATAGATAGATAGATAGATAGATAGATAGATAGATAGATAGATAGATAGATAGATAGATAGATAGATAGATAGATAGATAGATAGATAGATAGATAGATAGATAGATAGATAGATAGATAGATAGATAGATAGATAGACAGAGAGACAGAGAGACAGAGAGACGGACGGACGGGCAGGCAGGTGGGCGGGAGGGCGGGCAGGCAGGCAGGCAGGTAAGTAGGTAGGTAGGTAGGTAGGTAGGTAGATAGGTAGATAGATAGATAGATAGATAGATAGATAGATAGATAGATAGATAGATAGATAGATAGATAGATAGATAGATAGATAGATAGATAGATAGATAGATAGATAGATAGATAGATAGATAGATAGATAGATAGATAGATAGATAGATAGATAGATAGATAGATAGATAAAGTATAATACATGCATAACATGGATATATATATATATATATTAGAGCATTTAAACATCTTGTATAACTCATTATTTAACTAAGATATGATATATGATATATAATATTCAAATTCTGAATTTTAAACTATGACAATTTACTGAATTGATTTCAAGATAATCTCTATCATCAGTTATATCAAGTTAAGATATCACTTCCTATAAGCCAAAATGAGCTGAAATCATCTTTACTTGTTTTATTTTCAAATGTGAAATAGAAAATATATACATCTTTAAATATTATGCTTTTTATAGTTAATAAGTGTACATTTACGACTATTTGCTTAAAAGTTTAAAATTATAATCAATTTCATTATTTTTTAATAAATTTTACTACCAGCAAAGTTGTTCTTTACTTTATGAAAGTAACAATCATTAACATATTGCTATTACACAATTAATAAGAACATTCAAGATATATTCTCATCAAGCAGAAACACAATTTATTTTTATTAGTGTAAAACTTGTTAATTAAATAGGCATATAACACAACCAGGTATGCAAATAATGTATTAGAACAATACTTTATAGTATGAATAAAACAATTTCAGTAACTTTATTAACTCAATATTTAATTAAAATATAAGTTGCTAAATATAATAACTAATTTTAAATTAAAAACTACGAATACACAAGACTTATAGGAGTTATTTCACAGAACTATTCTTATTTAAGAAAAGACATTGACTCTCAATCAGATAGGAATATTACATCTATCTAACGAGAAGAACAATAAAAAAAAAAACTCCATAGAAAGGAACTGCGTTCTCCGTCTTATAATTCCTTCCATAGGCAACCGGGTGAGTGCGGCGTATATATAAACGATTCTGCCAGTAGCGAATCTCCGATTACATCTACTAACTACATCAATATATCCAATCCATTGATGCAATCTAACAACGACATAAATAACCTAAGATTACCCTCCCCTAATATAACTTTACAAATCTATACAGCCATTCACGCCCGACTTAAGTTTAACATTTTTATAATTAATTTAACGGAAAACAAAAATCATAATAAAACTTAAAGAACAAAAAATAAATAAATGGAAATGATTTTACAAAATAAATACATTAAATAAAATTATAACTAATTAATAAATAATGTTGGTCAGATAGAATAATATTGCAATTATTTAAATCTGGAAAGTTTTTAATTTACTGTTCATAAATTTTAAAGTTCTTACGGTTATTTAAATAGTTCATCTTCATATATTCCTTGCCATTTGAACGTGAATTCCCACGTCGTCCGAAGATTGGTATCCTGTTGGCTGATTTATTTATCCATCCGGAGATTTTTTAGTGTAGTTGGTCCTCAATGTAGAAACGATGGTTCATTTTTCTTCCTTTCTTAGCAGAACTGAAGGGATTGAAGCTGTGCGTCTTTTTCAATCCCCTCAGCACTAACACCTAGCTGTTACATCGTAATAATCATCAATAACTCCCTGATTAATAATTTCCAAATTTTCCTTTTATATTAATGTGAAGGATTGAATTTACATTACGTCACCGATGCGATGGTCCTTTCGCTGCGGTCCGATTCCATAGGGATTTCTTCTTATTTGCTAACAGTTTCTATTGTTTTCCTATCTGACCGGTGTTTTTACATTTAAATGCCGAAGGCTGGTTTACATTTAACTAATTAACAATCATTTCCATTTCTGATTAATTAACCTGTTTTCCAAATCATAAATATATTTAAAGATAAATTTAAAGATATAATTTCATCTCCAAATCTTTTTAAAATTTAGTTTTAAAAATACTTTTTCTTTAATAAAGTTTTATTTTAATAATTTTTCATTATCTGTGCAATTTAATATATAAGAGTTTAAGATGATATTTAATTTCAATTTTTAATTCTAAAAGAAAATTTTTAAATGCGAACTTTTTAATTTACTTTCATGTTTAATAAATAAAAAAAAACAACAATGTAACGAACGTCTGTGCTCGTTACATATCAGTAAAGATACTTAAAAAAAAATGATCAAAAAAATATATATATTTTACTTAGAGTTAGTAATTATGGTACACGACTAACAAAATTTACAAACATTCGGTTAATAATTTTACAAAAAGACTATATACAAAAAGAAAAATGTTTACTATCGTTTACCTAAGGACCATTTACATTTACACCCCTCCCCACAAGAGTTCTATTTTATTTTATACATTTTATTTTTACACACGGCATGACAAGCAAGTTATTTTATAAATTATTTATTTAGGAGGTTGCATTGAGATAAATCTTTTTTAAGAAAGATAATGGATTTATACATGTATATTTGCAGCACAATTATACATACCACCAACTTATTTATGACTGATTGAAATGCATACATAGGGTTACACTGAAATAATTCCTGAAGGTACTCATCGTAAGGCACCACATTTCGATCATAAACTTACGTGGCTGTGCGCTCCTATACACCTTAAAGCATAATTTATATTACAACAACAAAAACATATCAATCGCAACCTTTTGACTTTTTTTTTTTTTTAACAAAAATTAGTTTTAAAATTATTTATACTTTCTCATGTTTAATATATATGCGCAATTTCTTTTACTGGCAGAGCTTTTATAAGATTTCAAGTATACGACTTATGTAACCAGATAAAATATTTCATTTTGACAAAATTTGCTCAGGGTATTTGTGGTTTATTAAAGATCGGCCCGAGTTGGTTCACCATTGTAACGATCCGGAGAAAGCGACTTACCGTAATCTGCACTACGGGGCGCGATCTAGGCATTTCAACCTAGAAAAATTTATAAAGTAGACAGATACGTAAGTCAAAAAAAAAATTTTTTTTTTCAAATATTTTGGTTCCGGTCGTTAGCCCATGTCACTAGCTCAGGGAGTAGCAGAGATTTAATAATATCATATCTTATCTAATTAGATTTCAACATTAAGAAAAATAAATAAAATAAGCCACTGCCAGTAATTAGCATACAAACATTTATTTATGCACATATATATAAGATTTAAAATTATTTTATTATTAGTTTTACATTTTAACATTTAACATTATTTTTTTACTTTGATTTTTGACTTTAATTTACCTTTAATTACTATTACATTCTAATTTTACATTTTAATTAAGTTCGCACAGACAAATTTATGAAAGGCTTGTTTTAATATGTTGCTATACATCGGTTACATAGATTACACGGTTAAAAACATTTCAAAGTAAACATAAACAATCAAAAGATAAAATCATTGATACTGGCAATTGCAGAGGGAAATTTATAAGTAACCCAGTAGTATTCACCATAAGATACTTGCATTGTCACCAATGATTTAAAAGACATCCGAATAAATACATTTTAGATACTCACCGTAAGGTATCATTATTTATCGAATGTCTATATATTTTGATCAAATATGGAAACGCAAAACATAGTTAACCAATAAACAATCCATGCAAGCGTCTATAAACAACTTAAATTTAATGCATTTTTATTTAGAGTCGGGTATGAATAGACCACATAAATTTGCTTTTGAAAATAAACATTCTATCCCTATTTAACCTTAGGCTAAAATTCGTAGTCAAACTGGCATCAATCCATCTGATATATCGATGTATTCAATGTAATACAAAATACGCAGCACCAAAAGAATTAAGAAAAGACATTGACTCTCAATCAGATAGGAATATTACATCTATCTAACGAGAAGAACAATAAAAAAAAACTCCATAGAAAGGAACTGTGTTCTCCGTCTTATAATTCCTTCCATAGGCAACCAGGTGAGTGCGGCGTATATAGAAACGATTCTGCCAGTAGCGAATCTCCGATTACATCTACTAACTACATCAATGTATCCAATCCATTGACCCAATCTAACAACGACATAAATAACCTAAGATTACCCTCCCCTAATATAACTTTACAAATCTATACAGCCATTCACGCCTGACTTAAGTTTAACATTTTTAAAATTAATTTAACGGAAAACAAAAATCATAATAAAACTTAAAGAACAAAAAATAAATAAATGGAAATGATTTTACAAAATAAATACATTAAATAAAATTATAACTAATTAATAAATAATGTTGGTCAGATAGAATAATATTGCAATTATTTAAATCTGGAAAGTTTTTAATTTACTGTTCATAAATTTTAAAGTTCTTACGGTTATTTAAATAGTTCATCTTCATATATTCCTTGCCGTTTGAACGTGAACTCCCACGTCGTCCGAAGATTGGTATCCTGTTGGCCGATTTATTTATCCATCCGGAGATTTTTTAGTGTAGTTGGTCCTCAATGTAGAAACGATGGTTCATTTTTCTTCCTTTCTTAGCAGAACTGAAGGAATTGAAGCTGTGTGTCTTTTTCAATCCCCTCAGCACTAACACCTAGCTGTTACATCGTAATAATCATCAATAACTCCCTGATTAATAATTTCCAAATTTTCCTTTTATATTAATGTGAAGGATTGAATTTACATTACGTCACCGATGCGATGGTCCTTTCGCTGCGGTCCGATTCCATAGGGATTTCTTCTTATTTGCTAACAGTTTCTATTGTTTTCCTATCTGACCGGTGTTTTTACATTTAAATGCCGAAGGCTGGTTTACATTTAACTAATTAACAATCATTTCCATTTCTGATTAATTAACCTGTTTTCCAAATCACAAATATATTTAAAGATAAATTTAAAGATATAATTTCATCTCCAAATCTTTTTAAAATTTTGTTTTAAAAATACTTTTTCTTTAATAAAGTTTTATTTTAATAATTTTTCATTATCTGTGCGATTTAATATATAAGAGTTTAAGATGATATTTAATTTCAATTTTTAATTCTAAAAGAAAATTTTTAAATGCGAACTTTTTAATTTACTTTCATGTTTAATAAATAAAAAACAACAACAATGTAACGAACATCTGTGCTCGTTACATATCAGTAAAGATACTTAAAAAAAAAATGATCAAAAAAAATATATATATATTTTACTTAGGGTTAGTAATTATGGTACACGACTAACAAAATTTACAAACATCCGGTTAATAATTTTACAAAAAGACTATATATAAAAAGAAAAATGTTTACTATCGTTTACCTAAGGACCATTTACATTTACACCCCTCCCCACAAGAGTTCTATTTTATTTTATACATTTTATTTTTACACACGGCATGACAAGCAAGTTATTTTATAAATTATTTATTTAGGAGGTTGCATTGAGATAAATATGTTTTAAGAAAGATAATGGATTTATACGTGTATATTTGCAGCACAATTATACATACAACCAACTTATTTATGACTGATTGAAATGCATACATAGGGTTACACTGAAGTAATTCCCGAAGGTACTCATCGTAAGGCACCACATTTCGATCATAAACTTACGTGGCTGTGCACTCCTATACACCTTAAAGCATAATTTATATTACAACAACAAAAACATATCAATCGCAACCTTTTGACTTTTTTTTTTTTTTTTTTAACAAAAATTAGTTTTAAAATTATTTATACTTTCTCGTGTTTAATATATATGCACAATTTCTTTTACTGGCAGAGCTTTTATAAGATTTCAAGTATACGACTTATGTAACCAGATAAAATATTTCATTTTGACAAAATTTGCTCAGGGTATTTGTGGTTTATTAAAGATCGGCCCGAGTTGGTTCGCCATTGTAACGATCCGGAGAAAGCGACTTACCGTAATCTGCACTACGGGGCGCCATCTAGGCATTTCAACCTAGAAAAATTTATAAAGTAGGCAGATACATAAGTCAAAAAAAAAAATTTTTTTTTTTAAATATTTTGGTTCCGGTCGTTAGCCCATGTCACTAGCTCAGGGAGTAGCAGAGATTTAATAATATCATATCTTATCTAAGTAGATTTCAACATTAAAAAAAAAAAATAAAATAAGCCACTGCCAGTAATTAGCATACAAACATTTATTTATGCACATATATATAAGATTTAAAATTATTTTATTATTAGTTTTACATTTTAACATTTAACATTATTTTTTTACTTTGATTTTTGACTTTAATTTACCTTTAATTACTATTACATTCTAATTTTACATTTTAATTAAGTTCGTACAGACAAATTTATGAAAGGCTTGTTTTAATATGTTGCTATACATCGGTTACATAGATTACACGGTTAAAAACATTTCAAAGTAAACATAAACGATCAAAAGATAAAATCATTGATACTGGCAATTGCAGAGGGAAATTTATAAGTAACCCAGTAGTATTCACCATAAGATACTTGCATTGTCACCAATGATTTAAAAGACATCCGAATAAATACATTTTAGATACTCACCGTAAGGTATCATTATTTATCGAATGTCTATATATTTTGATCAAATATGGAAACGCAAAACATAGTTAACCAATAAACAATCCATGCAAGCGTCTATAAACAACTTAAATTTAATGCATTTTTATTTAGGGTCGGGTATGAATAGACCACATAAATTTGCTTTTGAAAATAAACATTCTATCCCTATTTAACCTTAGGCTAAAATTCGTAGTCAAACTGGCATCAATCCATCTGATATATCAATGTATTCAATGTAATACGAAATACGGCAGCACCAAAAGAATTAAGAAAAGACATTGACTCTCAATCAGATAGGAATATTACATCTATCTAACGAGAAGAACAATAAAAAAAAAACTCCATAGAAAGGAACTGCGTTCTCCGTCTTATAATTCCTTCCATAGGCAACCGGGTGAGTGCGGCGTATATAGAAACGATTCTGCCAGTAGCGAATCTCCGATTACATCTACTAACTACATCAATATATCCAATCCATTGACCCAATCTAACAACGACATAAATAACCTAAGATTACCCTCCCCTAATATAACTTTACAAATCTATACAGCCATTCACGCCCGACTTAAGTTTAACATTTTTATAATTAATTTAACAGAAAACAAAAATCATAATAAAACTTAAAGAACAAAAAATAAATAAATGGAAATGATTTTACAAAATAAATACATTAAATAAAATTATAACTAATTAATAAATAATGTTGGTCAGATAGAATAATATTGCAATTATTTAAATCTGGAAAGTTTTTAATTTACTGTTCATAAATTTTAAAGTTCTTACGGTTATTTAAATAGTTCATCTTCATATATTCCTTGCCGTTTGAACGTGAATTCCCACGTCATCTGAAGATTGGTATCCTGTTGGCTGATTTATTTATCCATCCGGAGATTTTTTAGTGTAGTTGGTCCTCAATGTAGAAACGATGGTTCATTTTTCTTCCTTTCTTAGCAGAACTGAAGGGATTGAAGCTGTGCGTCTTTTTCAATCCCCTCAGCACTAACACCTAGCTGTTACATCGTAATAATCATCAATAACTCCCTGATTAATAATTTCCAAATTTTCCTTTTATATTAATGTGAAGGATTGAATTTACATTACGTCACCGATGCGATGGTCCTTTCGCTGCGGTCCGATTCCATAGGGATTTCTTCTTATTTGCTAACAGTTTCTATTGTTTTCCTATCTGACCGGTATTTTTACATTTAAATGCCGAAGGCTGGTTTACATTTAACTAATTAACAATCATTTCCATTTCTGATTAATTAACCTGTTTTCCAAATCACAAATATATTTAAAGATAAATTTAAAGATATAATTTCATCTCCAAATCTTTTTAAAATTTAGTTTTAAAAATACTTTTTCTTTAATAAAGTTTTATTTTAATAATTTTTCATTATCTGTGCGATTTAATATATAAGAGTTTAAGATGATATTTAATTTCAATTTTTAATTCTAAAAGAAAATTTTTAAATGCGAACTTTTTAATTTACTTTCATGTTTAATAAATAAATAAAAAAACAATGTAACGAACGTCTGTGCTCGTTACAATATATATATATATATATCATATACTTGAAGTTTAATTGTAATATAGGATATTTGAACACAGATTTTCAAGCCTCCTTCCGATATGCACTCTATCTTATACAACCAACACACATGACCACACACACACATATGTCTAAAATTGAAATGAACATATGGCTTAGCATTTAATAAACTATGTATTTTTTATATCGAACTTATATCAATTTTTTCCTCAGTAATATTATTTCATTACTTATTTACATATGTGTATTTATTTATAAATTTATGAAATTCACAAATATTAGTATGATACTTCCATATGATTAGAAAACATATTTTACAAATATATTACTATATTAATTGTAAAAATAATATATCTGAGCTTATATTCACTTTTCATAATATTATAAGGGTTATTCTTTAATGTATTAATTTCATAAATACTAATAATATGTGCATGTTTAATTCAATTTGTGACATTTAATTTTAAAATGGAATTAGGTTTCTAGCTCACTAGAACATGTCGCTTATTAATTATATGAAAGACAACACATTATTAATTGTTCATTTAATAAATAGCATCTTTACATATATATATATATATATATATATATATTGAAACAGTCAGCTTTGACAATCCAACTGTTTCACCTACTATATTCTATAGTAGTATTTCTATCTATATAACTACCACAAAATCCTCATATATCATGCTAATATCATAAAAACCCAGCTAAATTTAAACCTAAATATGTTAACCATGTATGTGTGCATATATCTCTACATATAGAGAGAAAACTGCATTCATATATATAAACCTCTATAAATGCACACATATATATTTCTAATAATAAGTAAACGGAAAATGCATTGTATGTGTAATGAGAGACTACATATATGCAGGAATGAATAATGTTAACAGGATTAAGACATTAAAATTTCTTTATTTAAAATATTTATTCTAGAAGTAATATTTGAAATTATTATATAATTCTGCATATATCGCTAAATTAAACGGTCGAGTTACATATATAACAAAATGTTTTTCCCATATTTTAGATTTGTTTTTCTAGTAAGGATGACACCAAAAAGTTAATCCTCCTCGCTATAAAATGACCCAATTTCAATTTAAGGTTAAAATTAGATTTAAATTTAAAAAACTGAATAAATTACTGCAAGTGACCGAGGTTAAATTGACCTAAAGGAAAATCAGACACATCAGGATTTCACGATTTTGTTTGCAATAGCGAGAAAACTAGAAAGGCAGGTCTAAAAATAATATAATGAAGAAGAGGGGGGTGAGCTAATATAAAAACTACTGCAGCCATTTTGAAAATGCAATTGAGTCTATTTTTTAACAAAGTACGTGTAAATTGATTGTGGTGATGATGTTTGGGTAGTAGGCTAAACTCCTTGTCTTCTTGCTCTCGATGAGAAGCTACCTGATGCGGGAAGAGATGAAGCAATAGCTGCCACCAAACTAAAGAAGTCCTATGATGAAGAAATAATTTGTAATCAGAAAAAGAAGAAAATGGTAATAAATTCCTTCCATTCTAAAGCCTTTCAACTAAAGTCAACTAATTCTAAAATGCTAGCTTAATCTAAAGTAATAATAATAATGTAAACTAAACTTCCTTCTAAATGTAATTTTTTTTAATCCTGAAATCTTGCCTGATTTAATAATTGATACCTGATTTGATTTAATCATTTGATTTACTATTTGATATTTATACCTGGTTTATTGGATAATTCCCTGATTTATTAAACGGTTCATTGAGTTATTAAATGCTGTATAATTTAAAATCTATTGATTTACACATCCAAGCCAATAACATGTTTAATTTATTAATTTGAGTATTTATGTATTGATTTACTTATCGAACTCATTCATGATTGATTTAGTTTTACGTATTTAGTCTAATATACTTAAATCTATTTGTTTTCAATGTTTAATATAACTTTTATTACATATAATTTAAGTGATATATTTTTAAATGACAGTTAAATTTCTAAGCTATTTTATATATTTTAAGTTAATGATAATATATTCCCTTATTAATTTTATAAACAACTTCAAATTATCTTAAACTAAATCAATCAAATCTTAGCTAATGTCACATAAACCCCTTTTTAAATTAGACTAAAGCAAAACCAAATTTTAGATTTCACTTACGTGAAATCTTATTTTATTTTAAATCTTACATTTCTTTTAGTTAAATCTATGCCAAACCTTATTATTTTCAATTATGTAATTGTTTATGCTACATGTATTCAAAACCAAGTTTTATTCATAATTAAATCATTGATGAGAAGTAAATATGTATTCTCACACATATATATGTAATTTTGCATATATATGTAATTTCGCGTATATTGACACACAAACCGAAACTCTGTTTTGACATGGATAAAATATCTTAATTAAGATATAATTACAAGCTTTCAGTTATTCTAAGATAGATTTGCTTTAAATATAATATTTAAGTAATATTCAGTTGAAGTGATAAAATACAATATAAATCTATAATTCTATATTACAATTTCCCATAATCTACTGTAATCCTCCCTAGAAATATAAATGCCTATATAGATAGCTTTACAAATTATATTCTTAAGCTTTCCCTTATAGCATGAATATAGATGCTATCTAATGAACTGATACAGGGTAGTTTCATGAATGAAACTATTGTTTAGCATCTTAATTTTATTATATGAGAATGTTGTCAGTGGTGTGTATGTGTTTTTTAGAAACACTATGGCATACTCACTTGTTGCTGTTTTCCTTACTGGGTGTATGTGTTAGGGCTACACCAGTACTCTTAGTTTGGGCAATTATTTTCTCCAGATGGTGGGCAGGTTTGCACCTCCCCATTCTGCATCCTTAGAATGGAAAATGAAACTCCCTCAGAGCATGAGACTCCCACTTAAATAAATTGCTCGATCATCTGGACTAAAGGTCTCTTATTTTGCAGCAATGAGTATGGTAAAAGGGAACCAGTACATGATACCAATCCCGTGAAATAGGCACATATACAAGATGCAGGGACTCAGAATTGTATGTTTTATATATGCCTTAGTATCTGAAGTCTGGCTGCCAATCATCAGTTCATCCTGCCATTATAATTGTATTCTTCATCTTTGATCTGAATTCGAATCTAGTTTAATAGGCATATTAGCTATATAGAGAATACATTGAATATTCGTGCTTAATAAAACATCATGTTCTTTATAAATATTTATAATCACTTCTGCTAACTATAAAGCAAATCTACATCATATTATAGCATAAACTAGGCATAGATAATCATGAGCAAATTCATTTAGTTATAAAATTAATATTAAAGCTCATGAAAATATAAATTCAAATGTATTATAATTTCATCACCTGCAAGTGATAGACATATATATAGCTAAGTAAATTATATATTTGTAACCTAAAAACTGCAATCAGTTTATATATATATATATATATATATATATATAAACTGGAAGTGCCTAAATATTAAATAATCACCTACGAGTGATATACATATATGTAAGAAACCCGATAATTTGTAACTAGAAATTTAATATCACCTGCGAGTGATTTCATCCACCACCTATACATGTAAACCAAGTTATGTATAACTCATCCATAAAGAATTATATATCTAAAACCATCACTTGCATGTGAACCCAAACTAGTCTTGCATTGGTGGTCAAGAGATCAGCATGACTGCCTTGCAGGCGGTTGCCTGGGTTGCAGGTTCACATCCCGACTGATGCTATAAGACTTTAAAAAAAACTATCCCTTAATCACCTGCATGTGAGACAAACCACCTAGCTATTGTAATTTTGTTTTATTTGTTATTTTAATATTTTAACTTTTATTAAATTAATTTTAAATTTAACTTTGTTTCATGTCTCAGTCTTGCTCATCGGATCATAATCATTCCATCATTTAGTAATTATTTATTATTAGTCATTAAGAATCACTTTCTAATTTATAATTATATCCTAGCCACACAATATCTATATAGCTATACTGGATAGAATGTCAACTTTGTCCCAGTCTTTTGCTCTACTGATATTTTACTGCTGGCATGTGATGAAAGGGAATACTGCTATGACCTCATATGTGTCATCCACAACGTGGTAAATCTCTGAGCAATAGTAAAGGAACTAGGGCTATATCAGACCTGTGGTTTCACCACCATATTCTGGTTGGCCTTGGGATTATTTACTAAAGTTCTAGATTTTGTTATGTGAGTGTACATATTTGACTGTTACAATATATATAACATTTTGAGATCTAGACTTATGCAACTGTTACAATAGATATTTGAAAAGCTATCTGGCCATAGCATACTTCAATAATTTTTATGAGAAAATTCACCATGACCCCATTTTACATTCTTGGATGTAATTTCATAGTCTGTGTGCATCCCAACATCCAGTGAAAACCCTGCATATGAAGTTTCATTTCACAAACATGTACGTTGGTCTAAGCCGAGGAAATTCTGCCTCAAACCTCATCTCAAAATCCTTGTCTCACCAGAAAAAAGTGTTGTCCTCATGGTCATCACATAGCATTTGATTGTTGGAATCAACATTGACAGTCTGGAAAGAAAAGTAGCTTAAGAAAAGTCACCCTCTGTGCTATATTGATCTGTAACAATTCTAAAACTTATTTGGTAGAAAAAAATAATAAGTAAATAAAAATGAAAAATCAAATTAAAATGTTTAAAATAAAATGTCAGAGCTAAAATGGGTCAAATAGATGCATTTTACTCTCAAATGGAAGGCAGGGTAGCGTACTGCTATTGAACAGTGATACATGTATTGTAATTTTATTAAAAATTACAGATACAAATAAATTATAAGTGGCATAATTTAAAGATTTTTTTTAAACAAAAAAATAAAAAATATTGATCCTAGTTTTCTCTTAGAATAAAACTTCTTAGTAGGAGGGGGAGAAATGTATATGATAGAACTAAAAAAAGATTCTCTCTCTCTCTCTCTGTCTCTCTCTCTCTCTCTCTCTCTCTCTCTCTCTCTCTCTCTCTCTCTCTCTCTCTCTCTGTCTCTCTCTCTCTCTCTCTCTCTTTTTTTTTTTTTTAAGGAAAGGGGCTTTTATAAAGTGAAAACTAAATAAATATGTAAAATTTAGAATAAAATTAGTCTGCAAAAATTTGTTTGTAAAAAAAAAACTTTCATTATGTAATTATTTTATAAGATTTTGATTAATAATAGAATGAAAATCAATAGTTGTATTAATTTAAAAAAAACTGTTAAGCATCTTATCGAGAATGCTTAGATGATCTGAGCAAGGAATTAAGATAACCAGTAATGAAAAATTAATTAAAAAACATTTCAAGTTAAGATCTAAATTAAAAAAATAATGATAAGAAATTAAAATAATAGGAGAGAAAAGAATATATAAAGTCATTCTTTCTATTATTATTCAGTCTGGTTTGTGATACAGTCAGGGATGCAATTTGCTACCTCATTCATCTGTTCGGATTATTATTATTCAGTTCAAACAAAATTCAGAATCCAAACAACCAGAGATCCAGATATTCAGAATGCAGTAATAAACCAGTCACTCACTGCTGTGGTCAACATTAATGGAGAATCTGCATATGCCATGAAGGGGTCAGAGAGGGCTTCATGCCCCAAACCTCAACAAATAAACTATTCCATCTGGAACAAATACTGGAAACTGATACCAAAATCATAAAAATAGATGCTACTGCTATTCTCTCTCTCTTCTCCAATGCTGAGTCACAGGATGGAAACAAGTCATGAAGCCATCGATGGAGAACCAAAAATGCCAACTGGTTGGAAAATACACACAACGAAATCCTTGGTAAAGAAATTTAAAATATATTATGATCACAGACTAGACTCTTTATATTTAAATAAATGAACTTTAATTGATAAAGGACTATCATAGTTTAGCCTGAGTAATTACTTATATGTCTTATATGTAAATTTCAATATTAGTGTGTTATATTATATATGCATGTGTTTAAAATAAATATTAATGTTTGCCTTAATTGTTATTTTGTCTATTTTCTTTTTTTCTCTTGTCACTGCATCACCAGTC
Source organism: Epiperipatus broadwayi (assembly GCA_028023455.1). Classification (NCBI taxonomy): domain Eukaryota; kingdom Metazoa; phylum Onychophora; class Udeonychophora; order Euonychophora; family Peripatidae; genus Epiperipatus; species Epiperipatus broadwayi. The sequence continues at coordinate 244,168 of JAQFVV010000073.1, read as the reverse complement.
AATTATTGTGTAAGTTAATTTATGTGCTAAGTAAATATGCTGAACCCTGAGACAGAGTATGAGCTAGTCATGGGATATTTCAAGTGCTGGATTATGGGCCTTCCATCTAGGCATGTTAATTACTTCATGTAATTAGCTAGTGCCTGATATTTACCTCTAAACAAATAAAGTGCTTGGGATGATAAGGGTTGGAATCTAACAGTCGAAGTGGGCCACGGTCTGGAAATGAGATTGTGTTATGTTTTGCATAGCTCAGTCTGACCATGGGTATCATTGACAGATCTGCTATTGATGGTATTCTCCCCTCTTCTTGAAGGACCAGTTCATTCATGTAATGTAAAAAACATAAAATTTAAAATTTTGCTAAAAAGGTTAAACCTCAATTAAACAGTTTCTTTTAAATGGACCTGGTTCAATATATATATATATATATATATATTAAAATTTTGCCGTAAAGTGTTTGAAATGATGTGTACAAATTATATTTATATAAAACATTGAAAATTATATTTTAAGATTGAAAAAATACATATCATATTCTTCTAATTAAAATAAATACTTTGAAAAATAGTCTTATTTTTTGAACTTGTTTTTACTTTCAATGATTTTACAAATATTATTACAAAATTAGGATTAACCTTCTTGGATGCGTTTTGAAATTTTCTATTCATTTTTTTAAAAATCTTTATACTCTTTGTGTTTTTGGCCTTTCTTATTTTGGAAAATTATATCTTCTTACTTCCAATTTGATATTTCTGGTTGTATTACCTTGGTAATTTTTTTCCTTTGTCAGACCTCTTTTTATTTTTTCTTTCACTTTATCAATCCTTCATTTCAAATACATTCAATTTTTTTATTATTTAGTTTTAACATGCTATTTTCATTTCAAAAATATATTTATGTTAAAATCTTAACATTTTAAAAACAAACATATCACTTTGGGTTATATATACTGTAATGGGCTACTGACTGACCCAATTTCCAATTGAATACTGGAGATATCAAAATGAAATGGTGAGAAAAGGGAATATTGTTGTTCAAGAATATGGGGAAAGGTCTACACTATACCTGACCAATACTTGAGCTTGTCTACTAAAGTTGAGTTAAATTTTAAAATTTAGTCAAAATACAATTTAAGATGGTCTACATAGAAATTTCCTAACTTACAGGTCCCATTACATCTCGGAGATCAAACTCAATGAAAAAATTTGCCTTTAACTCTCCTCAAGGATGGATTTAAACAGACTGGCAATAATACAATCTCTATACTGGTCCCTAATGTCTTTTCTACTAGTGAATATATTTTTAAGTCTTCCCATACAAATATCATGAACATATAAAAGATATGTGAACATAGATGCTTGACAATCTAGAGATCAGAAAAACAAAATTTTCTAACTTTAAACAACAAATATTTATTAACAAAATATGGGTTCCAAATTTATAACAATTGTAAATTAATGAAAATATAAACATGAATATCATAAATTTGGATATGTATCTTTACTATAATACAACTAGAAGTATGTTAAATATTAAGCATATCAATTTTAAAAAAAATAAAAGAAAATTACAATGCACAACAATATAGAATAATGTAACTATTACTCCAAGAATCAACCTATATTTTTAGGTGTTTAATGTTTAATTAATTGTGTCATTTGGACGTGTATTAAACTTATGTCTATGGATTGCTAATTTATGTTTTATAGATAGAAGCCGTTCATAAGATGGTTAATCATACAAACAGGAAAATTACTCTTATGTAATTAATCATTAGTAAGTAAAATGAATATTTAACTTTATATACTAAATGCCTAATTAAATGTAAATGCTTAAAAATCTTACCTCTGTCCTATAAGTCAGTGTCCAGATGTCAAGCCTAATGCAGCCAATTATTATAAGATTTTATTTACAAACATATATAAAGTATATATATACCTTGAGTTGTGTATTTATATATATTCTCCCTCTATAAAAATTTAAGCATAATGGTTTCTTTAAATTTTAAGATTCTAGAAAAAATAAAAATAAAATATATTCTGCAAATGAGTAGAAAGGCAAAAAAAATCTTAACTCAACTGTCAGTATACACAAAAATACAAATACAAAATATTCAAAATTATCAAAATTCAATGAAAACTTATAATTCTTTGAAAATAAAGGGTTAAAATTTGTAAGAGTGGCACCAGTGTCTCTGGCAGATGATATTTTTCTTTTATTCATGAATGTTGAATGATTCTAAACTCCAACTACTTAGAACAATTCCCACAACGAAGTCGTACTTATGAAGTTCCTGATTTTGTAGCAATTTTTCCCCCAAAATCCATGAAAACTTTGTTTTAAATCATTCCACATTTGTTTGGATACTAAGCATTACAATGGTTAGACTTTATCACCATTTGATGACACAAAGAAATCATAAAGATCCTGCAATAATTGATTTAGGAAGATTGCATATATATATGATCAATAGATGGTGTTTTACCAAAACCACCGAAACAAGTGTAAAATTTGTTTACATAAATGACAAAAGAGTCAGAATTAACTATCTCTTTCATTTGCTCACCCTCAGATCAGCTTAATTCAAGCTATTTGCTATCATCAGTGAAGGATAGAGTTAGAAACTAGATCTAAACACTGACTCTGTCCTTCACTGATGATAGCAAATAGCTTGAAATCAGCTGATCTGAGGGTGAGCAAATGAAAGAGATAGTTAATTCTGACTCTTTTGTCATTTATGTAAACAAATTCTACACTTGTTTCGGTGGTTTTGGTAAAACGCCATCTATTGATCATAAATAACAAGTGATAGCAAGTTACATGAATAACTTGTTTTGTTTTTCATATATATATATTCCACCCTTTTGTTTAGGTAAGAATGAATTGTTTAGGTCAAATTACTGGAAAATTTTAAATTTCAAAGCTAAGTAAGGCAATGATGTATGTTATGTGTGGATGATCTTTTAATAATTTAGTTAGGATAAGTAAAAATAATTGCTGTATAATATTGTTTGAAAGAAAACAGTTAACTAAAAATCATTATACGATTGTATGGTTGGGAAAGCTGGCCATAATAAATACTGATTTAATAAGTCTTATAAATAAGTGATTAAAGTAAATTTTAAAAGTAGTAATTTAAAGTTAAACGAGTAGAATATTTAATAATAATAATTGTATTTAATAGTTATATTTAAAAAATCATTTAATTAAAAGTAATAATGTGGGAGAAAAATGCATATTTGATTTTATAATATTGGAATAATTATTCTAAATTTTGCTATATTATTTTTATGTAATATTTTGTAAATTAAATCATTTATTTTATTTTCAGTTAAATTATTAGCATCTCGTGTATTTTTGTAAATCACGTGATGTGTAGATGTTTACATGTGTGCTTGAGAAGTTTTTTAATAAAGTTCAAAACTATTTTAAAATTCTAATATAAGATTTAAAAATATTAGATTTGTCTATCCCAGAATAAAATAATATTATCTGTTATAAATATTAAATTGGGTCTTTAAAATGAATGTAATAAATAAAATCAGATTTTTGTTTTGTTTTAAAAATAAATATGTTTTGGTTTAAAAGAAGGATAGAAATAGTAATAAATATTGTAATATGATTTTTAAAAGATATTTTAAAGTATTTATTAAGTGTGAATAAAATATGAAAATTAATTAAGAATTAAATAATATAATAAAAAATAAATATTTAGTAAATTATTATTTGTTTTAACTTTAATCCAGCTTTTTTTTCCCAGGGTTGTAAAAAGTAAGCATTGTTTAATTTGACCAATCAGATGTGTAGTAGGCTTGAGTATAAAAGAGCTGCACAAATTTTGCAGATTGCTATTATTTTAATTCTTACTATTGTTGTTATTGTTACTACAACTTTAGTTAATTACATATATTAGTAATAGTCAATTTTATTATTTTAAATTCTAAAAACAGGGATATTTATTCATTATTATTAGATCATGTGATATAGAGATGTGTGGCTAAAAAAATTAATTAATTCCTTGCCTGCTAATTTATTACATCTAATTTAACATCAGCTTAAACATGAAGGAGTCATCACTGACCTTAAATTTATGGAGGAAAATATCGAATTATTATATTTCTACAAGATATATAATTTTTCCTATGTTAAGCGGTCATGCTAACTTAATAGTAAATTCAATAAATAGAACTTCATGGAGGAGATTCAGAAAAGCTTGTCAAAGATGGAAAGAAAAGAATATGAAATCTTTTATTCTGAAAGCTATTTTAAAATAGAATAGTTTTTTTTTTAAAAAAAAACTGTTAATGTAAAAATAACAATTATTTAAGATACTGAAATATTTCTTTATGAAGAAATATTGAAAATTGATTTTTTAAAAAAACATAATTTTTAAAAAAAAATTAAAAATGAAGATTATTAGTAAAATAATTTATATTATATTGGAAAAATCTTTAAAATAAGTTAGTTGTTGTATGCTGGACATGTAAAAGATTTTCGGAAAAGTACTTATAAAAATATTTAAAACTATATAATAAATACCATGAATGCTGTGTTGTATCCGGGAATACTGGCCTGTGGGAAATTTAACTGAAAGCAGTAAAATTTTAGAAAATATATGTTGTATTAGAGGATTAAAAAATACATTTAACAATTACTGTTGGAAATAAAAGAAGAACTTAGAACTATTTGTATTGCAGTTGGAATATTTTACAAATCGACTTACTTTTGTTTTATTTTCTTTATTCTTAAAAAAAATTGTTGGATATGTCATGAAAGTGGAACTATTGGAGCATGCGTGGGTTTTTTTTGTGTTAAATGAAGATGTTTTTTGTCAACAAATACTGTACAAGAGGAACAGGACATTTTTTATAATGAACTTTGTCGGAGTTTCTTTTTGTAAATATAATTTTAAATCTTATTTACTAACTTTTATCATAATGCTTATAGAATAGAAATAGGGTAGGAACATAGAACATTAAATTATTACTAACGTAGTGATTAATTATTATAAAAAAAACTTTAATAATTTTTAAAAAAGAAGTTTAATATTTTAAAGTATGATGATGTGGAATGAGTGATATTTAAATAATGTTTTATTTAGTTCGTGATCCAAAAATATTAATGGAACAATCGACAATGAAGACGTATTACTGATGGTAACAATTATAAAAGTATTGATCATTTATTATGTATTTTATTATTGTATATTTTAGTATGGATGTATAAAGCAAGTATGAAAAACACAATGCATACACATAGTTTATAATTTGTTTATTCAGGTTTAAAAAATATGCATACTTTTAGTAATATTATAAGTACATTTTAATATAAAGGAAATATAAGTATATGATTCTATTATAACTGAATTTAAGCTTTATTTTAAGTTATAAAAATAATAAACTGGGATATCAATACTTTGTATTTATGTTTAAGGTTACTAAGGGGTAAAATAATCTTTTCTTATCGATTGGTTAGATGGTTATTTTAGACATGAATTTATTTATTGCTATAAGAATGTAGGAAGAGATTTAGTGATGTAAGCTTAGTATTAAAGTAAATGGGACCATGATAATATTTTATGTAGGATTTGTTTATATGGGAATAAGTGTAGACCATAGTGGTTGTCGTGCAAGTATAGATAATTTAGCCCTATAGCTTGTATATGTTCATGGTAGTGTTATTTTCTGTATGTTGAAGTTGTAATGTTCCATAGAGCTGAATAAATAGCTTGGACATTATGTTTATTAGTAGAGATGATGAACTAAAGTAGTCATACCTTATTTATGATACACTGTGACCATGATGGTTATTTAATAGAAGTGCTATTAAATTAAAATCTAATTTATTCCATATACCTCCTTGTGTATTTACTATCGATATTGCTTGGATTGCATCGTAAAGGATAGTATTTCAAAATATGAAATGTTGAATAAGTTAAAATGCAGAATTATTATTGAAGAGAATAGGATGGGTTATATTGTTTTAAAGTAAGGATATAAGTAAGTGTAAAGAGTACAAGATTATAACTTGTTAATAAGGAATCATAAACTTTTTATATTTGGGACTCATTATTATTTATTACAAATAAATAAATAATGAATAAAGTGTGTTTTCTAAAGATATTATTTAGTCATTAAGTTTTAACAGATTCAATTTTAATGCATATTTTTACAAGTAAAAGAGATATAACTAAATCGCATTTGAAGAATATAAGTGATCATAATTTTATATAAAAATTATTCTATATTAATAACACATCAATACTACATTTTATTTAACATTATATTGATGAGTAGTAAGCAGTCTAGATTAATGGATATATTATTAATTAAGATTATTTACATTATGAATAGGTTAAGAATAATTATATGAGATAGTAAAAGTATTTTAAAAACTAAATAATAAATGATAAATGTATATTGAATTAATAATTTAAATGATACTTTTGCAATGTACTGAATTAAAGAAACTTAATGGAGGCCATAAAGATATTATGGTAATGTTTTAATGATAAGTATTTTATAAAGCAATGTTTTTGTATCCGATATTTATTTTATTTAATATATATTTTTTTTTGAGAGTTTACCTAAATGGGAGTAAAGCAAAGTTCATTCATGTTGTATATACTGTATATAATTTATTGTTAAAGTTTAGTAATAAATTTGTTAAGTTTTGTTTATAAATCTTGATGTAGACTCAATTTCTTCACATCACAATTACATAATCACAGATAATTAGAATTAAGACATGATATTTGCACAACATAAATAAAGTTATTATTTAAGAGTTATAATGTTTTAGTGATATGATTTTCATTAAAGAAATTTCATTTATTATATCATTATGATGGTCATAGAATAACCACAGAATATTTACACAGAATTATATTAGAAATGATTGCCACATATTCTCAGATTATAAGATCATACCATATATGTTTATTTAAGATGCTAGATGGATAATAGAATATTACATTACATTATTATTATGTGCTATACATAAGTAATATTACTAGTAGAAAAGTTATGAGACTAAATTATAGATTGAAGATTAATATTATTATATTATTAGTAGTAGTATTAGTCATATGTAGTTAGGAATGATATCAAATCCCTTATCATACTTAATTACAGAAGTTATAATTATTTTAGAATTATTTTAAAGAACCTGATATAATTTTAGCTAAATCATTTTAATAGAGATATTCAGATTAATTTATTAAGAGTCATTTACTTCATCATTTTTTATTAAAGATGTAGGAGTACTGTAGATTTATTGTTTTAAAGTAATAAGAGAGAAGATGGTATTCTTATGCCATTGAGGTGATATCCTGTGGGATATTGGCTTAATGTATTCGTTTTGCCACTTGTAAACTCACTTCATAGTCTCATGATTTTTATTAGATATTTATTTATTTAATTTAAGAAACAGAACCATATTATTATTTGTTAATTTTAACTAATTAGTAACAGATAGTATTAAAGAATATAATTATTATTGATTAGATACATTTTAGATGAATCTAATTATTTATCTGCGCTAGATCTATTTATTGTTATTACATATTTCCTGGAAGTGAGAGCACTATATATATATATAAGTATATATATATATATATATATATATATATATATAAAAAAAAAAAAAAAAAATATATAAGTAATTATACATGGGTTTTTTTCAAAGGTCACATTATAATATTATAGAAACACTCTCATATTCAACTTATATATATATATATATATATGATCAATAGGTGGTGTTTTATGAAAACCACCGAAACAAGTGTAAAATTTGTTTACATAAATGACAAAAGATTCAGAATTAACTATCTCTTTCATTTGCTCACCCTCAGATCAGCTGATTTCAAGCTATTTGCTATCATCAGTGAAGGATAGAGTTAGAAACTAGATCTAAACACTGACTCCAAGTGTTTATGCAAAACGTTTCTATCAGTTTGCAAGCATGAACTTTTCAGACCAGTAAAGTCTTCAAACTCAGCCTAACAAAACAGATATCTATATGGTCTGATCTCAGTTCAGTTTCAACACATAGTCAAAGTCTCTGCAATATATATCATTGCAAGAAAACTTTAAAGGTACATTTATGAAAAACAAAAACAACTTATTCACGTAACTTGCTATCACTTATTATTTATGATCAATAGATGGCATTTTACCAAAACCACCAAAACAAGTGTAAAATTTGTTTACATAAATGACAAAAGAGTCATAATTAACTATCTCTTTCATTTTCTCACCCTCAGATCAGCTGATTTCAAGCTATTTGCTATCATCAGTGAAGGATAGAGTTAGAAACTAGATCTAAACACTGACTCTAAGTGTTTATGCAAAACGTTTCTTTCAGTTTGCAAGCGTGAATTTTTCAGACCGGTAAAGTCTTCAAACTCTATCCTTCACTGATGATAGCAAATAGCTTGAAATCAGCTGATCTGAGGGTGAGAAAATGAAGGAGATAGTTAATTATGACTCATTTGTCATTTATGTAAACAAATTTTACGCTTGTTTCAGTGGTTTTGGTAAAACACCATCTATTGATCATAAATAACAAGTGATAGCAAGTTATGTGAATAACTTGTTTTTTGTTTTTCATAAATGTACCTTTAAAATTTTCTTGCAATGATATATATTGCAGAGACTTTGATTATGTGGTGAAACTGAAGTGAGATCAGACCCATATAGATATCTGGTTTGTTAGGCTGAGTTTGAAGACTTTACTGGTCTGAAAAAGTCACACTTGCAAACTGATAGAAACGTTTTGCATAAACACTTGGAGTCAGTGTTTAGATCTAGTTTCTAACTCTACCCTTCACTGATGATAGCAAATAGCTTGAAATCAGCTGATCTGATAGTGAGCAAATGAAAGAGATAGTTAATTCTGACTCTTTTGTCATTTATGTAAACAAATTTTCACTTGTTTTGGTGGTTTTGGTAAAACGCCATCTATTGATCATAAATAGCAAGTGATAGCAAGTTACGTGAATAACTTGTTTTTCATATATATATATATATATATATATATATATATATATATATAAGACATGTTATAATAAATCTTAATTCAAAAGAAATGCAATCTAGTATTTTAAAATTCTACTTCATATTTTAATTATAATGATTATACAACTTTTGCAATTGATAAGTAAAATGTAAATTTTTCAGAATTTATTCAAACAAAAGTTCATAAAATGTAAATAAAGAATATATCTTTTCTTTCAAATATTCTGAGGTTTACCAAATCCATAGATAAAATGCAATTCAAGTTATTAAATTTTTTTTTTAAAGTAAATAAAATAGAATCATGATAACTAGTATAATATAAAAAAATATATTTTTTTATTCTAAAATTTTACTTTCTGCTGGTTTCCATTTCATTAACCCACTTATACTTCAAATGACAGAGAAACATTTTTTGGCCACTTTGCTCCTTGGTGAATTTTTCTGTAAGTATTATACATAAAAATGCATGTAAAACAGTAAATATTTTATTATAATAAATTTTTTGCCCGAACTTTCTGCAAAAAACCCACAAAATTCAAAATTTCTGCTCTAACAATAGACATAAGCCTCACCCTGACATAATCAGCCATTATGTGTCACCAAGGCTGTAAAATGTTCAGCATTTTATGACATTGAAATTTCCAATGATGCAAAAACATGTTTATTTGCAAATTTATTACAGTTTTAGATTTTTTAAAAAAATAATTTACACTATATTTATTAGATATCAACAAATATAAATTATTAATAACTTATTTTGACTTGAAATACTTTATTTTCAAAAATATAACATTATATTAGCAGCTAACATAAATATGGCCTGAAGCAAATTTGGAGACTTGCTATGATGTAAAGAATCTACTTATATTTACGAGGAAGAAAATAATCGCAATTTTGCAATAAATATTTAAAAAATTTAAACTTTTAAAACATAATTCATTAGATATTAGAGAAATAAATAATTGTTTGTTCAATTTTTTAAAAATATTCAGAAACAAAGAAGATTTTGTTGATTTTATAAACTGAAAATAATCTTTCTAGAAACAATGACATATAATGTCTCTTTGTTTTGATTATGGTCTCATTTTTTTAAGATTTACAAAAATAAAATGTGAACATTTAAAATTTATTTCAGTAGTAAACAAAATATCTATCAAAGGATGTCAAATTTGTTAATTTCTGATAAGTAATAATCATTTTATCATATATTTTACATTGACATAAACTGAAAATATTTTTTCTAGAAACGATGATATATAAAGTCTTTGTTTTGATTACATTCTCATTTTTTTAATAATTACAAAAACAAAATGTGAACAATTAAAATTTATTTCAGTAGTAAAGAAGAATATCTATCAAATAAAGTTAAATTTGTTACTTTCTGATAAGTAATAATCATTTTGTCATATATTTTATGTTGACGTGTGAGACAAAGAAAAATGTCAGAAATAGCTAAATACAGTAGGGTTAAACTTCTATTGTTGTCTAGCTTTTCACACTCCAAATCAGCAAACTTATACTCTTTTTTTACTATTTTAAAAAGAAAAACTTGGTTGCTAACATGACTTGATGTCAGATTATTATTATTTCTGTTATGTCATGTTTAAAACTATTAAATCTTCAATGTATTAATGTGAGTGTGTAAATATTCTATTTCACATTTATTTTAACAAAACAAAAAAAAAATTAATTCATTCCTTTCTAAAGGCATGGTTATATATATATGTGTGTGTGTGTGTGTCTCAAGATATCCTAAAATTATTCAATTTATTTTAAAGGTTGGCCTCCTATCTAATCTTCATAATCTTAGCTTGTCATTCCAAAACATTGGTTAATTTTTTTTATAAGGATTAGGCATCACCTTACAAATATATATATTAAGGTTTAGGTTGATATTCTAGCCTAAATGCAAGATGAATGTGAATGGATTTGTAGTTATTTTATGTTGTATAGCAATTATCAGTCTTAAAGCTTATATTAACAATAGAGGGCGCTAAAATTTGTTTGTTGTTTATTTACAAATATATCTTATAAAGACTTCCAAACTCCTTTATGTCATCCACTCTATCTTATACAATCAATATACATGACCACATATATGTGAAAAAGATCAATATTCTCCAATATATGTATTTCATACTGAATCAGCACTCATCAATTGGTCCAGATCATTATCTCCCACATTGATGAGAACTGCTTCAACATGATATACTAATATCGGGGATCATTTATCTTTTTCACATGTATGTTGTCAAGTGTATCGGTTATAATAAGATAAAGTGATTGACTGAAGCGAGTTTGGAAGACAGTGTTCAAATCCCCTTTATTTACATCTAGCTTAAGTATATACACTGCACTTATATTCAAATATTAAATATATATTATTTATATTTTGAATTTCACAAGCCACAAAAAATCATGTATATGAATATAATCATTTTTATAACATTATATAAAAAATAAATGAAAGTACATTATTTCAATGTTTCTTTAATTTTTTTTTAAATGTTTTCTAAAATTCAACTGAAATACTTTTTTTAAAAACACGGATATTGCCAATAAAGACAGCGAGCTGCTCAGACACTTATCCAAAATATAGGGGAAAAAATTAATAAAACATTTTTTCTTATTAAAATTTCTTACGATATTTATAATAAAACAAAAAAAAATGTTTTTCAGTATGAAAAATCTTAAATAAGTAAGTTATTTTAAAAAATTTAATTTAAAAAAAAGTTTTTTATTTATTTTCTAAAGCTAATAATATTACATTCTATTTTTTAAAGAGTAAACTAAATCCCCTACCCTCCTCCCATCCATATATTAGTATCATATATATATATATATCCCATTGCAATTTTTAGTTTAATAGTAAGTAATATTATGAAAATTTCAAATTTTAGCATATATATATATTGAAATTGCGCTTTACGCAAAAAAGTGAAGCATGTCTAAATCTTACAAAGTTATATGGCTTAGCGCTTTCGGAGACCTTGAGTCTCCATAATCATAGCCTACTTTTAACTGAAGTTTAGTTGTGGTTTATGTTGTAAGATTTAGACAAGCTTCACTTTTTTGCATAAAGCGCAATCTTAATTAATTACTAATCAAAGGTGAAGTAAAAACTATTATTTTATTTCATATATATATATGTCTCTGTGATTCATAATGTAGCGCTTAGTAAAGTAGTTTTATGTTCATATTCCAGAGTTTCCTCTGAATCTGAAAAAGTAGCTAAAAACTCCATATAAACTTTATTTTAATTAATTAGCTCATAGTCTACATATCCTACTATCTATTATTGCTAGTAAATGATTATTTAAAACTCTCACCATTACTATTTCTTCCTTCATTGCTTGTTAAAATATATAGTAAAGCTTTTACCTTAAAATAAACTGTTTAGGCTATTACGTGTGTTTGGGAATATATCACAAGTTTAAAGACAACTAACTATCTCTCTTGTGAGTCTCATGTTCTACAATAGCCAATATGCCAATCAAATATGAAAAAATTCAAATAGCAAACGTTTAAGATTTATCTTTCAGATATCCAACTCTTATTCAATCCTGGTTTAATTGGTATGTAGATATCAGGTAGAGAGTAAAGGTTTCAATCTGATTTAAATTGGCAGGAAGAATGTTAGTGCAGTGACTGAAAAAGTAAACATATTTATAATAAAATGTAGCATTTATGATTGGTTGAAAAGATATCATGTATTTACGGGTTCTGGGCCCATGATTTTTGTATCCCTTCACTTTCTTGTTGTTCAAATACTCATGAGTATTTTCATTTATAAATATATTGTTTGGCTTTTGTTCTTTCTTTTTACATATTGTACTTTGCTTCTGTATGATTGTTTGAAACAACCAAAGAATTATGGTATTAAAAATGAATTTTTTGTAAGGTTCTAAATAAACATTTTTTTTCAAGAACCAATTGCATTTGAATTTTTTAAGCAGTATTGAACTTAAGGCATAAAGAGGGTTAATACGTGTATATAAAATTGTTTTAAAAGCTGATAATTTAAGACAAAAAAAAACCTCTGAATAGGTAATAAATAACAATAAATTTCTTTGAAGAAGAAACCTATAAAGAAATGAACCTGTTAATAAATAAAATGTGGAATTATGGAAATAAGTATTGCGCAAAAGTTTATCCGGATAATTCAAGCTAAGCTAAAGAAATATGATGCATCAATATGCCTATAGAAGCTTCATGGAATTATTTTTAAAAGTTATGATTTATTGTTATGATTTGAATAATCATCGTTTCTGGACAATAGAAACATAAACTGTTGTTCTATAAACTCTTCCAGGATGGATTGATTATTATTTTATTTTATTTTTCAAGATTTTAAGACGTCATAATATTTTTTTTTATTATTCTTTTTTTTTTAAACCTGAGATTTTCGTGCCAAAAGTTGGGATGACACTTACTGCAGGAAACGTATTGTCTTGTTCATCATCATAGCAATGGGGGAGATTGTAGAATTACTTTTGAAGAGAACATTTAAAAAAAAAAAACTTTTGAGAAAGAAAATGGAAATATTCGGACTTATAAAAAACATTCGTTTTCAGCTGAAATTACGTAAATATGATTTTCATTTATTACTATTTATTTTAAATGTAAATTTTCTGGTTTATAAGATTAGGAACATGAACAGTAATCTATTGATAATATTAAAATCCTATAATATAATAATTTAATAATTTAAATAAGAACATTTTAAATAAAGGTATGGATGTAGTTTTTTCATGTATGCAATATATCTAATTGATGGAAAACCGAAGACTGCATAGGTGATAACAAGATAATATCACTTGGTAATAGTTAATGAATATTGATATTTTTATTATGTATATTTTGATTTCATTTTTTAGATTGCCTATGAATTATAATGAATGGAAGTATAAATGTTTAATTATATGTAAATGCATTTTGTACAACACTTTAAAAATTATGAGATTAAGATTTGTTTTGAGAATATGCATACTATAATTTTATACTAGTAATATAACACAACATGATAATAAATATTTATGTGATTTTTTTTAAAACTTTCATATTATTGGATGTTCCAAGGATTCATATTACAAGTTTGTATATGTTTTAGAATATAGAATAAGGAAGTAAGCAGTCTTTTCTTATGGATCAGTGAGATCGCTCTAATTATAAATGAATTTTATTTATTGTTTTGAATATGCAAGATAGTTATTTTGCCAATGTAAGATGTGATAAATCTTTAGGAAATAATGATAAGATAGTGGCTTGGTAGTACTATGGTAAACATGAACCCAAGATGATGTTATAATAGGACGTGATGAGGAAATAGGAATAATATTTTATAATCTTTGCAGATATGCAATGCAGTTAACAAAGCCCTGTAATTGTATATTTATTTTGGACAGTGTATATTTTTCTTTAACTATTGATGTTTTAATAAAGCTGAAGGAATAGCTTGACATCATGAATAGTATTGGAGGACATTAGACTAGGTCATGCCTCTATTTTCTTATAGATACACTGTGCCATGATATTTTTCTCTGATATTTGCTATGAGTAATACTCAAGTTTTTCTTCCCTAGATCATACTCATCTATTCACTATCTAGATTTCCAATGTAACTACATCGTTCAGTATGATATATTTGAAAAGAAATAATAGATCATTTTAGAGTTTAAGATATGCTATCATTTGAATGAGATAAGTTCATTTACTTAGAAGTAGAAGTTGTATAAATTGTAATTGAAAATCCAATGGATCCTAAAAGGGAAAAGAATCATAAAATATGTTTTTTGGATTAATTTTGAAAATAAAATAAAATTTCAGGAATAAAGTATATAAAACAAAGTTGTTTTTTAAAATGTTAAATAACTTTTAAATGCTTTATTTTCTTTTAAAATAAGTATTCTATATTTTAAAAATATAATGGTATAAAGTAAAATGATATAAACACTAAACATGGGTGTAATTTTGTATTTATTAAATAATAGGGAATATATCAGTAATTACAACTATATAGTATTGAAGTAATATTAAATGGAAATATGTTATATTTAATAAACATTGTGTAGTAAACAATATAGAAATAAAACAAACTAACTCCTTCTTTTTAAAACTTGATTTATTATGACTATAATCATGAAAAAGAAATCCTCAGATGTTTCGACTATTTTTTATAGTCTTTTTCAAGGCACACTAAAATAAAATATATATACACAATAAATATCACATATTCCAAAAAAAAAATTAAATTAATTAAAAATTACAAAATATATCCGTAACCAAAATTTTCTTTTTTTTTACCTTATCTCACTCCCTTTTCCTATTACAATCACAACTTAAACACAACTAACTCCTTTTTAAAAATCTATATATATATCAAATAAAAACTTTTAATTAAAAACCTATTATTTTCTTTTATCTTTTTCTAATAACATCTTATTTAATTCTGGATTTTTTTTTTTATGATTATAGTCATAATAAATCAAGTTTTAAAAAGAAGTTAGTTTGTTTTATTTCTATATTAGATATATATGAACTATTTTGAAAAGAAGAACCGTGTGCTGGATACATTAAATTATTTGTAGTAAACAACAATATCCACAAAATCTAGTAATAAATTATTTAATAGATATTTTATATGACATCTTTTGACATTGCAAAATGAAAATTGTTTATGTTTTAAAAGATCCATACTCACGATAATGTTATTTTTATGTTTTTCCATAGTATGTTTCTATGGATGTTTTTTAGAGAAAAAAAGTATAGTTAAATAATATTTAAGGATAGGATATATATATATATATTTTTATAAAAATAAATAAATGTAATTTATCATAAGTTTAATTAGAGATAAATAAAATGGTATTATTTTATTATTATTATTTTAAGTCAGAATGAAGACTGAAATAAACTCTGGATTGTTTTAATACCTAAGTAATAAAATAAATGTAAAACGGTGTAAATTGAGATTATCCAATGTAAATATTGTAAATAAATTGTTTTGTTTTATTTTATTGTTAATAATAAACTTTGTTCAATTTGTTTCAAAATATGTGTCTCCTGACTGTTTCATTTTCCCATTACACTGCATGAGATATACTGAATAACTGAATCAAACATGATAATTTTGCCCAAGAGATAAATAAAAAATTATTTTAAGAATTCGAATATTTTCTTGGTATTCATTTAATTAAGTAATCATATTTTACATTATCTTATGGTCATAAATTAGTTATCACAATGGTACATTGAATTATATACTAACCATTACCACACACCTTTATTTGTCAGATTATAAATGCTACCACATTTTTCTTACATTATTATAGAAGGTAAAAGATTATATCATATTATATTATTTTATTATGGTAATAAAAATTATAGTAAAGAAAGAGATATATAAAATTAGTTCATACAATGAAGAATATTATTATTATTTGTTATTAATAGTTTAAGTGTAGTAGAGTATGACATAAAAATTCCTTATCATGTGTTACTACCATGATTTAATTATCTTAGAATAATTTTATGAACCTGAGATTTTATAGAGCTAAATTATTATAAATAAGAGATTAAGATTTAATTATTAGTTTAATCTTAATGAATAGGATTTATTAAAGTCGTAAGAATACTATGTTTAATATTTAAGATAGTAATAGGGGGGATAGTATTCTTATGCCATTGAGGTTGTATCCTGTGGGATGTGTAATCTTTTTTGTTACCTGTATTTTCACTTTTAAGTCTCATGATATAAATAAATATTTATTTATTTTTTTTATAAACTGAACCTTTTCATTATTTTGATAGTAGAATGTTTTAACAATAATACAGAATATTTTATTTATTAATTATTTGCGTTATAATAAACGTAATCTGTAACTGAGCTAACCCATTTTGTTTAATATTATATTGCCCAGAAGTGAAGATGCACAAAAGACTAGGTTAGAATAGATAGATAGATAGATAGATAGATAGATAGATAGATAGATAGATAGATAGATAGATAGATAGATAGATAGATAGATAGATAGATGGATGGATGGATGGATGGATGGATGGATGGATGGATGGATGGATGGATGGATGGATGGATGGATGGATGGATGGATGGATAGATAGATAGATAGATAGATAGATAGATAGATAGATAGATAGATAGATAGATAGATAGATAGATAGATAGATAGATAGATAGATAGATAGATAGATAGATAGATAGATAGATAGATAGATAGATTACTTTAAAATTCTCTATTTACAACACATCTTACAATAATAATGAGTAACGTATTATCATGATCAGATTTACCATTGAATTCCTTTTCTAAAATAGAAACATGTTTCTCATGTCTTTGCCACGTTGATTTCTTTTTTAAAATAATTTTGTTCTTAATAAATTTCTCTAATAATCTTATATCCGGGTTCCTATGCCTGATATTTTTGATAATTATAAATTTTCTTCTTCTCTTTTTATTTTTGAAAAATCTATTAGATAAAAACGTGCTAAATAAAGCAGTGAGACATACTCTTATTGTTAGATAATGTCTCTCTAAATTACAGTAATAATAATATAATGTTCAAATTTATTTATTTTCATAGTTTATTTTGATGTTTATTAAGTTTAGTTCATAGTTTATATGAAATTAAAGAGAAAGGATTTCATCTTTTTAACATATGTGTCTTACTGATTTTTATAATAGCTCAATGATGCTGTGTTGAATACAGAGGAAACTTTTAAACTCAAACAAAAATTTAAAATAAATATGATATCTCTTAATTTAGAATAAAAACGATATACTAAGATAGCATTCAGATATCATGAGTGGATAAGGAACTTTAAGGCCATTCAAAATATTATACTAATAAATCCTCTTTAAATATTTTCTTTAGTGGTGGGTTATGTGAAAGTCTATGCTCATACCCTGTCTATTACATATATAGACAAAGGCATATATAAGCCTGTGTATTTCAGCTATTACGTATTAGAGATGTCTGCCTATCCCTTGTATATGTATTTAATTGATTATGTCCTGTACATGAAGGGTCAGATTGATCTTAGGTCAACATGGGTGTGACAATAATCTCGACCTCAGGGTGGCCTTTGAGCATTCCATCATCAGATTTTCAATCGGGTGGATAATTGAAGAGTTGGAATGTGGAGTAGATTGAGGCCTGTCCATTAAAGTGGAGGATTTGCTATCTTAATATATATCTGAGCACTTGTAGCATATATGTGTAGAGATGGTAATCTGGACCAACTGATGATTGCTGGGTTAGCATGAAATACATATATTGGTGATTATTTATCTTTTCGACATATGTGTGTTTGGGTGTATCAGTGTTATGAGATAGTGTGGAGAGTGGTGGGTCATGTGAAAGTCTGTGCTCATTCCTGTCTATTAATTCAAACAAAGTAATTGCACCATTTGAATTTATGATGAATAAGCGAATAATCTTCTAAATAGAATAAAAGGAATTTGAACCCAGACTATTCAAGCCACCTTTAATTACAACCAGATTAAGTATATACATTATATTTGTATTTTAATATTAATAGAATAAAGTAATTTCAAAACAATCATGATGATCTTTTAAATAAATTAAATTGACTAAACTGATCTTATAATAATGAATAAATAATTATAGTTATTCTAAATAAGTAAAATAATCTCTTTCTTAGATGGATTCTTAACATCTGAAGTACTTTTTTTTAATAATGTGTCTCATCTCAATTTTATATATTCGTATATAAAAGTAAAGACAATTTATGATGAGTTTTATATTTAGATTTCTAAAGTTATTCAGATGATGAGAAACAGTCAAAAAATAAGTTAACAATAAAATAACATTTATTTTGACATTAAAATATTTAACAAACAAACAATCTTGCTGTTTTACAATATTATCAAAAAATGAATTAGTTGAATACACTAAGTAAAATTTGATGTGGAGGAGAATTATAATTTACAGATTAAAATGAATAAATAGAAAATAAATGATATTGATTGGTTAATGAACCCATCTACAATATTGATATTTAAATAAGTTGTCTCATTTTTACAAAATAATCATTCTATTAGAATGTCCTTAATGAATGTATTTAACACCCTTACAAAATATAACTTACCAATCCATGTGATGAGATGAATGCTGAAGATATATATTTTTTACTGAAGCCACATATACAATTTTAAAATTTTAAATCAAATATTTATTGGATTTATATGTCAAGAAGCTGAAAAAATACAGCTACAAGACCTACACACCATAACAAACATTCTACATTCAGATATACTAAGAATGTGACTGAAGATAAGGGTGGCATTCCTCAATACCTATGAAAATATCAGTTGCCAGGATAAAGTAAGTCATAATAATATACTACCCATTGCTTTATACAATATATATATATATATATATATGTATAAATATATATATATATATATATATATATATATATATATATATATATATCACAAATAAAGTCACATTAGGGATGATAAGGCAGAGTAAATGATGTTCATAAACTCAAGAAAAAGGTTGCCTACATAAGTAATGAGAATAAAACATCAAGAAAGAACAATAATAATATTAGAATTTGCCTCAAATAAAGGATTATATGCTTAAATATAAGATAAATAATAATATAACTCACTGTAAAAATGTCACAGTATAGGACAGTCAAAGTTACAATCTCTAAAATACACTGGCAAGATAAAATATACTCAAAAAGAGGGAGGCTAATGCTACACATATTTTTTTAAATGGCAACAACAAACTGATGTGAAAAACCAATAAATTGATAATTATGGCATAAAATTGACAATAAAAACATACATCAGCTTCTACCTTTTTTAGTGTTTTGCATACACATTCAAAATAAATAACTTCATAATAGGAACTAATATAGCACATTTAAAATATAGCATTATCAAACTAGTAAAATTCTGAGAACTTTTGGCAATATACTTCATACCCGATTAAAAATTATACCAAATAAAAATGCATAAATAATAATAATAATAATAATAATAATAATAATAATAATAATAATAATAATAATAATAACAACAACAACAACAACAACACAGATCCAGAGTCCGACCAGCTTACCACAAGGTCCAACTTAACAATTGCAACCAATTCTAACATAGATGTGCCACCCCACCCCTCTGCAACACTCATCTATTCAAATGCACCAAAAATAGGCATGGCAATCCCACCATGCCTCCCACCCACACCAACACTCTCACCAACCCACATTGCCAATGAAACCAAGAGAAAGCCTGGTAATCCAAAGAAGATACCCTAAAAAAATACTGACATTGATTTCACAACACCAGGCCAGACTTCACAGATAATTGCCACACTACCATGGAAATTTCTAGTCCTTGTCTATGTTACCAAGGCAACTCAACCACATATAGAACTAAACTTGGATTGCATCTGTAGATACTGTAGTCCAGACCATGTAAAATTTATGCAATCTTGTGTAAACCAATAAAACATCTTTTACATGTGTAAAACTACAACTACAGACTACCCATGTAACCACAGCAATCTAAGCTATGTAAAACCATTCTAACTAATCCACAGCATAAATAAACTTTTACATACATAAACCTACACCTATGGATTGCTGATGAAACCATGGCAATCCAAGCCAAGTAAAAACCCTTGTAACTAATCCACAGCATGACAATTTTTTTGTAATCTCATGTAAATCAATAAATCAACTTTTATATATGTAAACCTATATCTATGGATTCCCCATGTAACCACAGCAATCCAAGTTATGTAAAACCATGTAACTAATTCACAGCATGTAAAAATTCCTGTAATCCTGTGTAAAACAATAAATCCATTTTTATATATGTAAACCTACAACTACGGATTGCCCATGTAAACACAGCAATCCAAGCTATGTAAACTCTTGTAACCCTTTAAGACAAATAAAGCTTATCGTTGAAACATAATAATAATAATAATAATAATAATAATAATAATAATAATAATAATAATAATAATAATAATAATAATAATAATAATAATAATAATAATAATAATAATAATAATAATAATAATAATAATAATAATAATAATAACACTGACTCAAAAATAATTACAATGAATATAGTGCTTGTATATATGCCAGTAGAAAAGCAAAAGATAGAATCTATAATTTATAATATAAATTCAATTCTTGCCATGAATGCAAGCCCCACTGTTCTGGTTGGGGACTGCAACTCATCTTATGAAGAACTTATACAGAAATTACTCCTATTGGACAATAATGTGATTAATTAACATTTCTAAAGTAGATACACTCGTGTAAAATTACCCATATAGATATGTACTTTTTAAAAAATGAATATGGTAGCATTTGAAATTGAACTGACAATAATAAGATTCAATATGTATCTTGCTATGGCATTGTAATACTATGTAACTAAAAGGATCAATAAAGTTTACTATTGTTGAAACTTAAACTTAATAATAATAATAATAATAATAATAATAATAATAATAATAATAATAATAATAATAATAATAATAATAATAATAATAATAATAATAATAATAATAATAATAATAATAATAATAATAATAATAATAATAATAATAATAATAATAATAATAATAATAATAATAATAATAATAATAATAATAATAATAATAATAATAATAATAATAATAATAATAATAATAGAATTTTAAAATATCATGAATATTTAAACTTAATAACTATATCATTTTAGTAAAATAAAAATAAAACTAAGCAGAAAGAAGATTCTTCATCTTGGTTCCTATCATTTAACAGAATACAGTAAGATTTCCAGCGTATTATAAATAGCATATTTCACTTATATGCATATTTTACACAATAGGATTATGCGAAAATATTTAAGGATGCTAGCAAAAATATATATGACCATTCAAATTGAAGAAACATTTTATAAATAAAGCATGAATAATAATGCATATTTAATATTTCAGTATAATATATTAACTTATATCTTTGAAAGCAAATCTATAAACAATAAGAATTAAAGAGCAATCTTTTCAAAAGTCACATTTTTTAAGAAAAGATCACAATTCTAATAACAATAATTAAAAAAAAGCAGATGTTTTGGAACACATGGAGGATGATAGGTTTATAAAAAATCCATCCTTATAATTCAGGGGCATTCACATTTTTAAATTATATGTACTATAATTTATTCTGGCTGTTGGTAAACCAATAATTTTGGAAATAATAATAATTTAAAGAAATAAATTGCCGTTGATATCTCAGGTATGTCATATTTAAAAATAATATAATACTAATAAATTTCCATAAACCAGAACTAGTCAATAAGTTTAACTTCAATGCAGTAGAAAAATATATTTCCTTGTTTTAGCTTGAAGTAGACAATAAAGATAATTTGTGAGTGAATCACTTATTTCAACAACAACAAGAATAACAACAACAACAACTACAATAATAATAATAATAATAATAACAATAATAATAATAACAACAACAACAACAACAAAGAAGGTCATTTTAAAGATACCAATTTTTTTATAATTCAGCTTTTAAATAACTGAATGTTATCTTTTAAATAAATATTTCATAATAATAACAATAATGCATGCTATATATAATTTAAAGTCATTAATTCATAATGTTGTTGTTTTTTAAAACAAAAAAGTATGTGTTCAAATAACGTAAGTTTTTAAGAAAACTACTGCATTTTAAAACTTGAAATAAATCAATTATTCCTTATTGATAGATGTATGAATTCAGGTAAAACCTTTATAAAGTATTTTATAATTACTAACAGGTTCTGCTATTTGAATTTAAAAGTCTTTTATTTAAAATAAATTAATTCCAAAAAAAACTCTTTTCTTTTTAATACGAAAAGTTTAATACATTGTTAAAATAAAAGTCTTAATGAATAACTCAAATAGTTCAAAATTCTTTCAGTATTAACACTTTAATCTTGTAATATCATCTATCTATAGTATGGAACATAGAATTAATAAAAGTTCTTATGCAACAGGAATGATAATGACACTTTTTTACTAAATTCATCAAAGCATTTTATTCTAGTTGAAACAAATGACTTTCCCATAATGCAGTTCTGTAATGTAACTTCAAGTATCAGGAAATTTAAAAATTTAAAGATTGAGCCTGGATAATAGCTAATTTAGCAACTCATTTTTAAAAAAAAAAAACAGTTTAAACAAAATAAAACTATTTAAAAATACTTAAAACTTAAGTAAAAATAAGAATTAGTTGCTCTTTTTTGCAATCAAAAATGAATAAGCAAGTGTGTTCACAGGCTGTATTTATAACCTAAGTCATGTGACTTTTTTTTTTTTTTGATGGCTAGAAATTAACATTTTGTTCATTCCCAGTTAACCTAATTTAAAATAGGTTAAGATTTTTCTAAAATTTACTGGCAAAAACAGCAATTAATATTATTCTAGCATTTTCTAAAGGTGATAGTTTAGAGCAATGGTCTTCAACCCTTGATTCGTGGACTGGCGCTGTTCTGCAAAGTTTTCTGTCAGTCCATGCTAGACTGTCAAGAAAGTTTGTAATAACAAAATAATATTTTTAATTTTTAAGTAATATAAACAATTTTTATTTATTTTTTCATTGTAATTGTTTAAATAAAATTAATTATAAATCAAAATTTTATTTAACTTATTAGATAATACAAAGGAATTTATCTGAAAATGCAATCTTTAAAAAACAAAGTGTCAATCTCATGATAATTGTACCTCCTTATACGTCAATTTCTATACATTTATTAGTCACATATAGCAAAATATTTTATTGCATTTGCATCATTTTATTTTGTGTGACATTTTTTTTGAAATTGTAAACTTCACAAAATGGAGACAGATCATTGGTAATGATTTCCCTTCATTGAGAATGTAAATTTATTATCCTTTTTTTTTTTTTTTAGCAAAATGACATCTTTATAATGATTGTTTTATTTCCGTGTGACGCTTTACCAAAACACCTTTTCATTCTGCTTTTTTTTTTAATTGGGTGAAAATTAAATTAAAATAACACCAGATTCAAAGTTAAAAAAAAAAAAAGTTTTTTTATTATACAAACTATATATATATATATATATATATATATATATATATATAACTTCATCTTGTATATTTAACATTAAATACAGAGCTGTTACATTTTTCACAAACATTGTCATGTAATAACACTAGCTGTGATATTTCCCAACATTCAGGTGAATAACATTTTATTTTTGCATGTTTTAACAATGAAATAATAAACATAGCAATGCAGGCACATTAATGAGAATGTACTGGTTTCTGTAGCAGTATGACTGTGCAACTCAAGAAAGAGTGTTCAGCATGTGAAGGTAAGCAAAACCATTACAATACACAGTAACAAGTGTGTTGTTTTGGTCAGTTATAACAATTACACTCATCTAAGGCTAAGCAGTTTAAATCTTTAAGAAAATTTATCTGTAGACTTTTGCCAGTTCATGAAATCTTATCCTTATTTTTGCTGGTCCATGAAATCTTATCCTTATTTTTGCTGGTCTGCAAAATCTTATCCTTATTCTTGCCGGTTGACAGATATAAAAAGGTTAAAGACCACTGGTCTAGACTGAAGATTTAAATAAACAATTACTTTTAAATAAACATTTTTTAAAACAAATTATTTAAAAAATTAAATATATTACAATGAATGAACAGTAAAACATAATAAAAATTATATCATTTTAGACAGAACACAGTCTTATAATATTTCTTTAAATACATATTTTTAATAAGCTCCCAGAATATTCATTAATTGTACTTTTTTACAAAATAAAGATGTTAAAGAATAAGTTTAATATTAATGTAACAAGGGTGTTTTTGAAGAAACATAAGTTTTTTCCATCCATGCATCTTCACATACTTTAATACATTCTTTATTTAAAGATGACTAGTTTTATTATAAGAATTAATCACATATCTCATTTGATTAATTAAATTTGAGATTATGTCATTAAAATATTTTTACTACAATTAAGATTAAATAAAATATTTTTCACAGGTAATTTAAATATTTGTAACCTAGTCTTAAGGATCTGAACTTGTTTTAAAAGTTTTACTCTAACATTATCTTTAAATAAACTCTAATAACTATACTAAAATGGTTTTAATTTTAGATTTTAAAATTGAGCTCACTAGTACTTTACATTAGTAATATTTTTAAGATTAAGCATTTAAAATCCATGATAGAGCTGCTAAAGGGATTTAAACATTATAAACTGGCTCTTAAGATGACTTTTTTAATCATAAAAATTATAAAAAAAAAATTCTAAATTAGTTAATCAGGCATGTACACATTTAATTATTAAGTAGTAACAGTCTTGCGTTGTTAGCCGAGAGGTATCGCAGCAGCCATGCAAGCAAGTAGTTGGTTGCAGATGGTTGTGAGTTCGCGTCCCGGCCGATGCTATGACATATGGAAAAAAAAAACAATATTAGCTTACCAAAAATATTAAATTATTGGGGGAAAAATTTTTTTTTAATATTATGCTACTAAAAATTTTGACAGTCAGCTTTAAGATAAAAGATAAAGATCACAATATATATATAATTTGATGTCTGTATTTTTAAAGCAATATACGTAATTATATAACTGAATATTTGTAAATACAGTAATTAAATAATTAAAAATTTTTATCCACTTAGGAGCGCTTTCAATTATCCCAGTAATCTGTGTCAACTAAAGCTCCTAATTGGATAAAAAAATTTAATTATTTAATTACTGTATTTACAAATATTCAGTTATATAATTACACATATATATATGTGTGTGTGTGCGTGCGTGCGTGTGTGTAATTATATAACTGAATATTTGTAAATACATATGTGTGTGTGTGCGTGCGTGTGTGTGTGTAATTATATAACTGAATATTTGTAAATACAGTAATATAATCTGTGTATAATAATTAACAAATCTACTAAGTTTTTTAAACAATGATGAACCCATTACAATCCAGATACAAATACAGATTCATTTATATAGTGCTCAATTTAAACTAAGGTGTCTGTGTGTAATAGAGGATGTTGGTACATGCATATTTATAGAAGATTTTTCACTAGCTAGAAATTTAATGAGAATTCAATGCCTATTTTTAAATAATTATCCAGTTATGATGTAATGATTTAGAGTACTATTTCACTCATTCATTGTAAACTGATATTATATCAGACAATATATATATTTGTCTGAAATACTCAATTCAAAAGTGGATTCACTATTAATTAATTATTGAAGTTGTTATTAGTACTGTAAATCACAACATTATTATATAAGATAGAGTGAATAGATGAAGGTAGTTTGAATGTCTGAGTTCAAATCCCTTCTAATTACTACATATGTTGGAATATTATTCTCATAACTAAGTAAAGTTCTCCCATAAGAGAACATAGACTTTTATATAAAATATTTTTTATATGTTTTATAAATTTAAGTGATAGATATTTAATGAGAATTCTCTATATATTTTAAAGTAATTTTCCAATTATGATGCAATAAAGTTAAATACCAATAAAAAATAGATACTGCAAATTGAAATGGCATCATCCAGTTCTTTGTCTAAAATATTTTCATCAAACGAGGATCTAATATTGAAAAATTTATATAAAACTGAAAGTTTTTTTTTACAGAAAAGACTTATTTAATTATGACAATTTTTATAAGGTTGTTATACTTTCAACATTCAAACATATACAATAAAAATTCTCAGTTTTACACTCCTTATAAAACCTTGGATAATAAGATAAAAATAGATTCACTTTTGAATTAAGAATTTTGCAATAAATATATGTAATAAATTGTAATACAATACATAACTGACAGCCAATCAGATACTTGTTGTTAATCTGTATTGTATTTCATTACATCATAATTGAAAAATTATGTAAAAGCATACAGAATCTCATTAAATTTCTATTTTTTTTAAATTCATAAAGCATCTTCTATAGAAAACCTATATCTTTTTACAAGATAGCCTTATTTAATCATAGGAATAAAGAAGTTGTTATATTTTGAATATTTAAAAATATATAGTAATATTGATTTATTAATATACAAATATAAACTTAAATAATAATTTTAAAAGTGGATCCCTTTTTGAATGAGATAAATGCATTCCTTTTAAACTTGTTATTATCACTCAGTGTAAAATTTTTTAGATCAATATTTTTCACTATATATGCATGATAAACTCATATGCATCAGGTATTTCAAGTTTCTAGCTTGTTTGATGAATAGGCATTTAAAATAAAATACATGTATAGTGAGAGAAATTGATTTGAAAAATTTTATATTGAGTTAAGATTTAGAAGAGTGTACACACACACACACATATATATATATATATATAATTCTCTTGCATGCTTATGTGCAGATGCTTTAGAAAACAGTGTTTTGTTTTCTTTTTAATTTTGCTGAGTGCACTTTTGGTTATGAGCACCATAATCATAACAGTGGTATAAGACCTGGGAGCTATGATTCTGGTGCTCATCATTGAAATTACACTCAGTTAAATAAAAGAAAGGAAAGAAATAAAATCTACTTCAGTAAATATAAACACATATGTACACAAAAGAATTACATATACAAGCAAAAGAAAAATTTATATATATATATATAATACAAATAAAATGCCTGTTAATTTAAAAAACTATTGTTATAACAATAAAAATAATAAATATATTAATAATTAACTATTATATATAGTATTCAATTTGCAGGAATACTTTTGGTTAATTCCTTTACCCACTTCAACTGCCATTAAATTCAAAAAAGACTTTTTGTATATATATATTATACATTCATTGCAAATAGTTAACTGATTAATTCTTTTATTAGCTAAATAAACATTGCCTTGTCAACAGAAAGGTAATAATATTCTACTGATTTATTTAAACTTTAATTGTGGTGATGTAGTTTATATTACAAATATGATTAAGCATATATATATATATATATGAAAGTGATATATATATATATGTGTGTGTGTGTTAATTCTAATATTTTCACGGATAAAAGATGTCATATTATTATTACTATTTGCGGGATATTCTGTGTAGTCAAAAAGCTAAATGCTGATGTTTCAGTACAATATCAAGTACTTTTCTCAGAGCATCCTCTTTCTCAAATCACACACATTTTTATGATTTGAGAAAGAGGACACTCTGAGGAAGATACTTGATATTGTACTGAAACATCAGTATTTAGCTTTTTCACTACACGGAATATCCTGCAAATAGTAATAATAATATGACATATATATATATATATATATATATATATATAATTATATGACATATATATATATATATATATATATATATGCATGTAAATATGTGTTTGTAGTAATGTCCTACTCTTATTTTACCATATATTATGTAAAATAGTGTTTAAATAATAGGTTATAAATTGCAAGGTTGGCATATACTTTTCAGAATATTCTGCCAAGAAAACTAGTAATTTTCATTCATAAAAATGTGATTACAATTTTGTAAATAGAACTCAAAGATTGCTTAAATAAAGAATTGTCTTTAAAAATTTTAATATTATTAAAAATAATAAAGAATTGGGTTTAGATAAAAGTAAACACTAATAAGATAAAAATCTAAGGAAATTATAATCTCAAAATAAATGTATGACATTTTAAATATCTTTAGTGACGCAATATTATCTTTTCACTTACTTTGAATTCATTATATCTCTTTTTTTATTAATAATGATGGGAAAAAATTAAGTTTTAATATTAATTAAGAAATTTCTTTAGTTTAAGAATAGAGTTTATAAAAAGTACTGAAAGTTAAAAACATAATGAGAATAATTCATGAATTTAATATATATTAAACAAAGCATCATCTTTCGAACATTTATTTTAGTCTACTCTGAAGACATCTTTTGTCATCTTGAAGAATCAATGGATATTAGATTCTAGTGCCATATTCACATTTTTAGATTCTGGCTCAAAGTGGCAATACTTAGAAACTATTCTAGAGAGATAAATGTAGCCATTATCATTTGGTATTTATTAAATCCTCAAGCTTAAAATAGATGACTCTGAAGTAGAATAAAATAGAGCTAATTATTACTTTCATTGGAAATTTAATGGTTAATTATGAATGAAGAATTGTAATGGTATTAATTCACTTATATATTACAGAAATTGAATGACCATAATAAGTATTGTGTGTATATGATATTTTAAAATCATTTATAGAAGAGGAATGGGAATTATAAAAACTAATAGATAAAATTTTAATAAAAAAAATCATAAATATTACTTAGTATATATATTAATAATTCACATACATTAACCAAATTAATCCAGTTTGATTATAAACGGGAAGAACAGATGTTGCCTATTTTACTTATTACTGCATCTTAATGGCTGAATTGTTTTAAACATTAATGATATTCTAACCTTGATTTAGAGAAATTTATTGTCTTCACATTTTATTAAAATTTTATAAGAGATGTTTACATTAGCAACGGTTCACGAAAATAAAATAGCATGAATATAAAGACTATTATATTTACAAACAATCAAATTACTTTAAAAGGAAATATATTTTAATATGCTGGAACAGAAAATTACACAGTAAGGAAATTGTAAAACTGGAAATAAAAAGGAACTGATTTGATTGCGTCAAAAACAGATGTATTAAATTGAAGAATGCATATGATCTGCATAAAACGTTTTGCTATAAATAATAAACTGGTTATGCATTTACATTAAGAAAGTGATTATAAAATTATATATAATTATAACATAACTTAATTCAAGTTAACGCTATAATAATACTTTCTATATTAATTAATTAATTGTTATGTAAATATATTATAGTAATTACGAAAATTAACACCAGTTTTGTTATATAAATATATAAATCAATAGTTTTTAAAGATTATGGCTATTAGCAATTCAAAAATATTTGATTGAGTTCCTTCATCCATAGTGCTTAATTATTATACATATATTCCTTAAAATGTGATGTGTAGTATTCCATTGAATGTTCTAATGTGAAAAAAATTGTCTCCACTCATTGTGAGATATTTTATACATGTGTGTGTGCATGTGTGCAGGGAATTAAGGAAAATTTTATTTGCTCACTTTAATTCCACTCTTTTGTAACTATCTGCAATCTTTGTTTGATGGCTTTTCCTTCATTTTATGGTCAACATTAGAACTAAAATTTATATCGATTAATATTTAAAAAATATTTAAATATCAGTATTATGTAGAGAATCTAATAGAAAGTCTGAGATTGACATCTTTTTTGTTCTTAAGATATTTACTGTTCTTTTAGAAACTCACATTTTATTCAAATCTTGAAAATGACGATCATATATTTTTCTTTGGATGCACATATACTCGTCATTAATTTTGCAAATATTTAGTTTTTGGTAAAATATTATATTTACATTCAAATTTTATTCAAAAATGTTTTTTTAAGAAGCAAGTCAAGAAAAATTTATAATATAAAGTAAAAAGTAGTGATATGCTGAAAAGAGAATGCCTCTAATTTAATTGTATTATTTTTTTTTCATTTTTAAAAATAATTATAAGTAGAATTTTATGTTTTTATTGTTTTATGCATTATTTTAAAACGAATTACTTTACATGTTAGAAATGGAGTTCAAATAAATTTTATTTGGTTCGAATATATTTTTAAGTGTCATAGCATCGGCCGGGACATGAACCCGCAACCCGGGCAACTGCCTGCAAGTGCAAGGCAGTCGCGCTGACCTCTCGACCATCAATCTCAAAATAACAAAAGCTATTTTCTGGTTATACATTTTAATGTATTACCTTAAATATATATATATATATATATACATTTTAATGTATTACCTTAAATATATATATATATATATATATATATTTGCAAAGTTAAAATACTAATTTTAAGAATGGATTGTTACTTTTAAACTTATATATCATAGAATTAATTTGAAAATTATGAGAATGTAATGCAGAATAAAAATTTATCTGTTTAAAAAATGTCGGGTTGTCAAAAAATATGAATAGAAAAAGAGTTAAATAGATATATTTGAAAACAAACAAATTCCAGCTTCAAAATGAATCAGCACACAATCACAGTATTTAAACAGAAAATCAGACTAAACTCTAGTACACTTGATGTCTAAAGGTTTTTTCCATAAATGCATATAGAAAAGAATCATTTTCATTAGATAATCACTTAAAAGATTATTAATTGCAATATATATATATATTTTTATTGAATTATTTTTTAATATATATATATATATATATTATTTATTTATATTGAATGAATATTACATGCACTCACCCATAAGTAAGAGTTTTAAAATAACAAGTGAATTAAATTTATACAGTTAGTTTGTCAATTGAGTTAATGGGCACATAATGTAATCAAGACCCAAGTTAAGCATCGTAAGTAAGGATTGGCTTATATATAAATAAGCTCTAAGATCAAGTGATCTATTTGTTTTTTTACAACTTTTACTTATGGGTAAGTGCATGTAAAATTCACAGAGCATAAATAAACAGAGCATTGTGAATGTTTATTTTCTTCTGAATAGTTACAGATACTATATTGGATAAATATTGATTTAAATATATTGAAACGTTTTCACATTTTAGTAGATTCTGGTAGGCCTTCTTTTACACACTATAAAGTGAAAGTTAATCAAGATATGGATAAGAAAATATCTTGTTCGTATTTCTAAAAACATAGCTACATTTTCTGATTAACTGGCCTACTAATTATTGTGACTGGAATTGCTGATGAAGTTAGTTTTAATTTATAAGAGGGCGCTATAGTCAATAGACTCCTAACTTCCCCATATCCCATAATTTTGACGCAAGTAACTAAAAGCTCAGGGTTATGATTTCCCGTAACTTTATTTATTTTTTAGAGAATATTATTTCCAGAGCTTAGTCAATAACTATTAAATAGAATGGCAAAAGTAATTTCTTTAATTAAATATTAATTAACTAACATTTACAACATCAAATATTCAAATTAAGAATGTACAAAGAGAATGCTAAATTAATACTAAATATTTTATTAAAATCTATTTAAATATTTATGCAAGAATTAATAAAGAAAAAATTGAAAAAGAAAAACATACACTAATCCAAATATTATTAAGCAGATGAAAAGTTCTTGTTCCATTTAAATTTTTCTAGCTAGTTCTTTTAAACATTGAAAAGTAATCACTATCGGTATGATCCATCATGGTTAACATTAATTGCCAATAATTAAAGTCTAAAATTGGGAGTAAATAATCTTAACTTACCAGTAAGCTTGTATCAGTTCTCATAACATACATGTCTTCCTTTAGGATCCCATGTTCCTTGACATTTAATTGATCTCTCCTGCCAGAATCTGGCCAATTCCATAGCTAGAGCAAAAAGCTTGGTTGTGATGGTCGCTTCATTGCAAAAGACTGTATTCACAAGGCTTTATTTCCATTCTTGTGTGATGGCTTTTTTCAGCAAGAATAGTGTTCCTGTGCAGATGCATTTCACTGCAACAGGTCACTCTCATGGAAACCTCCATTCTAAGAACACGTAACCAGAAAGAAAAGACCCAGATTGAAGTTGTTCTCTTCTTTTTATACCTTGATCCAGTTTTGAAACTTCTGCACATGTTGTTATCATGACACTTAGGTTTATAATCTTATACATTTATTTTTAATTTTCTGTAACAAATTTCTTTTTTTAGTAAATTATTTCCACCATCTTTAATCAATATACTGAAGGTTTTCTTGATCATAATCTCTGTACTTTTGGAATTCTTTTTCTTTATCTGGATTAGTAATCTGCATGCCTTTCTTTTATTCTTTCCAATTTCAACTTTTATTAAACTACGGATAAATAATTCGCACCAAAAAAACAAGTCTCATTGTACATTAAAAAAAAAATTACACAAACTAAAAAAAAATTAAAACTGTATTAATTTAAAAAATCTTTAAATTTACTTTTTTTTTAGCTCTTAAATATTCTCAAATGTCAATATATTTGGACCATCTATTTGTAGACAGTACATATATATATATATATATATATATATATATATATATATATATATATATATATATATATATATATATATATATATATATATATATATATATATATATATATATATATATATATATAAAAGACATTTTCTGGGTTCATCTATGTTAAAAAATGTAACTATTAATATACTGACATTTCAACTTGATCACACAAGTCATCTACAGGGTGATAAAGGGTAGAAAGATGGTTGTAGGGACCCTACAATCACTGATTTGAAAAAAGAAATAAATCATATTAATAGTGTTTTATTAGCAAAGAGTTATAATTATAAATTTATTAAAAAAATCTTATTTCAAGCCCAAAATGAACAAAATAGCAAACAAAAAGATGAAAAATCTGCTATAAGGATTTGTGTTCCATATATAAAAGAAACTACAGACAGAATTGGATGTATATTAAAATGCTATAATATAAATGCAGCATTTTCTACTCATCAAACAATGGCAATATAATAACCTAGCCTAAGATTTCAATCCCTCTTGAATCTTATGGTGTTTATCAAATCTTATGTAAAAATTATAAAGCTTTTTACATAGGTATGAATAATAATTGCATCAGTATTAGGAGAGATGAACATGCTAATGCAGTTAAACAACACTCTTCATCATCAGCACTCTCACTATCCATACTATTGATTCAGATCACAAAATTGATTTTTCTAGTACCGGATCATATCCATATGTGATAATCTCTACCAGTGTAAAATCAGTGAAGCCATTGAAATATTTAAAAGGCCAGATTGTATCAATAAGCAACATGACACATACAAACTTCCTCCTATTTGAAAGATTTATGTAAAAAAAAACATTCTTAATTTAACATTTTTGCTATTGGTGCAACTTTAACATTTTTTCAAATCAGTGATTGTAGTGTCCCTGCAACAATCTTTCTATCTTCTATCACCTGGTAGATGACTTGTGTGATCAAGTTGAAATGTCAGTACATAAATATTTAAATTTTTTAACACAGATGAACCTGAAAAATATGTCTTTTATATTGAAATGGGCACACATCCTGTTACATTACTTTTTTTAAAAAAAGAAGTTGAAGTATAAATGTTCACAAATAAATGTTACTAAATAAAAGTTAGAATTAAAAATTGAAAACTAAAAGTTTGCAAAAACATATTTATATGTGAATTGCACAGATGGAAAATTATTAAAAGAAAACTTTATTTTTAAAAAAGGTATATTAAAACTAAATTTTAAGCAAAAACTTTTTAAAGATAAAAAAATGTACAATAATTAAATTACTGTCTATTGTGTTAAAACTCAAAATGGAAATGATTATTGGTTTTAATTAATCCAAAGTAAATGAGCCCTTGGGGCAGATTTATAATTAAAAGTCAGATAAGAGATATAAAAATTTTGCATTACCAGCTTGTGGAAGGTCAACCAACACTCAGACCCTAATGAAAACCATCGGAAAAGGAAATTATATTCAGTGAATCTGGAGGATTAGTATAAAGAGAAAACAATTCAAATTAAGAACAGTTCCAGCTTGATTTTTGAGGAGAAGGGTGAAAAGATGCACTTTTCACCCTCTTACTTATTTCAAATGAAGTGACTGTTGAATTATGAATGGCACTATTGTAGACCCGAATCATATGGGTCCTACAATAAAATAGCTCCAGGATTGAATCAGCTAAGACAGCCTCCGAATTGATAACTATGGTATGAACAACAGACCGGTCTTCCATGAAAGTATGACTAATAAAGACTTCGCAGGAATTGGCACAAGGAACCGGGAGCTCCTCTACTTTAAAGTATAAACTATAAAATTTTAAAAAGTAATTAAGAACTTTCACCAATATTTAACAAGCTTTTAATAACCACATAAATATAACTTTTAAAATGAACTTTTATCTGACTTATTAAGATTTCCAAAATCAGTTATTAATGTTTAATTTTATATATTTGAGTTTGCTAATTAAATCATTTCCATTTTTTTATTAATATTTATTGACTAAATTATTTAAATGTATTAAATTTAAGTTGGGTGTAGATAGCTGCATAGATTCAATAACATTTAGTTATTTTTTTTTTGATTTTCATATGATTAAAATATATACATATCGGTAAATATGACACCTCATGCTGAGTGTCCAAACATATTTATTCATATATCTTTTAAGTTATTGGTGTCAATGTGGCATTTTATGATGAGTGCCATTGGGTTTATTGTAAATTTCCCTCTGCAATTACATCAATCACTTTATATTTTAATTGTTTATGTTTATTTTAAAGGGCTTTATTTCAGGCTATTTGTCTCATGGTTGAGTCAATGCTAGTAGAGAGATATATGGGTGTTTATTTTAATGCAATGTGAAGTGTGTTAACATACAGGGCAAAGTCCAACTGAATGCATGACCCAAAGGCTTAGTCATTGCATTGCAATGTATGCAGATGTATTTCCTGTGGCATTGACTTCTTTAGCTTTATGGATATGGATTTGGACTATAAGTCAGCAGATAGACTGCTCTCTCCCATACATAGCATTTCTCTCAAATATTATATACATGATTCCTTCCCCAGACAGATGCACATTCCTGTACTGGACGAGGATCATATCCTTCAAATAATATCACACTGCAGATGCACATTCCTGATAGTGTGGTTTTATGTTAGTATCTTCATATTGCATTGTTTGGATCTGCATAGCTGGAAGCAGGCATTAGGTTGGCTGTGA
Organism: Epiperipatus broadwayi; assembly: GCA_028023455.1. Taxonomy (NCBI): domain Eukaryota; kingdom Metazoa; phylum Onychophora; class Udeonychophora; order Euonychophora; family Peripatidae; genus Epiperipatus; species Epiperipatus broadwayi. The sequence continues at coordinate 208,326 of JAQFVV010000073.1, read as the reverse complement.
ATTTTTAGTATGATATTGAATGATTGTTTTGAAAAGATTTTAAATGAGCAATCTATGTAGCAATCTATACTCAATATTATAAAACAAATTTCTATAAATGGTTCATCTGTGCGGACTTTCTAAAATAATAATTTAAATTTAAAATTAATAATATCTAAATTATTCCTCAATTTTAAATATTTATATATGTGCATTAATAAATGTTTTTGTGTGTTATTACTGGCAGTGACTTATTTTATTTTTTTTAATATTAAAAATTTATTTTTGATTTCAAATCTTTCTTGAATGAGGTGTTGAATAAGTACTTATTATAAATCTCTGTATCTCCTTGAGCTAGTAGCAAGGGCTAACGGTCATAATAAAACATAAAATTGGATCTTAACAGTACGAATCTGCCTACTATATAAATTTTCCAGGTTTGAATGGCCTGGTGGTGCCCTTGTACGGCAGATATGGGAAGACTCCCAAAACACTCCAACCATAATATATATATATATGTGTGTGTGTGTGCACGTGCGTTCGTGTAACACTGCTATCATGTTCTACAAAGTATGAATTGTTAAAAAAAATTATTGATTATATATTTCACATTAGATAGGAGGTTCAAATCAGAGGTGTAAAATCAAGATTAAACTTCTATAAAGGCAATGTGCAAGGGAATAATCGTTTTTATTTTTTTTTTAGAATTGAAATATTATTTTTTAAATATTATTCAAAAAAAAATAAATTGTCAATTATATAAGCAGAAGTGCTAGTAATTAAGAATATATAAAACTTTGTTACATTTACGTATAAATGTGTGGATTCATATGAAAATACTATTCATAAAATTAGAAAAATGTGTTAGAAAGACTAACAAAACAATCACCGAAATCTTAGATAATTAAATGTTTAGATTAAATAAATATTTCTAAAATAATAGAATATAAAACACAATAAAATTATTGATATTTACTGATCTAACAATGTTTATTGTCAAATATTTATTGCTCTAATGAAGTTTGTTAATAAATAGATAAATGCATTTTATTTGTTTGTTTATAATAAATTGATGTTAAACATTTTTTATTATTATTTTGTATTTCAAAATGAATACACATTCCTGCCAATTGAGAGAAAAACCAAAGGATCTAATTCGATTATTTATAGTACTATGGAGATGCCTCAGAAATCAATTATAAGGAGATATGCATTGTAAAAAAAAATTGATGTCTAGGAGAAAATTTATAAATACTAGTGTTGTGTTTGGTTAGGCTTACAGGTTCATTTCCAAACCAATAGACTCAAAAAGAATAACTATTAAGCAATTAATATATACAATTTATTAGTCCAAAAATATACACATGTTAGTTGAACAAACAAATAAATACAGTTGATGCACTTGTATGCTGAGATAGTCAAGCCGAGTATGAAACTTGCTTCTAGCTAATGATTAGCCTGCCTTGTGAGTTCTGGTAAGACTCTTCCAGCTATGTATTTAGCTTGCCTCGAGTCTGTTCCTATTTGGACATGGCTGTTTCCAGTCTGTAGGTGAACTTGCCTCACTGCATGGATGTCACGATAATGACTAAAGAAATACCTTTGCTGATGGCAGAGGGTTTAATGGAGAACACGTTCTGTCATTCAGGTTAACAGAAGTAATTGCTCTCTGCCTTGCCTTCAAAAGGCTGACTATTTAATGGCACATCTCTTACCTTACTGGAAACATGTAGATTTGGTGTGCGCCCCCACTCAGTGAATGATTTAATCTCTTTGGATAGTAATTAGGTGCTAGCCAATCAGATAAGGAATTTGGAATAGTCCACTTCTAATGGCAAGGTCAGATATGACAACTAGCAATTTAAAATGAGAGGTCAGTCTATAAAATTTTCAGTGTAGTGTAAGATCATTCATGATTTTATCCAAAATCGCCAAATTTTTATCTATCTACTCAAGGATGATGGGGTAAAAAACATTATCTGAAAGTGTCAAGTCTCCACTCCATTTTAATAGTAACAATTGATATACTTTAAATTAAAATATAAAAGGAAACAATGCATTATTTTTAAATTTTCAGTTAAGAACATTTGAAATTTGCAATATTGAAATTCTAGACTATCGGACTAAATTTGTTTCAAGGAATAAACAACTAGATTGTGTTTGTCCAATTTCAAAAGAATATGCTTTTAATATGTGTTCCAGTAAATTTTTGAGTTATTTTCCTAGAATCTTATCCAGTAAAGGAAGCTTTTAGTGAAGGATTATGGAAGTCTTTTATATATAAAGGAATAAATAATATATTGTTATCGAATAGAAACAATTGAAACAATTTTTTTAAAACATCCTGATCATGAAAGTGGTATAATGATTGGAGTATTTGTTTTGGGCAAAGAGCTACTTAAAGATTTTATGTTAGACTATCAAACGAATTAAGGAGATTACAGGAAATCAAAATATACATTTAATATTTGAGATAAATATATTCCAAAATAGATTTATTTGATTGCGATGATTTTAATCTTCAGTAAACTTGAATAATAGTACTACAAATCATTGATTGTGCTATCATTTGTGATTTCTATTATTGATAAATTTGGAAATGCTCGATTTGATTGCCATGTAAACTGTATATGAACGATGTATAGGTTATTTATGTTTTAATTAATAGGTTAATAAATTATTAGAGTAGTAAGTATATCAAATTTAAACATAAAATTCTATTGAAAAGTCAGGTAGTATACTTTATATTCAATATATAAGGATATAGTGTGAAAGATAGGTGAGAATGAAAATGTATTAAATCTTTGTTGATGGAGAGAGATTGTATTTTTTAACTATTATTTTAAATTTATTTAAAATATAAATATTAAGTTATATTTCATCATTTGTGATTTTTTTTAAAGTTCTTTTCTTGATCCACGTTTGAGGAAAAACTATCTAAAATAAGTAGTACATTTTTCAGGATAAAAGTTATTATATTTAGTTTACCAAGGTGTTAAAATATATGCTAGAATTATTTTACAATTATAAGTTGAGATTTGCTGTTTTGATAATTTATATACCAGTTCCACTAACTCAGTGGAGAAATATTAAAATACTCTATCACATAGGTGTTTGTAAAATAAACCTTACAATAATAAAATTTGAATTCAAACTCAAGTGGCTAAAGAAAGTTACAAATGTGAAAATATTAAATTGATAGTTTTGAGATAATTAATTTGATTAGATGTTCAAAGTAAAAGTGAAATGAAATATTGCAATCCATCTCCTACAATAGCTGTATTGTATTGCCACCCATAGCATGAGTTTATACATCAAATATAGATATAATCAAGGCACCGTCAAAAGAGCTGATAATATCTATCGTTAATACTTGTTGTCTTACGGAGATAATTCGTATGGAGATAATTTATATTATAAACTTTTATCTTTAATATTTGTTGTCATATAGTGATGATTTGTATTTTATTATTATTATATTGTTTTGTTATCTATGTGAATTAACAATTTTGTTATTTTTGTTGAATTATATGGTAATTATTATTCTTTGATCACTCATTTAAGTTCAGATCAAGATATCACTCTACTTAAAATTATTTAAATATTTTATTATATTTGCCATATGATTCCAATAAGTTAAGAGTAAAATGATTTCCCTGATATGCATATTCATCTTGATAGTAGTAAATATTTATTAAAAAAGAGTCCTGAGATAATTATTACGATAAATTTTAATAGATATTTATCAATAGAAACTTCAAACTTATATAGTCAATGAATAAATAAAACAGAATTATATAAGTATGAAATCTTTTAGTAATAAACCAGTGATTGTTGAAATATTATAAAAATTACATATTTTAAAAGTTTAATAGTAATTATTTAAATCCCTAAGAAATTATATAATTGTGTTTGGAAATCTAGTGTGTGTTCGCGTGGGTTAGAGTTTTATAAAACTCAACCATATGAAAATGCGTTTTCAGTACACCAAACTTAGCTGGAAGTGCATTTTCAGTTTCTCTCGCTTCAATTTATGTTTTAGCATAGTTAATATCTTATTTACTGAGTCTATTCCAAACAAATTTAAAATATGAGTTTGCAATTTGTCTTGCCCAATGTGTTGGCTATCGATCAGCAAAAAAGTTTGATCAATCGCTTAGGGTTGAAGCACTGTCGTCTGATTTTTTACATTTCCATTTGGATTGACAGGTTACTATATATATATATTGTAACGATATATAAATATGTTGTTACATTAATTTAAAATAAAAACTTAAAAGTTCGCAAATAAAAGTAAAAAACTAAACGCTAAAATTAAAATGTTTGTTAAACGTATATACATTCGCACAGATGCCAAACTTTAAAAATATTTTTAAAAAAAAAAAACAAATAAATAAGTATTTGAACGTACTTTTTTATAAAAAAAAAAAGTACAAGATTTAAAAATAAAAACAGGTATTAATTAATTCTTGTAATCTGTAAATGGAAATGATTGTTTATAAATTGTTTGAAAAGCAAGCTAGCCTTGGGCTCTTGTATAATTAAAATGATCTGATGAAAGATAGATAAGAAAATAAAGAGAAATTAGCTTGACCAATGGAAGCACTAAGCCTTGGCTCGGACCCTAATGAAAGTGATGGATTAGTGACGTTTTGTTGATTGAATCCGTGTGGATAATATAAAAAGGGAAATACAGTTTTTTCTAAAAAAAGTTCCAGCGTTTTGTATTTGAGAGATGGGGTAGAACGCACATACCACACTCTCTATTTAAAAAAAAAAATGAAAAGACTGTGATACCTTGAACCAGCTATTGCCATCTCCAGAACATTATCTTCCAATGGAGGTATCACAGGAATTAAAAGCAGAAACCTGGACTCTTCTACCGTGAGCTATGAACTTTACAAATTAACAACAACAACAAAAAAAAGTAATTAAGAACTTTCGTCATTTTTTTTTAAAGATTCAGCTAATTTATATTTTAAAATGAACTCTTATTTGATTTTCAAATTAATAATTGATTGTTTAAATTTATATAGTTAAGTTTTGCTAAAATCATTTCCATTTTATTATTATTATTTGTAGTAATATTTATTGTAGAAATTATTAAATGCATTACATTAGGTTGGGTATAGATGTTGCATAGATTCATTAGCGGTTGATTATGTTGAAGTTTTCACATTTGATTAGAATATATAGGTCAACGATGTTAATGCGGGCATCTTACGATGAATGCCATGGGGCCTTGTGTATTCCCTTTTGCAATTGACGTTATCGATGATTTTGTATTTTGATCGATTGTGTTTAATTTGGATGTTTTTGACTGTGGAATCTGTGCAGCCGATCTATACTCAACATTTTAAAAACAAATTTATAAAAATAATCTGTGCGAACATATTTAAATGTTAAATTTAAGTCGGGCGTGAATGGCTATATAGTTTTGTAAAGTTATATTAAGGGAGGGTAATCTTAGGTTATTCATTTCATAGTTGAATTGGTTCAATGGATTGGATATATTTGTGTAATTGTAGATGTAGTATGAGATCCGCTATGGGCAGGATTATATATATATATGCCACACACCTTCTGTTTGCCTATGGATGGGTTTGTAAGATGGCAAAGGACCACAGTCCATTCCTATGGAGTTTTATGTTTATTGTTCTACTTGCCAACAGATGTAACATTCCTGTTGGTGGAGAGACAATGTCTTCTCTAATTCTACTTACTGATCAGATGTACATTCCTGACAGTATAGTATTTTGTGTTGTCATATTTTCATGCTACATTGAATACATAAATGTATCAGATGGATTAGCGCCGGTTTGATTGCGAAATTTGTTGCCTAAGGTTAAATCAGGGAAGAATATTTTCTTTTCAAATGCAGATCTATGTAGTCTATTCATACTCGACTAGCTAAATAAAATATTAAACTCATTGAAACTTAGTTAAATGTAAAACTAAAGATTAATAGAAAAATCTAAAATGTTAAACTTATTCCAATTTATTCCTCAAAATTTAAATGTTATTTTATATGTGCGTAAATAAATATTTTTATGTGTTAATTTCTGGCAGTGGCTTTTATTTATTTATATTTAAGATATAAATTAAGATATAGATTTTTATCTCTGCATCTCCACTGAGCTAGTGACTTGGGCTAACGATCTGAATATTTAACTAAAGTGGAATCTTAACAGTGCGTATCTGCCTACTCTACAAATTTTTCTAGGTTTAAATGCCTAGATGGTGCCTCGTAGAGCAGATATCGTAGTTTGCAGTTAGATTTGATCTTCACTTTCATTTTGATTGTTATAATTATAATATATATATATAATTATCCCAAATTCACAACTCAACTACACTAGCCCAAAAACAAACTCTAAAACACAACCGCCATTGATTGTGTTTTAGAGTTTCTTTTTTAATTGAGTCTGTTTGAATTGTGAATTTGGGGTAATTTTGATTATTTTATTGACTAATTTAACTTTTTGTTTTTAATGTTTATGTATATATAAATGTAATACAAATAAAGTATCTATTAATTCAAAACTATTGTAATAACAATAAAAAATAATAAATGTAATAGTAATTAACTATTATATACAGCCTTTCAATCAAGTACTTTTGGTTAATTCCTTAACCCTACCTTGGCTGCCATTAAATTCAAAAAACATAACGTAACCAAACATCATCAACTCAAATCCTATGCATCCTGAATTATTTTTATTTATTGCTTTCATCCATATGTTTTCAAATATAGATTAGAATTCAAACAAATCCATTTTTCTTTTTACTTTTTCATTGCTTATTTTATTAAATTGAAATTAATCCATCTGACAGTTTTGATTACCCAACAGTCTTCTTCAGAGCTACAAAATATGTATAAATACATAAATGTTTTGTAACTCTGAGGAAGGTTGCTGCACAATCAAAATTGTCAGATGGATTAATTTTAATTTAATAAAATAAGCATTAAAAAGTAAAAAGTAGGTGGATTTGTTTGAATTTTTTATAATTTTATCAGTGCATAAAGAAATATAAATTGATAATAAATTGGAATATAAATTTATTTTATTTTAAGAAGATACTTTTTAAATTAAAGAAAATCAATTGATGAAAAGTAAAATTTGCTGTAAAAACATGTTTTCTTTGGGTAATAGAATAATGGATTTTAAAGTTGATAATTTTTGGATTGAAGTTTAGACTGTCTTTTTTGCTCAAACATCACACAATTTCTCTAAAAAAAAAGTAAAATAATTACATATCATATTTAAATATTACAAAAGACATTAATTTTAGCTAATACCATAAAAGTATAACTTGAATAATGCTGTCCTGATGGATAATTTATGTTAGACAAATTTATAAATATTTAAATCATTTAAAATAAAATTTAAACTTATACTAGATAATGATTTTGTTTGCAAAAATAGTATTATTATATAGAAATGGAGTTACTGAGATAACTCACTTTGTTCCTTTACTTAACATGGAATATATTAATATTTATATTCTAAAAAAATGTCTGACAGACTCTTTGAACCAATTCTCTTATCAAAAACAATGTTCACCTGAAATAAAGCATTATTCATGGATGTTTGTAAATAGACATTCAAACCTAATATTTTATTTTAAAATGTTTTTATTATATATATATATATATATATATATATGTGTGTGTGTGTGTGTGTGTAAAATAAATAAAATGACCTTTAATTAAAACAAAATTGTAATTATAATTGAAATAATAAATTTAACAATTTACAAACTATTACAAACAATCCTTAAATCTGCAGAAGTACTTTCAGTTAATTTCTGCAGTTGAGGTAGGTTTAATAAATTAACCAAAAGTACTTCTGTGGATTTAAGGATTGTTTACAATAGTTTGTAAACCATTAAATTTATTATTTCAATTATATATATATATATATATATATATATATATATATATATAGTGCTCTTTTTATTGGTACACCCCATTATAAAAACAAATTGGGAATAAATTTTAAGATACATAATTTTAAATTTTATAAAATCAAAAGTATTTACTTATTAAACTATAAAAAATAATAATCATTTTAGTTACCATAAAGGCTAAATCTTGTTAAAATATTTATTTTTAAAGTTATATAAAAGATAAAATACTAAAGGATAATTTAATAATATCATTAAGAAATAATTGTTTGATATTTAAATTTTTAGGGGAGTTCAGATCTAATGTGATAAATGAAAATATGCATTATATAGATGAATCATTATATCTGTGTACATATGGTATAGTTTGCAATAACTTTCTGATGAAAAAATAATTTATTTTCCAAATTAAATAGCTAACATTTATAGTCTGAATTTTGTGATTAAAAGTTCATAGGATTAATCTCAAATTTAGTCTATATAGAAATAAAATGAAAATGATTTAAATTTCTATTTTATTAAATTCATTAAAGGTATTGTTTTTCTTATTACTAATAAACATTTTAAAGATATATTTGTTTTTAAAAATAGTTCAGCTACAAGCAAGTCATTAAATATTCAAGATCAGAGAAGTGGAAAAATTAACCAATGGAAATGCACAATTTGGAATAAATTAGCGCACAGACAATAATTGTTGAAAAAGAAAAAAATCAGAAAGAAAACTTTTTTTGAAATGAAAATAAAAATCAGAAATAAAAATCAAGTACCTGGGTTTGTTTTTTATTTTAAAAAAAAGTTTGCTGAAATCTTTTAAACCTCATTATTATTTTAAAACAAGTAATTAATTATGATCAATTGAAAGATTTCAAACTTTCTTTTATAAGGTTTTCAGTAAGATGAAAGGATAAAACAAAGTAAATCTCTCTCTACTGGATAATTCAACAATCTATATAATTTTATTAAAATTATCTTGGAATCATTTTATTGGGGAAAATATTGAAATAATGAAAGGAAAAAGTTATATACTTGTGCCAAAATGTTATCAAGTAATCCTTGAACAAAAGAAACAGACTATGAGTATGATGTTGATGCATAATTGGATGAGTAAGCAAGATAAAATATTTAAACATTTATGCAAGATTAAAGTAGAATCACTATATGAGTAACAGAAAAATTATTTGTGACAAAGTTAAATGTACAGTTTTCAAGATAATTAAAACTAAATTAAGAATAAATCATAATGAAAATATTTACATATTGAAAAATGTCATTAGTATTAAAATGCAACTTATAAATATATTTCTGAATGAAAATTTTACTAAAATAAAAGATTTAAATGAATTATTATCAGTGAGTATAACTTTCATAGATAATTAAAAAAATTATATGTTGAAGGATTAAAATTAGAATGATGTATAGATGTAATTCAGGGCGAAGAGAAAATAAAAGTTTTGCCTGATGATTATGTTTATTATTATAATAAATTATAGTAGTTTATGGAAAATATGAGAGAATTAATTAATAAAACAATGGAAAAAATATAGGGTAAGTGAAACAATAAATACATATGGGAGGAAAAGCATGAAAGTAATCATTATCAGTAACATTAGCTTATTTAAGAATATAAACTATGTTGAGGGTAATATCATTTTTTGTCTTCAAGGAGAAGATGCAAAATGCTCCATTTTAAATAATAACATTAACAAGGAGTATATAAAGAATAATATGAAGACAAGTATAATTACTGTTGGAAGTATCTAAATAAAATATACTATACAAGTGGAAAATAACTTTTGATTGTGGTTATGAAAAAAAAAAAAAAACGGAAACCTAAATATTGTAAATAACATGATAGCATTGGGATTCTATAGTTTTAATTATTTTCTTATAAGTATAAAAGAAATAAAAGTGAGAAGAAGATTGATGCTTGACAAGTTGGAAGCATGAGAAACGATTGTAATACTATTAATAAAAATTATTTTTTTATGATAAACTTGTATATTAGAAGAAAACAATTTGTAAGGCAATGTTGCATATAGTTAATATCATATTTTAAAATAATCATTATCAATACAGGGGGATAAATCAATAGATAAGGAAATTAATAATTAATTTGATTTTTTTATCTCTACCATTAGTTGTTTAAAGTTCTTTTTACTGGACTGAATATTATTATATAATTAAATAAATGTATATAAACTATGAGTTTGTAAAATATACACACCAAAGTGGTTACATATATGTATTATAAGAAGCGGAGATATGTCTGTGTTCTAATATAATATTAAAAATTATAAATCGTGATATTTAAAGTTTGATTTCGTGTTTAACTATTAATTCTGTAATATAGTTATAGCAAATTTTAGTTTATAATTCTTTATAGGTATTATTTATAGACATATATAAAATAGATATAAATCGGAGATAGGACATTAATACCTGAGTTAATCGATAAAATGAAGATAAAGATTTTTTTTTATTTGGTATGCACCAAGGAGTGGTCTAACAACCTATACCTTAATATCCTAAATTGTAAATGGAAATTAATTCAGGAAAAGATAAGTAGTAATATTTAATAGTATATAATATAAAAGTTTCATTTGTTATATTTTATCATATAGTTTAGTAATAAGACCATAAGAAAATTGAGTGTTAGATCAGAAAACAAATTACTAATTTCATAATTATGGTATTAGTAATTTCTGGGCAAGGTAAATAGAGAGATCAAAGGTGAATATCATAGAAGATAAACACAGATAATTATATAATATTTCTTGGTATTATAATGAAATTATTTTAGTTGAGAAATAAAACACTAGCCCATATTTTAAATCTTTTCTTATTTTCAGCATAAACTATAAAGGGTAATGAATGTAAATCATATTCATAAAAAGGATTGATTATTTAATACATACACATAATTTTAATGATATAAGAAATAAAATTAAATATCACAACAACACTATTGTAGAAGCAGGGTTTTTTAAATTCTAAATTGTGATTAAGGGGAATATAAATGTTCAAATGTTGATATATATATATATATATATATATATATATATATATAACCATTAAATGTCTGTATTTTAAATCATATAATAATAATTCAAACAAATTTATTTAACATAGTATTCAAAATTAAATAATATATTCTTTACCAGAAGTACTTTCAATTGTTTCACTGACAATCTTTATCAACCATTAATACAAATGTACAGAAAATAAAAACTTGTGTTACCCATCATTCAATCCATTTAAATTTCCCACAATTCTGTTGTTTTTATATTAGCTGATTGTCTATTCATTAAACCACCTCTATTCCTAGATATCATCATTGCCTCCTTAATTATATATATATAATATAATATTTTATATTGTTTTATGTTAATTCATTTATTAGTTAAAATTAATTATTGAAAGTTTGTAAATTATATGATTAAAATTAATGTTTTCAAACTTAAACTAAGTATCTAGATTTCCACTTCTTTTGTTGGTATCATCATTACTTCAACATCATCAGAGAGTATGAATTGTAATATGTACATTAACCAAATCATACAATTTGAGATTTGGAGAAGTTTATTCATTACAATATCTTATATAACCATTATCTGGGCAAATATTTTTTTTAAAAAATCTTTAATCATTGTGAACTGCCTTGATCACATAAGCACTGAAAAAAAAATATTGCATATTTATTAAAGTAAGTTTATTTATCATAAATTAGAGTATGAATTAGTTATTATTTAAAGTTATAAATTATGATTACAATTTAGATAATAATGGCGGTTTATTATTCAATATTAAAAAAACCTTAATATAAAGTAGTAATATAATTCTATTTATAGATTAATGTTATAAATATTTTTCTGAGAGGATAAACTACTTATAGAGTTAAGTAAAATTCCTCTTGATATTTTATAGGTGGTATTAATAGCTAATTAAAATCAATGATAATCCAGAGATCTCCTTAATATTTTATTATTATTATGGTTATTCTTAATAATAATTCTATAAAAGTAATAATAATAAAAGATCAATATACAGTAGAATGATAATATAACTGATTAATTAAGTTAATTTAAATTTAATAATTATAGATACTTTATTATATTCATTTAAGTATTATTGTTAGTCATGGGAATATTTAAATACTTAATAAGGAGGAGTGTCTTGGTATTTTTATGCCATTGAATGAATACTTTTGTATTTATTGAATGTTAAATGGTATGTAATCTTGTTAATAGGAAAATTGGATCTCACAATTGCTAATATTAATTAAATATAGTTTAGAAATAATGTAGACCATTAAATATACCTAGATAAAATCATTGTTTATCCTAAATTAGGAACTTGTCATATCCTTTAGGGGTCATCCTCCTATTGTCAGGGTACAATATATATATATGAAAATAAAGTTACCGTTAACACTAACTGAAATAATTATACAAATATATAAACCATTATACAATTACAAATATCCAGTAACGCCCTCTATTTAATAGTCTATATTTCAATAATAGCGAACTTCATACCATTTTGAAGTTCGCTATTATTGAGATATACACTGTTAAACAGAGGGCGTTACTGGATATTTGTAATTGTATAATGGTTTATATATATATGAAAATAAAATGTGAGGAAGTTATTTTAAAACATTTGAAAGTAAAATAAAAATTTGGAATATTTGCTTTTTCTATACTGATAATCTTATGAATGCCTACATTTAAATACTTTTAAACTTTTGAAGAAATAAATAATTAATAATTAATAAGTAGTAAATACTAATTATAATTGAAGTTAAAAAACTATGTTTATCTGCCAATTTATCAGTTTAATGCCAAAATAAAAAATTAAGCTGTTCTAACATGAATTTCCGATTTGGACCAACTATTACTAAACTGAATGTTGCCAATTACATGTCTGATTTTTTTTTATAAATGATTCCCAACTCTTAAAAAAACAAAAATTAGAATATTCTATAATAAATGTATGAATTATGATGTAACCAGAGAAGTTAATAAGACAATCCATGTTACTGCATTTCACTCTTCAGGTAATGTAAATGCAATTTCTTTAACAAGATGTAATATAAGCTGAAAGGGTTAAGCTCTGATTATATATATTATCTTGACTTGGACAGAAAATAATTACCCTTATATAGCTAACATTTTTATATATATAAAATGGCATTTGATTATAAAAACATGTATTTTAGGGGGTGTTAAATTTAGCTTTATTAATAATTCATGACTATAATCATTATAAAAATAAAAATGGTTCTAAGTAAGCATTTATTATTATGTAATCTATTCATTTTAACACAAAAAATATATATAATTAAATAAAAAAAATGAAGTGTTAAATTATTCATAAAACTAAACCAATAATTAGAAAAAAAGCTTCAGCAGTTATTTTTGATCTTAAATTAATTTTAATCTTGTCATTATAAATGCTTTTAAAATCACATTACCATTAAATAAAATCAAAAGAGAATTTCGTCTGTTCACTGTAATTATAATTTTAACTTATACATATATAATCTATAATATAGAGAATAAATATCTAATAAATAGTAGCCAAATACCCCATCGCCAAAAGTTTACAATTTTATTATATATCATCCATATCACCTACATATATTCACATATATACTCACATCTGTTACCTGTGAAAATCTTCATTTTAATATATATATATATATATATATATATATATATAAAATATATATATATATATATATATATATATATATATATATATAATTAGTTTCCAACCAGTAACCACCTAAACATTCACAGTAAATATAGCATAGCAACCAATATTTCTAACTGCTGCCAAGGCAACCTTCACACCTTTTAATAGCAAGAATACGTTTCTGAAGTATGTATTTCTCTTCTAATCACTCAAAGAAGTATGGAGAGATGTATGTTGAGAGTAAGAAGAAGAGATCGAAAACGCAATATATGGGTAAGAGAACAAACATGTGTTACTGATCTTATTGAAAAAATTAAAAGATTGAAGTGGACTTGGGCTGGACATATTGCTAGAAGAGATGATAATAGATGAACAATTGAAATCTTAAAGTGGATTACAAAAGATCGTAAAAGACCCAGAAAGCGACCCCATGTGAGATGGATGGATGAAATAAGAAAGTGTGCAGGGGTGATGTGGAGAAGAGAAGCTAACGATCAGAGAAGATGGATTAAGCTTGGAGAGACCTTCATCCTGCAGGAGATTGATAATGGTTGATAATGATATATATATGAGTGTATTAGATAAAACCATTTTTAAATGATCCATTATAAGTTAAAGGTCTCTTCAACAATTGTTGTAGCAAAAATCTGAATAAAAGCACATTACATACCACTTTTTAACTGTCAAGTGTTTGGTGTTTGAGGGGTTTCCATGTGTGTTTTATTACATAGTAAAATAGGCAATTACCCATTTAACAACTAATATTGAGTTGTTGTTAGGATTGACTATGGGACAGCTATCTGTAAGCACAGTCTCAGCATGAAAAGTTACAGATGAAGTTAAATTTGAAAATCAAAGAAGTGTAAAATTTTAATAAGTTTTTTTTTTTTCCATTAAAGTCAAAATGCATGTGAAAATTTTGCTCAGACACTGGTTTTTATCTAAAGTTAATCAAGGGATCTAAAACAAATGCTAAAGTAAGAATTTATAAGCAAGGTGCCAATTAATGGTACATTAGCAATGAAAATCTTGTTTACTGAAGTTAAAGTACTACAGATATCATTTTAAAATTATCCTATTTTATCTAAAAATATTATGCCTTATGAACTGGTTAAATTTCTTATTTGAAAGCAGATGTGTTGGAAAATTTACTTAGTGTTAACACTACATAATTTTAATCTTATGTTTATTGTCTTTTATATCAGAGGAAATTCTTTAAAGAATTAAATATTTATGAAAGAGAAACTGTTTTAATATATGCTTATGATTTTATTATAGTAATAATTAATGAATGCTTATTGTATTGATTAGAAAATGAAAACTTTTGACTGACAAGGTTATTGACTCTTCTATAAATTAATATTCCTAATTTAGATAATTATTAATATGGAATTATGTCTTTTATAATGTGTTAAATAATTAACAAAGATTATTTCTATGAATGACTGTACATAATAGTTATTTAAAGATGCTTGAATTTATAAAATTAATTTAGCCTAACAGCTACATGAAAATATTTGAATAAACAGTATTATATGTCAATGTTTTCATTCATAAAGAGTTGCTTAATTATAGAAGATGTAGATGTGATAAGTGTATAAATATTATTTTTAAATTGATCTAAATTGAAAGATAGATTTTTAGAAGAAAACCGCTATGCTAAATATTGTGTTGGAAAACCCTGCATAAATTGAAACAAATGTTTAAAAGCGAACTACATATATTAAATATTGGGTTGAGAAAATCTTTCTATTAAAGTAGAAGAATATGTATTAAGTTTTTAAATTAAATAATTTGATATCTTAAACCAAGTAAAATTATTGTAATGTGAAATAAATGAGAACTGTGGTCCAGCATATGCGTGGAACAATTCACAGAATTAATGGTCACTCATTCATTTATTCATATACAGCTGGGTCTCTTTTTATGCGGACTTATTTAACATAATTTTGAAGTTACACAATTCGTGTTTCACCAGAAGTCGACCTCCGATAATGCGCTATTACTTTAAATAATAAATTGCATGCACTTACATTATATTGAAAGTAATAGCACATTATTGGAATTCAACTTTCATCTTAGTAATTTCAATATTTTCAGTGCTTTATAATAGTAAGATTTTATGCAATAATGAAATTAAAATCATGATTTCCACATTTTATGTATACACACATTAAATTTTACAAGATTATAATGTAAATTTGTTCAAACATTGTGTGTGTTAATTTTGCATTTTAAATCACATTCTGTTTTTGCTTTTTAAAAAAGAATGTAATCAATTATTAATTATTTAGTGTCCACAAGTTTATTTTTAAAAGGTCAATAATAGCAGTGGGAACAATTAAAAATTAAAATCTGATTTTTAATTGTAATTAACAATTTAAAAATTACTTACGGGCGACTTGAAATTAATGTGATGTAAAACGAAATTTGATTTTTAAACGGAATTGAAAATTATAGACAAAAATAAGAATTTAACTTTTAGTTGTTAGTTTTAATTAAATTTTTCCCAGCAGTGGTGAATAAATGTCTTTTTATTATCATAAGTCTAAGTTCATAAACAATTAATAAAATCATTATCGTCAACAGAAAACCATTAACACAATATGAGAGTGAACTTGGTGCTAGTTGTATTTCCTCTTGTGAGAATAATTGCTGAGATATTCTTGACTTCGTTTAAGGAGAAGCCAAATACATCACATCACATCACATGAGAATCTGATTTTTTACTAGTTTGCAAACGAACGTGTTTTTGGGCAAATAGCGATAATAATTAAAACGTGTATAAAAAATGTAAATTACTGTACTGTAAATTATGCATAAAAATATATTATTTTGAATAAAATTAAATATTATAGTTAAAAAAAGCTTGTCTTGTATCAATTTTTTTCAAATTTGAAATTTTTTATTAGTCATATTTTATTTTCTTATTTTTTTTTTTTTTTTTTGTGCGAATTTTAAAGTAATTTTATGTTGGTGCTTTGCTTTTACGTGAATTTTGAAAAATCACAGACCGCATCCCCCCTTTTTCAATGTAAGTTACATCTATTTTTGCACGATTTCATTTGCGCATGTTTTCTGAGGAACCTATCTATCGCGTAAAATGAGGCCCAGGTGTATTACTATTTCATGATATGTGCATATGGGAAGTCTGTGTTGGAGAGAATAACTGTCAATGCAAATGTGTTTTGGATTATATCAGCAGTGTGCAGAAAACATCTTGATGTGTTGAATTACTTAATGTTGGACCAGGAACTGTGCAGATTAAGAACATGGATATATATATTTTTTATTTATAGAAAAAAAGTTTTGTTAAAACTTATGCTTAAAGTTTAAGTTATTCATTATAACTTATTACGATTAATTATGCAGTTATATTATTATTATCATTATCATATGCTATTTAAATATTGATTCTATTTTAAATATGGGTCATTTATATTTATATAATACAGTCTAACATTTCAGAAAGAGGTTCACTTATTATTATTATTACTTTAGCATTAATGATACTATGCTGTATAATAATTTAGTATTAAGATTTTAAAAAGTATTGCTATGTCCTTTATTATGAGAGGTATATTTAGAATAAATATTATATGTTTGTGAAAATTATGTATATTTCCTGTTTTTATTAATTGCTTCAGGCTACATTTTATTCAGTCATATTTGACACTTATTATTATTTATTGGATTTATGCATCAATTTAATATTATATTTAGCAAAAGTTTAAAATGAATTCCTCTCTAATATACATGATATGTGTTATATGACTACTGTATGTTTCCAAGGTATGTGAATTTACTTCCCCCTTAAGCATTTACAGACTGAGCTTAGTTCTCTCATTGTTATGGGCATTGAAATAATTTAGCTAGTTTATTAAGAGATAGAGGTCACTCTCTCCAATAGTGTTGATATTTTCCTTGTGCGATATTTTTACACATTTATATTCATAATGGTGTTGGTTTATTTCCATATTATATACGACTAGAGTCATAGTTCTAACATATTTTATTGCCCTAATACTCTGGGTTTAGGCCATTACATGTTCATTGCTTTAATAGCATTTCCTCTTAGAAACATTTTCATTACAATATTTTTATCACCACATAAGGTGTCATTGATTTAATATATTGGTCATTGATAATGTTTATTTATTTGAAATGTATCTTCCTCTTTACGAACACTTTTAACTTCCTAAATGTAAACTGAGAGTTTTGATGCATAATTTGTTTTATTATGTGTTGCCAGCAATCATTTATAAAACTGATAATGATGTGTTCAAAATTATAAAATTTTTATTATTAGCCTAAAATAAGCAGTTTTCATCATAGTCATCATTATCCAGAAACAAGTCATCGCTGGACAGATAAAATCTAAAGATTGTTTAGTTTTATTCATTGGTGGAACATATATAACATTGAGTGAGTAAGTATACATGTGTCACCTCTGAAATGATTTAAGGTTTTATTTTAGCTTTGATAGTTAAAGACCATAACGTTAATAAATAAAATATGATTAATAAACTGTGATAATTAGTACTGCATGGTTAGCAAAAGTTTAATTATTGAAGACCATAAAATAAATAAGCAATATAATTGATAAAGCTATAGATTATAAAAGTATAACATTAATTAGGGCATATATTTTATGTAGAAGGATATAACACTGATAATTTATTAAATTATTTTACTTAAATGGCACAGAATAATTATTGATAATGGTAGTAGAATAGATATTTAATTAAAAAGGTAAAATTTTATAACAATTTTAACTGGTCAAATATGTTTGCCCACCTAAGACCACCATAGGTCATAGATGTGTAATTCAGTCATGTAATGTATTAATTTAAGAAAATATGAAATTGTAAGCTATTATTCATACACAATTGCATAAGACTACTGTAAATAACTATCACATGATCACCATTTGATAAGCTTACACAAGCTGTTCTACATAGAGGTCAAACTCTCCATACAGTAGCACCACCAGTGCAAGCCAGAGTAATCAATGGATGCAAGAAGGTTAGTGCAGTGCTCTCAGATACAATGCTCCTCATTGAAGAAAACCACAAACTAGAAACTAATCTAGCAATATTGAATGAGTATGCACTAGATGGGGATTTTATGCATTTACAGTAGAACCACCAGTGCAGTCCAGAGTAATCAATGGATGCAAGAAGATTAGTGCAGTATTCTCAGATCCAATACTCCTCATTGAAGAAAACTATAAGCTAGAAACTAGTCTAGAGATAGTGAATGAGTAGGCACTAGATGGGGATTTTATGCACTAACCTTCTTGCATCCATTGATTACTATAGTTTGCATTGGTGGTGCTACTGTATGGAGAGTTTGATCTCTGTGTAAAACTATTGTAAATATATATAAATATTCTTTGCAATGGACTTCTACAATATTTTGTATTTTATAAAATTTTGTTCATTGTTAATAAATGTTATTTGTTGTTTAATCTGGTGTAGTGTCTTTATAATGTTCTTAATATTCATTAAATCCATATCCAGAAAATCTAACGTTATACAACTTATTATGCAAATATTTTTAAATATTTATTCAAGGTATAGATAAATAAATTAAAAATTAAACTATTTAACTGACAATTATTTACAGATATAAAGAGCGCATTCAAATAAATATTATTAATTTACTTTATTGATCACTATAGTTAAAATTGCAATTTATTGAAATAAGACTGTTTTATAATTAATTATCTATTTTCATTTGATAAATGTATTGTGTTGTTGATGAATATTTTGAGTGGACATAAAATTCCTTTTCCTACTCTTTGTATTCGAATGTACTCTTAGTATATGATTATATTATTCCAAATTTAGATTTTAATGCATTGTTGTCATAGTTAATTAATTTATTAAATTGTTATTCTTATTATACAAGAAAAAGTAGACATTAGCTTGTAGATTAAGTGTATGTTTCCTCTTGTTTATCGCTAGGGTAGCATTCATTTATCAATAACGTTGTTCATGAAATAAATATTGGAAATTTTATATTAAATATAAGAATCCTGAGATCATAATATTATAATTTTAAAAATAAGAAACCATATCTATTGCCGAAGAAAGATCAAGTGGCATACCAAATCATTGAGATTTATAAAAGCTGACCATTTATTAAATCTGTATCTGATCATGGCAGTATGATGATGAAATAGTTAAAGATGTAAGAGTATGTTGGAGAGGGAATGATGGAAAAGATTGATTATAAGAGAAAAATTAATTGTACTTTTGCTACTTGGTGATTTATGTTGGGAATACTGAGAGATATAAAGTTTTGCAAGAATGAGTTGAGGTTTGTCCTCCTCTTAAATTTATTAGTTTTATTTTATCCTGTTTATTATTGTCATAATTCTCAGTGTTCTCCACATAAATTACTATTGCAACAGAGGAACCTGCGCTTTAGCCATAGCATTGTTAATCTTATTTAGTTTTATTACAACTTAGCTAGAGTGTTGTTTGACTTATTAGTTATAGTGTTATATGTAACCTTGTTTAGCTTGCCCAGCTTACACAGCATGACTTTTTCTCTTTCCCTAAATATAATATATATTGTGCAGTTTTTATTAGTCTCCCTATCCTAAAATGAAAAAGGGAATAAAATTTTTGTTATATAATTTTAAATTTTATAAAATCCCATAATTTACTTATTAAACTAGAAAAGATAATGACATGTTAGTTATCATAGAGTTTGAACTTGGGTTTAGTTAATTGAAATTTATAAAAGATCTGATGGGTAAGATAATTAACTAAAAATATATATAAGAGATAAATAATAATAATCTATAAAGTCATTATATATATATACTAGTAAGTAAACAGTCGAGAAGAGAAGCTAAAGATAGGAAAAGATGGGTTGAACTTGGAGAGACCTTCATCCTGAAGTGGATTGATAATGGTTGATGATGATGATAAAGTAAACAGTCAATAGCATTTAAAACTAGTAAATCTTAAAATTTAATTTTCTTAGACTAAATGCATTATATGGATAAATAATTATTGTCTGTGCATATTTAATATTATAAATAAAATACTTATTGTTATTTCTAGTTAAATTTTAAGTTATGTTTACTAATACTTATCTAAATCAAGAGAGTAAATTGGATTTTATTCAGTTTATAAAACATATTATCTGTATTAAAAAAAAAAGTTTCAAAAACAAAAGTTTTTATTTTAAAAACAAAACAAATATTTGTAACTAAAGTAAATGTTTTAAAGGGGGAGGAGGAAATGAAATTAACCAATCAAAAGCATGCAGATGAATTTTCATTAAAATTGGAGGGAGAATTGAATTGAAGTTTTTGGAAGATTGTGGAAAAAGTTTAGCTTGATTTTTTATCTGGAAAAGTTGGATTAAAACTTTCAACAACAGAAAAATAATAAACCTTAACTACAGATAATTTAAAGAATATAAGATAAAGTTTTAATTAAAATGAACAACTAATCTAATTGATCTTTACTACAGGCAAAATCAACAATTAGTGATTCTTGAAAATCTCTTGAAGTCATTATACTGGAAAAGTAAATTTAAAATGCAGGACTGAAGAAGTTTTACATCTGTTCATGGAATATACTCACTGAAAGGAATCATTATAAGGACTGAATTTAGGCTGGAGTTAACAGATAAACTATCTAAATCATTACCACATCTGAGTAATCCAAATAAATGTATATGCTTAAGTCATCAACTAAGGACAAAGGAAACTAAATATACTTTGGATAAAGCTAAGTATGATTTATTTAAATATCTAGAACCAAATTAGGAAGAGAATCATAGAAGCTATTTAAAAATAAATGGTAGAGCAATTGTGACTCAAATCCTATGTGAAGAAAGGAGTGAGAATTTAGCAATACTAATTTCAGTGTTACTTTACATTTGTATTATGTATGTATGTTCAATGAAGATTTGTTTATATGTGTATAAAACAATAGCAGTATGTTAACATAAATAAAATACTGTATCTATCATCTGAGAATGAAAATGAAAATACATAAAACGATTATTATAAAGAAAACACCCGGGAAAATTTTTAACCAAAATAAATCTACATAGCAAATAGCAAATACAGAATGGACTGAGAAGGGATAAATATATTGAGAAGATACTATTAGTTACTTTTAAAAAGAAAATTGTAAATGTTTTCCTTAAGAAGAATAATAGTGATCAAAATTAAACAATAATCAGCCAATGCCAAATTATCATTCATGTAGGAATTGTTGATACCCTTTTATTACCAAAGAAAACAATAACAGCATATACATTCAAAGCAACCCCATGACCGATGAATATTGTAATCATAAAAAATCTTTAGAGGATGATAAATGGAACAAAAGTGATCATAATATGGATCTGTAACCAACCTGCATTGCGTATAACTATTTTTCTTTTTCTGAGAACTTATATTTTAAAAGAAAACAATCTCACGTAATGTTTGTATATATGTTAATTTTATGTGTTGAATATAGTTGTTCTTACAATAAGAGAAGGGGGAATTAGATCAAAAGATAATGGAATTAATAAGTGATTTGATTCGATTGTCTATATTATTAATTATTTTTAAAAGTTTAGGTTTATCAAATAGTCTAAGAGATTTAAATAAATAAATGTGAGCAATGTCATACATAGATAATAAAAAATAATCAAAGTAGTTAATAATATATGTGATGAAAAGGGAATGTGTGCGTGTGTAAATATACAAAAGGAAAAGAGAAAACAATATTTTGAAAAGTGTTCTTATATTTTACATCCAACAATTTAATATTGACAGGAAATTAGAAGTAATTTTGGTTTATAATTTGCAGAATCAAATAATTTTAGGAAATATATATTCAATACTTATATGTTAATGATATAAAGGTAATCACTAAAATAGTTAGTTAAAATAAAGATAACTATTTGATTTAAAATATATCAAAGAGCAGTCTATTTACATTGTAGATGAAATTATTTTATGAAAATTTAGGGATTCAAATTTGATAGTATATCCATAAAATTCTTCTTGGTTGTAATTTAGCAAATTGAACTAATTTATAATTTTGTAGTTAGTATAATAATATTTCAGGAAAATAGATAAACAAAGATCAAAAGATAAATATCATGTAGGCGAATAAACTAAACAATAGTAAATTTCACTGTATTATAATAAATGTTTTATAGAAACAAAAATATAATCATTAATAATGTTTCATTGTATCTTGATAATTTAGAATATATTTACAAGAGGTTATAATTAATAATATATTAAGGCTATAATCTTAAGACTATGCACCTAAAATGTGACAGTAGGGACCTCTACAAATCTAAACACATGATTGATAACTTTAAAAGACAAGAGTGGTCACTCCTATCTTCACTCTAATTTCTAAATATATAGATGAATCTAAAGCATTTTGATTTGAGAATATGAAATAATAAGAATAAAAGCTCTCCATGCAATAAAATGATAGTCTAAGTTATTAATTAGTTTAAGTAAAATTTAATAGTTATAGATGTTTTTATTATATTCATTTGATCATTATTGTTAGTCATGAGAGTATTTGGATACTTAGTAAGGAGGAGTGTGTATGTATTCTCATGCCATTGGATAAATACTTTTGTATTTGTTTAATGTTAAGGAGATGCGATCCATTGATAGGATAAAATGAGTCTTACAATTGTTATGGGAAATTAGATCTTATTTAGGAATATTTAATCGAGTTAACATTATAATTGATTAAATAGAGTTGAAGATGGTAACTCTATTAAATGGTATTAGACAGAGTTCCTGTATAGCCTAATGTTGGAACATGCCATATCTGCTTAGGGTCGTACTTACTATCAGCAGGATATATATATATATATATATATATATATATATATATATATATATATATATATATATATATATATATATATATATATATATATATATATATATATACATATTGGATAGAGATTAAAACAAAATTATAAAATTACCTAGTGAAGTTATTTCTCTATTATATCTGAGGGAAACTAAAGATATTTTTGTCTTGTGAAAAATTATTTATAGTCGTTTTATTTTTACTTACTTACCTATCTTTTTTTAAGAGCATTTTCTGTCTTTTTTAATTGAGTCTTTTTTTAAAAAAAAATATTATCTTTATACATCTTAATTATTAATTGGTATATAAAATATTTTAATATTTTCAAATTTGGTTCATATTTATAATCCAAAATAATTACTGTTTACTTTACAAAAATTCATTAAATTATTTTAATTAAATGTTAACAAATGCAGATTGTGTGGCTAAAATAAAATTTAATTGCTAAAATAGCTATGTAGGAATCAATAATATCTCAGTTAAAAAATAATCATATTAATATTATAATAATATTAATATTAAAAAATTCAATTTATTTCTAAACACCTTAAACTGTTTAATATAAGTAATAAAATCATTCAAGCACTTTTTCTTTCAGTATTAAATAAATATAAGTAGTTATTTTTCGTATCTGCGATTTCTATATCAGTTGTTTTATACCCACGATTCGAAAAAATAGTAAGTAAAGTGGAGAAAATTTAAAAATTAATAACAATAATAAATTATCTAAATTTTAATTTTTTTGATTGCATTAAATATCATCATCATCATCATCAACCATTATCATTCCATTGCAGGATGAAGGTCTCTCCAACTTCAATCCATCTTTTCCTATCTTTAGCTTCTCTTCTCCACATCACCCCTGCACACTTTCTTATTTCATCCATCCATCTCACATGTGGTCTTTTTCTGGGTCTTTTACAATCTTTTGTAATTCAGTTTAAAATTTCAATTGTCCATCTGTTATCATCTCTTCTAACAATATGTCCAGCCCAACTCCACTTCAGTCTTTTAATATTTTCAATGAGGTCAGTAACACCTGTTTGTTCTCTTACCCATACATTGCATTAAATATACACTGCATTAAATATATCTATAGATATATGTGTGTGTTATATATGTTTTAAATATTGATATTTAAAAACTTCCTTTTCTGTGGATGTTTTCAATAATAGATGTATATGTTATTAGTTCAGAAAAGAATGAAATTATTTATATTTGAAAATAAATAATATTTTCTATTATATATATATAAAATTAAGAGCGTGCTAATAACTCTAAACAAGCTTTTTTTTTTTTTTATTTATGATAAATGCTACTACAAGAGAAGGCATTCAAATCATATATATATATAATTTACAGGCCAAATCCCAGTATACATGCATAGATGTATATATCATTAGTAAATCTATAAATATATTCGTCATGACATTTTTCTGTGAAGCTAATCCCTACTTTTGAAAATATTCTGTATATAATTACTAAAAAATTGACTTCAAAAATTTATTTCTAATTTTTTTTTTTTAAATTAAACTAAAGTCTATTATAGTTTGAACATATTTTTGTTTCAAGCCTCTGACTTATTAAACACCGTATTTTTAGCTTTCAAAAGGACCTTAATGCATATAACAAAAAAGAAGGGGTTACACTAATAAATATTTTATTACATATAGATAAATTGAAATTCATATAAACAAATTAAAAATTATAATTTTAGGGGGGGGGGCAACAAAAACAAAGGATATGCATGTGGTTTACAAATTTGAGTTTACATTTTTTTGCATACACATCTAATTAATTTTATACACTGACAAGGCTCTTAGTTTTCTCTTTTATTAGTCTCTTTTAATGCTGTAATTTTGAGTGTTATTGCAATATGGACCATCTCTTGGAACACAATTTTTTCATCCCTTTAGTGGGTAGTTCCATTTTATTCCAGAATATATTTGGATGTCTTCTTGGATTATTGTTACGCATGAAGGAGCATCTTGTACATTATAGTGAAAATCATGTAAAAGTACTTGCTCAAATATTGAGTAGTTACTTTTAACAAATGATTGTAAAAATTTAAATGTCACAATTTCATTGCTTGTATAATGATGGTATGGATGTGTGAATATTATCAAATGCAGGGCAGGTAAAAAGAAAATATTCTTGAGTTTCAGTCTCTCTATGACTAAATGTCAACTGAAATTTCAAAAGAGAGAGAAGTTAAAAATTCTGAAGCTAAAAATCAAAACTTGTATAATTTAAGAAGAAAACTATAAAAAAGAATTCCTTAAGAAATTATATTAAAATCCATAAATATATAAATTAATTAAATGTCTAAAGTGAAATTAGAGATTATTCTTACTAATGTAAAATATTTCAATCAAATAGACGATTTATAAAACTCTATAAAATACTTAGTCACCCATATATCAATAAAAATAAAACAGATAAATGTTTTACCATGACATGTGCTTTGATTAGAACAAGTCTTTACAAATCATCATAGAAATTAAAACAAGAAGATATCAAACAAATTTAACTTATTATTTGTTTAAAATTTTAAATATTGATATTTATCTGTGTAAATGTTTGAGGTCATTTTTTATCTCTAGGTTCGCTTAAAAAGTATGAGCCTAAATATCTGTTATAATGAAATATTTATTTTATTCTTTATATGTGTACAGATGACATAATATTTTGTAGATTTTGTAAGACATCTATTTGACTACAGTATTTAACAATAGTTATTTTAATTTATATATTGTAGATATTGTACCACAGTCTGTATTTATATAATTAATAAAAAATGTTTAGCTTAAACATTATAAACCATACTTTATATCCACTGGGACAAATTAATTTTGTCATATTCACGACTTTCAATTTTCAAATGGTCATGTCAATATTTTACTGTTCTAAAATAAAAAGTAAAAATATTAACATTTTATTGTTTTGTTTTGATTTTATTTATAAATGTACATTTTTAGTCAAATACATTTTACATATATATAAAATACACTAGAATAACTTTACAAAATTATAAAAGGCCAATATAAAATTAAAAAAATAATAATTTCTTTGCTATAGCCAGCTTATGGCTTCTTCTGCCATCTTCAGTAGCAATACAGTGTTAATAATTAAATCTACTTAATATCACATAAGAACATTCCCACATGAATGGCCAACTTTCCATAAGTGATGCATATTACCACAATTACACTGCTTATTCAATACAATATCTGTACTATTTATAAAATATGACTCCTTAATTTTTTTCTCAAATCATTTTTTAATTTTATATAGGCATTTTTAATTCTGTAGAATTATTATAGTGCATTTATTTATTATATTTATATCATTTGATATTATATATATATATATATATATATATATATATATATATATATATATAAGTAGAAACAAGAGAATATGTATTTGTGAACAGTAATTAAGTAAACATATTTATGAATTGGAATTTTAAATAGTAAAAACAAGTTTGATGTATGCACAATGCTATTTTTTTTCTTAAAGGTTTAACTTTATTTTTAACTAAATTGTGTTAAAAACAATAATATTTTATAAATAAAAATAGAAAAAATGTTTCCCTTATTTCAAAGGCATTATTTTATTTAGGTATAATATAATATAATTTATTTTACAAATCTGACATATATTTTTAAAGCTTTTCAAGTGTCTAAAAAATTTATTTTCATGCAGCTACAGAATAAAAAAATAGTATCAAAGTTTATTTTAAAATTTCATATTAAGGTTGCTATTGTTTTGTTTATTTTATAACTGGTCATGATTAAAGTAAACAAAGATGATAAAAGTATCCTAATTTCCTGGAAATAGTAAGTCATTTATTCTTCATTCATTTTATTTGGTTAGAGCTGGTAAAATGAAAGGCTGGAATAGATGACTTAAGATTAACATGGGTATGACACTAATATTGTCATCAACAGGGTTTTGAGCATTCTATCCTTGAATTTTCAATGAAATAGATGGCTCAAGAGTTGGAAAGTGGAGAAGATTGAAGCTTGTACGTTAAAGTTTAAAGATTGGTATCTTAAAACAAACTGAGCACTGATTATATATATATATATGTGTGTGTGTGTGTGTGCGTGTGTGTGTGTGTAGGAGATGGTGATCTGGTTCAGAACAAAATAGGTACACCGGAGATCATTTATCTTTTTCACATGTATATGGTCATGTATATGAGTTGTATAATATGGATTGATGGATTATGTAGCTTGAAAGTTCGAATTCAAATCCTTTATAATTACATTAAGTTTAATATAGACAATATACATATATTTAAATACTATTTTATTAATAACACCTGGGCAAAGTATTATCTAAAAGTAATCATGTCCCATGAAAGTCAACAATTAATTCACTTACAAAAGCTAAATGGGATCTAAAACAAATTAGAAAAAATCATTAAGTGAAGTTAAAACTAAAGCAAAGACTTTTTTGAACTTCGACTTTCGTGTGTTGATTTTTCAATTTAAAATTTAAAAAGAGAGCTCTTAACAATAATAATATTAAAAAATAACAATGTAGCACATTTAAGATAAATTTTAGCAATCTTTAATAGAACTTCAAGTTTATGTTAAAATGTCACCATCACAATTTCTAGGGATTGACTGCTAAGATGACAAAGGACTATTTATTTATTTTTTTAAAAATGTTTATTATTTAATTTATATTGCTTAATATTATTAATCTTTTTTTTTTAAAAAAAAGATAAAAGTTTTTGTTTTTAACTCTTCAAAGTTTGAAATAAAATCAAACATCAAGTCAACCAAAGGTATATTATTTTAATTGCAAAATTAAAATGCTGCATACAATACATCTCTAGACCTCATATTTATATTCAGATGTGTATATATGATAAATATGGAAGTATCATTTAAAAAATCCAAATATCTTTTAATTTAAATGTATTTTTTGGCCTTTAATATTATTAATTTTTATTTGCTATTTTTAAGTAATATTTATATTTATTTTTAGAAAAACACGATTTGGTAGTCGTAGGAGATTAAGTATATATTAAGATAGTATCCAGTCTTTTAAATATATGTCTTTTCTTTAAGTGGAGTCTAAAGAAAAGGGAATCCTGTAATCAATAGGACAGAAGATCCCTCCATACAATTATAGTTGAAGTAAATAAAAGTTATTAAGTATAATACTTATAATTTGATGCCATTAAATGAAAATGGGGCATGGCCAGAGATGCTGCCATTATCCCAAAATCTTTTGAGGTTAGTTGTTTTGTTTGTTTGTATACATATCTGTGGAATGTACTTATTTATAGTTATAAAAATACTTTAAAGACTGATGATTAGCTATTCCTACTAGATCTCTTCAAACATAATTAGTGCTTTTATATAAGGAAAGATCCAAACATAAGCAATGTAATGCTTATGGAGGATAATCTGATTTTTCTACATATATTCACCACACATTTATACTATAATTATACATTGTATTTCACTTCACACACACACATATGGTTGTTGTTGTTTTTTTGTACTTTATTATGTTTAGGTTTTTGAGGAGGAAATATCCATAGGTGGAAATAAAGTTGCACTAATTATAGATATTATAGTATAGTTTAATTTAAGTAGCAAAAGGAATTGTGATAACTTTAATGTATTGTCATTATTATTTACTAAATATAATCTTTTATTCTGATTTTTTTTTTCTCTATCAGATTTCAGTTTTCAGTGGTTCAATGCAAAATATTTGGTAGTGTCCAATCGAGCTCATCCACACCAATCTCATTTAGTTTAGGGAATAATTTTAAATTATAAAACAAAACAATGCCTCCTAAATTTGATCCAAATGAAATTAAAGTGGTGTGTTTAAAAGCTATTGGAGGAGAAGTAGATGCTACAACATCTTTGCTCCCAAAATAGGCTCTTTAGATTTATCGCCTAAGAAAGTAGATGATGACATAGCAAAAGCAACACAAGACTGGAAAGGCTTAAAAATTAGTTAAATTGGTTATCCAAAATCGACAAGCAACCATATATGTAGTTACCAGTGCAGCGGCTCTTATTATTAAAGCCTTAGAGGAGCCACCACAGGATAGGAAAAAGCAAAAAAATATTAAACACAGTGGTAATGTGAGTTTTGATGAGATAGTTAGCATTGCTCAACAGATGAGGGAACGTGTTACAGCACAGAAATTAGAAGACACAGTAAAGGAGATTCTTGGAACAGCACATTCCATTGGTTGCACTATTGAAGGATGCAATCCATGAGATGTTATTGAAAAAGTTAATTCAGGAGAAATGGAAGTTCCTGAGGAATAAAGAAATTGAAAACTAAGATTTATACAATCAATAAAGTTGTTTTGAAATATATATATATATATTTTTTTTTATTTATTAAATCTGAGTTGTTTTTTTTAAATTTAGTTAAGATTATAAAACTTATTTGATGTGTATTATAATAAAGTGACTAACTTTGCCTCACACTCTTACAAGAATTCTGAGATATTATTTTATTGTAGAAAATGATGAATGGAGAGGGAATGATATAGTAGATATAAAGTACTGTATTTAATTTAGCCAGGCTCCCAACCAGACTTCTTAATTATATGCATGGAATTTGCATATACTTCAAAGGTACACTTAGATATTTACATAGATGATTCAATAGAAGATTCAATACACTATTATGACATATTTATTCGACCAATAAACTATATTATAGTGTATATATTTTATAATGTTAATTGCCATTTTTGGTTGCATTCAAATTCAGACATTGTGAGTATATTAAACATTTAATTAGATTTAAATGTGTATTGGATATAGTAAACTAGTTTTCATACCATATTATATCATTATTTGTCTGTGTTCTATTATTGTTCCCATCCATTGTTGTATTCATAGAAATAGCACATTACTGAACTGTCATTGCATTCATTCATTATTATAGTTACCATTACAATACATTTAGAGGTGATTTGAACCCAAAGTTTCAAGCTCCCATCAGTTATACACTCCATCTTATATAACCGATACACATTTCCATATACATGTAAAAAAGATAAATGATTTCCAATATATATATATATATATAGATAAATGATTTCCAATATATATATATATTATGCTGAATGAGCACTCATCAATTGGTGTAGATCACCATCCCTCACACATATTTGTAATCAGTGCTCAGTTTATATTAATATTGATGTCTGTGCATTAAAGTTTCAAGATTTACTATCTTAATATAAACTGAGCACTGATTATATATGTGTGGGAGATTATGATCTGGACCAACTGATGAGTGTTAGTTTATCATGAAATATGTATATTGGAGATCATTTATCTTTTTCAGATATATGTGGTCATGTGTATCGGTTATATGAGATGGGGTGGATAGCTGAAGGAAGCTTGAAAGTCTGTGTTCAAATCCTCTCTACTTACATATAATGTTCAGTATATACATTATATGTGTATTCAAACATTACAATATATATGTACATTCTGTAGAAAGTGTAAAAATTCACTTGCAATATATCTTTAAAGAAAATTTGAATTTCAAACTTCCTATAGTCATTCACTCTATCCAATATCACCAATACACATGACCACATACATGGGCATGATTGTATACATTTTTATGTAACCTCTCGATCCTGAGTCACATATACAACCTCTAAAAAGGAGTTATTATATGTTTTAAAGTTGTTGTTTTTTTTAAATAAAAAAACAGAAAATCATGTGTTAAAAAATAAAAAAAATAAAAAATTGTTTTTTTATGCAAAGATATTAAATGTTAATAAAAATAATGTAAACCACCTTAATTTTTAGTTAATGAGAAAATATTTCATTGTTGCTATGGGAATTTTGACTGTTGCTAGACAACAAGTACAACAACAAAAAAAGCATTATTGTTGGCCAAAGCTGTTTTGTTTTACCAGTTTTGCACTGTTAACAAGTTAGCAGCTGTAAACTTGATTTGCATTCACTCCTATTCAAATTAATTTATCGTGATGGAGTAAAAGTCCAATTGGAGTGATTATTTTATTTCCCTGAAAATTTAGTCTTTGTAGAAATGTGATAATCAATACAGAAAATAAACACATAGTTATATCTACCATTGTTGGATTTATCTGCTATTGCTGCATCAAAACACTATATTTATAAAATAAAGAAGTCAAAAAAGATATAAATAATAGATTATGAGAGGAATGTACTAAGGAAGGAGGACCTGTGTACATATTGAGTATTATAAAGCATCAATTAAAGGAAATTGTGTCAGAATGAAATAATTTACTAATTTCTTATAAATATTTAAAGCCAAGTAAATATGTAAATAATAACTGGAGACCTTAACACACATATGAAGCATTTATTTGGTTTTTTCCTCTACCAAGATGACTAAAAGAAACTTATTGTGGTTCAGAAAATCTTCAAAGTTTTAGACTTTATATATATATATTGTAATGGGCACATACGTAAGTTACATTGTTTTTTATTAGTAAACATTAAAAGAATAAAAGTTCGCAAATAAAACTGTCTTTTTAAGAATT
This sequence comes from Epiperipatus broadwayi, assembly GCA_028023455.1. NCBI lineage: Eukaryota > Metazoa > Onychophora > Udeonychophora > Euonychophora > Peripatidae > Epiperipatus > Epiperipatus broadwayi. The sequence goes on along the minus strand of JAQFVV010000073.1, from coordinate 176,325 downwards.
AAAAATTGAAATTAAAAAAAAATCATCTTAAACTCGTATAGATATAAAATCGCACAGATAAAAAAAAAAAATTATTAAAATAAAACTTTATTAAAAATAGAAAAGGTATTTTAAAAACAAAAACTAAAAAGATTTAGTGATAAAAATATATCTTTAATTTTGGAAAACACATTAATTAATCAGAAATGGAAATGATTGTTTTAATTAGCTAAATGTAAACTAGCCTTGGGCATAGCCAATGAAAGAAATCCCTCAAATTGGACCTCAACGAAAAGGTTTTCACCATCATGACATAATGTTGAGTTAATCCACAAAATTATTATAAAAGGAAGGTTTGAAAATAAAAAAATTAATTAGTTATTATGAGAGGACAGATATGTGTTAGTGCGGAGTCGAAGGAGAAGGGATTGAGAAGATGCACTCTTCAATCCCTTCAGTTCTGCTAAGAAAGAAAGAGAAATGAACTATCATTTTCTACATTGAGGACCAGTCAAAGCAAAAACCTCCAGATGGATAAATAAATCGGCCTACAGAATATCAACCCCTTTAGGATGGCATGGGAATTCACATTCATGGCAAGCAATGGATAAAGTTGGACATTTTAAAAATCGTAAGAACTTTATACTCGCTTGAAAAAATAAGAACTCTAAATTTTAAAACCTTTTAGTAAATAATGCAATAAAATCCTATCTGACCAAACTAAATTCTTTATTAATAGTATTATTTGATGTATTTTTTATTTTTATTTTAAATTATTTCCATTTATATTTTTTGTTCTTTAAGTGTTATTATGATTTCTGTTTTCCGATAAATTAAAATATATCAATGTTAAACTTAAGTCGGGCATGAATGGCTGTATAGATTTGTAAAGTTATATTAGGGGAGGGTAATCTTAGGTTATTTGTGTCATTGTTGAATTGGGTCAATGGATTGGATATATTGGTGTAGTTAGTAGATGTAATGCAAGATTCGCTACGGGCAGAATCGCTAGTATACGCCGCACACTTCCGTTTGCCTATGGAAGGAATTATAAGATGGAGAACGCAGTTCCTTTCTATGGAGTTTTTTTTTTATTGCTCTTCTTGTCAGATAGATGTAGGATTCCTATCTGACGAGAGGCAATTTCTTCTCTTAACTTTTTGTGCTGCCGTATTTCATATTACATTGAATACATCGATGTATCAGATGGATTGACGCCAGTTTGACTGCAAACTTTTAGCCTAAGGTTAAATAGGGATAGAATGTTTTATCTTCAAATGCAAATTTATGTAGTCTATTCATACTCTACACTAAATAAAAATGCATTAAATTTAAGTTGTTTATAGATGCTTGCATGGATTCGTTATCGGTTAATTATGTTTTGGGTTTTCATATTTGATCAAAATATATAGACATTTGATAAATAATGATACCTTATGGTGAGTATCTAAAATGTATTTATTCAGAGGTCTTTTAAGTTATTGGTGTTAATGCAAGCATCTTATGGTGAATGCTATTGGGTTACTTATAAATTTCCCTCTGCAATTAACGGTATCTATTTTGATCGTTTATGTTTATTTTGAAATGTTTTTGACCGTGGAATCTATGTAACCAATCTATACTCAACATTTTAAACAAATCTGTGCGAACTAATAATAGTATAAAATTTAAAATGTAAATAAAAAAATCTAAAATAAAAATAAAAATAATGTTAAATGTTAAAGTAAACATATTAAAATAATAATGTTAAATCTTATATATATATGTGCGTAAATAAATTTTTGTATGTTAATTACTGGCAGTGGCTTATTTTATTTATTTTTTAATATTGAAATATAATTAGATAAGATATTATATTATTAAATCTCTGCTACTCCCTGAGCTAGTGACATGGGCTAATGACCGGTATCAAAATATATAAATAAAATAAAATAATTTTTTTTGACTTACGTATCTGCCTACTTTATAAATTTTTCTAGGTTCAAATGCCTAGATGGCGCCCTGTAGTGAAGATCACGTTAAGTGATATTCTCCGGATCGTTACAATATATATATATTATAGATGAAGCCATGATACTCGTAAATAATGGCCAGAGATATCAACATTAAATTAACATTTAAATATTTTAAATGCAGAAGAAAGAAAAGTTTTGCATATATGTTGACCTCAACAAACAAATAAAATTGAAAAAAAAAATGTGTAAGATTATTTTAAATGACTTTATAATAAATAAATATTTGCAAAAACCTCATTTTCCTCTTGCAACACTTTCTTGATAATCTCCTATATCAGTTGCGCTTTGACAAATATACTCCTAACGAAAACCTGACTTAGCAGTTAATAAATATAGTATTTTTTATTATCTGCATATCCGTATTGAAATTGCTTATATATTGGTGATTATTTATCTTTTTAACATATATGTGTTCAAGTGTATCAGTGTTATGAGATAGTGTGGAGAGTGGTGGTTTATGTGAAAGTCTGTGCTCATATACCCTATATATTATTATTATTATTATTATTATTATTATTATTATTATTATAAGGGCAAAATCACGATATAAAATAATTTAAAAGAATCGTTTTAAATGTCATAAAAATTGTTATTATTAAACTTTCGACAGGAAATCAATCAAATTTGGGAGAAAATTAAAGATATATGCCGGATTGATTTCTCAGATCAATTCTAAATATTTTTTTCTCATATATATTTTATTCGATAGATTATGTAAATATGTACGTATGAAAAATGTTAAATTCTTTATATTTTTATTGTTGTCGATAAATTATTATTATTTAAAAGTATCATTTTCTCATTAATTTCTCATGGCAGACAAGTATTTTTTTAAATTATCTAGAGTAAAATATATTTGATTTAGCATTTTTTCCCAAAAATAGTTTAAACTCTTAACTATAGAATAATAATATATAAGTGAGGTGGATGATGATCAGGAAATATGATGATCTGCATGAAGACTTGTATTTGATGCAATCTTCAGTCTGATCATTATCCATGGCTATAATCAAATAAAATTTAAGGTCATAATCACTATACATTCTACATAGTCACCCACTGGTCAGTATTGAACAGGTAATTTTTTCCCCTAGAGTAATATTTTTAATAATAACCATGGTACCACATGGTCTTACCATTATTCCATTACAATTAATACACATGTAAATTACTACTTTGGATTAAAGAAAATTTATATTGTTTACTGTATAATGCATATGGTTACAGTTTTAAGTTTATCAATATACATACTATATTCTTTGCCTGATATCATATCAGAATAATTAAGTAATATGGTATTTAAATCAATTGATATCACTCAAACAATATCAGCAGTTTGTTAAAGAGATCAAATTTATTATTAATTCAGGAAATAGTTTCATCACATAAGGCATTTCTCTAATCATGATCTGCTTTCTAAAGAAGAAAAGAGATTTTTGCAAGATATAAATATTTTTTTTGCTCTAGTCCTATAATAAAGCTGACCAGATTTCATCTTTTTATATATTACTAATTGTTATCAATACTTCAAAATTACTAATGATTTATTGCACTTATCTACTACAAAAGTGGAATTTAACATCTTCGGAGTTACATGGTTGTGGTCAAAACACAGTTAACAGCTGTACATTGAAGCATCTTAAGATAGAGCAGAAGGATAATAAAACCATTCCAGAATTTATTTCTTAATTGCAAATTCACACATTCTTTTATAATATTTAGAAAGATTAATTATTTAGAAAATATGTAACATTCCATATGTTAAATAAATAAAATATCCAATTGTTTTTACCAATAGTAGCTATTATTTTAACACAATTTATTCTAGCACTTTAATTAATTACGATATAAAATAATGCTTCTGTGACAACATTGAAAAAATTAATATATATATTTCACTTACTACTAATAAGAGTTAAAGTATTTTCAAGCCCATAAATTAAAAAAAAAAAAAAGGATTTAAAACATAATAAAAAGAAATCTGATCTAGATGTGTTTATTTTTATTGAGTAAAATAATTACAGGAAGTAAGTATAGTTTTCCGCAGTAGCTTAGAATATGAAATGCAGAAGATTAAGAGTTATCAGTGTATCTCAAATAACATTTATATGATAATCTTCAATGATAAGAAGTATACAGCAGTAGCTCTTTGAAGTAAAACAGAAGGCTACAGGACTTTGTTAATATTTTACGAAACTAGAGAATCTAAATTTAAATGTGTATAATAAGGGGGCGAGGGGGTAATTAAAGTAAAATATATAATGTATTATTTATATAGCGCACATAGTATGTAATAATATTAAAAAGGAATAACTCCTCTGAGCATGCGCTTTATAAAATCTCTGCGCACTCTGCCGTAAGCATTAACTTTAAAAGCATAAGTGTATTTTCTATCTAAATCAGTCTTTGCACATTATGCTTAGATCAGGGCTTCAATCTATTGGGTGCCTGGGTTATAAATTATCAATTAAATTGTACAAACCTATTAGACAATTTTAAACTCTAACGAAACATAAGCGCACACTTATGCGTTTAAAATTGATGTTTACCGGAGGCAGAAATTTTTAAAGCGCATGCTCAGAGGAGTTACTCCTTATTAATAATATTAACATATGTATGTGCGCTATATAAATAATAGATTATATATAGTACAGTAAATTCAAAATTTACTTTGTATTTCATTGCAGGTAGTTAAAAATGAGATTGTATCTCTCTCCTGCAATAGACCTAATAGGTTTATACAATTTAATTGATAACTTGTAACTCAGGCACCCAATAAATTGAAGCTCTAATTTAAACTCAGTGAGAAAAGATTGGTTTATATATAGAAAGCAAACTCCAAGCAAAAGCTACATTTATGCACAGGGATTTTTAAAGTGTATGTTCAGAGGAGTTACTCTTTATTAATAATAAAATAAAATATATAAATTATATTTTTTATTGTTGTAAATATTTTATGAATCCACATTGACTTTTACCTTTTTTTTAAGTTCTAGTTTCTACTGTGTATTTTAACCTTTGTTGTACTATTGTCCTGTATGGTTTCATGTAGTGATAGAATGTTAGATTCTGGATGTTAAGATCCATGGATGCACCTTGTCTTGTCACTTATGGTTCTCAAATTTCTTCTGGACTTCAGAGCAGTAAACCTATTCAATTAATTTTTTTTATGTTATTTTTATATCTACTAAAATTAACACACTTATTGTCTGTAACTTCCACTGCTTGAATGGCACATGTCCTACTAACAGTTTTACCATTCGATTATTTTATATAAAGGGTTTATTTTTTCTCTCCTTGTTATATATTTTTATTTTTCTCATCACTTTTTTGTTGTTAATTTTTTTTTTTTTTGCTCAGTTTATTATTATTTATTTTAACATTACATTTTGTATTGCTTTCTTCCATAATGTTTTTTTTTAAAGAATAGTTTATATTCTTTGATTCCTTACCTTATACATTTGTTCTCCTCTGGGTTTAGCGAGATATTAAAGTGGAAGATTCTGCAGTTCAAGATTCAGAGATCATGGGCCTAACCATATTACTTATATTACACAAACTTCTTATGAACAGTCAAGCAATAAACCATTTCATTATTTTTTATATTTATATTTTTATTGTTGTTGCTGTTATCATATATTTGGTTTTAAATTTAAAAGGGAATGCTTTAATAATTAGATTACTCATATATAATCATATAAGAGTTGTTTGGAATGTCATGTCTAATGTTCAAGCACTGAAGAGGTAGGCAAATCTTTGAAACAATCCAAGGATTTTTACCTTGTGAGACTTTTATTTGATTTATTACTGCGCTAAACCTAGAGATAACGCAGTTAAGCATATATATATAAATTAACAATCTGTAAATATGCCTTTTTTCTTATCATTATGAGGCTTTTTTAATGTTAATTGTATGTTTTTTATTGTTTTTTTTAAAGAATATACTTTGAAAATATTTTCTTCAGAAGCTTTTGTTTGACTTATCATACTCCTAATAATATTGCTTTTTATTTTGTTAACATTTTTATTTAACAGTATTTATAATTAAATTTTACTTTCATTTTTGATTTATTCAATTTTTTTTGGACAGTTTACTTACATTTGACTAAACAAATTTCTGATGCATTTCAGTTCATGCCCATCGTTCATTGGCAGCCATTAGTATGTAAATTAAGTTATTCTAATTCCAGAAACAAAAAAGATATATAAAAATTATGAGTTTTTTGAAACATATACTAATAAATCATGACATACAAATATGTCCACATATATCACAATTGCTGTTCCTAAAATATTTACATCTTGCAATGCCATTTTTTAAGTTCTGTGGCAAACTTCTTTTCCAAAAGAGTTCAATATCCTATCTTATTATAGCTTTCCATTGAATTCTATTCTTAGTTGTAAACTTCTAGTAAAAACAATTAATACTATATTTTTATATGACTTTGATATAATCTATCAATCTTAAAAAAGATCTACTCTTATAAAAACCTTAATTAAGTTCACTATAAAGTAATTTTTAATAAATAGAGGTATTTGAACTCAGGATTTTTAAATCTATTTATCCTCCACACTATTTCAAACAATTTATATGCATGACTATATATATGCAAAATAGATGCATGATCCCCAATATACATATTTCATGCAGAACCAGCACTCATCAGTTGTGTCAGATCATAATCTCCTGCATATATATAACCAGTGCCCAGCTTATATTAAGATATAAATTCCATAAACTTTAATGAACAGGCTTCAGTATTCTCACCCTTCCAACAAGTCAACTGTTTATTTTATTGAAAAACTGATAATGGACTGCTCAAAGCCCTTGTTGGATTTGATATTATAGTCATATCCATGTAGACATTATACCAATCTAATCCCTCATATAATCAGAAATATTTTTTTAGCAAAATTGCTATGACTCATTTACTTTACATGTTAAATTCATTTAAAATGTACCCTTATAATTACCAATTAAATATCTTCACTCACAGCAAGCTGGGCTGCATGACTCTATTTCAAATGTTTTTCCTTTAATAAAAGTTTTCCAGTATCTTTAAGTTGTAATGATATGATTCTGTATTCTGTATACTACAAATTTATCAGAATAAACAGCTCTGTGTATTACTAATTTAGTTGGAGAAATTATATTACTTTGATGTTGTCTTTTAACTAACTAAATGCAGAAGCAATAATCTGTATTGATCATTATCATTCAAACCAGTTTTTCTATCTAAAATCCACACAAATATTTCTGCAATTGATGCAAGCCAAATACAGCAGATAAAACAGTTAATATTTTTGAATAATAATTACTAAATCAAAATCTTTATAGGTATTATTCAAAATATTAAAAATATTCTATAGGTCAGCTTTTGAATTTCCAAGAGTAGTATAATCATTAGTATATTTTTAAATCTGAAATTCAAAATGATTACATTTTTGACTTTGCTTAAAATGCCAACCATTCAATTTATTCCAAATCTTAATACCTATTTTTTGAAGTAGCCTATCCACTTTCCAAAGATTGCTACCAAAATAGAAAATAAAGTCAATCTGATAAATATCATTATTAACACTTCTTTTTGTTTCAAATACCTTAGATGCCCATCATCAGTAGCAAGTACCATTGACTATTTAGCCAAATAACAGAATATATATTTCAACTAATTTTCTTCTGTTACTAATTGTAAAATATTAAAACCAACATGTTTTCCTGAAGGTTTGTGATGATGATGTACATGTATTTTTATATTGCATTATTTTCATCGTCTAATGTGGGTATTGAATGTCTTTAGAAATTTGTTTTAAATATTCCCAATACATTCAATTGTTAATAATATCACATCAAACAGGTTAGTATATGCATAATATTTAGAGAGGTATTACTCTCCCCTCTTCTTCAGGTGTTGCTGACCTGACCATTCTCAATACTAGCATGGGATTCCAACTTGGATCCTTAGATTCTTGAGTATTAGATTTTAAGGTAATGTATGGAAACCACTAATCAACTTTGCTCTCAGGAAAAAGTGGAGAAATCAGGAGCAACCTCATAGATAAGCACATGAAATTTCTACTGACTGTTGCCTTTGGCAGGATGGCTCAGTTGGTCAGATTGTTATCTTAAAATTCAATAATCAAGAATCTAAGGACCCATTTTTATAGGCAAAAATGTAAACTCATATTTTACATTTTAAAAACTTAGTTGTCATAGAAATTAATAAAATTATTTTATTGAATAATAGAATATTTCTGGGAAATGTTTTTGTTCACTCCTTTGTCACATATGTCCATACTATTTTTAAATTCCACATAATATAAAACTTCAATAAAATCATCGTACCACTAATTCAAAACTTAAAACCAAATTTCTAGATATAAGACTTTTTTCAGTTGACTCTAATAATATTAAATCACAGTAGAATGCATTTTAAGCCATTATTAAAATTATAATATTTAATAATATTATTAATATTGTAATATGTAATAACTGAAACACAGGCTTATTATATACCTGTGTCTATATATGTAATATATAGGGTATATGAGCACAGACTTTCACACAACCCACCACTCTCCACTCTATATAATAACACTGATACACTTAAACACATATATGTTGAAAAGATAAATAATCACCAATATATGTATTTCATGCTAAACCATTGTAATATGTAATAATATTACAATATTATTAAATATCTTCACAAGTTATATTTACATTTCTCATCTTTGTATATTTTCGGTATTAAGATTATATTTAAGAATTTGCTTACCCTAGCTAAGAAGATTTTGTTCTTGGTGCATTTTTCATTTATGTAAAATTATATGTTAATTAATTTATATCATGAACTTACTTTTGTGATCGTTAAAAAAACTTCTATTTTGAAGAATTTTAAAAAAATCTTTTGATTTAGATTTTTTATTGCATTTAATTTGACTACACTAATGCTTGTATTTTTTCTCCAAATTCTCATTTGCACAATATCCTGTTTATATTATCTATAGCATAAATATCTTCATAATAATTATTTATCTCTCTTGTTTATTATTTGCAATAAGTTATGACCAGATAAAAAACTAATCAGTCATGCAATATAAATACTCTCTTTACTATCATTGAAAGATCTTGTAACATAATGGTAAGCATATTTCCCTATCATTCTCAAAACTTCATGGTAGTTCCACATAGTTCTTATAAACATTTTAAATAGATGATCTTCTTTCATATAGAAGTTTCATAACCAATCTGCTATGCATTTAATTTAATGGATATCTAGATATTATTCTGACTAAAATGAAAAATACAGTATTCATATTTACTAAGTTTATGTAGAAAATTTTTTGGAAATATTATGGTATTAAATTTGCTTTATTTTTACTTATATTAATTATCAATTAAAAATATAATATTAATATCATCTATGTTCTTTATTACTTTTGCAATGTTTTTATAACTTAATATAACAGTTTTGATTGTCACAGCAATCTTCTTTAGAACTTTTACTTTGAGATATAATAGTAAAAGTTCTGAAGAAGATTGCTGGGGCAATCGAAACTGTCATATTAGGTTGTAAAAAAGCATTGTAAAAATAATAAAGAACATAGATGATATTAATATTATATGGATTTGACAATGCAATAGGAAACAAAGTTATAATACTTCAATTAAAAACTTCATATATAACATAAAATGGCCATAAAAAAGTAAAAAGACCCGAAATCAATGATGAGAGTTCAAAGTCAAACATTATATTAATGCTATCCTGTTCCTATTTAACTGTTAAATTAGTTGTTAGTCTATAATTTCATGTCACTACATCGTAGTGATAAGGAGATATAAGTATTATATATTTTTAGAAATACATTTCTTTAGTGATAAAACTATGATCATCAAAGGTGACAACCAGAATGAATAACCAAAAACAATCTGTGAATTTATATATATATATTAGTAAAAAAAAAAGTGTGGTATTTTTATTTACTTCTAGATTATATTTTAGACACAATAGCAAGTAAAATTAGGTAATATTATTTAAATATTCATAAGATATAATTTCTATTTTATTGTAGTGTTAGTTTTTCTTTAAAATCATATATTAATTTCAATAAATATTGTTTTTATATGATGATATTATTAACATTGACGTCAAAAATATTTACTTTTATTATGAACAATTATTTGCATTTTTTTTTAAATAGAAAAAAAAAATAACATAAAATCTACGTCAATGTGTTTTAATTTCTTATAAAATATATTGCAGGCTAATTTAAATGTGTATATTTATTTTTATGCTTGAATTGAATGTTTGTTAAAAATAAATACAGGTTTTATATAGCAATACTAGTGCATGTTCGGACAAGAGCAAAAAAACATTTTTTTTCAACAATTCTTAGCCTACCTAGCTGACTATTTAATTGTTTCTAACAATTTTTGTTGAATAGTTAACAAAGATGCAAAATTACTCAATTCCTCAATACTAAACAATTGACAAATCTGGGAGTACTCTTTTTTTTCTCAATAATGATCTGTTGGTGAAGTATTAGCATAAAAAATTGTAAAATTTATATTATACACAATATATAGACATGGTAAATTATTTACAAATGCATAAACGAACTAGTAACGCATAGATTTACCCTTTTATCTCATTAATTTTTTAGTCATAAACTGTTGTTTTATATAACACCTAGATTTAAATGCTAAGATACAAAATAATTGTTCCAATTTATTTAGCATATGAGCGTTTTCTACACAGCATTACTATTAATGAAATATCATATTAACTATTAACAAAATATCATAAAATTTTTTAAAGATTCCAAGCAGGAAATAAATCCACTAACAGCTGTATAAAATTCTCAATTTCTGCCACTATAGACACAGATTTGAAGTGTTTTATGATTCGTGTTTGTTCACATAGCAGATTTGTTTGGATCTTATAAGAATGTCTTTTTTGCCATAAATAATCTATTGCAGATTCTTAGGTGAACATCCTGAAAGGAGTCTTGATTTGAGAGGAGTCTTAGATGACAAAACTATTTCTTGAGATACTAACAAGTCTTATCTTCATAACGGTTTATTATATATTTTCCATAAGAAAATTTCTCTTCTGATATCTGTTGGGAAAATATATGAAAGTACAGAAAAACACTGCAAAAAAGTATGCTTGAATTTATCAGTAATATTTTTCAGAATATTTAATTGAGTAACCATAAATTTAGTATGGGAACTTTTGCTCCATAACATGGGCTAGTATTTACCAGAAGAATATGTTAGTGCAAAGGAGTTGTTTGTAAAGTACTTGCATTTCAGATCCAAATAGTCCCAGTCAGCTATCTAAAGTGGTTATTGTGATAAATTAATTTTAATCTAATCTTAAGGCTATGATCCAAGATAACTCTGAAATAGCATAGAGTAAGACTATGTTTCATTCTATTATTGCACAATGTTATATTTCAAATTATGAAATATTTCCCTATTATTCAGATGTAAAGTTGAGCAAACAAATCAAAATGTCAATTATTGATATGGGTATGTAATAATATGTAGTGCTTCTTTATCATTCTGATTCTATCACAACACTATATGATTACACATTATGTACAATAAAATAAAGATGTATATATTGAGAACTGATTCATATTTAATATATATATATAAAATACATATTTTGCGGGTTCATCCGTGTTAAAAACTTTTAATATCAATATACTGACGTTTCGACTTGGTCACACAAGCCATCCACAGAGTATATATATATATTATTAATGCTGTATGGATTACTGTTTTTCATACTGTATATCCTATTTATCTCAAGCTTATTTTTTTAATTTTTGACACTGCTCTGTTAACTACCATTGAAGTGTTAGTAGCCAAAATATGACTAACTAAAACTCTGAGTGGCTATCTATATACAGTCAATGCTTAAACATTTCTATTTTCCATAATCCTTTGTATCAATATCTAATTCCAAATGCATGAATATTCTTTTATTTTTATTTTTAAACAAGTCAACAAAAGAGATTGAAGAACAGTGCAATAGATGTAATTTAATGTCTGAAAATAATGTTCTAGAATGAGACAAAAACTGAAGTTAATAAGTGGAACCATCAATTTTTGTTTATGGATTAACCATAACATGGAAAGTAACGATAAAAACTTGTTTGTTTTTTTAATTTTTGTTGAAAAAGATATGAATCACTTTTGTGGTGAAAGTAATTCACTTCTCACCTCTTTATTTTGGAACCATGTGCATAAGCATGGAAAACAATGGCTGCAAATGGTATATACAAACAAATCTCAAGACAAATTTCTTGCTAATGGCCTTTTCCGTGAGGCACTTTACTTCCATTAATAACTAACCTGAATTCAATTACCACTTCTATTATGATATCATATTTTTAATTGCTTGTATTGTGATTGTACATAAAATATAAGAAATGCAGCGCTATTTTCAACTTTATATTTAATCCCTAGTCTTGACAAATGAACCAAATGTTGTTGATAGACATTACTTCAGAATACACATACCACATATAAAATTCACAAGTCAAAGCCTATAAAATCATTTATCAAAGTTGTTAAAAATATCTCTATAGATTTTAATTTGCTATAGTTATACTTAATGTGGATTTGGAGATAGTTTTTCTGTGAATAGTTTTTCTGTGAATAATTTCTTATATTTCTAGTGTTGTTTACAGAAAGGAATTTGATGTTAACTAAAAGAAGTCCCTTTGATTCATTTTGGAGGCCTTAAAAAAATCAAAGATAGAAAATTCTTAATGTTCTCTTCATATCTTCTTGTTTCTGCAATTATTATTACTATGTGATTATTCTTATAATATATGAACATGAATGAGATTCTCATCAACACACATTTTTCAGTGTGGTGAGTTTATTCACTTTTGATCTGAGTTCATAAAATTGAAAAACACCATGGTCTTTCTTCTCAGATGCTTGGTAACTCTTAACTGAAATATCAGTTGAGTTTTCATGAAGACATAATAAATGTGTGTGAATGAATTTTTTTCTATAATAGATATTTACAATCATGGCAGACTAACATAAGTAAGAGTCATTATTTCCAGGAGGCTGCAAAGTCATTATTCAAGGCAGTGTTTGGTGGTTGAAAGCAAAGCTGCTAAAAATCTGATTGTGAACCTAAGCTGCCATAGTAATATTTTATTTAGGTATGTCCAACTGCAGATCACTTTTGAGTAAATAAAAATTGCAAGAATTGGAAGAACTGTCTAATATTATATAGGATATTATTGAACTTTGTGAAAGTTAGAGAAAATGGTGAAGAGATAATTTAATTTAAAAAGTGGACATTTGCTGTACTACAAAGACATAAACATTAGTAGGACAAATGGAGTAGTCTTCATTATAAATAAAAAGTGGAAGAACAACATTATGGAGATTGCTGCTGTATTGGATAGAATCATGATTAGTTATTCTACTTAACAGCAGATATCAACTTCAGATAATTCAGGTTTATGCCAACATATTTTCATTGTGATGAAGAAGTAGAGAATTTTTATATGGATTTACAAAAGCCTTTTATTGAGACCAAACAGCATTTTAAAATTGTCATGAAAGACATTAATGGTGGAATTGATAAAAGTTGAAAGTTAAAAGTGCTAGAGGTAAATTTAGTTATGGTGATATAGGCTTATGGAGTTTGCAGACAAAAGAACAACTTTGTATTATGAGTTCTTGAAAAAATTGTTAAATGAAAATGGACATGGAAGCATCCTCAATATAGGAAGTGATTAATGATTAATGAGATGTAAATATATGTTGATGCAAACTAGAGAGGCAAAAATTACTAACAATATTCACAGTTATAATACTGAATTTCAAAAAACTCACACCACTTTTTAGCAAAAAAACATTTATTATTGATAACAGTTTCAACTGTACCATGCAGTCTTCATCAGAGCTACAAAATTTGAACATATATAAACATACAATAATAAAAGTTTTTTGCTAAAAAGTGAAGTGTGTGAGTTTTTTGAAATTCAATATTATATATAGAACCGTGTTCGAATATGTGCATTCGAAACACCGGGCTCTTAGGCAGAGAAGAACATACTCGGAGAGTATGTATGCCCAAACGATAGCTATAAAGTATATAACTAACATTACATTTCCAGGACATAGCTTTTCTTCTTGGATGTTGAGTTGAACACCATGTCCAAAGCACCTTTTTTTGTTTGTGTATAAACATGGGTGCCAGCTATCTATTCAAGGATGAATAAATAACGCACTTTGAGCAATGGCCACTAACTCAACGCCTAAATCCACGACTAGCTCAGCTGTTTGTAATCACTAATAGATTATACTTCATTAGTGGTTAAAAGGAATTGATAAAAGAATTGTAAAAGGAATTTATAAAAGAGATTGATAAAAGAATTTGGTAAAAGAATTGATAAAAAGAATTGACCGACAAATAAAGTTTAATTTTAAAGATAATTTATTAACTAACATTTATTTACTAAATTTAAACATTTTATAATTCTATTAAACACACGCATATTTTAAATTAACATTTCTAAATAGTTTAAATATTCTCGAATATTTTCATAACAGAACACTGTGAATTTATCTACTTTAACCAATAATATTGATATAAGGATCACGCACATATTAACTCATACACCCACATAATAATAATAAAGTATTACATAGCATTTGAAATTTAACCACACATATCAATAGTTCATTTATGTATGATATAAAGTTCATATAATTAGACTTTTGAAAGATTCAACCAATAATATTGATATAAGGATCACGCACATATTAACTCATACACACACATAATAATAATAAAGTATTACATAGCATTTGAAATTTAACCACACATATCAATAGTTCATTTATGTATGATATAAAGTTCATATAATTAGACTTTTGAAAGATTCGTACGAATTAATGCAATGCAATAGCTATTACAGTATAAACGAAATAAGCAAATGTTTTTACCTAGGCTTTTGAATATAGACGTAGAATTTTGTTCTCTTTGGAGGCTGCTTTCGGTGAGAATATTTCCATTACGAATGCTTACCAGCCGGCTGGGACGTTTCCTTGCTGAGTTTCCTGATTTTCACGATTATTACTATCGGAGACAATTAGGTACTGACGGAGATTTTCTAAGATGTTAAGCTGACATTATTTCACGGGCAGATCTGCTCTTTTCTAGGACATCTGGGCTGGAGATAAACGTGCATTCCTAAGATCTTCTCAACACTGCATTTTGTTTGTTAACTGCTCAATTGATTTCTGAACTGCACTCACTCAATAAATTTATGAACTGATTTGTCTCAACTGATTGTCCGATAAGATATTCAGTATTTATACCGATGACATGTTGTCCCTTTCATATCCTCCAGAAAATATCTGTTGTCAAAATTCTTTAGCAATTAATCCTTTGATAAATGTGTTTTGGAAGATTGCTTAATTAGTAATAGCCATGCAGAGATGTTGTTTTATATTTTAATTAATAACCATTGCCATGTTTTTTAATAATAATCTTCTTTAACTTTCATTTATTTATAATAACATTTATTCTATTGTTGACAATCGCACATATATATGCACATATATTTTTAATACAATTTACTATTTAGTTTTAACATTATTTTTTCTTTAATTAAACTTGAATGAAAAGAGATTTGTATGTTTTAACTTTTTAAATTATATTTTTATGAATACTAATAAAAACTCTTTACTTCCTTTTATAACCCTTAGTTTAATTTCTCTAACGAAACACCCCTCTCCCCTTCTGATTAATTAATTGTAGCTTTTTTATTTCAAAACTAACTCTAGAAAACTATTTGATTCTTATCCTTTTTGAAAACAAGCTGCAATAAACTCTTCAACATTTAATTTTATGTTTTTCTTTTATGAACGATTATTTTAATAATATAATTTTAGATAAAATTATATGTGCCTATATCAATATAGGTACAGTATGAAGACAGCAAAAACAGAAGAGGAAGGAAAGAATTTAGAAGGAATATTCACAGTTGATATTTCTAAATCATGAATTTAAATTAGAACTTGCAAGTCATTGTTTAAATATTAAAAGATTTTGAACATGATGACAATGATAGCTGGTACAAAAAAGCAGCAATTGATCAGTAAAAGTTCTACTGAGACAAGACAATTTATGAAGAAAAAAAGGAATATAAAAATATTTAAAAATGGTGCATTAAGAAGATTTGAATATCTTGAAATTTTGTAAAATGGTGTCAAAAAGAGTTGATACTGATATAAGAAAATATAATTATGAACTTATCAAGGAAAGCTAAGGAAGAGAATAAAAGTCTCAAAAGTGTAAAATAACATGTTGGCATTGGTAGGAAATTTATTTCTGCAATAAGAAAAAAGATGAAACTTTCTAAAAAGAGATGTGATATCATGAAATGTCTAGAAGAGTTCAAAAATTATATAGCAATAAAAAAAAAGTAAAAGTATCTTTTATAAGTAAATTGCCAGGATTTTAAATGAAGAAATAAGACATGCAATTATATTTATAAAGAAAGAAAAAGCTCCAAGTACTGTTGGAATTATATATGATATCTTAAAAGAAGCAGATGAAGAAATAGAAAATTTTTTGACAAAGTTATATACTAAATACCTAAATGGTAAGATATACCAGGTGATAGAATGATTGCAGTATTAATTTTTATATTTTAAAAAGGTGATAAAAAAAACATTAGAAACTGCAGACCTATCAGTTTCTGTAAAAAAAATTTACCAAAATAATTACTACTCATCTACAGTGAACTTTGAATTTTAACTAACCAACTGGTTATAGTATAGTAGATCATATCCAACTATTGAGAGAAGTTATAGAAAGGACCAATGAATATTAGTTGTCATTATGCTTTGGATTTGTAGATAATAAAAAAGCATTTGATTCTATAAGTATTTCTTCAGTGATTAAAGCTTATATTATCAAGGTATAGACTCAGGATATATTTTGAAAAATATTTATAAAAATGCAACAGAAACAATTAGATTACATAATGATATTAAAACGATTAACATTGAGATATTATAGACTCCTTCAGCTTCCAGAATGATTACATTCTTAGGTTTGATCAGGATTATTAATCTTTTTTTCAGTAGAGAATGTTGTTTTTATGTCATACCATCTCAGTACTTTTTCAATCTTGTCTGTTATTTCTTCTACATAATAGTGTAGTAGAAACATTGATTATTTTTCTTTTTGAGAAGCTTTTGCTTTGTACATTGCTTTATTTATAGTGATGTTATTGTAACTATTTATTAATAAGACTTCATGTATGTACTTGATTTCTATTTTTAATGAAGATGCATTTGGAAGTAAACAGGCCCATGCAAAAAGTAAGATTTGGGATAATGATGATGGGATTATGCCATTAGGTATGTATCTCCTATATACAGAAGATAATATGGTATGACTGCTTGTTTTAGAAATGAGCATCTAGAAAAGATAGTTTTCAATCTTTCTCCACTTCCATAGTGCACTTAATTTGGAATGTAGTTGTTAATATGCATTAAGAAGTCATTGAGTTTTTATTTCCCATGTGACCAAACAAAGGATATGTCATTGATATTGATAGGTAACTTGTGTAATGCTGAGTTTAAAGCTTATGTTTCAAACTCTTCCATGAATAAATTGGGCAAACATTGGAGGTGGGAGATCTCATTGGGTTCTAATTACATTTTTCTACAGTTGAACATTGTAAGTACAAAAGGTACTATCATGACAATGTTTTGCTCATGTGGTAATATGACTCTGTAAATTGCAATGTTTTGAAGCTATAGCCAATGTCTCATTATCTCATCATCATCCAGCCAAAATCTACTCTTTAGCTAAATCACTTTTTGCAAGGGAGTTTTAAATTCCAAATATATCTGCATTAAGAAAAGAGATAAAACACATATGTAAAGTCTTACTAATGGATGATTATAATACCATCACAATAAATAAGGAAATGTGCAAAGCAAAAACTCCCAAAAAAAAAAAAGCCAAATGCTTCTACTAGACTATATGTTCTTTATAGAAAAGGAATAACAGACAATATTAAAAAGCTACTGCAACAATATGACATGAAAACAACATTCTCTAATGATCAAAAGATTAATAACATTGTGATTCAACCTAAGCATTTAACTTGCCTTGTAAATCAAGGCTTCTGTGTCATCCCAAATAGCACATGCTGCAACTACATAAATAAAAAAAATGCATTAAAAGAAATGAGCACATTAATGCAATGAAAAAATTCTCTCTTTAGCACATCTGCTCCATGTTTTGGATAAAGGCAATCACATATATTTTTCAAATGCAAAAAATTATATCCACATGTAATCACCGTGACCAAAAAGTATTTAGGGAGAGACTATGGAAATATTTAAAAAACAAATTGCATTAAGAACCATGATGAAACAATGAAATTGCTAACAATTTGGAAGATTTTCTTCACACAAATGAATATGAGAACTACTGCTAAATTTAAGTATAACTTTTCAACAACTACATGATATAATAACCATATATTAGCTTTATAGAACATTTCATATTCTGCTAAGACATCCTTGCATAGCTCACAATTTATTCATATATTATGCATAAAAAATTTACAATTAACAGAATTATTTACATAACATTTATTGACTGCCATTCAAATTATTTTAATACTGGGCACCAAGTGAACATAATCTACAGAAAAAAAGCACAAGCAAATGCTATTTTTCCCAACTAAAATATATTCTAATGTTCCCAATGAGTATGCTTAGTAATCTTTAAACATACAATTCTCTCACTGATACATCATATATACAATAGCATTGAGTAGAAGGAAAAATAAAATTTGCATACAAAGAATTAAATTAAAAAAACAAAAAAACCAATGATAACAATAACTGTAACATTGAAAATTTTGATATGCAATATCTCAAGGAACTATATGCATTAATATATGACTACAACTAATATAACTTAGTTGAAAGTGCACTAGATAAAATTTGTCAACCTTATTCAGATTTTAAGTGTATCTCGTATATGTATTTGTGTATAATTATTTTCGATAACAGTAATTATAATATAAAGATATATAAAAATGTATTTTCTTTTATAAATTTTATAATAAACTTTTAAGAACATAATTGAGCCTGCTCTTTGTTCACTGATTATTTTTATCACTGTATCATGGACAGTCCTTCTCATCTATGAGATCAACATATAAATATTTTCCTATCCCTTTATTAACAACTTATTACGTAGTATTTTCTTTTTACAAATAATGGATTGCTTATTTGCTTAAACTACTGCCTAGAATAATGCAATTGTAAAAAATAACCTGTATTACTAGGCAACAAGAAAAAAAATAACCAACAATTCTCAAACTTCTAGATATTTTTGAAAGATATTTTTTTGTTATTTAATTTTAATCTCTCCCTTTCTTTCACTTTATATTAGCAAGATTCATGCACTTGGCATGATTTTGCTTCAGCACAACAGATAACATTTAAAAATATAAGACTGGAAAAAAAGATTCCTAATCTATTCTTATCAATAACACATTTATAAATGACAGGCTGCTGTTTTGTCTCTTTCCTGAAGTTGACATACTTTCATTGATCCATCAGCATATGAATAATATTTCCTATCAATATATAATTGCATTAGTCCTACACCAATATACAAAAAATTACTACAAGTTTGCTCTCCAGAAAGAAAACAATTATGCCATAATTTTTAAGACTCCAAATCTTAATATCTTCATTAGCAGAATCAGAAACAAAAAACCTTTTTAGTTAGATCTAAGACAACATTTGACCACTGTCTCATGCAGCACAAACTTGTGTCACAAGATTCTTTGTCATATATCAAAGATATAGATGTTGCCCTTTTTCATCTGACACCAAACAATGATGATGCAGAAGATACATGATGTCAGGAGATTTTTATTCATGGCAAATAAATGTGTACAGACAATAAACAAACTGTATGGTTACTGACTGTAGAATTCTCTCTGTTTGTTGAGACATTTGTGCTTAATTCTTGGAATGATCTATATAGTTCAGAAAATAAACAGTTCCCATCATCATGATTTTGGTATATTATTGACCACCATGCCACAAATGTACTTGAAGAATATTTGCCTTGATTAACAGATCAGTTCAAAGAGATGCTACATTCATTTAATTGTCAGTCACAACATATTTCAATTATTATCACCACATTATGCAGTTTATGCATTCATATAATGAAGATTCATAATTCACCAAATAAACATATTTTTTATCCTTATGGTATCATATGTCTTAATGGAGTAAACCTTGATCAAACATATTACATTTTCATACTACTTTTTGCAAGTAGGATGTTTAGGAAGACTATATCATTGGATTTCTGTGATGGCTTGGCTGAAAAAAGTTGTTCATCTCTTGTATTAATTTTTCTGTCATGGTACCACCTAAACTTTAATAGTTCAACAATTAACAGCATGCTAACTCTTGTTGCTGAACAGTTAATATTATAAGACAAAAACAATTTCACCTTGGAAAGAAATGAAAGATACTGCAGAGTTATTGTTGAATTAATTTGTTCATATCCAGGATTAACTATTTCTCAGATGTTCCAGAAGGTGTGAAAATTCATGACTGACTGACTACTATATAATTATCTTTGCTACAATGATGTGTTATTACTGTTTTTCTCACCCAGTTAAAGGCAAATGTTATCTAGTTGGAATGTCAGTATATTTACTTTAATATTAGTTTGAGTGAAGAGTGGTGGATTGTGTGAAAGTCTGTGCTCATATACCCTATATATTACATATATAGACACAGGTATATAATAAGCCTGTGTTTCAGTTATTAGTTTATTAAATATGGTTGCTCTTGAAAAACATGTTTTATAATATATATATATACAATCCGGAAAGGGGAATAAACTTTAAGATTTCATTTTTATCTTTACCTTATGAATAAATTTTATGCTATACTTTTGTTGTGAAGTTCCTAATATTAAGAAGCTGCTCTACCACATTTGTTTCATTGCTTAATGTACAAGGCTATTTATTTCGTTCAGACTTGATACATAAAACATATTTTTTATTAATAAAAATGATTTGGCAGAAGGGAGAATCAGAAAAACAGAAAACTTCCACAAGATACCATGATAGTTAGGAAGTGGATTATTAAAAAAAATACATCATTTTGGCAAGATATTAAATCTGAGCAAGTGAAATTCTTTTCGAAAATATTAATACATTTTAGGTAACTGGTTCATAACCAATCCAACCACCATCCAACATTGGTTGGAATATGGATATCTAACTATCCTGCGCTATAGATTAAAACAAAGATGGAAAGCCACTCATTCTCATCTTCCTGAAAGTGATAAATCTTGGGAATATTGCTTCTTTCCTTTCTGTTTTTTATAAGATTCTGTTGAAGAGGCTTTTGCAGAGAGCGGTTTATTACAAAGGGCTGTTTTATAAAATCCTTATTCAGTGATAACAAAATATTATACTAGTTTGTTGTTGTTTTTTAATATTAATTGTTTTACTTTATTTTTATCAAATAATTTTTATTGTTCAGGGGCCAAGCAATGTCGGAACTGTAGAAAATTACAGAGAGAGCTTGTTCCAATATCTTTTAACTTTGAGTCTACACTCTGTACAGAGCAGTTGCTCTACCAAATAACATGTTTACTAAAACTACTGTCTTAAAAAAATCTATATAGTTTATTGCAGCTTCTATTATAAGTCTGTATCTAGTAATTTCGCACCAAGCATTATAAAAATATTTCATCTTTACCTAAATGTTTATAAAAATTAAATGAAAGTTTATCGATTTTCCTTCTTTCTCTTGAACTTAGTTTTGCATAAAACACAGCTCTTAACAGTCTTGCTTAATTAAACATTGTTTAAGCGAAACAATTTTTATTAAAAAAAAACTAAATTAAAATTTATACTTAAATAATATACTCGATAGCATTCTAATCTTGAGTTTAAAAATATAAACAATAAACTTCAGTGATACAACAAAACGCAATTACCAAGTTATTTTTCTCTTGAGTTAACTTGTTTATAGTATGCTGTTTAAAAATAACACACTTTTTAATTGTTTTGATAATTAATAGTTGGTATTTCTTTGTCTAAGAATATAATTTAACTCTTATATTTGCTGTGAAATAAATCTACAAAAAGTAATAATATGAATATACATTTTTATGTCCAGTGCATAAATGTGTATAATATATATAAATTCTTACTTATATTTGCTGTGAAATAAATCTACAAAAAATAGTAATATAATATATATTTTTATGTTCAGTGCATAAATGTGTATAATATTATTGCTTTACTAGATAAGAAAAAATATTTTTTTTTAATTTTATTCAATAAGCCAAATTCCTATCTAACATCGCCCTGTTTACATAACCAACACATTTTTATGTCCAATGCATAAATGTGTATTATATATATATATATATATTAATTAATAAAGCAAGTCATATATCTCTATGTGCATATATATATATATATAAAAATTCTTACTTATATTTGCTGTTAAATAAATCTACAAAAAATAGTAATATATTATATCCAGTGCCTTATTGGTTTACTAGATAAGAAAAAATATTTTTTTTATTTTTTTAATAAGTTTATTTAAACACACATTAATATATTAAGTAATATTTACTAAGGCTTTAACCTCGATAATATGCGTCTGAAAAATGCGAAGGTAGGGACCTCTACAGGTCTTAACCACAAACTTACACTGTGAAGAAAAAAGGGGAATAAGCCAAATTCCTAACTAACATCACCCTGACTACATAACCAATACAGAAAATTACATATGTTGCGATTCTAAAACTAAATTTGGGGTGGGGAGGAGGGGGATTGGAGTTAAAAGTAATGATTTTTTTCACGATCATGTGGTAACAGTAGTTATGTAAAGGATGATAATGTATATGATGCAACTAGAAACATCACACGACTTAGGGAAATAAAATCAGATTCACGAGCAGTAAAATTTTGAACAATTTGGAAAAGAGATCTTAATTATTGCTTTATCAGTCTGTAAATATATATATATATTCATCAGTCCTAGCTGATATTTTCCATCTCTTTAAACATCTTGAACTTATCACTTTCATAATGCTGAGAGTTTAATAATAATCAACTATCCATCTTCCTTAAGCGCTTACACTGCATTGGTTTGTTCCCATTTTATTTGTTTGACGTTTAAAAAGTTTATCTTTATATTGTATAATACAACACTTTTTTGTTGTTGTTTTTTGAGAAATAATAAGCCATTGAATTTATTTGTAATATGAAAAAAAAATCACATGAATTTTTGTCTTTGCTCTTGAAATATGCTTTCAGGAGAAGTTCTCTTCATTTTCTCCAGAGTTATTTATTATAAGATTATGTAATTAATAAACAATATATGGGAGAGTTATTATATTTTCCCACACTGGTTTCTGTCTATTATATCTACATCTGGAGATACGAATACAATAACATTACCATCTAACTCACAATAAATGGATTTAGAGTTGGATAAAAATAATTACTCTGAAATATTAAAAATAAACGAAAATAGTCGTGTTGTTTTGTTGGTGTTAACTATCTTAGTCAAATAGTAAGAATGATTTAAACTAAAATCACTGAAATAGATCATTTCAGGTCTGAATTTGAATCCATCTACTTTTACAAACAAATTGGAATGATTACTAAACTTTAAGGTTCTAGTTATAAGTACTAAGTCATCACTGATGAAAACTCAAGCCAGATACTGATATAATAGCATTACCACCTTATATCCAATGATTACTCAAACTTAGAGTAGATGGATTTAGACTAGAATTAAGGGAAATACTTTTGACAGAGTTTTTCAATATAGTAAAAAATGTCATAGTTTTTATAGATATATTTTTTGATTTAATTTTTTGTATATTACATGTAATAAACAAATATGCAAAACATATAGAACAAAGCTTTAATAACATTAATTAAAAATGAAGTGATTAGCATGCTTCCGCCTTAAAAAAAGTTATCACATAGTAATTGTGATGGGAGTGTAAGTGCCTATATATATATATAGTGTGTGCAGGCTAATTTACATAATATTTGAAGTTAAGGCTGTTTGGGTTGGATAGGGCATTTTTGGAAAAGGGACACAGGATTCCTTCTTGCTAATGGTGTATTTGTCTTTTGAAATATGCCATGCTTCTTTGATTTTGCATTTGACATCATTGCACTCTGTGCAGATGACATTGAAATGGGTGAGATTGAAGGTGTGGATGGTTGTGAAGCAATGATTATGTCAGCATGTGCTGTGGCTATATTATAAAGATGAATATTGAGTAATATGGTTTGATAAGTTGGCCTGGCTTAACTATAGTAAACAGAGAGGCATACTGAATCTTGGTATATAATTCTGTAGATAACTTGAGAGTGGAGTTCAATTGACAGCCTGTACTTTGAGTTTTTGGGTAGATGATGCATAGGAGGTAATGTGTTAAATACAACTTAGCGTGAGATCTTGATGACTTTGGTAATACTGTGAGAAATTCTGGGTGTGTAAGGGAGGAAAATCCAAAGCTTTTCATTTGTGGGGAGGGAGGAGTGATGCCTTTTATGGTAGAAATTTTTCATCATTTGGAGTAAAGCCAAATCCTTGTAGCCAACAATGCATAGTTCCGAAATGAAAGTTCTGTTGTTATTCTTTCTATCATCTTAATTACTGCTATGTTTATGACTTTTTAAAGTCAAAAGTATGATAAGCACATCATGCTTAATTAACATTATTAAAGTTTTTTCTCTATGCATTTTGCATATTTGTTCATCCCATTTCCTTAGAAATAAAGAACTGAACTTTATAATTATATTACATGTACGAATTTTAATGATATTCTTATGGGGCTGGTTGTAAATTTAATTTGTAAAGTTTGCTGATTGAATAATTTTTGTTATAGTATTAAAATATATTTCTCTACATTTTATTTTATAATTTACACAATTATGTTCGAATTGAATACCTGAGTCAACTTGATCGCACAGTTAGATAATATGATACCGAATGCAATTTTATTTACATTATATATATATATATATATATTGTAACCATATACGGTTATAATATATATATATTGTAACCTATGAATAAACTCTTCAAAATCAAAACAATACCACACACTGTTCATATTTTGTATATATACATTAAAATAGCTCATTACTTTAACCAGAAACTGACAGCCATCCTTTACATACATATATATTCCTAGGCATACTATTCAACCTATACATTTATTAATTTACACGATTCTTATTATAATTCTGTTTTTATAAGTGCAATTAACGTTTAACAATAATAAATTGTTTAATAAGGATTTTAAAAAAAAGATCGTGAGTTCACACATAGCCCTAGCAACAAATGGTATATCATTTTTAAACAACAGAACTTAGATATGTTGGCAAATGATTATCAATAAAATATAAAGTAATGTACTTTCTTTTAATCTTCGCTTTTAAATATATATGTTCATCATAGAAGAAAGCAGACTTTAGCAATTTTCAGTGTAATCTAGAAAATAACGATGTGCATAATTATAAAAGTCCACATAAGGAGACTATTTGATGAAAGCCTAAAAAACCTGGTCAAGTCTCCAAACAAAGAAATGGCCTAACAACAGAGAATTATTTTAGAATTTGCATTCTAAAATAAAATTTGTTAATTCGCAGTAATATTTGCAAAAATATGTATATATGTTATTTCGTCAGATATAACCAAAAAGTTCATATCATTTATCGATTTTTAACATTAACAGGAAATTAACTTGGTTATGTTAAGATAAGATTTCCTTTTATCTAAAATGTTTGATTCAAACTTTGTGTTTCTATACATAGGTAATTCTCTTAAAATAATACCATTGGTTGTATTCTATTATTATATTTGAGTTTCATCTAGCTTTATGAATTCTTTAATTTAGTCTTTAAAGTTATATCTGAAGATTTTTTAAAGCATACATTGATTATTTATTAATTGTTCTTGTTTTTCGGAACATGTATTATATTAGTTTAATAGTTTGTAAGATTTTTGCTTATTTAAATTCATGCTTGTATTTAGAACAGTTGTAAAATCAAAATACTTAACAACTTGCACCTTATTAGATAAGAGAATTTCCTTTCATCTAAGATGTTTGATTCAGACTTTGTATTTCTAAATACAGACAGTGCTGTTAAACAGTAGCATTGGTTGTATTATGTTACTATATTATAGTTTTGTTTAGCTTTATGCATTCTTTAATTTATAAATATACATATTGTCATGACAAAATTACCAAGTTTATTTTAAAGGATTGAATCACCTTCTAGCTACTATGTTCGATAACTTTTTACCATAAGAAAATGAACCATTTCTTACCATATTTTAGATTTTTTATTTAGAATTATCTAGTACAGGCATGTCAAACTTGTTTAACTCTGAGGACCACATGAACTATATAACATCAAGTCATGGACTTCATTACAACAAAATACAGAAATTAAAAAAGCATATTATTTATTATAAACATTGTAGTCTTACATATAAAACAAGATATGACAAAATATAACTACATTAAAAAAAACACATATAAAGTACAGAAGTTGTTTTTCAAACCAATATCAATTTAATTCAATAATATTGCATTATTTTTTTAAAAAAACTTAGCATAATTTTTTTATTAAACAACTTTTCAAAATTTGGATGAACTTATTGAGTTGTAAATACTTTTAAAATTGATTGTATGTGCTGGTCTATTAATTTTGATCATTCCATCATCTTATTGTTTTTAAAATTAATAACATACAAGGCTAAAACCTTCGACAGAAATGCCTTAAAAATGCTTATGTGACAGCCAATCAGATATAATATTGACTGCACATGGAACTCTCAATTCAAGAACACAAGCCAGAACACAAGAAAAAAGATAGTTTTAGCCTCGTACGTTATTATTAGATATCTGCTAACACTTAATAAATTTATATATTTGTTTTTAAAATTGAAAATAATTGTTTGTACAAATTTGTGCTGTCAAAATGGCTAAAATATGCCTAATGGCACACAATATATTGGTAAATCTGTCAACTTATAAATGATTATAGAAATTTGGAATCCCAACTTTTATATATTTTTGTTTCAATATGGAATCACAATTAATTTCAATTCTAGTTGTAAAATATCTATGGTTTCAATGTTAATTGATAGAGAAGCAGATATATAAAATTGAGTTTCAAATTTTTGGAAATCTGAAAACCTTTTTTTTTTAATTCATTTTGTAATATTGAAATTTGACTAATGTATTCTGAAAATTTCAACCCCTGTGATTATTGTAATATTGACTGGCAACATTCACAATGATACATTTTTATTTTGTAGTTGTTGTTTTGTTCTGTTTTTTCAAAATAATCATTTTTCTTGGAAACATTAATATTGTCAAATAATATTGTGACTATATGATGTTTGCCTTGTAATTTAAGATTAAGTTGACTAAGGTGATTTGTAATATCAATTGAAAAGCCAAGTTCTTTATCCATTGATCATCTCGCAATATTCCACATTCATAATTTTTTGATTCCAAAGAAATAGTAATGCCATTCAGCAATTCAAAAAATCACTTCAAAACATTATGACAGGAAAGCCAGCTAATTTTTGTATAATAAAGAAATGCAGTGTATTTATTATCTATAACTTTTAGAAATTTAACAAACTGATGATAATTAAGGGAACATGCATTAATATAATTTACAATGTTACAGACATTTTCCAGCACATATCAAATATTTAAAACTTACCAGCACAATGTTTGCTGATGAATAATGCATTGAAAATGTTGAAAATAGTCGTTACCTTCTTCTTTGCATTTTTCTTTAACTTTGTAACAACCCCTTTAAGAACATCAGTCTTGATAACAGTACTATCAGCTACAAGACAAACTAGCTTTTTAACAGTAAATTATATTGAATCAAAACTTTTATAGAACTGTCAAAAATATCAACACCTCTTCACTAACTAACGAATGGCAAATATCTTATTTTCTGATTAATATTCAATCGTTATTGTATAAGCTACTGATCAACCATTACAAGAAATCAAAACTAGATGAAATCCTGAAAAAAAAAGAAAATTTTATTTAGTATAGATTTCAACTTAGGCCAAAAATATTGCCTGGAAATGTCTATCTATATAAATGTTAACATCTTTTCCATACCCACTTCACTGGCAAAACTTTGTAACAATTTTCATTCATTTGATACTTGAATGAAAATAATTATTCGTATTATATTTTCATCTTCTTTCAATGCATGAAATATAAATTGTCTTGTAGTAACAGCTTGAAAAATTTTAACAAATAATAATTTTTGACTTTTTTTTTCTTCTTTTATAAATAACATACGCTAAAACTAAGAGTTCATTTCTGGTAAGCTCTATAAAGAAATGATATATTTTATATATTCCCATGATGAGTCATCAATATTTTGAACTAATCCATTCTTTTTTGCATTATATTATTGCTTAAAAATTTGATCTTGATAATATCAGCCATTTATGTGTATAACATGGTCCATATTACATGATCACCATTCTTTATGCTTGCGCAAGCTGTTTTTCAAAGAGGCAATCTTGTGATCATGTGATGTTTGATGGTTTAAAACCAATCCTATCTTATAGGATTATGGTGACTATGATTATTAAAGAACCAAAGACACCAAAGTATGGATGCTGAACTGAATTCAGATCTAAACAATTATACAAGCTAATAATCTTAGCTTGAAAACATTATTGTTTTAATTTTGGACTCAAAGCATTATAGTTAGCTAAAAAAGTAAAAGATGACTGCAGAAGGGTTGCATTAGATCCTAATATATAGGTGCAGCTCTCTCAGACCCAAGGATCCTCACTGATGAAAGCCACAAGCTAGAAACTAATCTAGAGATATTGGATGAGTAGGCACTAAATAAGAATTTTATGCACAAACCTTCCTGCATCCATTGATTACTCTGGCTCACAGTGAGTGATGCTACTATATGGAGAGTTTTGTTTCTGTGATAGTCTATATTACGTCACATACAGTGGGTAGAATTAGCTCTCCACCAGATGATTGCAGTTTTTCTATTTTAGGAATCAGTACAAAAATCTTATAAAAGAAACAACTTATCATGTAAAAAATAAAGTCATAGATCACATAACCCCATTTCTTTTAAGCTTGTAAGATATAAACATAAAGCATTGCTAATTGTTCAACAAGCTTTGTGATAAATGCTTAGCCAGAGAAAGCATTTAAAATATCTCTATCACAACCCCCCCTCCAAACCACTAACCAGTTGTTTTATGCTTTGGCACTCCTCAGAGTGGTGCTGAGATAGTTTAAGACCCTAGATCTAAAAATCCCAACCCAAAGTCAGCATTTATATAAAAGTTACCTATTGAGTGGAAAATGCACCTATGTGTCTTTAAACCCAGTTATCCAACTCAAATAGCTATATGGGGCTGAGAGATCTGCAGCCAAACCACATATTACTAGTCTTACCAATATAACTTCACATCTTAATAAAAAATAGTCATAGATTACATGACCCATTTCTTTTAAGATCTAGTGTCTGAAACTACCTTAGAAACTCTCTAAAGAGTGCCAAAGCATGAAACCATTGTTCAAAGGTTTGGGTGGGGGGGGGAGTCCAGATATTTTAAATATTTTCTCTAGATAAGCATTTATCACAAAGATTATTAAGCAATTAGCAATGTTCATTGTTTATATCTTACAAGCTTAAAAGAAATGGGGCCATGTGATCTATAATTACTTTTTATTTGACTATTTATAGTCTCTGCTTTAAGTCTTATGTGATGTTATATTGCTAAGACTACTAATATATGGTTTGGCTAAAGATCTCTCAGCTCCATATAGCTATTTGAGTTGGATAGCTGAGTTTGAAGACATGTAGGTGTCTGAAAATTTCAGATTTCACACTCAATAGATAACTTTCAGATAAATGCTGTCTTTAGGTTGGTATTTTTAGATCTAGTGTCTGAAACTACCCTAGAAACTCTCTGAGGAGTGCCAAAGCATGAAACCATTGGTCAGAGGTGTGAGGGGGTGTCCTGACAGAGATATTTTAAATGCATTCTCTGGCTAGGCATTTATCACAAAGTTTGTTGAGCAATTAGCAATGCTCATTGTTTATATCCTACAAGCTTAGAAAAATGGGGTAATGTGACCTATGACTATTTTTTATTTGACTATTTATAGTCTCTGCTTTAAGTCTTATGCGATATTATATTGCTAAGACTATTAATATATGGTTTGGCTGAAGATCTCTAAGCACCATATAGCTAGCTATTTGAGTTGGATAACTGGGTTTGAAGACATGTAGGTGTCTGAAAATTTCAGATTTTCCATTCAATAGATAATTTTTAGATAAATGCTGTTTTTGGGTTGGTATTTTAAATCTAGTATCTGAAACTTTCCTAGTGTCTCTCTGAGAAGGGCCAAAGCACAAAACCATTGGTCAGAGGTTTGGGGAAGGGGTTTCTGACAGATATTTTAAATGCTTTCTCTGGCTAAGCATTTATCACAAAGCTTGTTGAGCAATGAGCGATGCTCATCGTTTAAAACTTACCATGACATTGTTTGAATACTACTGAAATCAAGACATTTGCCAAAATTGGCTCTCTCAATTTTTTTAAATGCTTGAAAATAAAATAAATCCTTATCTTTATTATCAGCAAAAACTTTTCACAAATTTTCTGGTAGTTTGGATGACTATATAGCTTTATTTGATAAATATTTTTGACAAATCAGTTGCATCAGTAATATATTCACTAAATAAAGCAATAATTTACTCTCTGAATTTTTTCTTAGGTTTAGCCATAATATTACCTGTAAAAACAATTCACATAATTGAAAAAATGCTATTTTTTTTCATTGGAACCAAAATTGTTTTCACTAGTTGAGAAATTAGAATGGCACTCATTATAAAAGATATACATTGATTCTTTTTTCATTAGATCAAAAGGCAATTGAACTAAAATACTAATAATACTAATAAACTGGATTTTGCTTTTTGGTCAACATTAAATATTTGTATTTGTTATTAAATTGTTTAATATCTAACTAAATTTATCAAGAAATAATTAATTTAAAAAAATATATCTATACTCATTTAAAAATCAGTTGATAGTTTTAATTTAGTTTGGTTATACTTAAATACTTTTTTCCTTATTATTACATGTCTTATTTATCAATGAACACAGATAATTCAAGAGATATGTGAGGAGGTATCCAAAAATAACCAGAATTTTATAATAAAAATGGTTTATTTATAAATTTCATCTCCTTCAAAGTACTGTTCATTTAACACAATATACCCCTCTACATGTATTCTTTACTTTTTGAAGTAGTTTGGATACACAAAGTGAAGCGTTTTAATGTCTGTGTTGTTTTTTTATTCATTATTTCTAAGTCTGCAAAAAGAAATTGGGCATTTTTTTATCAAGAGAATAAAAAGAAGTCAGATGGTTAGAGATCAAGTAAATTTGGCTGATAGATAAGCTGGGCTATGCTGAATTTAATTAAAACTTATTTCACACTCAAACCTTTCCATGCAGACACATTGTCTAGATGAATCTTGCCCTCCTCAATTTTCCATAAAATAGGATGTTTGTATTTTATTGTGCCATGCAAACATTTAACAACTTGTAGATTACACATCTGACCATTATAAACTAATTGTGAGAAAAAATGACCTTTGTGTCAATATCAATATATATATATATATTGTGCCCTTTTCTATAGGCCAGTAATAGTTTATAACAGTCAATTACTAAAAAATTTTAAATTTAGAATATGTTCTTTTAATACATTAATTATATTAAGTCAATTATATCTTTAAAGTACAATTTGAGGCTAAAATAAATACGTAGTATATAAAATCATTTAAGGAATGGTTATGTAAAGCTTAAAATATTGTTGCATATGGTTGTAAAAGCTGGCCATATTAAATAACACAGCTATAAATAATTAAAAGTATATTTAAAAATCCGATTTTTATAGTTTAAAACGTATGATTTAATAAATGCTATATTTAGATTTGTAATCATATTAAAATAGTCAAAATTAATATAGTATATTTTTAAAATAAACTTTGTGATGGTGAAAATTATATCTAATTCTATATTTTCTAAATTATTCTTCCAAATTTTTATAATTATTTTATACAATATAATAAGTGTATCGGTTTTATTAGTTTAGACAGAGAAATAGATTGAAAATCGTCTAAATTGGAATCACGTGATTGTTTTAATGTATACTATCACACACTGCTTGTTTGAATAATAACAAAGTTTAAAATATTTTAAAAGTTATATTATAGAATTGGATAGAATTATTGCCTATCATAAAAGCAAATAATAATAAATATTAAGTTAACTGTCGTTATTGCATATTTAAATGATGTAATATTTTAAGTAATGTTTTAGGTTCATTACGTCATCATTTTATTTTTCAAATATAATTCTACTATAAATTGAAAATCTGTAAATTTGTTTTCAAGCGGGGTAAGAATTGACCAATAAGAAATAAGTATCCTTACAGACTATAAATATTGTTGTAACTAACTTATAGCGGGAGAATAAAAAATGTATTGAAACCGGAGAGAGGTAAATTATAACTATCAAAAGATAGTGTTTTAAAAAATCTTTTATTTTAGTCAATTTTTTGGTACTTTCTTATAACTTTATCTGCAAAAAACTAATTGATAATTTTAAAAAATATTTTTTGCAAGAGAAAGTATAAACTAAAAATATTTGAATAATTTTGTTTAATATGATTTTCTAATTTTTAAAGTACTTACCAGTCATATTTTATCTAGAAGTTTAACCTAAGCTACGCAATAAAAAATGGATATACTACAAAATAAAATGGATAGAAATTGTAATGCTGAAAAAATATTTGAAATATTTATTGATACAGCTTTATTGATATTTAACCGAAGAACTGTTTTGGTACATAAAAACCACAGCTCGGACATTATACGGAGTCTAATGAAAAAAAAATTGGAGACGCATTATTATGCATAAGTTTATTCAAGATTTATTTTAAATTGTAATAAGATAATTATATATTGCCTGAATTATTTTATATAGTATAATATTCAAAGGAATAAAATGTTATATCCTTTCTAAAGGTAACATTTTTTTAAAAAATATTTCGAGTGCAGAGTTGAATAAAGAACCCAGGAAAATATGTTACAGAAGCGTTTTGTATTAAAATATCCGTTCTTCGAATTATTTAAAATGTACTTGGAAAAAAATTTGTTCAAAAGTATTTGAAGTTTTTATTTTAAAAGAGATGTATAAAAATACCAAGTGAAAGTTTCAATGTATCAAGAAGAAAACAGAGATAAAAGTGAACACATAGATGAATGAAAAATGGATCCATGGAAATATAAATGGTACTTAAAAGTTTATCGAATATTTTAAAATTAAATTAGATGGATTGATGCATCGGATACTCAGAGAATATTGGTAGAGAAGATTAAGAAGCTTCAAGGGATTAATTAATATTATCATCCTAAAAATGAAAACAAGGATTATTTTCTAGATTTTAATAAATGGATTAATAATTATTTTGTTTTAAACTTTAACATGCTTGGAGAACATTTTAAAAAAAAAACTCTAGAGAAAATAATAAGTATTTTGGACTTATCAGAACTATCGTCAAGAAAATATGTAACTATAGTTTTGATTTTTTTTTTTATTATTTTGTTAATCTAATTTAAATCTAAAATTTTATATAAGATTAGGAAAAACATAAAAACATTAATTTGTTAATATTAAAATCTTATAATATAACAATCTAATAATTTAGCTAAAAAATATTTTAATATAAAGAGTATGGGTATGATTTTTTTTTTTTATATCTGCAATGCTCAAGTGGACAAAAGAAGCCTACTGAACACGATAACTAGATAAAGGTTTATTGGTAATAATAATAACTATTAATAATTTTATAATGTATATTTTTGTTTTCTTTAGATCATCCATAAATTGGAAGAATGAAGTGTAAAAGTTTTTTTTTTAAAATTATATGTAACGCATTTTATACAACATTTTAAAAAACTTTATGAGATAGGATTGATTTGAAAATATGCATACGACAATTTTTTTTTTTATTTTTTTTTTATTAGTAATATAATCCAACATAACAAATAATTGTGTGATTCTTTTAAAAATTTTATGATATGGGATATTCAAATATTGTCTAAGTAAATCGTATATGATTAAACATACAGAGCAATGGAATAAGCAGACTTTTCTTATGGGATCGTAAGAATGTTTAACTATTAATGAATTTTATTTATTGTTTTGTAAATGCAGACAGTTATTTTATCGATGTAAGATGTAGAAAAATCTTGAGAAATAATATTGAGATATTGACTTGGAAGTACTATAGTTAGCAGGAAACCAAGATGATGTATTTTAAAATAGGATGTGATAAGGAATGGGAATAATATTTAGTCTTTTTATGTGGTTATCAGCATAGTTAACATAGCCCTATGACTGATACATATTTTATTTGGACAGTGTTTATATTTCTTTAAATATTGGATGTTTTAATAAAGCTGAAGAAATAGCTTTAACATCACCCCTGTACTAGAGGATATTAGGCAGATATATGTCCTACCTCTTTGCACTGTGCCATGATTTTGAGATATGTTAAGAATAATACTCTAGCTTTCTTCCTTAATCCTATACATCTATTTTCGCTATCTTTATTTCATGTAACTGCATCGTTTGGTAAGATATTTTAAGAGAAATGATAAATAATTTAGAACTTATGTTATGCTATCGTTTTTTTTGTATAAGATTAGTTTAGTTGCTTATAAGGAGCAGAATATTATAACTTAAAATTGAAGATCCAAAGTATCCTAGGGAAGGAAAAGAATCATAAAATATATTTTGAATTTTATTTCGGAAATGAAATATAAATTTTTTTATAATAAGGTATCTAAACAAAGATATTTTTAAAGTGATAATATTTTAAAAATGCTTTAGTATATTTTTTTAAGAGAAAATAAGTATGGCATATTTTTTTTTAAAATACAATAGTACAAAGTAGATTATGTAAACAATATGCATAGTATATTTTTGTTTATTAATTAACAGAAATCTATTAATGATTAAACTTATATCATACTAAAGTAAGGCTTAAAGAAGAATGTATTATGATTAGTAAACATTGTGTGATAAATACTAAAATCTAGTATTGAATTTTGGATAATAGTTTGTGTAACATCTTTGACTTTGCAAGATGAATTTTTTTTAATATTTTGAGAAATCCATACTCACTATAAAATTTTGTTTTCTATGGAATCTTTCTAAGTATGAATTTTTAAAATAGGATAGTTTAATAATATTAGAGATAAAATGCTGTTGCTAATAAAGTAGATAAATTTATTTGTAATAAGTTAACCATGATGAGAAACCAAATAATAACATTTTTATTTTTTATTTTGTCCTAAATCTAAATAAAATATAATTGAAATATAAATTATTATTTTTTATAACCAGGTAGATCAAACTGTAAAATAAAAAGGGTTAAGGATATCTACTGTAAATAATGTAAATAAATTGTTTAGTTATTTATTGTTAGTAATAAACTTTGTTAAATTTTGTTATTAAAAAAAATTTTGTGTCAGAGTTATTTATTTCTCCACATCGCTGCATGAAAACACGATATATGCATAATAACTGAAACAAATATATAATTTTGCACAAAAGATAAATAAAGAATTATTTTAAGAATTTTAAATATTTTATTGATATTCATTATAATTAAATAATCATAATCTTACATTATTTATTGGTCATAAATCAGTTATCACAATATTGTATTAAATTATATGCTATCTGTTGCCACACATATTTTGTTTGTCAGATTATTAAAATGCTACCACGTATTTATTATATCATTACATGAAGAATATTATTATTATTATTATTTATTATTATTAGTTTAAGTGTAGTAGATTATGACATAAAATCCCTTCTCATATTTTACTACCGTATTTTTATTAACTTAGAATAAATTTTATGAACCTGAGATTATTTTATTGAGCTAGATTATTATTAAATAGAAGATTAAGATTTAATTATTAGTTTAGTCTTAGTGAGTAGAAGTTATTAAAGTCATAAGAATACTGAGTTTGTTATTTAAAATAGTAATAAGGGGGATAGTGTTCTTATGCCATTGAGGTAGTATCCTGTGGGATATTGGCTCAATGTAATCTATCTTGTCAACTGTATTTTCACTTCAAGTCTCATGAAAATATTAAATATTTATTTAATATATTTTTTATAAATTGAACCTTATTCGAATTTTAAATTTGAGCTAGTGGAATATTTTAATTTTAATGCTGAATATTTTAGTTATTAATTATTAACTGCAATAGAATCCATTTATTTTATATTTTATACTATCTGGAAGTGAGGATGCATAATTACAAGGTCAAAATATATATATATCCTAATAAAAATAATAAAATGTAATGGGAATAAACTTATAAACAGTTTTTCAATCCACAGAAGTACTTTTGGTTAATTTTTTAAACCTGCCTCAACTGCCATTAAATTTAAAAAACAAAGTGGAAGCAGACATCCTCAATTCAAATCCCATGAATCCTGTAGTTTAATGTTAGCAGCTTGTCTATTTATTAAATGCATTTTATTCCTATTTATAAAAAGACAAATTGCTAACATTAAAATACAGGTTTCATGAGATTTCGATTGATGACCTTTGCAGCAATTGAGGCAGATTTAAGAAATTAACCAAAAGTACTTCTGTGCATTGAAAGACTGTTTATAATAGTTTATTACCATTATATTTTATTATTTTTATTATGATTACAAATTTTGTTCTAATTAAGCCAATAAACACCACATAATTACCATTTCTTATGCTTGCTTATAACTGTTATTAAAACAGGCAAAACATACAGTATTGCCACTCAGTGCAAGACAGAGTAATCAATGAATTCCAGAAGACTTGTGCATAAAATCCCCATCTAGTGCACACTCATCCAATATCCCCAGACTAGTTCCTGGCTTGTAGCCTTCATCAGTGAGGAGCCTTGGATCTGAGAGCACTGCACCTAGATCTTATGATCTAATGCAACCCTCCAGAACCTTTTATCTTTACGTAACTACAAAAGTATGAGTTTTAAATTGAAAACTCAATATTTTCAATCCAAGCTCATTAGCTTATATAGTCATATAGGTCTGAACTCAGTTCAGTACCCATACATTTTGGTATCTTTGGTTCTTCAATAACCATAGCCACCACTATGCTATTAGGCAGGGTTGGTTTTAAGCCAATAAACATCACAAGATTAGCATTTCTTGTGCTTTCTTATGACTGTTATTAAAACAGGAAAAACTCTCCATACAACATTGCCACTCAGTTCAAGCCAGAGTAATCAATGAATGCCAGAAGGTGTGTGCATAAAATCCCCATCTAATGCCTACTCATCCATATCCCCAGACTACTTTCTGGCTTGTGGCCTTCATCAGTGAGGAGCCTTGGATCTGAGAGCACTGCATCTAGATCTTAGGATCTAGTGCAACCCTCCAGCAGTCATCTTTTATCTCTACTTAACTACAAAAGTACGAATTTTAAACTGAAAACTCAATAATATTTTCAATCCAAGCTCATTAGCTTATATAGTCATATAGGTCTGACCTCAGTTCAGTACCCATATATTTCAGTATCTTTAGTTCTTTAATAACCATAGCCACCACTATCTTATTAAGCAAGATTGGTTTTAAGCCAATAAATGTCACATCATCACCACTTCTTATGTTTTCTTATAAAAGTTATTTAGAGAGTACTAAGTTCGAGTCAAAATAACATTTGAATAGGTTTTCGTAAATTACTTAATACTCTAGCCAAATTTATTCATAAATGCTTGAAAGAATAATTGTTTTATTTAAAATGTCAATTTAACAAAAATTTAGAGATTCAGAAACGGTCGAGGTTGAAAGTTTATTTATTAAAAATATTTTATAGACTTATTAATAGTGAAGATGAATCAGAAAAAAAAGAGGGGGGGTAGATTTTATAAAGTAAATATCCTGTCTATTGGATAACAAGTGTCTAGTGAAAATCATATCGGGAAGAATTAAATTTTTGACTATAAAATACTGAAGAAAGTTGTAGGGAAAAATCAAGAATCAATAAAAGTATTATGAAATCGGGTTTAAGTAGAGTTATATATATATATATATGTGTACATGCATATATGTAAAATGTATTAGAAAATTTTAATTATAGAAATAATCAATAATCATTAGGAATAGTAAGTGGAAAGCCTTTTGAGAGAACTATTACTTCATTTCAACGTCATATTCATAGCAGCTAATTTCCATTAAAATCTTGAGTTTAAAGTTGTTTTGCTGTGTATTATTTTTTTTTATATTAAAATCTTTCATTTTTATTCTCTCAGGGGAATTCTCACCAGTGGGAAAATTCAACAAAACCACGTGATATCGGTAAAAATGTGAATAGGTAATTTATAAAACAATAGCAAACAAACAATTAAAAATTGGATATAATTTGATTGACAAAAAGTACCATTCAGAAATTGAAATGGGGGGGGTGTACCAAAAGTATTTAAACTCACCCATCTTTAAAACTGGGCTCTTGGTCATCATTTTGTCTCTAGGGGAACGTTGCTCAGGTTAAACTATCATTTTACAAATACTAAAAATTTCAATTTTTACTGTTATCCTAGCTAGCTCCATTTCTAAATGAAATTTTAGTTAAAAATTTATATTATTGTTTGTCTAGTGGCTACATTTTTTGCCAGGCATATGTTTAATTTTTTCCTGAAATTAGTCATCGTCTGAGCTTTTTGACCCACTTTACCATCGGCAAATAATGCAGCATAGACCACAGATAAAATTTTACTTAAAAAAAATTGAGCAAACATTGAATTTTGTGGAGCTGTATTCCAAATGTTCACTTATTAAAACGGATGGATATAATTATTTGTATCATCGAAAGTTTAGAAAGAAAATAATTATTTAATTTTTTAGCAAAAATATGGCGGGAACTGAATTCCAATACAAATGTTATATGTTAAATCCCACCTAAAATATTGTCTGGGTCGTCGTTGACTTGAAGTGACAATTTGTCAATAAGAAAAATAAATAATTAATGCAGATAAGGAAATAAAATTATTAGTTAAATCGATATGCTACCAACCTATGCCAAAATTGATGGAATATAATGCTACAATTCTTTGAGAGAATGTGTGAATTATTGGACTTCTCCGATCTAAGTTACCATAAACCAACGTATGTGTCTGAAAGAAAGTTAAGAGAAAGCTGATTACCTTCTAATATTAAAAATAAAATTTTATTGTAGAAACATAAACTGTGTAAAGTATTAATGGTCATTTAAAAATTTTATTACTTCTTTGAATTGCAAGGATTATTTATGTCTAAAAAAATGAATCGATAAAATAAATACCATCTGGATTAATGTTTTCCTGTTTAAAGAATGTGTTATATTCTAAACTTTAAACATAAATGTTTAAACCATAAGGATTAGTTCATGAAAGAGTTTATTGAAATTTTCCATGGATTAAGTATTCAAATATGTGTGAACACAAAACTGTAAGTGAGATTTGCAGCTGCAATAATATAAAAGACTTGGAGGATGATTGAACAAGAACTATTTAAGTATAATTTTTATTCCTTGTTATTATTTTTTTTGAAGTTATATTTATCTAATGTGTTAGCATATGAGTTTTTGCTTAAGTTTAGGGTTAACACATACTTAGATTTTTTTTTCTTAGTTTGAGTTAGTATAAAATTTTGAGATATGTCTTTTAACTACAAAATTATTGCTTGACCTAATTAGATTAGTGAAAGTTATGAATGAAAATATTTAATATATGAAGTTTTTAAATGATCAGGTTATTATTATTAAATATTTTATACTAATAAAATAATATTTTAATATGGAATGCATATTGTGACAGAATAAAATAACTTTGTCCCAAAAGGGGGAACAGAAGATGATTTTGCAAAGATGCACATTTCTTGTTTTTAATTTTTTTATTATTAAAGTTAAAAATGACTTTATGGATAAGCTGATTTAAGCTTATAAAATTGTTGGCTCATGTGACAGTGCAATATGTTGTGGATGTAATTGAAGTTTAAATTATCATATATGTGCATGTGGATTGGTGAAGGACCCTTGTTTGCATGGTTGGTTAAAGGATCACCACCTAGCCAATAAAGCTGTAGCATAGCTAGCTCACTAAATAGTAAAATTTATAAAGTATTTAGAAGTGGTAAATGAATTTCCCACTTTGTTTGATTTTACACCATAAGATGCTTTCTTTATTAATAGCTGGAGTACTTTGTGCAAACCCATTTATATTTGTATGGCTAGCGATTAATCCTAGCATACCTTAGCCTTAATGAAAAGGTGCTTTTTCTCTTATTCTGGGTTTATGCCAACACTCATGTTGATGCTGACTTTGTTTCCTTATGGGTGTATATTAGTTATGGTATTGTAAGAGTATAAGTTATGAATATTGTTAGCAGGGTCATAAAATCAATTTGCTGTTTATTTGTGAGTGTGGGTTTGAAAGCGTGATCTATTGTATTGAGACATTGCACTTTATTTAGCTTTAGGTAGCTAGTTAAGAACCAAGAATAAGTATAAAGTTAAGTATTGAATTTGAGAAATAAAACATATGTGTATAATAATAAGCAGGGTGTATAAAAGGTTCCAGTTTACAGCCATATGAGAACATCACTGGAATGGTAAGCCAATTAAAAGATTACTCCTGTGGGAATATTGGTATATGATTTACATGGGTATAAGTGAAAGTATGAACTGTCTGTGTACCAATTCTTAACACTTGAACAGTCGTTTAATTCATACTAGGGTAAGCAAATGGTGTAAAATATTTAAAATTTTAAAAGCAAGTGGTTAAGGCTTATTAATTTGAGTTAATTAATGTGTAAGTCTTCATGACCAATATTCACAACTGTAAAATAAACAAAGTAATTTAATGTTTAAAATATATTTAAGAAGTTAACAATTGTTGTCATATTTAAAGGTTACATGATTATTTAAAGCTAAATAGTATAGTTACCTGTTCATAAAATAAAGTCACTCTGTAGCAATTGTAGACCCCAGTTCGTTGATAATTGAATAATACTTTGTCCTATTACAATTTAGCAGTATCTGCTGTTTTTTTTTGTGTGTGTGTTTTTTATATGGTTGACGAACAGGGGAAATCTATGAGGAAATGTGTAAATACCTTTTTTTTAGTTTTTTGTTAATAAAATGTCATTTTAAAATAAAAGCTTTATCTGTTTCTCAATGTTTTGCAGATCCCAAAAATTCTGAAAATCCTAATCATACACCAATACACTATTACCTGAATTTTAATTATGATTTACTTTATTACACCATACCAGGTAAATTATTTAATAGATCATTTATAAAATTTTATTACCCAATTTTATATAAGAAAAATTATTTAGCATTGCAATTTCAAATTAATAATTACAGAAAATAAGTAACTAATTAACAACATTAAAATTTAAGATTTATAGTATGCAGTAGGATTATTGAGTGATATAGAGTATGGTGGGTGGACATAAAATCCTTTCTCCAACCGCTGTATTCAAATACCTTCCCAGGTGAACTAATTAATTAAAAATTTCTAAATTATTAGAGTGTTTGTAGTATTTTATTTGCAAAATTTGTAGTTAAATTTTAATCTTAATTATTTGAAAAAATAGAGAAAGTGGACATTGGCTATGTGAAATTCAGCCAAGGTCAACTATGGATATAATCACTGGGAGAATATTCATTTATCACTGATAATTTGCATCAGAGTGTTAATTTTCACACTTTACTGTTCTGAAGCCATGAGACAAGATTATCTTACCATAAATAAGAATTAGCAAAAAAATTAATCAGGAAAATAAAGAAAAGTTTTATAATTAACAGTTACAAGATTATCATTTGCAAAACTGAGTTATCATTGAGAGTGTGGTAGAGTGATGGACCAGGAGGATGATGATTGGCATGGAAATAAATTTAATTTCCTTAAATTTTAATTGTGACTTTGATGTTAAATGGATGGGAAGTGTGCTGAGAGATTTATAGTACAGCAGGGAGTTGATCTGAGATTTTCCTCCTCTCCAAATAAATATAATAAATCACTAGAATATTATTAGTAGTAATATCGCTCTCAGTGTTTATTTGTTGAAAATTGTATTTATTACCCATTCATTGGATATTAGTGTGGATAATTAAGTGAATTATTATTAAATAATAAGTAGTATATTGTATCTCTATTAAAGTTATAATTTGGGACCCTGGCAATTTTATAATATGTCCCATCACCATCGATCCTGTGGCTGTCTGATCTGGAGGTAGTGGGTGTATGGTGATCGAGGGTAGAGATGGGCTTTCCACTCTCTCCCTTTGAGAGGTTACAATATATATCAGCACTGTCTTAACATTGGACCTTCCTTGCCATGTTGTATTGGAATAGGCCACAAATATGACAAGTTTATTAAACCATTTGTATACTCACAGAACAGCTTTTTATAATCTGTTTTAAGCATTACAGCAGATATCCCTACCATTTATCCTAAAAGAAAGAGTTTTACATTATTGAAGCTTATTCAGCCATTACAAAAATTGACAAATAAGTCAACACACTTTAGAAAAAAGTGTGCTATATATGGCACAATTTTGCATAATGACATCAATTAGCAGATTGATATACAAGGATACCTGCAAAAGGCATATAACAGCAGAAGTATGTATGACAACAGGCACTGTTACTAGAGAATGATTATATTTATTTTTGGGTTTCCTCTCATAAATAATTGTTAATGATTAATAGTTTTACAATTTTATGCCCAGTACTGTAATAAAAATATGACAAACATATTGACTGTACATTTCATATAGCATTGTACTGTCACCAAAACTGCTAAATCTTTATATTAGTAAGTCAGTAGGTATGTATAAAATGCATAAAAATACTATGTGTAAATTGCTGTTTTGTTGAAGCATGAATAATAAACTTTGCTTTGTATGTAATCCATAATCCATAAAGGTTGAAGATGTCAAATGTGAATTAAAGATTTTAAATATCTATTGCATTTAAATTATTGTTAAGTACTTGTCACACAATTAAAAAAGCAATTTAAATTAGATTTTCTGCATGTCACTTATTTGTAATATCCTACTGTAAACAAATCTACCATAGCACGTTTTAAATTTTGACAATGCATGGATATGCTTGCATGTCAATATAAGGTTTATTGCCAAACTTGATCATTGGTCAGTTATAACTTGCATTGTGTATAATAAAGCGAGCATTATAACTTTAACTCTACTTTACACAACAGATAAAGTATGTATAAGTAGTTTATTTCAAATTTTCTTTTATGTCTTTATGCTGCTATTATTCACTTATTTTTATTCAAGGCTCCCAATTGCCACTGATACACTACAATCTCATAGGATTATTTGAGCACTGTCTGGAGAGCAATAATTATTGAATCATTACAAGGCATTTTAAAAATTATTAGATATAAACTTTTAATCTTAGTTCCAAAATAATTAAATTGTAAACATTTATATTTTTAAAAAAAAATGTTTTTAAATACAAAATAAGTTTCTACTTCATTTTGAAAATAGGTAATTTGAGATAAATCTGTACTTATTTTTTAATTTGTGAATCATACTTGTGAAAATAAATCTTAATTATATTTAATTTAATTATAAAATTAAATTTGTTATATTTTAAAGGTAAAATTATAAGATTCCATTTACCACAAATTAAGTTAATACATAATTTAATTAATCAAAATTAGCTTATTAGATTGTGCTATAAATAGTTGCAAATTAAAAATAATTCACAACAAATCTCTCTTTCACTATATATATATATATATGGTAAATAATAAATGGAAGTAGAATATATTAACGAGCAAGCAGAATTTTAGCACATTCTATTGGACATATCCTATTGTTTATTATACAGTATTAGTTACTTACTAAATATTTAGCCCAGCCATGGAGATATTCAGCAATTCATGTAAAATTGTAAATGATACGAGAATGTTTTTTTAAGTTAAATGGTATGTTGTTTAATGTTACATTGCTGTTTAAACATAATGTTCGTATATATATATAACAAAACTTAAATATATTACAAACAACGGTAAACAATTTATAATACAATATAAATAAAAACTCAATAAAAACTCATAAAGAAATATTTTCGATTATATTCATAATCATTTTCAACTCAACTTTCAAAATGGAATCATCTATTACCAACCGGAAACACATGTCCATTTAAATATCCCACAATTCATTAAT
This sequence comes from Epiperipatus broadwayi, assembly GCA_028023455.1. Lineage (NCBI taxonomy): Eukaryota > Metazoa > Onychophora > Udeonychophora > Euonychophora > Peripatidae > Epiperipatus > Epiperipatus broadwayi. The sequence continues at coordinate 131,837 of JAQFVV010000073.1, read as the reverse complement.
CCTAACATTTTCTGACTGTCTGTTTATTATCGTATTTTTATACCTACTAATAAAAACTGCCTCTTTAATTTTTCTTTTTTCATTATCTCTCTCTTGTCCTAAAATTTTTATTTTATTTATATCAAAATTAAACTTAAAATTACAATTTCTAACATGATCATAAAAAACAGATTCAGTATATAACTTGACTTCATTACTATTATCATTACATATCTGTACATTTTTCAAAACTATTTTATATAACAATTTATGTTCTTTAATTCTTTTCTATTAACTGAAAGGAGACCCTTTGATTCCTCTTAGAGGCCTTAAAGGAACCGAGCAGGGCAAATTCCTAATGTCCACTCCATACGTTCTTGTCGTTGCAGCTGTTATTACTATGTGATTATTCATATAGTATACGAACATGGATGGGCTGCTCACCAACATGCATTAGCCAGCGTGGTGAGTTTATTGGCTTTTTACCTCTGAGTTTAAGATCAAGAAACACCATGGTCTTTCTTCTCAGTGCCTGATAAGGCAGAATGAATGTTTGTGTAAATGATAAATATTTTTCCAATACATATATACAATTATGACAGACAAAAATAAAGCATGGCCCTTATTCCCAGGTGGCTGTAAAGTCACCAACCAAGGCAGTGGTTGGTGGCCGAAGGCAGAGGGTGCTAAGAATCCCCTGATTGTGGACCCAGGCTGCCATTTGATGACGACTTTTTATTTAGGTACTTACAACTGCAGATCACTTTCAAGTGAAGGAAGATTGCAAGAATTAGAAGAAGAACTGTCTTATATTAAATGGGACATTATTGGACTTTGTGAAGTTAGAAGAAAAGGAGAAGAAACAATTGATTTAAAAAGTGGACATATACTCTATTATAAAGGCACATATATTGGAAATACAAGTGGAGTAGGATTCATTATAAATAAAAAGTGGAAGAACAATATTGTGGAGATTGATGGTGTATCGGACAGAGTGGCAAGATTAGTTATACAACTTAATAGCAGATACCAAATGCAGATAATTCAGGTTTATGCCCCAACAAGTTCTCATAGTGATGAAGTAGTAGAAGATTTTTATATGGATGTACAAAAGGCTTTTGATCAGAGTAAACAACATTTTAAAATTGTTATGGGAGACTTTAATGCTAGAATTGGTAGACAAATGAAAGATGAAATTGCTGTAGGTAATTTTGGTTATGGTAATAGAAATGAGAGAGGACATAGACTTGTGGAGTTTGCAGAAAAAGAAAAACTTTATATTATGAATTCATTTTTTGGGAAAAATGTTAAAAGGAAATGGACATGGAAGCATCCAAATGAAGGTACAGCAGAATTGGATTATATTTTGACTAACAGAAAATACATATTTCAAGATTGTAATGTTCTTAATAAATTTAACACAGGAAGTGATCATCGATTAGAAAGGTGTAAGTTACGTGTTAATGTAAAACTAGAGAGACAAAAATTATTAAGAAAAACAATATTTACAGTTGATATTCCTAATCTTCAGAAACATTCTAATGAATTTAAATTGGAACTTACAAATAGGTTTCAAGTGTTAGGAGATTTTGAACATGATTCAGATTTGAATGAAATTAATATGAAAATAACTGATACACTTTTAAAAACTGCAACAAACATAGCTGGTAGAAAAAAGCAGCAATTGACTAATAAAATTTCTACTGAGACTAGAGAATTTATGAAGAAAAGAAGGAATATGAAGATATACAAAAATGATGTATTAAAAAGAATTGAATATCTCGAATTTTGTAAAATGGTACGGAAAAGAGTTGAAAATGATATAAGAAAGTATAACTGTGAAATAGCAAGGAAAGCTGTAGAAGAAAATAAAAGTCTCAAAAATGTTAAACAACATTTTGGTATTGGTAGGAAATTTATATCTGCAATAAGAAAAAAAGATGGAATTATTACTAAAAAGAGAGATGACATCATGAAATTGGTAGAAGATTTTTATCAAGAATTATATAGTAATAAAGAACAAGTACCTCCTATATCTATTACATCTTCCGAATTGCCCAGAATTTTAAATGAAGAAGTGAGACATGCAATTAAGTGTATGAAGAAAGGAAAGGCTCCAGGAAATGATGGAATTATAATTGATATATTAAAAGAAGCAGGTGAAGAAATAGAAACAATTTTAGCAAAGTTATATACCAAATGTCTAAATGATAAAGATGTACCAGAAGATTGGAAGAATGCAGTAATAATATTAATATTTAAAAAAGGTGATAAAGAAGATATTAGAAATTACAGACCTATCAGCCTTTTATCAGTTTTATATAAAATTTTTACCAAGATAATTACAACTCGTCTACAGAGAACTTTGGATTTCCACCAACCAAGAGAACAAGCTGGATTTAAAAGTGGTTTTAGTACAATAGATCATATCCAGGTATTGAGAGAAGTCATAGAAAGGACAAATGAATATGAGTTGTCATTATGTTTTGGATTTGTAGATTATGAAAAGGCATTCGATTCTATACACATTTCTTCAGTGATTAAAGCATTGGATCATCAAGGTATAGATCCAGGATATTGTCATATTTTAAAGAATATTTATAAAAATGCAACAGCAACAATTAGATTACATAATGATACTGGAAAAATCAACATTGAGAAAGGTGTAAGACAAGGTGACTCCATATCTCCAAAACTCTTTACAGCAGTGCTGCAAGAAGTATTTTGTGGATTAAAATGGGAAACTAAAGGAGTGAAAGTAAATGGAGAGTATTTAAGTCATTTAGATTTCGCAGATGATGTAGTTGTTTTTGCAAATAATGCTTCAGAGCTGCAGGAAATGTTGCAGGAGGTAGCAGATGAAAGTAGAAAAGTAGGACTAAAGATAAATGTTAAAAAGACTAAAGTAATGTTTAATCGATTTGCTCAAAATATGAAAATAAAGATTGATTATGAAGAATTAGAAGAAGTTAACAGTTACAAATACCTTGGTCAGATTATTAATACAGATGGAAACATAATGGAGGAAATTAATCATAGAATTAAACTTGGTTGGAGTGCTTTTGGTAGAAATAACTTGATACTAAAAGGAAATATGCCTATGTGTTTGAAAAGGATGGTTTTTAACAAATGTGTTTTACCAGTTCTTACTTATGGATCTGAGACTTGGACACTTAATAGAAGAGCAATACAGAGACTTCAGACCACTCAAAGGAGTATGGAGAGATGTATGTTGGGAGTAACAAGAAGAGATCGAAAACGCAATGTATGGGTAAGACAACAAACAGGTGTTACTGACCTTATTAAAAAAATTAAAAGATTGAAATGGAGTTGGGCTGGACATATTGCTAGAAGAGATGATAATAGATGGACAATTGAAATTTTAAACTGGATTCCAAGAGATTGTAAAAGACCCAGAAAGAGACCACATGTGAGATGGATGGATGAAATAAGAAAATGTGCAGGGGTGTTGTGGAGAAGAGAAGCTAAAGATCAGAGAAGATGGATTAAACTTGGAGAGACCTTCATCCTGCAGTGGATTGATAATGGTTGATGATGATGATGACACCCACAAAAAATTCTATAAATTATATTACTCATGTTATTTTTTTCTAACTTATCTTTTGAATTATTAACCATTCTATTTAAATTACCTGATCCATAAAAAGAAACATTATATATACCATTATAAACTTTTTTCATAAATTTTACTTAATTATTATTATAAAAAGGCAAAGAAATCCACTTCTTACTCTTAATTTCTTCATCACCAGTATTTCTATTAATTTTCTTACTAAATTGACAAACCACTTGATAAATTTCTTTTATATTATAACCTACACTTAATAATTCACTTACATAATTTTCAATATTTTTCTTTTTATCACATGCATATTTACCTAAAATATTATTTCTATACAAAAAAGACCTAAAACCAGCCATCTTATAATTGTGTGGCACGTTAGATAAATAGGGAATATACCCTCTAGTTTCAATAGGTTTAATAAACAATTTATAGTCAATCATATTATTGTTTCTTGAAATTATCAAATCTAAATATTTAATACTGTTATTATATTCTTTCTCCATAGTCCAGATAAGACCTTTTAATTTATTATATTCATCAAAAATTTTATCAATCATTTCTGAAGAAGCACATATAAAAACATCATCCACATATCTCGTATATATCTTAATATTTCCCATAAATATAAATTTGTTTAAAATTTTCTCTTCATAATATGACAAAACAAAACTGCATAACTGTGCCACCATTGGTAATCCCATTGGCCAGCCTTTACTCATCGTATAAAATTTACCATTAAAGGATGCAACAATATTTTGTTCAATAAAATTTAAAGCCTTCATCAGAAAACATATTAATTGATTATCCACTTTCTTATATATGTTCCCTTTAAAATATTTGTATAAAAAACATCTTTTATTATGTGCAAAATACATATTTTGCATTCTATTATCATTTTTATAAATGTATACCGATATCACATTTCTTGGCATATGTTTACTCCTACGCTTCTTATCGCAATTGTTCTTTTCACTCTACCCTAAAGTTATCTATTATAAGATTGAATATTAAATAAACAACAAAAAGTTATAGGACTATAATATCTCCATATAATTATGTAAGTGAGTTGACTTGAATTCAAAATCCTAGATTTTTTCTTTTTAATTTCAGACTATTATTTTGAATAGTATAGTAGATACATAATTACATAGTTCCAATTTTGAATTCTAATCACATGATGAAAACAAATGCCAAACTCAGTCTAGTTGTGATGTGATGTGATGCACTATGACTTCTCCTTATACGGAGTCAGGAATTTCTTAACAACTATGCCCAGAGAAACATGTTAGCCACTTTACCTTCCCTTTGCATTTTCCACCCTAAGTTTTCCCATAATCTGTTCCATCCCATTTCCACAACATAATCTTTGTCAACTCCATGACCTTCACATCTAAATCCCCCTATCTTTTCCCAAACCTAGCATTAAAACCAATAACTCACTTTCTGTATAATCACTTTGTTCATATTTAATCTTTCATAACTTCATTATTTGTACCCTTGCTGCTTCCAAGCATTTACATTGAAGTAACAGATGCCTAATATTTTCTATGCCTTCCTTACACAACTTGCATACTAAATCACCCATATTTTTCCATTTATTTGTTTATTCCCTTGTTGCTAAGAATCTCATTCGAGCCTTAAACAATAAACTACTTTCTTTACTATTATCATAAATTAACTCACACCATATTCCATTTACTTCTATATATATTTAAACTCATTTTACTCTCCATACTAGTTCTCCATCTCTCCAATTCCCTATTCTTTATTAATGCATTTATTCTTCTATCCACTCCTTACCATTATAACACTCAACAATCCTCCTAACACAATCAGCCCATCTTTTGTACAAGTATACTGACATAAATTCTTTATCCAAATCTTCTGTATACCGCATTACCTTTCTCACCTATCTTGCTGCCTGCCCTTTACTTGTAACCCAATTAAATACTATTTTGGCTATTCTTTTATTATCCATAAACTGCAATCTACCGAACCTTTTCTATCTGTTTTTGCATCCCTGATGTAAGCACTTGACTATCCCATTTCTCCTTGAATTGCCTCTTTTGCTGTCCACACCTCTGCATCTAATGCATGTCTTCCTACTTCTCTTTGTACTTTTTCTAAGTAATCTAATACACCTTTACTAACACATAATGCATCATTGCCATATGTTAACTCTGCTACTGCCACTCCCTTTCATACAATACTAGCTACATCATATTTATTATATGAAAACACTGTTAATTTCTTTATCAATCCCTTTCTTTTCTTTGCTTCATTTGTCAATTTTTTCTCCCATTCATCCAAGCAATTTTTCTGATTACTCAAGATGATTCCCAAATAACTATCTATTCATCACACTTAACTTTATATCCCAATAAGAAATCGTTGTCTTCTCTTTCCCCAGTATTCACCATCATTAATTTGATTTTTCTTCACTAAATTTAATCCCCATATCTTTACCCACCCTCAAACATGTCCTCAGCATAACTTCCATATCTTCTCTTCTTTCTGCACACAAAAAGACATCATCCTCAAAAAAGACCCGACAATGTATATACTCCCTAGCCACCTATTAATGGTATCTCTTCCTAGTCTTTCTATTGTTCTTTCCATTTCACTCAAATACAACAAAAACAAAATAAGTGACATAGGGCATCCTTGCCTTAGTCCCACACAATTTTTAACTTTAACTGATTCTATATCCCCTAATTGATATGTATAGTAATTATTTTCATATAATTTCTTAATAACATCCACTAAAACTTCATCCATTCCCAGATTTTCTAAACTTATCCATAATCTATTTCTATTCACTGTGTCATATACCTTCTCTATATCTATAAAACTCATATATAACTGTCTGCCTGAATTCCTACTCATATCCATAAGTTGTGTAATTGCAAATAAACTATCTTCTATATGCTTATCTGACCTAAAACCTTCTTGCATTTCCCCACTACATTATTTTCTTCCATCCATTTTGCAACTCTTCCAGCCACTATATATGAAAAAACTTTATATAAAACCGATGTTACTGCTATCAGTCTATAATTATTTAACTTTCTATGATCCTTACATTTTCCTTTAAATAATAATCTTACTCTTGTATTACTCCAACTACCTGGAAAAACTCTCTTCTGTGCCATCTTATTAAAACATGATAATAACTTTACTTTTGCCTTACACCCTAAATTTATTACCATCTCTGCTGCCCATCCATTGAAACCTCTTGCCTTACCACTTCTCAATTTCTTCCCTGCCTCATTCAGTTCATTTTCTGTAAACCTAATATTCCCATTACTATATGCTTTCATATTTTCTATCCCTCTGTCCTTCATATCTAACATTTTTTCTATATCCATTACATGACTATTCAATATTCTCTCTAATTCTTTTCTAAAGCTACACTCTAATTCCTCTTCATCCAGTAATACTGTCTCTCTCTTTTCTAAATGTCTCTTTTTAATGTAATTCCAAAATTTTTTACTCCCATCTCTTCCACTTTTATTAATGTCATCCAATAATTTACTATTTAGTTTCATTCTCTCTCTATAATTATCTATTTTAGATAACTTCTTCTTTTCTAAGTACTTTTCCCATTTAGCATTAATATATTTTTCTTTGTTCTTAATAGCACACTTATATTCTCTGCATGATTTTTCCCTCTCTTTTACACTTTTACTAACTCTCATTTTTTATTACTTTTATTCTTCTGAATATTCTAACCTAAAACTCTATTTGCCACTTTTTCTATTTCATCACACCAGTCCTCATACTCATTTCCAACCAAGTCTTCCATGGTTTCTTCAACTTGTATTTTATACTCTTCCAAGTTATTCTTATCATTCAGTCTCCATCCACATCTTTTACTATTGTTTCTACTTTTATTTCTATTCTCCATCACATTACTAACCATTTCAATTACAAAGAAATTACAATTGCTATTACATACTCTCTCTTCATTATCAAACACCTTAATTTTTCATACTTTATTCATTCCCTCTTTCTCTACCAATACATAATATATTATGTGGGATATATTATTTCTAGATCATGTATATTGTCCCTCGTAAATATTTGATAAGTTTCCAATGCTCAAATTTACTCTCTGATAAAATTTTTACAAAAGCTGTCCATTCTTATTATCTACATCATAAATTTCTTCAATATGCCCATTCATATCTTCTACAACCATTATTCTCTTACCATTTTTTAAAACTATATATCCTTAACTAGGCATTCATATATGCTATTGTTCCACTCCATTATAATTTGACTATCTCCAGTAGCTATATAAACTATAGTCACCATCAATTCTTGTCTTCCCAATCTTATTTCAAACCACAAATATTCTTGGAATTTAACAGTATTTAAATATTTATTTGATATAACATCTATACCACCACCCTTTTTTCTTTCTCTTTTCTATTTATACCCTGCCATACCAAATCTTTCAAAACAGGTTCTTCTTCTTCTCTTAGATGTGTTTCCACTACTGCTAATACCTCAAGCTCTTTATTTTCAATTGCTTTGTTTAATTACTGCCACTTTTCTTGCATATCCAAATACCCAATTTTAACAATTTTTTCTTTCCTAACTACTTTTTTTATAAATATTTTTTGATTCTTTCTTCTCCTTATGTTTATAAATAGCTTGCTTACCATTAATTTTACAGACCCATTCCCTCTGCACATCTACATTCATATCTAAATCAACTGCCCTTTGTTTATTCCCTACATCCCATCCATTCTTTTTCTTTCTAATATCACTGCAATTTAAAATCCCACCCCCCTTTACAAGTTTCCCGAACTACATTTTTTTATAAATCAGACTCCCTAAAACTTCACTTCCATGTTTCCCTAAGTGCAACCCATCTTTACTATATGACTCTCTCTTCCCAATAAAAAAATCCCACACATCCACAAACATAACATCATTTCTCTCACACAATTCTTTCAATCTCTCATTTATAGAATATGCACTATCTAACATATACCTTTTATCAAATCTTGGTAATAATCCAACTATTCCTACTCTTCCTTTAACCATACTCAAATTCCTAATCAATTTTATGTACTCACCTATTACTCTCTCTGATGACTCTGATAAATTATTAGTCCCTATCATAACATATTCATCTCTATTCCCTTGCTTCTTTACTTTATCTGTAACATCTCTAATTCCAGTTCCTGGCCAACTTACTCTTACATACCTGTTTATATTTTCCCTTGCAATTATATCTCCACATTCTCTTATTAATGAATTGTCTATCAATACTGTCTCATAGTCTACTTTCTCTGCTTCATTCACAACATTCTCTACCATCTTCTGGACTTTCTTATCTACTTCTTCCTTATCATTCCTAGTCAATAATTCCATTATCGGCTCACACTTCATCTCTAACAATTTTAATTTTGCTTCTACATCCTTTACCTCTTCCTCTATCTTACTTATTCTTTGGACAACCATCTCCAATGTACTACCTATTTTTCCATTCATATCTCTTGTCACTCCACTACAAACTCACTCTATACTGCCTTCCTCAACCATGTTTTGCTCCATTTCTCCTGACTTTCTCTTTACACTATCTACACTTTGAAACTACTTTTTCACCTCTTTTATCACATTCACACATTGTCTACATAACCATAAACCTGTTACATCCTTCCTAGTTTTATTTAAGCATTTAAAGTGGAAAACCTCATCACATATATTACACTCTACCACAGCATGCCTAATTCCTTTCTGAGAATTATATGTGCATTGTAAAATACACATGTAATCCATATTACTTATTTTCCAAGCCACCTATTCTATATTTGACTTTATACTACCTCTCCTACTCTTCAAATCCCTTTGCACAGAAAGATAAAAACTGTTATTTTCAAAAATGATCAATCAATAACCATGTGTAGCCTCTAAAACATTATCTTTTACCTCAAAATAACTAACTGTTCTTAAATTAAAATTTAAAAAAAAACTTTAGTAGCAATTTTAAACCAACTAATCTTACATACAACTTAGTTATAGAAATCCTTACATTAACACACATTCAACAAAAAGATTTTTTTAATAACTCATATTTTTAAAATGGCGATCAAAACACTTTTTTTTAAAAATAATTTGATTTTTCCAAATTCAAAAAACTATCTCTCTTGATTACAACTTATGCCTCACTTTCATACCACAATTAAACAGTATTTAAATCGATGATTTCAAATGATTAGTCGCATAAGAAAAACAGAAAACCGAATACTTAGCTTTGAGATTGAAGACAGTGCACCATCTATTGCCCATTAATTGTTCAAGCTTACACTAAATGGATTGAGAGTAGAAATAAAAATTCTGGTCATGTATTTTTTGCTTCTTTTACCTTAGTGTAATTGTTATTTATTTTTTATGAAATAGAAAATAAATAAATAAATAATAATAGAGTAATAATAATAATAACAATAGAAATATTGTATATGTGAAGGTAATACATATAATAATATTGGTGTAAAATAATGATAAAAATTTTAAATGTCATTGTATTCAATACATAGGTACATATAATTCTGAAGATCGTTTGAAAGTAAAGAGGCCCAAACATATATAAAAAATAAATACCAACTACAATAATAAATTCCAGTGTATTCATGTTAATAACAGATGCAAAAATAGTTATCTACAAAAACTTTAGACTATGAAATTAAAATAATAAATAGACTATTTATAAATAGTTTATTTATATAGCACTTAACTACCAATGTAATATAGAGTAAGAAATAAACCGTTAATCATGCACTTTACACGAATTTATATGCACTCATCCTTAAGTATCGGTTTAAAATTAAGGTAACTGAAATAAAATTAAATTCATAGTCTGCTTCAAGTGAGAGATAGAAATTTTTTGAATAAATTATTGATATATACACAATCAAAACTGAATATAATGCATAAAACATTTCTAGGGTAATATAAATAAATATTTAAGTACCTAATGTAAAACATAAGATCCGTATTAGGGACGCTCATCTAACCAATCGCAATGTTTTTTTAATATATCTTTTTTTAACCTCATACAATCCATCAAATTTTAGAAATTGGAATGAAACTCAGAAAAGATTTGAAGATTTTAAAAAAGATTGAAAACTTTTCCAAACAATTTAAATGTGACAGAAATTATTAATTACATTAGAATAAAATTTAATGGGAATCAGATAGAGATGAAGATATTAATAATCAAAATCAGTAATTTCTTAATCAGTAAATATTTTGATCAATGTTTTTTAAATAATCCACTTCCTCTTATAATTCCAATTTTTAAAATATTGCTAAAAGTATCATAAATAATTATGTCACCATCATCAGCTTTTAAAAGCAATGCTTGTTATTGCAGTCACATCATTCTATCTTCATTTAGCAAATCATTTAATATCTGTATATAAAAAACATTCAATTTCACTGATCATGTTTTTAAGATAGGGTATTCTTGGCCTGCCTCTCAATGTTCTAAAATTTTATCTTCCAAAATATTTTGTAAAAACTTGTCATCTCTTAAAATATACCCCAAAAATCATTCTCCCTTTTATTTTATTCACTATACTGATCTTCTTTCACTCCAAGTTTTTTTAACATTTGATCATGAGACTTTTTTTCCATCCAATTCATTCTATTTCATTTTCTTCAAAGCTATATTTTTACTTGTGTTTTCTTTATTGTTTCTCCAAAGGATATGCCTCAAAATTATATGTCAGTATATTATAAATGAAAGTTTTAATAAATCTCATCTATGATAAGTGTTTATTCTCTTCCAAAGAAACTAATCATTTATTTAGACTTTAAATAATAAATAGTGGAGCAATGCTTTTAATGCAGGTCATTTTCATAATGCTTAAATTCAAAATATTTATATATTAGTCAAAATAACAGTTATAGATCACATGACCCTATTCTCTTAAGCTTGTAAGTTATATACAACGAGGATTGCCAATTCCTCAATAAGCTTTGTAATAAATGCTTAGAGAAAATATTTAAAATATCTGTCAGGACTCCCCCAAACCTCTGACCATGGTTTGCTGCTCTAGCACTCCTCAGAGAGGTGCTAGGATAGGTTCAGACACTAATTTGTTTTTATATCATTATAAATTTTTATATTTGAAGTTATATCATAAACTTTAATGTCATTTTCTAATATTATATTTTTTGACCTAACATGTGAATGATTAACAAACTCTATTAAAGAAAAACATCACATGTATAGAAGATCAACTTGTGTTTTTAATTTAATAATTCTTTCATCATTAGCTATGCTTGGATTAAATACCATTACAAATTCAATCTCTTTCAATATTTTTATAAATATGTGAAATTTTTAATATTTTTATAAAATATAATGACATTTTGAAGAAGCTTAAACTTAAAAACCTTAAATAGATGTTAAATATACTGTTTAGTTTAATATAAATAATAAGAATAATAATTTCATGTTTATGTAAACATACTGTTTGGCAGATAGCATCTTTCATTGCAAATATACTTGTAGTATATACTATATTGTCATTAAATTAAGTCTAACATGCTTATAACATCATTGATAGTGATTAAATGGAAAATAATGATATTTGGGAGTAATCAATAAATCAATATTTATTTATCAAAATATGTAGTGGTTTTTTTTTACTATACAGTTTAAAGAGTATGCTATTAAAATTATATATATTTTTAATGACATTACAATATTAAACATTAGTAGCAAATTGTCTTCAGTGTAAATATAACCTTTTATGTATAAAATATTAAAGATTATTTTTATTAGACACAATAATAATTTGGAATAGCTTTTTTTATATAATTATTATTACTATTGTTGTTGGTTCATGTGATAAACAATATACCACATGTCCTTAATTTATAAATTGCTGTTTATCAAATTCTTTTATTTTGGATTTCTTTTATCCTGTTCAATGTAAGCTTGAGTAAACAATATATTTCAGATAGTAGTACTTAATAAATCTTTATCCAATGCTACTCTAATCAAATATTTCCAAACTAGTTTCTAGCTTATAGTTTTCATCAGTGAGAAGCTTTTTTAGATTTTTCTGAAGTATCTTTTGAATATAATGCACCTTCTTACAGCCGGCATTTATTACTTTTTGTTATGTTATCAAGCTATCAGTTTATCTGCCTGCATGATTATATAGATCAAGTTCAATTTTTATTTATTACTGTGATCTAGTTTTATTCCTTGGCAGGAATTGGTACAAAATGAATAATACATCATATGACCTTCACATACCCATTGCTATTTATTGGAAAATTCAGTTGTGTTCTGATCTATCTTGACGGCACTATTTCTAGCTACATTTCTAGAAATATGCCATTTCTGTGGCCACAGCCAAGCAGATAGCTTTCTTTCTATGATAAAATACAGAAAAAGTCCATTTACTCAGCTCCTGGCTACGCTGTGGCTTTTTCCTTTGCTAAAAGCACAGAAAAATGCCTTCATTGACTGCCATAGTTTGTTGTGTTATGCACTTTATCATAATGCTGGGTGATATATTTTCACTACAGTATCATGTGATGGTGTGATGACTGGATTGTGTCTAAATAATTTAACTTTTCAGGTCAACATTTTTTTTGTTTCATGTGAACTGACCTACTGGTACCTTCTAATACTTTAAACAGTGTCATCACTGTTCCATCAGGACTGTGTTAGTGTTACAAATTGGATTTTAGGATGGAGCACAGCACTATTTTGAAAATCATGATGAAGTAACAAATCACAAGAAATTGTCCAAGACAGGGAAGATGGCTGCTTCCAACTCTCAAAATTGACAATTGCCAGACACCAGAGTCGGATTTCATTATAATAGTTTGTTATAGTTATTAATAACTTTGTTTGGTAAATTTCAATAGAATTTACTTCTCCCAAAACGAAACACAGTGTCTGATTAATTACTGTCCAAAAAATGGTAAAATGTGATTTAATTTTTTCTTAAAAAACTACCGTAACTAGCGTAACTTTTCTGATACATAAAAAAAAAAAAAAAAACAAGCCCATCTCTGATTAATTAGTGTCCAAATAAGTCTCCACTATATTTACTATTATTTGTTATTAAAAAAGTAATGTAATTTTATATATACGCACTCAAAAAGAGTGCAATATAATTTAATTTTTACCTCTCCTCCCAAAGAAAACATGGTGTCTTATTAATTACTGTCCAAAAAAAGAGGTAAAATGTAATTTAATTTTGTATTTAAAAAGTACCATAACTTTTTGAATATGCAAAGTAACAAAAAAAGAAAAAAGAAGCCCATCTGATTAATTACTGTCCAAATTAATTACTGTCCCAAAAAGATCAAAGTCAGCTTTCATTGTAAAATTTTGTTGGAATTAAAAGTCTCCAATGTACTATTATTTGCTATTGGAAAGTAACGTACTTTTTTATCGACACCCACTGTCCCAAAAAATCTGCTTACATTTTTTTTAATTTTTTTTTTAATTTTATGGACATCATAGTTGTATAGAATGGCTGGCCTGGGAATGTTATATCAATGTGTTTTTGCTTAGCATCAACGCCATCAAGCGGTTGACATCATAGATCAGAACACAACTGAAAATTCTTTTATTTCACCATTTAGTGCAAGTTTTGGTAATCAATAGATACTAATGCTTAATAAATCCATATTAATTACAAAAGTTTGCACTGAATGGCATAAAAGTAGTGAAAATAAAAACATTTGCTAATGAATAACATTGTCTAAACTAAGATTATATGATGTGTTGCTAGTCATGTGCATTTCTGATTTTGTACCAGGTCAGGCCAAGATGGAAGGTGCCTAAATTAATATATATATATAATAAATAAAGTTTGTCTTTTTCTTTTATATTTTTTAAATAAAAAATAAATATATATATTAAAAAAAAAATTTAATAATTTTTTTTTTTTTTTTTTTTTTTTATAATTTTTTTTTTTTTTTTTTTTATATATATATATATATATATATATATATATATATATATATATATAAAAGTAAGATTATCATAATATATGGAAATTGAACCAGTTTCAGATTTTTATAACAATGCAAGCAAATAATTTTGGATGGATTTAAAAAATTTAAGTTTTTCAATTTGGCTGCCAAAGGAAAAATGTATTTCTTCCAAAAGTTCCAAATGCATGTTTCAAAAAATTTCAAAAAACTCTTACTGATGAAAGCTGTAACCTAGAGAGTAATCTGTGGCATAAAATAGTACAAATAGAAAAATTTTCTACTGCTATTATTACTATTACTACTATTGCAACTCATATATGGATATGATAAATTCTTTTCTCAAAGCAGATCAAAATAACTAACCACTAGGATATCATCAGTGATAGTTTATCAGTGCTTGCCATCTCTTTAAATCAATTACTGTAGCATTTCAAAAAAATTAATGGCATAGATTATGGTGTCTGTATTTTTTTATTATATATTTTAACCCAAATAGAAATGAAAGGAGCGATTATATAGGATTGTTAATATCAAGCCCAAAAGTTGGGTGGCATTTCTAACCAAATAAAGAGGAAATAGAATACTTATATCAATATGAAGTTAACAATATATATATATATATATAGTTACAAATGTATGAGAGAGATCTAATATCATGGTAACAAATAATATTATGAGACCAATAATACTTCCATCTAAGCTCAGTGGTTGGTTAGTTATCTTCCACTCTTTTACTACAGAGATATACATTAAAATAAAAGGAAATTCCAAAGCAATAATAAAATGCATAACTATAAAATAAATAAATAAACCAGGAAGAGGAAAAACTTTACTCATTCCTATGCAACACTGTTAAAACATACATTTCCCTCCATCAAAATACATTCTCTGAGCAATAAATATTATACACTTAAAATAACATCTAATAGAGTCTTTGTCTTTTTTTTAATATCTTATATAGCAAATATTTATCATCAAATAATTATTTATTGGCATGATTTGATCACTCTACTCTTGTAGAGTGAAATGTACTTTTCTAATACTACAATAAACTATACAAGTTTCTTATGCCGCATCACCAACTTTTGGATTATAATACAGACAAATGGATTAATAATTAATGAGATAATAAATAATGATCTCAGGGTTCTTCTTGTTAACTTTGGAAACTATACTGTTGCGTTGTATTGCTAACAAATGAATGGCCTCCTACTAGACTATAGGAGGCATACACTTCTCTTACAAGATAATGTATCCTAATATATTGTAATGATAATAATAATTACATAAAGAAGTGTTTAATCTGCTTAACAATTACATAAAACAAAATATATAAAATTTAGAAAAAAATCAGTCTTTTACCCAGGATGTCACTCAAAATAATAGAAAGAAAGGATATCTTTTATATCTTTCTACTACCCATCAACAACATAATTAAAATATTTAAGTTTAGTTAATTTACTTTTTATTAATAAGATAAATAAAATAATGTTCAGTCTGAAAAATGGGTTTGGTAATCCCAATCAAGATTAAATAAATATTCTTTTTTTTTTAATTACAGTCCCAGCTTTGGAATTGAAACATTTATGGAAATTTTTCATGTTTAAACAATGAGATTTTGGATCCGCATGAGAATTGATCATCTGATTCACCAAGATTTCTGTTATAATTAAGAATTCAGGTCACAAGAAATCACATATAGAAAAACAAGAAACTAGATTTAAATAACAACAAATACATTTATTAACATACTAGATATAAATAGAGAAAAATGTATTTCCAGTATCATTGCAAAAGTTATTTGCCAAATATAGATGCTGTTAAATTTTTAGTAGGATGTCATAATGGATAATACAGAATTGGCTCACCAACAAACTATCTATTAGAGTTTTAAAACATTTGGATGAGATATTAAGAATACATTTAAGGTAAATAGTTTTAATATGTAGCTAATTTATTTTTTATCTATTCAATTTATGAAATATATCACTTTGTCAGATAACAACTCTAATACCTTTATTAACAACATTAACACATTACAGATTACAATAAGTTTAATCTGAACTACTTTATGACCGAGTTTGAACTAACAAACTTGTTTGATAATGATGATTGTCATAACAGACAAATAAGATAATTATTGTCTATCATTATTATATTTTATGAATAAAATAATAAAATCTATGGAACATTCATCAGAAGTCACGTACACACATATTATATATTTGATTTATGTCTGCATAACAATGAAATATTTAACTATAAAATGTATTACTAATCCATTGGTGAATTATTCCCAAATTGTAATGAAAAACAACAATGAGTATGTGCATTTCCTATTAGGCTAATAAACAAGATTGCACAAGAAATAGAGTCAACAATACCTGATTCATCACACACAGAAATGGATATAAATACACTTACTATCAAATGCAAACCAGTTTACCTGCTATGCAAGAAAAGTGAAAGTGATTTGCAAACCCCAGGATTAAATGAAGAGGATATACCACATACTCTGGACCATGTTAAGAAATGAAATATAAATTTGCTGTATTCTGATGCATGTGATACTTCAAAGAAGGAGTCAGTCAATATAACAGGTGAGTCATATCTAAATGTAATTTCTTATGATAAATCTCTAGAGTTGTTGTATGAAGTCTAATATCTTTAGATATAAGTAAGAAGTTAACATAAATAAATATATTTTTTGTATTATTTATATCTATACACTAATTAAGATAATGTTAATAAAAATAGAATTTATCAATATCAGGGAATTAAACTCTGTAGAAAAAAAAAACCATCAACTTAAAAGTATGGCTTCATATTATTTAGCCATGCATAATTGGCTTGTTAGAAACTAAGATATACAACAAATAACAAACATATCAATCAAAATTTTATAATAAATAAGGATATTTATTATTGTTCAGAGCAGCATTCTCACCTTCAATTAGAACAGGAATTGTGACAAATAAAATCTGTTCATTGAACTCATTTAAAATAATATATATTAAAAATTGTTACACTATATCACAAAAGAATAACATTAAACATAGCATACATGTACATTTCTTCTGATAAAATAATAATTAATATACTTATTCATACACTAAATTCAAAATTTGTATCCTCAATACATCCTATAATTCTAATAGAAAACTTTAATATGCTCTACAATAAATTTGTAAAAAAAAAATTGTTACATCTACTGGCATTCCCTCTCATTTTTGGAGGATTTCTTCTAGAGAACTCTATCCCCTTCAACAATGGCAGATTATCATCTTTAATTGACTTTGTTTTTATTTGATAGCATTGTATCATATGATCAGCATATCACCCAAAAACTCATCTTTTTTAGAGATAGTCTGTCTTAAAAACAATTACTCATATAGACCTATGATCACAACAGGTAAAACTATTATAATACTGCCCCAGGGTGGACTATGGAATATCTTTTCTCAGAAATATCCACATTATTATTTAAATTTTGTGATTGTAAATGGACCCTGTTCAAACATGATTGCATTTGTAAACATAATCTCAGATATATTTGATGCAATAACAAGAAACTAACCATCTCCCTCAAAGGTTTTAGCACTTGCAGATAAATAGCACAAGAGAATTACATTTAGTGCTACCATGGTAGAGAGTTGTAAAAATGCCCTAGAGGAAAGAATATCGGTCAGCTTGTGACTCATTCAAAGAATACCTGGTGATAAAGAAGAGAAAAAATACCTAAATCAAACCCATGTTCTATGCAATACATTCGTTGGGCATAGAGCAAACTCCACTAAACTGCATTCTGACAGCAAACAAAATAGAAGGGCAAATTATTGCAGGTGATAACATGTTAGAGCCACTTTATTCATATTATAAAAATAACTTGCAGAAAGAGGAAAAATTTAACCCTTCATAAAATTTTCTGGGATTATCAGAAGACAATATAACTTTTGTACCAAGAGAGTTTGAAAAAAGACTTGCTTCAGTGCCAAACTTATGTCATCCCAGGATACATGAAATACCTTGTTTTGTAGACAGACCTTTAAATCAATACATAGCAAAATACCTGATAAATTTAGGTAACTTTTTAATAAAGAGAATCTATTACATACATGGGCTTTATCCCATCTCACAGATTCCATTTGTTAAGAAGAAGAAAAATATAGCCGCATTTTAAAACTTCAGACCCATATCAATGTGTCCACTTGAAAATAAATCCAGAAATCAATGATTAAAGATAGAAATGAATCTTATATTTTGCCATTGCTATCAAAAACCCCATTTGCAACAATATTTTGCCATTGCTATCAAAAACCCCATTTGCAACAAAAGGCTCATCAATTGGACAAGGCAGCATTTTTATATAAGATGATAATTGATACAGTTAGAAACAACAAAAAAATATAAACCAGTTGTAGTTCAGCAGGACATTAAATCAGCATTTGTTATGATATGAATTGATATTTTAATTAATGCATTATCAGTTACATGGTAGTTGAGAAGGGACCATACTGCCAACATCAGATGGTGCTGTGACACCATCAGCAACCGACCTGAAACCTGCAAGTGATAAATTTATTTACCAAAGTGGCTGAAAAATGACAAATAAATAAAAAACCGATGAAAGTGGCTGAAAAATGACAAATAAAATAAATAACCAATGAAAGTGGCTGAAAAATGACAAATAAAAAAAAACCCAACAAAACGCTATGAAATTCAAATCAAAAAATAAAGCATGAAAATACGAGAAAGAGCTATGAGAAATACCTACCCCCCCCCTAAAATCAAAATTTCTTCACTTAAATCGAAAAATAAAAATGTCTGAAGATATATATACACAAGAAATACATCAAAAGTACAAATCATTAAAAAAAAAACAAGAAAATGGTATCAAATCCTGTAATAATTCAAATTTAAAAAATAAATAAGTCCGTGATTAATACAAAAACAAACATGGCGGACAAAACGTGGGACATCCAAAAACATCAAATTATTTACCTTTCCACATTTCCAAATATGAATGGACAAATTAAGTAGCTATCAATATTTGCAAATGATCAGATTTAAAAGCAAAGGTTATATAAACTAAAAATAATATTACTGGTTTGAAATTATGGCAGCTCATCAAATGTAACCCCCCCCTTCCCTCAATGAAGACTTTCTATCCAAAAATAACTCAAATTATTTACCTTTCAACATAAATATCCATCTATGATCATATTGAAAAGCAATTAATTGTTTTCTGGCTTTCAAATTATGGCTTATTATCAAAAATAACTAAAAAATAATTAAAATTCAAATACAGAATTTGTTGTATTACCAGTGTAAAATTATTATGAATTATGGCAACCACTGAGTAACTTTTCTAAAATGTACTAAATCTTATCAATATTTAAAAAATCAAAGACTATTTGCAAATATGCTGTGCATTATTTAAGTAACAGATATAATAATAACTCATAACACAGATTAATACATAGTAAGCAAGTTTAAAAGAGAAAGTGGAAAAATTACCTTGTTCCAAATTCGGTTCAGCGCAATTTGCACAATGATGAGTTGATCATCACGTTCTGCAAAATGTAGCTTTCTTGGTAAATTTCTTAACACTTTTATCAATGATGATTCCCAGAAGATTAAAAAAATTATTTAACAGAAGGTATCTACAAACACTAGAAGAGTTATTTAAATAAAGTTACACACACACATATATAATATCCCAATTCAATTTAAAACTAATAAATGATTGTCCACTATATTCATATTATTCTATTATGTTTTATTTAAACAAAGTTGCAAATGCATCTACATTTTTTAATGAGAGATGTCTAATTACCAACATAAAATCCCCCCCCCCCTTTAATTGACAGTGTAGATTTTCAAAAAATATACTAAATACTTTTAAAAGAAAAGACTTTCAACATCAAATTATTTATCTTTAAAGCAATTAATTTTTTTCTGGCTTTCTAAATTCATTAATAATATTTAATAATTAAAAAACGATACCAAAAAATAATTACCAATGTCTTCGTTCATTTATAGTATGCACTTGGATTTTTCCAGTTTTTTTGGTTAAAGAAATTGTTTTTCATGTGAAAATCACATCACATTTCATTTTGAAAATACAAAGAGTGACATGCCATAGAAAAAATTATTTGCAGAATATAAATCCATTAGCTAAGTTCCAAAATAAAATGAAAAATGGCGCTGACTCTAAATGAAATTTATTTTTACAATTACCATCTAACGTATTCACAAAAGCTAGAAACTGGTTAATAGTATCCTAAACATTTTATCATATATATATATATATATATATATATATATATATATGCTATATGAGATTCTTAGGAAAATACTGAATTAAATCCATATAATAAGTCTGTGTTTCAATTAATACATATATCAATTAAATATAATCACACCATAATATATTAAATCACAGTTTGTTCTTTCAAAATGAAATATGACATAATAGACATTTTACATAAAAAATATAATTTCCAAAGCCAACAAATTTAATCAAAACATAACTGAACTAGACTTTTGAAATACTAGCTTCGTTCTATTATGATGTGTTAATTATTTTGTACTGCTAGAAATACAAGTTGTTGGGATAATGTTTATTTTTGACAAAGTTAATAAGGATTATTTTCTGATGCAGAAGAATACAACATTAAATATGCGCAAACTTTGAGGCAACATTTCAAAATCCTGCTCTGAAATATCTTTGCTGTATTTTTTTAAACAAAATAACCATCGTTACTTAATCTTGTGTATTCAAGTGTGTTTTAAAAGCTTCATAATTTTGCCATCTTTGCTGTACTTTCTTAAACAAAATAAGCATCATTACTTAATCTTGTGTTACTATTCAACTGTGTTGAAAGCTTTAAAATACTGCCATCAAATAACCACTGTTACTCAATCTTCTGTTGCTATTCAAGGGTGTTAAAATCTGTTCCAAAATGCTTCAAAATTCTGACATCTTTGCTGTATTTTTTTAAACAAAATAACCATTGTTACTTAATCTTCTGTTGCTATTCAAATGTGTTAAAAGCTTCAAGATTCTGCCATCTTTGCTGTATTTTTTAGACCAAATAACCACTGTTACCCAATCTTCTGTTACTATTTAAAATGTAAACTCTACATCAAAATAATGTTTTTCTTAATGGATTTTTATGCTGAACACATTCAAGTGCCTGCTACAAATGATTGGGAGGACTTTGATAATTATTTTTTGTGTATTCCTTTTTTATGTTGATTATTATTTAAATATTATTGATCAATTTAGATATGCCATAATTTGAAAGCCAGAAAACAATTAATTGCTTTTCAATATGATCATAGATGCATATTTATGTTGAAAGGTAAATAATTTGAGTTATTTTTGTATAGAAAGTCTTCATTGAGGGATGGGGGGTTACATTTGATGAACTGCCATAATTTCAAACCAGTAATATTCTTTTTAGTTTATATAACCTTTGCTTTTAAATCTGATCGTTTGCAAATATTGACAGCTACTTAATTTGTCCATTCATATTTGGAAATGTGCAAAGGTAAATAATTTGATGATTTTGGATTTCCCACGTTTTGTCCACCATGTTTGTTTTTGTATTAATCAAGGACTTATTTATTTTTTAAATTTGAATTATTACAGGATTTGATACCATTTTCTTGTTTGTTTTTTTTAATAATTTATACTTTCAATGTATTTCTTGTGTATATTTATCTTCAGGCATTTTTATTTTTCAATTTAAGTGAAGAAATCTTGATTTTAGGGGGGGGTATGTGTTTCTTGTTGCTCTTTCTCGTATTTTCATGCTTTTTTTTTTTTTTTTGATTTGAATTTCATAGTGTTTTTTTTTTTTTTTGTCATTTTTCAGCCACTTTCATCGATTTTTTTTTTTTTTTTTGTCATTTTTCAGCTACTTTCATCGGTTTTTTTTTGATTTGTCATTTTTCACCCACTTTCATGGTTGTTTTTTTTATTTGTCATTTTTCAGCCACTTTCATCGTTTTTTTTTTTTTGATTTGTCATTTTTCATCCACTTTCATCGGTGTTTTTTTATTTGTCATTTTTCAGCCACTTTGGTAAATAAATTTATCACTTGCAGGTTTCAGGCCGGTTGTTGATGGTGTCACAGCACCATCTGACATTGGCAGTATGGTCCCTCCTCAACTACCGTTACATCAATTCTCAGGGCATTAATCTACTTCAGTGGTCACCAACCTTTTTGCACTTAAAAGCATATTCTCTAATACTGGTCAGGTGGTGGGCACCATTTATTTTTTCAATGTAAATTTATAGTTGGATATTGTTAATAATACACATAATGTACAAAAAATATTTATTTCAAAAATAAAATTTTAACATTTGATTATAATATAATGCAGTAATTTATTAAATTATAATATAATGCAGTAATTTATTAAAAAATTTAAAAATTTAGATTTATTTGTATCAGATAAATATTTTTTTATCATGTTCGGATAGTGGCGGGCACACATAAAATTGTCTGCAGGTGCCATGGTGCTCGCAGGCATAGGATTGGGGACCCCTGATCTACTTGATTACAAATCTTCTTCGATGTTAAAAAATTCAGATAACCCTTAGTGGGAAGAACTCACCATCATTCATTCCATTTAACTTGATTCCCCAAGGTTCACCACTAAGTGATCTTTTATTTACATTTATATTGACTCTCCACTTAAAGCAATTAAAAGTGAGATGACTGGAATATTTATACCTAGAAAAAAGTCAAATGTTTCACATATTACATATGTGGATGACATAAAAATATTTCTGCCTACTAAAAAACCAATAGTAAAACTAATAAAAATTGTAAATAATTATTCAGACAAATATAGACTGGGTTCAATGTAGAAAAGTTCAGAGACAGGATGCCAACATGAACAATACTTCAAAGGAAAGCGTAGTTGTTTGTGGGATTTCCTTTTCATTTGAAAAACCATGAAATATGATTGCAGATACTGGAAATACTAATAAATAAAGTTTAGAATATAATTAATTATTTTTAAGTCATATTTATCACTCTATGCCAAAGTGACTCTTTTAATATCCTAATAATGGCATGGAGCACACACTCTAAAGTGTTAACCTCTAAAATTTCCTAAATGTGTAAGAAATTGTTGTGGGGAAAGAAAATGGCATTAAAATTCTTAAGTAAGATTCTGTATCCTCTATCTCAAAATGGATTGGGTTTATATTCTATAAAAATTTTCCAAATTTAGAAAAAATAATCTTATATGATCATGTGCAAGGATATTCCTTTATCTATCTAGAAATAATTTTTAAAATTACAGCCACAAACAGGCCACCACACATGTGCAACTACTGGAATAAGTTAATTTATGCTTCATTATGTATTCTCAATTTAATGTATTGCCCTCGCAAGAATAAACTTAAATACTGGGATGTATATTCAATCTGTGATTCCTCATCCAATGATAATAACAAACACTTTTAAACAAAACCAATAAGCAGTTGACTAAAAAATTCAAAAACTGGTCATTAGAATCAAAAATACTACAATTTTCTCCTAAAATTAAATCTTGAAGCACTTCCCACCCTTTATTTCTACAGATATAAAAAAAATTGCACTAACATTGAAGACATATGCAAACTATGTTAGACAGAATCAAAACACAATCATATTTTTATTCACATGCCTCATATTTAAATATCAAGTGCAATATTGACAAAATATTTAAAAATAAAAATTACAGCATACATTACAGCATACATACACTTAATATATTTTTAAAAAAGGTATTAATACAGACATTCAAGCCAGCACATTTATACTATTTTCATTATCGTGTACCAGATGTGCACTTATGTATGGTTCAAACACTAAAAGTCACCCTAATACACTTAGAAACAAAATGGATATTATACACAAGGAATGAAAAAAATTTACCAATTAACATTTATTTAGACATATGGTCACTAATGCAACTTTTCTTGAATTTATGACAGAATTCACTATTATAAAATAATAATTAGATAATTAAAGGCAAAAAAGATATTTTGCAATGATGTATGTAAAAAAAAAAAGTAAAACCTATCCAGCAGTTAAGTTGCTTTCAATTCAATTTTTATGGAGTAAAAATACAGAGTAGATAATGTGAACCATATATTTTCCTTTGTTTACAACCTCATAGTCTTTACTTACTCTACCTATGAATGTGATGTTAAGTACTGTTTGTAAATGTATAGATCAATAAATCCTTTTGAAACTACTACTACTATTACTACTAGTACTACTACTACTACTACTACTAATGATAATGATGATAATAATACTAAGATGAAGAAGATGATAATGATGAAGAATCTTAGTCCTGTCACCATGTTCATTCCAAGAGCTCCTATTACAAATCATAAGAATTTGTATAATATTAGTTTTTTTAAAGATGTTCTCTGTTCAAATTCCTAATGAATGCCTTATTTGAGTTAATTAAAAGAGCAAATATTGCAAAGGAAATACATAGGATCTGTACACATCCAAATGACTGCTATATAGCAGTTGAATTCAAGACCTGGGCTAGCAGGAATAACTTTAAAAGCAAATTTAAAGTATTGGATGACAAGATCATAGTAACTGTAGATATAAACAGATCATCCACTCTAAATGGGTCAATAAAAGATTGCATTACAGGAATAGATGAATCTTATTTACAATAGATATTGGAACCTTTTGGCAAGGTGACTAGTTTTACCTACCTTCCAATTGATAAAATAGTTAACAACTTTCTCTCGAGCAAAGTATCATTTAGACTGCTCCTAAAAAAGGGAATAATGCCAACAGATATTTCAACAGTGTTGTCAGCTAGAGACTGTCCCATGATACTATCTTTTGCAAGGGTTAGGCCACAGTGCTTCTACTGTGTTCAAAGAACACACCTGATTAAGGAGTGTAGAATCATATATGTACATTTTGTGGTCAAAAAAAAGGTCACACTCACAGATGTAGGCAGCAACAGACTTCTCATTCAGTTCCGGAGGCGCAACATGCTTCACAAAAACTGAGTGCACAACACAACAATGTAGAACAGCAGGATGAATTCAACTTGAAGCAAACAAACAAAAAATCTAAAAGTATCCTAATACATGAAAGGAATCAGCCCTCCTTAATTAACATTCATCAGGATTACAAGCATAACACATCGCATAACAATAGTCACAAAAACCAAAACAGTAATCAAAGGCCATTGGAATCAAAACCAAAAGATTCCCACAATAATGAACCTAGGAATTTTCATGAAGGCCTAGGTTTCAGCTCAATCACAGCATCTGGTAATAGGGCTGGTAAAAACAATATAGACCAAGATCAAACCAATCTAAAAAAAGACAGAAATATCTAAACCTAACTCCATCCAAGGTAAATATAACATCTCACAAAGTCCTAGTGACACACTGATAGCTGTGGCTAATGAAAGTATCACTCCTTACCTAACACCAGTACATTCTGCCACTTCCTGGTCTGCAGATGAGATGGAGACATTCACCACTCCTAACACCAGTTATAAAAGAAAACCATGGGTTGTAACTAGTCCTAGCTCGGAAGAAGAGATGGCATTCCCACCGAGGCAAAAGTCCAAACCCACAATGTCAGATGCAACTAACAAGCATAAAGGAGCCACAGAAAAGAAATGCAAGATCAATCTTCCATCTGATTTGGTAACTAGTTATCCTACCAATGGTTTGCCTTTGGATCTCCCCACTTCAGATTTAAACATCCCTCCAAACATCCACATGGAAATTAATAAAAAAAGAGTCTGCTGATACTTCAAGAAAACTGCCTGTGGTGGAATCTAGTGGGCCATCTTGCAATGGATAACAATAAATGTTTAATCTCTGCTATCAATGTCCAAGGAATTAATTCCCTCGGTCGTATTAATGCCATCAGGCATTTCTTTAAGCAAAACTCACCACATATGTTATTCATAGGGGAAACGAAATTTCACCTAAACTCAAACTACTACATAAAATCAGAACTTAGTAAAATAGGATTCACCCATTTATCTACAGGCCATGCTGCTAGGGGAGGAGTTGTGGTAATAATAAATAATCTTCTGGCTCCAACCTCCTTCAGAATAATTTATCTAGATCAGAACCTAATCGCCATGGAGTTTACCTTCTCATTGAATACTTTCCATGTGATTTACTTATATAGCCCAATGTTCATGCAATACTGCTAAAAATAGTCCACACAATTAACCTAATTACTAATAATAACAATGCACCTACCATTCTCCTCGGTGACTTTAACATCTCCTATGAGTCCTTCACAAGGAATACTTACCCCTACTCAGCAAAGTATTTCTCAATGGGAGGGGATTCTTTCTACCTGATGCATTTTTTTCTATACAAAAACAGTCACATGCTCATTGATCTAATGTTCTATTCGGCCGAATTGCACTATGGGATAGAAGCTAGACTACAACAGACAGCTTTTTTGGATCATTTTGCGATTATGGCATCCCTAGAACTCAACAACTTTCAACAAATCAAAGTCAACCGGAGTCTCATAATGTTCACTAGAACAAGCGCCACTGAGGCATTTTTCTCAGAGGCCTATATTCTTTTTCACAAGGTGAACCTCATATACCTACACCCGGTCGAGGCCTGGACTACATTTATAGGTATTATTCAATCACTTATAACCCAATACACCTTCAAGCTTAAGGGACAACCACACTGATGCGTGAATTGGACAGTCTGAATGGGAAAATTAAAACTTTGATGATCAGGTTCACAACATTGACTACTTACTTGAACTAAAAGCTTCATACAGATCGAAACAGTCAGCAGTAGCAGAGATAATAGCTACAAAAAATGCAAGGAATTTTCTGCCAGCTCAACATTGCTGGACCTGGGGCTATTTCAGGTGGGCTCTGGGGCCAGAAAGAAACAGGAGGTTCCTACTGCATTGCTCATCAGTGGTGGCCGCATTACTGGTGTGAATATGATTCTACACATAGAGAGCCACTATCAAAACCTACTCTTAGGTCACTGGACAAACCCTGCCACAGAGTGGGTGGGCACAACTGGAGAGGAAGATCATGGTATTACACTCCAGGTCATCAGCAGTAGGTTTCAGGGTCTCCCTGATAGTGTTCATCCTGGGATTCATGCTATCCCGAAGTTTGTGTTCACTCACTTAAATTTTTTTATTGTGAGGATTATATTAAACATGTTAAACTACCTTGCCATTGAAAGGAGAGTAATCCCTAACCTATATCCAATCGCCATGGACCCGTTTATAAAAAAGAACTGGGATCCTACCTCTCTTAGCAGTATCAGGCCGATATCGATGACACCAATTTTGTTCAAAGTCATGGATGGTATAGTAAAAGAAAATATTCAGGATCCCATTCTACAGGATATATCAGCCTCTCAATATGGAAGGAAGGGATCATCAGTGCTGACTGCAATTGGTGAAGTGAAAATTCTGCTTGATCACATTAGATCTAACAAAAAATTCTGGCCTGTGGCAGTTCAGCAGGATGTATCTAATGCTTTTGATACCATAGATGTCAACATTCTTCTTGAATTGCTATCTCAGTTGGACATATCAAAGCAGATAATTCAGATATTGGACAATCTCCTGAAATAATAGGCGCATTCATATTTCCATAAATGGACATTACTCAGATGGATTTACCCCTTCAAGATCCATACCACAAGGATCACTGTTGAGTAGTCTATTGTTCATAAAGTACATTGACCCTCTGATTAAAGAGCTAGATCAGCTTCCAGGGGTATATGTGCCCCAGCTTAAGAAACATATCAAGGTTTTCGCATACATGGATGACATACTTGTGATTCTTCCATCCCGTAAACATCTTAAGACACCTTAAGAAAAACATCAAGGTTTTCACATACATGGATGACATACTTGTGATTCTTCCATCCTGTAAACATCTGAAGACACTTCACTCCATCATTACCAATTATACTAAAAATTATAAGTTATCCATCAATCCTCACAAGTCATCATGCTGGTGCATCAACACTGGTAGGAAAGTACTATCCAATTTTTTAGCAGAACCTCAGTGTTTTCTGGGGTTCCCTATCTTCAGGACAACATACTGCTATGTCTGTCTGCCTACAAAAATCCATTATAAACAATGCTACTAAGGTGGTTCAATCGCTGTCAAGGACATACCTGTCCCTACAAGGGAAGATTGCTCTGATTAATATGAAGATCATGGCGAGCATAAATTACTACCTGCCAATAATGACAGTTACCAAATCATTCAGCTTACAAATTCAGAGGCTCTGTTGTCAGCTCTTATGGAGAGGACAGACTACTGCAATTAGCATCTGCAGACTTCAGTTTCACAGGAGACAGAATGGTATGGGTCTCCATTCAATACAGGCAATCAATTTCCAAAAAGGGCATTCACTTTTAGTAAACCTGGGAAAAAATACTCTATCAGGATATTATAGAGACTGTAATACCTACTGACAGACCCCACCCCCAGTAAAGACATATGGCTTGACACCATTATTAAGCAACAATTTCTATACATCGGGCACTCAACAGCAGAGTTTAATAATAAAATCAGCATCTGGAAGCTGATGTAAATCAGCATCTGGCAGGCACATCACCTGCTGAATCCTGAAAATATAGTTATATATACCCACCATTTTGCGATAAGCTCAAAGCTCTTCAGGACAAGGACAAGATATTATCCTCTAGATTTTTATTTATTAATATGTGGAGCCTACTAGTATGGCCCACAGACTCTACATGAATATTGGACTTGTTATATCCACATTGTAGTGTATCATAAATGAAGTAGGCTATGATGCAACATGCCGGATTCTACTAGAGAGGTATTGATTTCACTCTACACCCATCCCAGCTGATAAGTTAGCATTATTGGGCCAATCTCAAAAGGGGTGGTCAATACCAACAAAATGGAATGTATTTACTCATACCTCAACCTGATTGTGCAGAGAAATGGCTCTGGCATACATCTACCAGACCAATGCCAGCAATGGATGAGCCAACATTAACAAAGTGTATTTTTTTATTCATCTGTACAATTTTATTATGTCAATAAATATATTTTTAAAATAAATTCAATTTATCCCAACAATACACTGAAGACTTAAACACTGAAGAGCATACTAAAATCGTCGAAACAACAAATATGTTACTGATTGCCATCTAAGAGTGATAACATAATGCATTTGAAACCAGGGATTACATGAACTATCACTCCCAAATGTCTACCTGATAACATGAACAGTAAATGAGAATTGAAAAATTTATGTAATGTATACATATGTATCTGCACCCATTCCCTTCAAAATGTTAATCAAAGATAGTTATATAAAACATATTCAAATAAAAATTAGCAAATGAATATTGTAGCCTCCATTCCTGATTCACCATGTAAAATTCTGAAAAATAACTCAAAACAATCATAACCCTGTCCAACCAACCACCCCCCTCTATTCCTCTATGTACGAACAGTTATTTACTCCTTTCACTTGCAGTGTAAATATATTTATGCAGGATGACTGCTAGTAAATGTAATCTCTTAGTCATTAATAGAATTTCATTTTGAAACATCATCAACATCATAATAATAATAGTAATAATAATTAATATTATTATTTTATTTTATTTATATATGTTTAAATTAGTAATAATAAACTTTGTTTATTTGAAATTGAATATCATCTATTCTAAATTAATTTAAAATTAATTGCAATAACTATATTTTTTATGTTTAGATGATAGCATTATTACTTGATATATAATTAAATATGAAAGTTCACATAATAGTTATTGTACATAATAAAATAAAACTGAAGTTAGCTTTATAAAATTTACTACACCATTATTAATTATATAAATAAATATTAAGTTGATAATTAGTTTGTATCATGTCCCCTTTCACAATAGCGTATAATATGTATTATAATGAGATTAATGTCCCCTTTCACATAGCATATAATATATATTCTAATGAGATTAGCAAATATGTCTTGCTTGATGTACTAAATTTTATAAGATTAATACAGTTTAATTTTATTATAAATAATATGGCATCACATCTTACATAGATAAATATTCTCTGGTGTAGTGGCAGCATTTTACCTAATCTGGATTTAATTTTAGGTTGTGTAAAATTTTTTAAGCTTTAATTAGCCTTATGATTTTAAACAAATCATTATACTTTAATTTTTAAGTGTCAATCTTATTTAACCAATAACTTTGACCCAATCCATTCTAGGTAAATGCAGTAATGATTATCAGTAATCATTTATTAAACTTGAGATTATCTCTAATACAGACATAAATGTTAAATCACAGTTAAAGATTAGTATATCTATTTTATTAAGTGTAATTCAACTCCATTTCCATTTTTCCATGTTTAAAATCTATTATAGATACTCTTAATAATTTAGCCATTAATATTCAACTCTGATGATCATTAAATATTGTTATATAAATAGGTATTTAGTTATTAATAACTGAAAGTAAGTAGAAGGCTAAAAAAACTGCTTAATACCTCTTCTCCAGCAATTGTCAAGGCTTATATATAATATCTTTTTCCTCTCTATTCTCTTTGGCACAGTTCTTGGAAGGATATTATCCTGAATAGGACTATTTAAAGGTTATTTTATTACAAAAATTATTATATTCTAGATTTGGATTTTTATAACACATTGAATATTGTACGTATAGGATAATCATTTTTTTTAAAAAGTTTTATTTTCATTTATATAAATTGTTGATAATATGTAAGTTATTTTATTATATAAGTCACAACCAAAATCTTAGAATAAATTAAATTAATATTTGCAAAAGATGTATAATTTACATGTATTTAATTATAAGTTAATGATTTAATAAATATAATGGTAGCTGTCACTACAAAATAAAAAGTTAAAAAAACACAAAGAAAACATGAAAATTATCCAAGTATATGAATATAAATAAATAATACTCATAAATTATAAAATACTTACTGTTTGCTATTTTTTAATGAAAAAAAAAAACATTTCTTCTCAGTATAGTGAAAATACTATATCTGTTTAGATAGAATATTGATGGAAATCATATAGGTAATTAATATGTGACAAGATTAACATAATTTCTACATTTATGTGGTTAAAATATCCACTGACATTGAAGTATCAAAACCAGACTTTTGTTTGGGCATGGGATTAGAAAAATAGCAGTATCAGCACCATTTTCAATCATTATCAATCCACTGCAGGATTAAGGTCTTTCCAAGTTCAATCTCTGATATTTAGCCTCTCTTTTCATATTACTCCAGCATACTTTCTTATTTCATCCATCCATCTCACATGTGGTCTTTTTCTAGATCTTTTGCAACTCTTGGAATCCATATATATTTATTATCATCTAGCAATATGTCCACTCCAAATCCACATCAGTTTTTTAATTCTTTCAATGATTTCAATAACACCTGTTTTTTTCTCTTTTTCCTATCTCTCTGTATTCAGTGAGTTATCTGAAGTCTCTGCATTGCTTTTTTGTTAAGAGTCCAAACTTCAGATCAATAAGTAAGAACTGATAAAATAGATTTATTAAAAACTTTATTTTTCAAACACATAGGCATAGGCACTTAACATTAAGTTATTTCTACCAAAAGTACTCCACCTAAGTTTAATTCTATATTTACTTTTCTCTATTATGTTTCCAAATGTAGTAATAATCAGACCACAATATTTGTAGTGGTTAATTTCTTCTAACTAATTATTATCATCCTTCATTTACTTTTTTAGAGAAAATATATTGAATATTACTTGTCTTTTTAACATTTAGTTTTAGTTCTACTTTTGTACATTCATCTGCTAACTCTTGCAACTTTTCATGAAGTTCTGAAGCATTATTTGCAAATACAATTATATTTTCTACAAAATCTAGATATTTTAAATTATTTGTTTACTTTTACATTCTTAGTTTCCCATTTTAATCCCCAAAATATTTTTTTGCAAAACTGCTATAAAACGTTTTGAAGATATGGAGTAATCTTTTCATATACCTTTCTCAATGTTAATCTTCCTACTATCATTACGTAATCTAATTATTGCTATTGCATTTTTATAAATATTATTAATAATATGACAATAATTCAGGGTCTATATCTTGATGATTCAGTGCTTTCATCACTGAAGAAGTTTTTATAAAATCAAATACCTTTTCATAATCTACAAATCCAAAGCATAATATAACTAATATTCTTTAGTCCTTTCTACGACTTTTCTCAATTTTTGGATATGTTCCACTGTAGCGAAACAACTTTTAAATCCAGCTTGTTCTTTTAGTAGGTTAAAATTAAAAGTTTATTTTAAATCATTTGTAATTTATCTTAGTAAAAAATGTTCATAGCTCTGATAAAAAACTGATAGGTCGGCAATTTTTAATATCTTCTTTATCACTTTTTTAAAAAAATAATATTAATACTACATTCTTTCAATTATTGGTTGCATCTTCATCATTTACTTATTTGGTATAAAACTTTGCCAAAAAAAGTTTTTTCTTCAACTGCTCCTTTTAACACATCAATTATAATTTCATCATTAACTGGAGATTTTCCCTTCATAGATTCAATTTCACATTTTACTTCTTGATTTAAAATTCTGGGCAATTAAGAAGATGTAATTTTTATAGAAAATACCTTTTTCTTGTTCTCTATTACTACATAATTCTTAATAGAATCTTTTATATGATGCCATCTATTTTTTTAATATAGTTCCTTTTTTTTTTCTTATTGAAGAAATGTTTCCTACTACCAAAAAGTTATTTTATACTTTTGAGATTTTTATTCTCTTCTGTAGCTTTCCTTGATAATTGACAATTATATTTTATAATATCACATTATTGTCTGTTTTTCATACCATTTTACCAAATTCTAGATTTTCAATCCTTTTTGGTACATCATTTGTATATATTTTCATATTCTTTCATTTCTTTATACATTGTTCTTGTCTCAGTAAAAAATTTTACTGATATTTGTTGCAGTTTTAGAAATGAATACTATTAGTAAAAATATATTTTTTGTTAATAAAATATATATTAATTATATAAAAAATAGATAACACTAAATAGAGAGATTTTATGATAGGTAAAATATACTAGTTTTATAAATGATTAAATAGTGTCTACTAATGAATTCAATTTCTTCAAACATAAAACAACTCTATTTAGCAATTACTATTTTTATACAATTAATATAATATATATATATTCTAACCTAAGAAAACGAAGTAGGACGACGTTACTATCACAAAATTAACACGTACGGGCCATTATTTCCATAACCCGGTAAAATCAGTGAGCGGTATTATTAAATATAATACGGACGCCTCCAACCCTCTATTATCTAATATGATATTTGAAAACTCTTCGTTAGGTTAGTTATATAATTCGGCTACAGAGATATGCAGCTCAGACAGAGATCGAATAAAAATAATTATCATTAATAAAATAGATTTAATAAAACCATTTAGAATAAACTAACATTCTCTCTCTATCTAAATACATTCTCTGAGCTATAAGTACTTGCACTGTTCGACAATGATGATGATGATTTTATTTCATTGTTAATATTACTGACTCAATAAAACATTCAGCAATTTGTCAATATGATCTCAATATTTTATTATTATACAATTTAAAAGTTTCCATCTCTTTAACCATGCCACACTTGTAATATTAATCATACTGAATTAATTCTTTCTTTAAGAGCACTTATAATACTGACACTAATCTCAGGGTTCTCTGTTATATTTAACAAAATGCTCGGCAGTATTGTGTTGTCCAATAGAACTGACATTCTGGTTGGCTATAGAAAACATTTAACTTATTTAAATTCCAGGTGTCTTCATCCACATATCAACTATTATAATATTTAGCAAGATGATGACCTTATTAAAGAACAACGCATAATTTTGAATAATACTGCCAATTTATAATCCAGAATCTCAGTCGGAATGATGAAAAGACAAGGGTGCTTTTGTGTCCTTCCATCACCCATGACAACACAATAATTAAACTAAGCTTTAATACTTAGCAATTCACTTACATGTGTATGGAACAATGTGCAATTAAAACCTACTAGTTTGGGAATAAAGTGATTTTACACATCCATAAAATAAAATGTTTTGGTCTGAAGTTTCAATTCCATAAATAATTCTTATTAAATTAAAAATATAATGAAATATTCTGATCTGCTTAAAATTGTCCCTCTAGTGTATTTAATTTGAGATTTCATAAATAATTTTTGGACTCAAGAAATTGTTGCAAGTATTATGCAGATACACTTTTATTTAGCACATAAGAAAATGACTCAAAACAGCTTTTAATAAGACTATATTTATTATTAAATTCTAACAATATTCCAATTTATTCTTACAATTTAACAAAAACAATCCCTTAGGATTAACATAATAAACCAAAATTATACACTTTAGTTGATCCCATATGGATAAAATAAAATAATAACTAATAGTAATTAGTCTATGCTTTTAGACTGGGATTTGAACTACTTCTTCATCTTTGCTGTACATTTATTTAGATAAAATATAACAAAATAAATATTATTGTCGATACACTAACTTATCAGTTTAGTGTATCTTATATGAACGGCTGCTTAACTTTATTCTGACTATTTGTTTTAAAATAAAAATAATTGGATTCTAGGCAATGCGTACAAACGATTATTATCATCGTATCTTTAACTAAATGACAGTTTTTATTTAAATAACTTATTATAATTTATGGGTTATTTATCAGAAATTACATTTATTATTTTAATGTTTACCTGAATAACAACTGAAGTTGTTATACACACTGTTTCCTCCGTATAAGTTATATTGTGAGTGCTACTTAATAATTAACTTGAATTAAACTTAGTATTTGAACCCTCCTTTGGCAAATAAAATTTATAAATCACACAATTTTAAACTTATTTTCTCCATTGACTCATGTGTAGATTACCCGCACTATTCCGACGCACAGTCCAGACATTGATTATATATACTAGCACTCTATTTTTACTAAATGGATCGTGAAGAATTTACCTCCAGTATACCCGTTATCTTGCCATAACTTTTAAATAAAACACAATATTCTACACCTTCCGTGGTGGAATTATCTCTATTTCTCATGAGGAAAAGGGAATAATACCGTAGATACGAAGAGTTAACGACTATCTTAAAATAGTTTGGTGGGTCCTTGCCTCTTACCTGGGCATAATAGGAACACACACCAATATAATCCTCTCATGGGATTTTAACGAACGAAATGAACTAAATACGGTATAAATGCTGATCGTCCTGGCTCTGGGAAGCGATCGCTTGGGTTATAACCATACCCGAATTCTAGATTTATTTATTCCCCTCATGGAAAATAAAGCTTTTGGGGAGATTATTTTCCATCCCACAAATAAATACATACAATTGTTACTAATGTGAATATTAATCATATACTGATGCTATTCGGGGCAAGACAAGCAAATACACTAATTACACAAAATTTATATTCCGGGGTATACTTAAATCAACGTCTGTAATCAATGGATAATACAAAATAAACATAATAATTTTCACCTTTGCCAAAGAAACATTCAACAAGTAATTGGTTATATAGTATTTTGAACTAAATTAAGTGAATGCGTTAATAAAAAAATATAATTGGGAATAAATTCCGCAATTAACATAGTATAAATTTGTTTTAAACTTTAAATAAATAAGATTCTGTATAGCACTTCTCTTTAATTACTTCTGATAATTTTAACTAGATATTTTATCTATTAAGTATTTGAACTTTTATACTTTTACGTATTTAACATATAAATTTATACCCATAATTGCCTATCATAAGTAAACACATTTTATAAAATTATTTTCCATGTCAAATATAAATTTAACCTAGAATAATTAAAAGAAAACATACCTTTATGATTACAAGGTCATTTAAATACTACTTGAATATACATCTTTTAACCTGTTGATAAAAAAAAAATATACATAATTTTTTTTTCAAATAAAAAATATTACTTAACAAGTGTTTATTATCTTTCTAGAAAAATGTTTTTCCGTTGGCAATTTATTTAGATGAAGAATTTGATCCTTTCGTAGTTCACGAAGTAAAATTTTTGGAAATAAGAAACACATTTATTATTTCATTTTGATAAAAGTTGCCTCTATTCTGGCGCATTTAATAATTAAGCAAAGAAAACATAATAGCGTTGGATATTAATTCTTCTTTGAATTAACTTATATAATTTTGGGATCCAAGAAAGACAATACATAACTTAACATGACGAATATTTTGACGCTTGACGATCACATATATACAATTCTTTTCCTTTTTAATATTGGCGATACGTACCATTTTATTTAGCTAGCTGGTTTAAGAATAAACTAATGCGCGACTTTTAGGAAATATTATAATTATAAAGACTGCAGCTGACTTACGTAGATAGAATTTTAAGGACTCTAGTTGAGGTATAATATAACATATTATATTATAAAGTTATAATTAAGTCACTTATATTGGTAATTTTTATTCCTACTCTAGGAATTATAAGTCTTCTTTAATAATGAATTTCCGTAATATGCACGCATACAAAATTTTCAATACTTGCCTTGAGAAAATTTATATTTTCCTTTTAAAAATTATGCAGGTGCATAAGTAAATATCCTTTATCATTCATATTATTTCTAGATAATTTTCATTGAATAAATTATATTTTAATGTGAGGAGCTTTCATTATTTTTAAATGCAGACAATGTCAGTTAAAAAGAGCGCGAAATTTTATAGTTAACTTTCCTTAGCTTTTATAATATGTCTTTTAAATTATAAATTTTTCTTTTATACCAAGAAAAAATTATCAAATAAGGTAAAGTTAATAAATAATTGTTTATTTGCTGGAAATTATTTATATTATTTACTTTAAACATAATGACGCTTTCAGTGATTACTGTAGTCAATACGGTCATTTTAAACTTTAGCACACGATAGTATAATCTTTTAGTATAAAAACTTTATAATAGGTCGATGGACATAGAAAAGCAGAATATCCTATCAATTAAGATTAGCCAAACATGATATTATCAAACATTTAATGGACTGATATTTATTTCTGCAATAAAAATTATAA
The DNA here is from genome assembly GCA_028023455.1 of Epiperipatus broadwayi. NCBI lineage: Eukaryota > Metazoa > Onychophora > Udeonychophora > Euonychophora > Peripatidae > Epiperipatus > Epiperipatus broadwayi. The sequence continues at coordinate 94,099 of JAQFVV010000073.1, read as the reverse complement.
AAAAAATTTGTTACCGAATTTCAGTACTGACTCCTCCTTGGACTAATAGCAGACTAAACTTTTCTCCAGTTTTTGGCGGTCTTGTTTTATTTAGCGATCTCTTACAGAGAAAAAATCATTTAATTATACATAAACAAAAGAAAGGGGAAAAAAAAACTTATTACAGTTATATTTTTCTGTATGGTTTAAATGGATTACAGAATAATTTGACAAATAATGTAAAATAATAAATACATTTAATTGACAATGTTTATTTGTGATGTATAATTCTGTATACATTATTATCTAAAATAATTTAAAAGTTACCAGAAGCTATTGTTTTATGATAAAATACTCATTTCTCCCCCCTCTACCTATCTAAATCAATTACTGTTTATAATATATGCTTTTACACTATATTAAATTGCTCTTATGGTTAATATTTTTAATTAAACTATTTATGCTCTTTTCCAAAATGACATTAAATTACTAAATTTATTAGTTATTTGCTTAAAATAAGTTAAAGTGAGTAACTAGAATACTTTATTAATCACTTAATATTATTACTATTTTATTTCTTTATTTTCTAGAAAAAAAATAGCATTGTTTTCCTATGGAAACGATGCTAAATAGACCAAGTGTCAATAACACTAGGTTACAATATATATATATATATATATATATTATTATTATTAAAAATAAAATATGTTTTTATTAACTATAGGTGTTTTGAACACATACATAGCACCAATTACAATAAAAGCTAAATAAGATAATGACATTTATTTAGAAAACTATACCATCACTTAAAATTATTTAGCTGCCTTATACAAATAATTAAAGAGCACATTTTAGGATTTAAGAAATATTAAGAATTATCTGTTGTGTAGAAATCCCTGGTACTCAAAGTCAGTAATTATTATACCACTAACTGCATTGGAATATGATTATGCAAAGGTATTTCATGAATTCATTAAGCACAAATATGATACAAATCTGTAAATTAATTTTTAAAATGACTAACAAAAATATTTGCTGAAATTTGGAAAATATTACTTGAAAAATATAAGACTATACAAAAATGTGTCCAAATTCTGCTCATATTTTTCCCACCAATCTATCTATGTGACTCATTCTATCCTAAAACTATGTGAAGAACGTATTAAGAGTAGCATGTAGAAATTATAAATAATCAAAACTTCATCGTCGTAAAGCCAAAAATCACACTAATTATTAAATAAACATTTAGACACATTTAGATTCATTTTTTACATTTTTATATTATGGGTACAATGTACTATATTACAGACTAGCCCCCATAAGAAGAAAATGTATACATGTGACTCAAGGGGAAAAAAGATTGAATATGGTTGTTCTAATAGCACTAATATATCTTTTTAGATGAATGGAAACTATATATTTTTTGGAATTCCTACATTCTGATCCTGTTTATCAGGTTTTGTTTTTGTTTTGTTAATCAGGTAATTTATTCAATCATTTTAAAACATCAGTTTAATTAACTGAAGATTTCTTTTAAAGAACTTATTTGTCAAAATAATAACTTTAAGACAAATAAGCAAATGAATTTTTCTTCTATAAAGCAGTTTCAATATGATTAAAGTACTTTTTCTATTGGTAGTATACATTCATTTAAGCCATTTATTATAATATTTACTTAATACTGATATTAATATCTTAAAAGAAAATTATATAACATATATACTATTAAATTTCTGTCAGGATTTCTTTCATCTCTATTTGTATACAATCTACATTTTATTTTTATGAAGAAATAGCCTTAAATGTCTTGGAAAAATAGAACATACAATTTCAAACACTTTCAATTCACATGAAACTTTTACATTGTTTGAATTTCATAGACTGCACAACAAACTTTTCAGTCAACCCAGAGAACATTACTATGCATCTCCGCACAGCTAAATACTCTAATCAATGTAGAATCCTGACAGCAATAGGCTAATGCAAGATTCTGAATTAAAATTTATTTCAATATTTATGCTGTTCAAGAAATAAGATTAAAAAGTTAAGTATTTTTTCAATTAATGAAAATATGCAATAATCATGTAAAACATTTTTTTCTTTCATTAAAAAAATAATATAGCATTTTCTAATTTTCTTTGATATAAACTAAGTTCAAATTTAACTTTGAAATCTACACAGACAATGAAACAGTACTCTGATTTCTTTTTCTATTCTTCTGAAACAATAATTTAAATTGACCTTTATGGAATCACAAATAAATTAAATAATCCAGTTATCAATTGAGACCTTTTTATTTAATATTAAATAATTTATTTTTAAATGTCAAAAATTACATTTATTTAATCTTTTCAATAAAAATTAAATGTAACTAAAAATAGTCAAAATAAAAGTCATAGATCAATTCATAGATCACATGACCCTATCTCTTAAGCTTGTAAGTTATAAACAGTGAGGATTGCCAATTCCTCTACAAGCTTTATGATAAATGCTTAGCCAGAGCCAGCACTTAAAATATCTCTGTCAGGAACCCCTCCCCAAACCCCTGACCATGGTTTCGTGCTTTGGCACTCCTCAGAGAGGTGTCAGGGTAGGTTCAGACACTAGATCTAAAAATACCAACCCAAAGCTAAGCACTTAGCTAAAAGTTATCTATTGAGTGGAAAATCTGAAATTTTCAGACATGTACATGTCTTCAAACCCAGCTATCCAACTCAAATAGCTACATGGGGCTGATAGATCTTCAGCCATGCCATATAGTAGTAGTCATAGCAATATAAAATTGCATAAGACTTTTTGGCAGAGACTATAAATAGTCAAAATAAAAGTCATAGATCAATTCATAGATCACATGACCCTATCTCTTAAGCTTGTAAGTTATAAACAGTGAGGATTGCCAATTCCTCTACAAGCTTTATGATAAATGCTTAGCCAAAGCCAGCACTTAAAATATCTCTGTCAGGAACCCCTCCCCAAACCCCTGACCATGGTTTGGTCTTAAAATGTGTATTTCATTTTATACATGTATATATAGATATCAGTTTGAATAGAATATGTAACAAAATGAAAACATTTTTTTTAATAATTTGTATTTAAAATGTTTTTAAATTAATAAGAAAATTAAGTTTTAAATGTTGCAAAAATATTTAATTTAAATTAAGAAATTAAAAAAACAACTTGCATTTGAACGTCAATTTTTTTTCTATTCCACCATGTGATTTTTTAAAATTCTTACAAAATATTAATGCATATAAAAATTAATTATTTATTTTTATTGATAAATAAATATATATTTAAAATAAAAATATATACTTTCAAATTAAATTAAAAATTAGATTTTTTCTTGACAATCCTATTGTGAAAAGTTCTCATGCATTTTGCATAGAGTAAATTAAGTTAGAGTTTTGCTTATTCTCTGATTATATACTTATTATCATTGAAATTACACCATTAGATATGACATAATTAGACAGAATCAGTGACTATTATGAAATAACATTGATTCAGAGTAGGGCCATTGTGAATAGAATGTAATAGATAGCATTATTCCATTTATCATATGAAACAATGAAACGGTTAAGTAAAATATTAATCATTCTATACTTTATTTTAATATTTGCATAAGTAACTTATATATATATATATATGTAAAATAAATAAAAATATCCGTTAATTAAAAATAATATTGTAATTATAATTGAAATAATATTTTTAAACGGTTTATAAACAATTCAAACAATCTTTAAATCCGCAGAAGTACTTTCTGTTACTTTCAAACCTGCCTCAACTGCTATTAAATTCATATATTAACTGCTATTAAATTTTTTGAATTTAATAGCAGTTGAGGCAGGTTTGAAAGTAACCGAAAGTACTTCTGCGGATTTAAAGATTGTTTGAATTGTTTATAAACCGTTTAAAAATATTATTTCAATTATAATTATATATATATATATATACAGAGGCATAACTGCCATTATATATATAATGAACTTAATAATAATATGGATAATATAAAATTTATAATTTTAGAAATTGATGTTAAAATAAAGTATTTAGATATAGAGATAAAGATAGATGATAATAATATAATTACATTAAAACACTTCATTAAAGAAGATAAATTAAGAAAAATAATTTATATGGAATCGCAACATGCATAGATACAAAAAATGGCAGTTATTAAAAATTTTAAAAATGTTAAATATAACACAATAGGAAGATAGTTACTTTGCAAAAAGAGAAATTTATAAAGTTATATACTAATTATGGATATAACCCTAGAAGCATTAGAAATATATTCTTTAATTATAAACAATATAATAGAGGTAATAATAGTGAACCAAAAAATATAAAATTGTAAAACTTTCCTATGTCTCTAAAATTTATCATACATTATTAACAAATAAAAATAAAAATTATACAGATAAAAATATTAAAATAGGATGGTCAAACAGTAAAAATCTTGATATATTAGTAGGGAGTTATAAAATAAAAGATGATATAAAATATAAAAAGAGTATAGTATATAAAATTACTTGTGGAGTTTGCAGTATGATTTATTATGGACATATGGCAAAACAATTAGATGAAAGGGCTAAAGAACATAATAATGCTATTATCAGGAGAGATGACAGATCTGCATTTTATGTTCACTACTTAAAATATGGACACAGAATAGATTGTATTAAGAATACAAGTTCATTAAATTATATTAAAGAAATTAATAGAAGGAAGATATATGAAACTAATTACATTAATTATAACAGAAATAATTGTATGAACATTTATAAAATATGACTTAATTTAACTAACAATTGGATAATGAAAAATGAATGGAGTGTTATGTAATATGTGTTATTATAAAGATATTTAAGCATAAATTATAGGCTTGTGTTAATTTTATATAGAGCTGGTAGATGTCACTATGTATGCAATATAGGTAATTTTTGTAGTTAACCAAGACATATTGAAAAGGGCAAAAAATTTAAAAATTGCCAAAAAGAGGTTTTATATGTTATAATTACATGATTATATTACAGCTATTGTCATATATTTTTTTGTTGTTATATAAAGATATTTTATTCTATATCATATATATATATATATATATGTATATATATATATATATATATTGTAACCTAGTGTTATTGACACTTGGTTTACTTGGCATTATTTCTGCAGGAAAACAATGCTATTCTTTAAAGAAATAAAAAGATAAAATAACAATAGTAATAATTGATTAATAAAGTATGCTATTCACTCACTTTGGCATGTTTTGGGTGAATAACTAATAGATTTAATAACTCAATGTCATTTTTAAAGAGAGAACATGAATAATTTAATTGAGATATTAATAATTAGAGCAAATTAATATGGTATAAAAGCTAAACAGTAATTGATTTTGGATGGGTAGAGGGGAGAGTGGATGAGTGTCTTATCATAAAGCACAATAACTTCTGGTAATTTCTTTATGTAAAAAAAAAAAAAAGAAATATAATGTTTAAAGAATTATACATCACTGATTGTTAATTTAATGTATTTATTATTTTTTTTATATTGTCAAATTACTTTGTAATCCAGGTAGATAATACTGAAAACTATATGATTGTAATAAGTTTTTCCTTTCTTTTGTTTATGTTATAATCAAATGATTATTTTTCTGGAAGAGGTCACTAAAGTAAAATAAAAAAAAATAAATAGATAGTCTGCTTTTAGTTTTCAAGGAAGGAACAGTGCTGAAATTTGGTAACTCAATTTTTTCATTTTATTTTGCAGAAATAAATGTAATCAAAGTAAAATTTTAATAATATAATGTGTGGCTAAAATTTTTTGATAAGATATCCTGATTTCTTTGCCATCTACCTATTTAAAGACCTTTTATACTTAAAAGTTTATTGTCTCGCGCTAAAGTTCAAAAATGACAGAATTAATGAAAAGAGTCACGAAAAATTCTATTATATCTAAATTAAGGAAGAAAAATGATTTCCAAGTGAGAAATCATTATTTATTAACTTTATGTCATTTATTGATATTTTCTTGGTATAGAAAGAAAAAAAATGATAATTGAAAGAAATATTTTGAAACCAAGGAAAATCAACTAGAAACATTTTCGCGCTCTTTCTCAATATTGTCTGCCTTTACAAGAAATGTAGTTACATACGTTAAAATATGTTTTATTCACCAAGAATTGTCTGGAAATAATAATAATGATAAATAAGATTAAATTATGCACCTGTATATTTAAAAATATATATATATATATATATATATAAAAAAAATATTAACTTTCTCAGAGTAAATATAGGAAAAGTTATATAGGGGCATTTTTACGGAGAAGTTACCGTTAAAAAAAAAAAAAAAATTATAATTCCTAAAGTATGAACAAAACCAAATATCTTAGTGACTTAATGATAAAAATAAATGATATATTATATTACACATCAGTTGGAATTATTAAAACTTCATGTACAAGTAAATTGACTGCAGTTATTATCATAATAATCTCTCGGAAAATTGCGCATTTTCGTCCATAAGTAAGCTAGCTAATAAGTACGTATCGTCAATAAAAAAAAAAAATATTGTGTATGTTTATCGTCTATAGTCAAATATTCGTCTATGTTAGAAGTCTATTTTTTTTTCTTGGATCCCAAAATTGTAGTAGTTTAATTCAAGTAAGAATTAATCTTCAATTCTGCTATATGTTTCTTTACCTAATTTATTAAACGCACAAAATAAGAGAAAACTTTTATTTAAAGGAAATAATACCATGCGTTTATTGTTTTTAAACTTGCTTCGTGAAATACGACTGGATAAAGTTCTTCACCTGGACCAATTGCTCAACAGAAAATATTTTCTAATGAGAGAGTATGCACTTGTTAATTAATGATTGTTTAAAACTAAGTTATAAATAATATGTATTTTTTTTGTTATATCACATAGGTTAAAGTTTGTATGGTCAAGTGATATTTAATAGCCTTGTAATGACAAAGGTATGTTTTAATATAATTATTATAGGTTAAGTTGATATTTAACACGAAAATAAAAAAAATTAAAAAATCTATAAAATATGTTTTAATTATTACATACAATTGTAGGTAGAAATTTTGTATGTTAAATACGTAAAAAAAAAAAAATATTTAGATATTTAAGGGGTAAAATAAATATTGAAAATTATCAGAAGTAACTAAAAAAAAATGCTATAACAAAATATTTCTTGTTAAAGTTTTGAAACGAATTTATACTGTATTAATTGAGGAATTTATTCCTAATTATTCTTAAATAACACATCCACTTTATGTAGTTTAAGATAGTATGCTACCAACTATTTTGAATGTTCCTTTATTAAAATTAAAATTATTATACTTTTATTATATGATGTCCATTGATTTCAGATGTTGATCAAAGTATACACGGTAACATAAGTTTATTATAATCAGTGTATTTACTTATCCTGCCCAGATATAGCATTGGTATATGCTTAATATTCGCAAAGGTAATAATCATAATGTATTTATTTTGTGGGATGAAAAATGATCTCCCCAAAAGCTTTGTTTTCCATGAGAAGAAGATTTTAAATATAATGTTCGGGTATGTTTATAGCCAAGTGATCGATTCTCATAGATAGGACAATCAAGAATTTATCTAGCATTTAGTATGCTTCATTCGTTTAAATCCCAGGAGAGGATTGTATTTGGTGTGTGTTCGTTGTATGCCCAAGTAAGAGGCAAGAAACCACCAATATATTTTAATGTAGTAGATTACTTTACAGACCTTCGTGGTTATTCCATATTCCTCATGTGAAAATAAAGATAGCTCCACCATGGAAGGTGTTGATTATTGTGCTTAATTTTGAAAGTTCGGGCAAGATAAAGGTTATATTGGAGGTGTTAGTTCCTCAAGATCCACTTTAGTATAAATAGTGCGTTAGTAACTAAGATCAATATCTGTATTGTGTTGCTAAATATTACTAGTATTTGACAAGTAAATCAATGGAAAAAGTAATTAAAATTGCGTAGTTTTAAAACGCTTATTTACTGAAGGAATATTCAAATGCAATATTTAATTCTGGTTAGTAATTAAATAATACTTATATTTAAAATTATACGTATGAATAAAATTTATATCATAACTTAAGTTAGCATTAAGTTAAATGTAAGATGGTAAGTGTAACTTCTGATAACTGGCCTATAATTAGAATAGGTTATCCCATTAAAGACCATAAATAAAGTAAATGTATTAGAAATAAATTTAATATTTTGCGTATTGCATATGATTGAATTAATCATTTTTTAAAAAAAAAAAAAAAAAATGAAAAAAAAAAAAATAGTTAGTCAATAATTTTGAATAAAAGCTTCTACAAGGTTACCAAAATGTAGTAAACAATGTATTGGTAATGAAATGTACTTTTAGTTAATCAATCCATATGATTGCATACAGGAGAAGTAGTAATCTCTAGTCCATAACCAAAAGAGTATACAGATTAATGTCAGTTATATTTTATATTTTTGTATTACTATGGGATTATTGAATAAATGTTCATATATTTTTTTTTGTGATAATAATAAATGATAGTCTTGTTAAAATTTGTTGTAGATTCATTTTTTTGTTTTTATATGCTAAATATAAGTGTTTGCACAATATTTGCAAAACCTTTTCTTGAGTCCGAAATCATAATAAATTCTTAAAAACTTAATATACCAGATAAATAAAGTTAAGCAGATCGGAATATGTCATTATATTTTAGTTTAATGATAATTATTTATGGAGTTGCACATTATTCCATTCCCATTTAGTTAAATTGTCTAAGTAATAAATCTTAGTTATATTATTGTGTTGTCATGGATGATGGAAGGACACAAAAAGCCCATTGTCTTTTTATTATTCTGACTGAGATTCTGAAAAAAAAAAAAAAAGGCTGTGTTATTCAAAATTATACGTCATTATTGAACAGAATTATCATCTCTTTAAATAATATAGCAGTGGATATGAGAGATGAAGACACATTGAATTTAAGTAAAATAAATGTTTACTATAACCGACCAGAATGCCAGTCATATGTGACAACACAATACTGCCTAGCATTTCCTTACATGAAACAAAGAACCCTGAGATTAATATTATTATAATTATTCTTTAAATTAATAAGTGATCAATTATTGTTGTTATTACAATCGTGGCATAGCTTAAGAGAATTGAATATACAATTGTATTATATGAAAAGTATTTTAGATCATATTGGAAAATTAATGGATATGTTGCTTTATTCTGGTTGCCTTAACAACAACCAGAAAGAAGAAAGTAGTGTCACACAAGTGCAAATAAACTAAACTAATAAAAATATTAATGATGATTTCTAATTGAAAACTGGGTTAGAAATGGCCACCCAACTACAGGGGCCTTCGATGGCTATAGCTGGCCACGAGGAATATAGTAAACTTTTCTAGAAGTCAATATTAATATTGTTTGCACTTGAATGGATTAGTTATTCATTGATTAAAAATATTTGCCAATAATGAATTGTTTTAGCCATAAGATATTATGTGAATATCTAATATATGATCTAATCTTTTGCCACTGAAAAATATCTAGTATATGATCTAATCTTTTGCCACTGAAAAATAAATAATTAAGTTGTCAGTTTAGGATGTTGTGGTCTGTAGGCAATTCCATAAAACACTGTAATGATTTTATCATTTATGATGATCTGTTTGTCTGGTCTTGTGATTGGCACTTATGCTATATTACATAATATAATGATATTTATATGGACTAAGAAGCATGTGAAAAAAAAAAAGAGCATATTTAGTAGTTAATGTTGGAGCTTTGGGATATTAAATGTCAGAGCATAGTTTTTTGGTGTAGATTGTTTTTGATAGGAGAGGCATGGAGGCAGGATGTCTTGTCAATAATTTCTTATCGATAAATTTATTAATAGTTCATTGCTAATATTTCAGTACTGTTAAATACTAAAAGAGTTAGAATTTTAATATGAGTGAAAACAAAGATAATCATAGTATTTCTGAGGATTTGGGAGGATCCCAAGAGTTACAATCCCCTGATACACAGACTCCATATTTTAGTGTACAATTAAAAGAGGAAGGGGAAGATTTGGATATAGCTAACCCAGAAGAAGCCACAATAATAAAGGGAAAACATGAAAATGAGCCAGATCAATTAATGAGAAATACATTGGAGGAATTCTTGAAAAAATTACAAAAATCAAATAGTGAATTGAAAAGTGAATTAAAAAGTCAGATCCAAAACTCTAATAGTAAATTAGAACAATCAAATAGTGAATTAAAAAGTCAGATCCAAAACTCAAATCGTAAATTAGAACAATCAAATAGTGAATTAAAAAGTCAGATCCAAAATTTAAATATTAAATTAGAGAATCAAATGCAGGAGATCAAAGAGACATCTCAAAATCAAGTACAGAAGATAAAAGACTTAAGGGAAGATTTGAGAAATCATGTAGAAGAATCAAAATTGGCCTCTGAAAAGCTGGAAATAAAAATAAGGAAAGAGATAGAAACAAATTTTGAAAGGGCAGAAAATATGATTGAGGCTATCCAGCAGGACTTTAAAAGTCAATATATTGTATTAAACAATGAAGTACAGGAAATAAGAAATTATCAAAAAGAAACAGTAGTATTTCAAATAGAAGTTCAGGATAGAGTTGAATCTATTAAGGGAGAATTAGACAGTGCTAGAAGTGAAGTTATTAATTTGAAAGAGGAAGTTAAAAATATAACTCTAGCACCAGACAATGTAGTGAAAGGATGTCAGAGCCAGATTACCAGATTAATAGCTAAACTAGAAACTCAAGAGTTGACCCAATATGAGATTAATCAAAATCTAGAAAGTGAGCTAAGTCAAGTTATGGGAAAAGTAGAAAATTTTAATGATATAATAAAGAGTAATGCACAGCTATTACACAATAATCTCCAAGATGAAATAGGGGAATTAATGACTCAGTGTGAGAATAAAGTCTATCAAAGGTTAGAAGATAAATTTGGGATAGATAAAGATGAAACTATTAACCAATTGGAACAACAGATTAAACACTTAAATGTAGGCCTAAAAGATAGTTCAAAGAGAATAGACTGTGAATGGCAGAACTATAAGTTAGAATTAGAGAGTCGAATGCAAGCTATAGACTATAATAGGGATAATTTTACAAAAAGTAAAAAAGTTGTTCAAAGTAAAGGTTTATCTGAAACTCAAGTAAAGGAAACAAATAATGGTCATAATAACCAAGTAATATCTGAGTTACATATGGTAATTAATCCAGTAGAATCAATATACGATCCATTAAATGAGGCTAGAAGTAAAGTCATGCTAGAGCCAGAAAGTAATAGCTTCATGGCCTTAAAATTCTTAAAAATAAAAGTTTTTAGAGGTGAATATCTGGAGGATCCACACGAGTATCTCCAGAATCTGGAGGAGTTATTCACCTTATGTCATTTATCTGAGATAGAAAAGATTGCTATTGCCACTAACCATTTGTGTGCAGCATCTAAAGACTGGTGGCAATCATTATTTATTAAACCAGAAACATATGGAGACTTCAAATATCTTATGTTAGCCAGTTTTTGGGGGGAAGACTGCCAAGATAATCTGAGATATCAGATATCTCAGGAAAGATATCATGTAAATAAGGGTAGTTATACTCAGTTTTTCAGAAGTCAGGCCGTCAAATTGAAAACCTTGACAGCTTATCCTTTATCTGAGACACAAATTGTGTGAATAATTTGCCATAATCTGCCGAGGCATATAGAACAGATCTTAATTGCTGCTGACAGACATACCATAGAAGAGGTAGTAGAAATTTTAGATTCGTTAGAGACCAGCAATAGGAATATTGATAATAGAATTAGGGTAAATAGAGACACCCATCCGATGGTGAGTAATATCAATTTCGCAGATAGGTCACATATGGGAAGGAGGAAGTTAGTTAGAGAAAAAGGATATTATAGGACGAATCCCTATGGTAGACAGAATAACCACCTCAGTAGACCAACAGTTAAGAGTAGAATTATGAATGAGAATCAGCCTTCTACTAGTGGTATCCCAACAATACCAAAGAAAAATATAAAAGGTAGTAAAAGTAGCGGGGCATTAAATTAAAAAGGACCTTGCAGGAATGTTCCTCACTTCGGGGCCCTATTTTTAAACATATGGGGAACAGCATAATGTAGAACATGACCAAGCACAGGCCAGAATTAACCTTAAAAAGATGGGTGATAAATGCACTTGTTATTCCAAAACCAGTCCACATCCTTTTAAAGTCCATGATTTTGTTTTAATTAGAACTCCCCATGTGAGTAATCTCCGGAAGCATATGTTTAGAAAATTCATGTATCTTTATGAAGGCCCCTATGAAATTGTGAAACAAGTGGGTGAGAATGCCTTTTTGGTCTCAACCCCTGATGGAACAAGAGGTACCTATAATGCCCGAAGCTTACTACCATATCCCAAGCAAAATTAAATCCTTTAAACTGTATTTATTGACATAAGAAAGAAGTAGGATATAAACTTAGTAATACCATAAGAAGTGTTAAAAAATGCATATATTATTTTATTTTTTATTTATTATAACGGTGGGAGAATTGTAACCTAGTGTTATTGACACTTGGTTTACTTGGCATTATTTCTGCAGGAAAACAATGCTATTCTTTAAAGAAATAAAAAGATAAAATAACAATAGTAATAATTGATTAATAAAGTATGCTATTCACTCACTTTGGCATCCTTTGGGTGAATAACTAATAGATTTAATAACTCAATGTCATTTTTAAAGAGAGAACATGAATAATTTAATTGAGATATTAATAATTAGAGCAAATTAATATGGTATAAAAGCTAAAGAGTAATTAATTTTGGATGGGTAGAGGGGAGAGTGGATGAGTGTCTTATCATAAAGCACAATAACTTCTGGTAATTTCTTTATGTAAAAAAAAAAAAAAAAAAAAATATAATGTTTAAAGAATTATACATCACTGATTGTTAATTTAATGTATTTATTATTTTTTTTATATTGTCAAATTACTTTGTAATCCAGGTAGATAATACTGAAAACTATATGATTGTAATAAGTTTTTCCTTTCTTTTGTTTATGTTATAATCAAATGATTATTTTTCTGGAAGAGGTCGCTAAAGTAAAATAAAAAAAAAATAGATAGTCTGCTTTTAGTTTTCAAGGAAGGAACAGTGCTGAAATTTGGTAACTCAATTTTTTCATTTTATTTTGCAGAAATAAATGAAATCAAAGTAAAATTTTAATAATATAATGTGTGGCTAAAATTTTTTGATAAGATATCCTGATTTCTTTGCCATCTACCTATTTAAAGACCTTTTATACTTAAAAGTTTATTGTCTCGCGCTAAAGTTCAAAAATGACAGAATTAACGAAAAGAGTCACGAAAAATTCTATTATATCTAAATTAAGGAAGAAAAATGATTTCCAAGTGAGAAATCATTATTTATTAACTTTATGTCATTTATTGATATTTTCTTGGTATAGAAAGAAAAAAAATGATAATTGAAAGAAATATTTTGAAACCAAGGAAAATCAACTAGAAACATTTTCGCGCTCTTTCTCAATATTGTCTGCCTTTACAAGTAATGTAGTTACATATGTTAAAATATGTTTTATTCACCAAGAATTGTCTGGAAATAATAATAATGATAAATAAAATTAAATTATGCACCTGTATATTTAAAAAAAAACAAAAATATATAAAAAAAAATATAAACTTTCTCAGAGTAAATATAGGAAAAGTTATATAGGGGCATTCTTACGGAGAAGTTACCGTTAAAAAAAAAAAAATTTATAATTCCTAAAGTATGAACAAAACCAAATATCTTAGTGACTTAATGATAAAAATAAATGATATATTATATTACACATCAGTTGGAATTATTAAAACTTCATGTACAAGTAAATTGACTGCAGTTATTATCATAATAATCTCTCGGAAAATTGTGCATTTTCGTCCATAAGTAAGCTAGCTAATAATTACGTATCGTCAATAAAAATAAAAAAAATTGTGTATGTTTATCGTCTATAGTCAAATATTCGTCTATGTTAAAAGTCTATTTTTTTTTCTTGGATCCCAAAATTGTAGTAGTTTAATTCAAGTAAGAATTAATCTTCAATTCTGCTATATGTTTCTTTACCTAATTTATTAAACGCACAAAATAAGAGAAAACTTTTATTTAAAGGAAATAATACCATGCGTTTATTGTTTTTAAACTTGCTTCATGAAATACGACTGGATAAAGCTCTTCACCTGGACCAATTGCTCAACAGAAAACATTTTCTAATGAGAGAGTATGCACTTGTTAATTAATGATTGTTTAAAACTAAGTTATAAATAATATGTATTTTTTTTTGTTATATCACATAGGTTAAAGTTTGTATGGTCAAGTGATATTTAATAGCCTTGTAATGACAAAGGTATGTTTTAATATAATTATTATAGGTTAAGTTGATATTTAACACGAAAAAAAAAAAAAATCTATAAAATATGTTTTAATTATTACATACAATTGTAGATAGAAATTTTGTATGTTAAATACGTAAAAAAAAAAAAATATTTAGATATTTAAGGGGTAAAATAAATATTGAAAATTATCAGAAGTAACTAAAAAAAAAAAAAAATGCTATAACAAAATATTTCTTGTTAAAGTTTTGAAACGAATTTATACTGTATTAATTGAGGAATTTATTCCTAATTATTCTTAAATAACACATCCACTTTATGTAGTTTAAGATAGTATGCTACCAACTATTTTGAATGTTCTTTTATTAAAATTAAAATTATTATACTTTTATTATATGATGTCCATTGATTTCAGATGTTGATCAAAGTATACACGGTAACATAAGTTTATTATAATCAGTGTATTTACTTATTCTGCCCTGATATAGCATTGGTATATGCTTAATATTCACATAGGTAATAATTATAATGTATTTATTTTGTGGGATGAAAAATGATCTTCCCAAAAGCTTTGTTTTCCATGAGAGGAAGATTTTAAATATAATGTTCGGGTATGTTTATAGCCAAGTGATCGATTCTCATAGATAGGGCAATCAAGAATTTATCTAGCATTTAGTATGCTTCATTCGTTTAAATCCCAGGAGAGGATTGTATTTGGTGTGTGTTCGTTGTATGCCCAAGTAAGAGGCAAGAAACCACCAAAATATTTTAATGTAGTAGATTACTTTACAGACCTTCGTGGTTATTCCATATTCCTCATGTGAAAATAAAGATAGCTCCACCATGGAAGGTGTTGATTATTGTGCTTAATTTTGAAAGTTCAGGCAAGATAAAGGTTATATTGGAGGTGTTAGTTCCTCAAGATCCACTTTAGTATAAATAGTGCGTTAGTAACTAAGATCAATATCTGTATTGTGCTGCTAAATATTGCTAGTATTTGACAAGTAAATCAATGGAGAAAGTAATTAAAATTGCGTAGTTTTAAAACGCTTATTTACTGAAGGAATATTCAAATGCAATATTTAATTCTGGTTAGTAATTAAATAATACTCATATTTAAAATTATACGAATGAATAAAATTTATATCATAACTTAAGTTAGCATTAAGTTAAATGTAAGATTGTAAGTGTAACTTCTGATAACTGGCCTATAATTAGAATAGGTTATCCCATTAAAGACCATAAATAAAGTAAATGTATTAGAAATAAATTTAATATTTTGCGTATTGCATATGATTGAATTAATCATTTTTAAAAAAAAAAAAAAAAAAATAAAAAAAAAATAGTTAGTCAATAATTTTGAATAAAAGCTTCTACAAGGTTACCAAAATGTAATAAACAATGTATTGGTAATGAAATGTACTTTTAGTTAATCAATCTATATGATTGCATACAGGAGAAGTAGTAATCTCTAGTCCATAACCAAAAGAGTATACAGATTAATGTCAGTTATATTTTATATTTTTGTATTACTATGGGATTATTGAATAAATGTTCATATATTTTTTTTTGTGTTAATAATAAATGATAGTCTTGTTAAAATTTGTTGTAGATTCATTTTTTTGTTTTTATATGCTAAATATAAGTGTTTACACAATATTTGCAAAACCTTTTCTTGAGTCCGAAATCATAATAAATTCTTAAAAACTTAATATACCAGATAAATAAAGTTAAGCAGATCGGAATATGTCATTATATTTTAGTTTAATGATAATTATTTATGGAGTTGCACATTATTCCATTCCCATTTAGTTAAATTGTCTAAGTAATAAATCTTAGTTATATTATTGTTTTATCATGGATGATGGAAGGACACAAAAAGCCCCTTGTCTTTTTATTATTCTGACTGAGATTCTGAAAAAAAAAAAAAAAGGCTGTGTTATTCAAAATTATACGTCATTATTGAACAGAATTATCATCTCTTTAAATAATATAGCAGTGGATATGAGAGATGAAGACACATTGAATTTAAGTAAAATAAATGTTTCCTATAACCGACCAGAATGCCAGTCATATGCGACAACACAATACTGCCGAGCATTTCCTTACATGAAACAAAGAACCCTGAGATTAATATTATTATAATTATTCTTTAAATTAATAAGTGATCAATTATTGTTGTTATTACAATCGTGGCATAGCTTAAGAGAATTGAATATACAATTGTATTATATGAAAAGTATTTTAGATCATATTGGAAAATTAATAGATATGTTGCTTTATTGTGGTTGCCTTAAAAACAACCTGAAAGAAGAAAGTAGTGTCACACAAGTGCAAATAAACTAAACTAATTAATTATATATTAGAAACAAATAAAAATAAACTAAACTAATAAAAATATTAGAAATAGAAATGAAGTGAAAATAAATTTCATAAATAAATATAAATTTCTAAATAAATTTCTAATAAAATAATAATTAATGGGTTAGAATATATATATATATATATTAAACAATAGACCAAGATTTTTACTTGAACTTTTTTTTATCATTCTGCTCTACTTACATATGTTTGTGGAAACATTTTATAGGCATAAACAACAAAGTTACTATGAAAACATAAAAGAACAAAATATTTCCTTCATAATGTAAAGTTTTCTGTATGTTGTAGTAATAATGTTTTCTATTACATAAGTTTAATTCTTAATTTATGATTAGATTTTAAAAATATATAATATTTTCAATTCTATAAGTTTATTTTAAAATTTATTTACATTGCAGATAAACTATCTTTCCTCTGTAAACTCTTTAAAGCTATTATTTTCTTAAGCATTGTCATATATAAGAATCTTTTTTTTTATGTTTCTTCAAAATTCTCCTATGGCTGCCTATTAAAATATCATCACTAATGTTTATAATATATATATTTTCCTCTTATTGATAATCTAAAAATCTTCATTTTCTTTATATTAAATGATGAACCCATTGTATTATATATATATATATATATGAACCCATTGTATTATATATATATATATATAATTAATAAAACAAGTTATAAATTTTATAACTTGCTCTTAGCATTTAAATGATCACTAGATGGAGCTTAATACCTCTAAACAAGCTTTATTTTTATAAGTGCTAAAAGAGAAAAATTCAAAATCTCTATCGTTATGTCCCTACCTTCAGACCAATTGTTTTTGAGCTTATGGCTCACCTCAGTGGAGGGCTGAGACTCTAGAAACTAGATCTAAAATACTAACTCAAAAGTCAGCACTTATAAATCATGTTTCTATCAATTTGAAAGTCTGAACTTTTCAGACACGTAAATGTCTTCAAATCTAGATTTGCAAATCAGATATCTATATGGGTCTTAATTCAGCTCAGTTTCACCATATAGTAATAGCCTCTGCAATATAGCATCACAAAAGCCATCAAAGGTACACTTATAATAATTAATAAAACAAATTATAAATTTTGTAACTTGCTTTTAAGCTTGCATTTAAATGATCACTAGATGAAGCTTACCAATAGCTCTAAACAAGCTTTATTTTTATAGGTGCCGAAAGAGAAAAAATTCAAAATCTCTATTATTATGTCCCTACCTCCAAACTGAGGTGAGCCATAAGGTTAACCATAAGCACAAAATTAATTTGCTTGGAGGTAAGGACTTAATGATAGAGATTTTAAATTCTTTCTCTTTCAGCACTTATAAAAATAAAGCTTGTTTAGAGCTATTGGTAAGCTCCATCTAGTGATCATTTAAATGCAAGTTTAAAAGCAAGTTACAAAATTTATAACTTGTTTTATTAATTATTATAAGTGTACCTTTGATGGCTTGTGTGATGCTATATTGCAGAGGCTATTACTATATGGTGAAACTGAGCTGAATTAAGACCCATATAACTATCTGGTTTGCAAAGCTGAATTTGAAGACATTTACATGTCTGAAAAGTTCAGACTTTCAAATTAATAGAAATGTGTTTTATAAGTGCTGACTTTTGAGTTAGTATTTTAGATTTAGTTTTTAGAGTCCCAACCCCCCACTGAAGTAATCCATAAGCTCAAAACCAATTGGTCTGGAGGAAGGGACTTAATGATAGAGATTTTGAATTCTTTCTTCTTTGGTACTTATAAAAATAAAGCTTGTTTAGAGCTATTGGTAAGTTCCATTTAGTGATCATATATATATATATTCTAACCTCCCCCCGCACATTCTCACCCCAAAATATACTGTTTATTACGAATATTACGGGTTCTAGCTCAGTTAACAAATAAATAAATGAAATATTCAGCATTAATTAAAATGATTACTAGCTCTAATTTTAAAATACAAATACGGTTCAATTTTAAAATGAATTAACAAATATTTACTATTTTCATGAGACATGGAGTGACAATACAGGGAACGAGATAGACTACATTGAGCCATTATCCACACGATACTACCTCAATGGCATAAGAACACTATCCCCCCTTTTTACTATACCAAATAACTAACTCATAGTATTCTTACGACTTTCTGAGCTCTATTCACTACGATTAAAATAATAATCATATCTTAATCTTCTTTATAACAAGAATCTAGCTCAATTAAATAAAATGAAGTAAAATAAAATAAAATCTCAGGTTCATAAATTGTATTCTAACTGATTTAAAATTACGGTAGTAAAATATGAAAAGGGAATTTTATGTCATAATCTACTACACAGCAACTAATAATAATAAAAATAATAATAATAATAATATAATATAATCTTATTTCTTCCTAAATGAAATAAATAAATACGTACGTGGTAGTATTTTAATAATCTGACAACAGAATACGTGTGGCAACATTAGCATATAATTTAATGTAATATTGTGGCAACCGACTTATGACCAATAAATAATATAAAATTATGATCTTTTAATTTTAACATACCAATAAATTCTCAAAATTATTATAACACTTTTATGTTTACCTTTTGTGCAAAATTTATATGTCTGTTTCAATTATAAATGTATCGTGATTTCATGCATCCATGTGGAGAAATAACAACTCGGACACAAAACTTTAAAACAAATTTAAAACAAAGTTTATTAACAACATAAATAAATTAACAATATTTTTACACTATATACATTGGATATCCCTTACTTTCATATCTCAACTTAGTTTATTAGTTTATAAAATGAAATCAAAATATTATTTACTTTTCCTAGTTAAATCTTTTTTTTTTAACACTTAAGAAAATACAGTATTATTACTTGATTTATTATTATGGTTAGCTTATTACAAAATGCATTTCTTATATGATTATCACAAACACTTTGCATCCCTAATATTATTAAAATTATATTTTTTACAAAATTTACATTCGTAGTAAAATTCTACAAA
The DNA here is from genome assembly GCA_028023455.1 of Epiperipatus broadwayi. Taxonomy (NCBI): domain Eukaryota; kingdom Metazoa; phylum Onychophora; class Udeonychophora; order Euonychophora; family Peripatidae; genus Epiperipatus; species Epiperipatus broadwayi. Next base: position 74,297 of record JAQFVV010000073.1, on the reverse strand, counting down.
ATAACAAATTTTAGTTTTATATTGGTTGTATGGAATCTTACAAAGTCAAAACATTGTTCTACATTCGGTATTAGGTTTTTATTGTTCATTATCCGATGTTTATTAATCCTAATATTCTCATTCAAGCCTTACTTCGGATGATATAATTACAACTATTAATATACCATGCACAAGTATATGTTTATTATACCTTATTGAACTATTTTCTTAATAAATATGCAATACTTATTTTCTAAATATTATTTAAAACATTCAAATTTTATTATCACTTTAAAAAATACTTGGTTTAGATTTCTTTTCAAAATCTTATATTCATTTCTGAATTAATTTTACAATGTATTATATGATTCTTTCTCTCTTTATGATATTTTGGACTTTCAATTTTAAAGTTACACAATTCTATACATTCCAGCAAATAAACTATTCTTACATAAACGATAACATATCTTCAGTTCTATTTTATTCATTATTTCTTTGAAAATATCTTTCTGACCGATGCAGATTCACGAAATAAGGATAGCGAAGATAGATGCATAGGATCAAAATACAACTAGAATATTACTCGTCATATACCTTGACAATCATGGCACAGTGAATTAAAAGACACTATAGAGGAGTGACCTTTACCTGTCTACCAACCTCTATCATAGGAACGATGTTAAAGCTATTTCTTCAGCTTTATTATAACATCCAAAGTTTAAAGATATGCAAAAACACTGTCCAAACTATATGTGTTCAGTTATAGGGCCTAGTTAACTATACTGAAATCACACAAAACTAAATATGATCCAAATCCTTTATTTTTCCTATTTCTTAAAAAAAAAAACATCATCTTGGTTTCCTCTCCACTAGTACTTCCAAGTCACTATCCGATCTTATTTCTCAAGATTTTTTTCTATACTGTACATCGACAAATACATATCTGCATTACTAACAATAATAAAATTCATTTATTTTAAAACTATTCCACTGTTCTATAAGACAGCTTGCTTACTACTTTCCTCCGTATATTTAGTCATACAAACTACTTAAATATCTGAATACTTTATCACATGAAAGTTCAAAAGAATCACACAATTGTTCTGTTAAATTATATTATTAATATACTTTAAATAAATTATTGCATGCATATTCCGAATTACTCCTATCTCATTATATGTTAAAAATGTTGTATAAAATGTGTACATATAATTTAAACTTTCACACTTCATTCTTAGGTCAATAGATGATCTAAAAAAATACATTATGCATTATAAATAACTATTAAAATTACCAAACGACCTTTATCTCCTCGATCGCGTTCCGTAGGCTTCACCATCCATTTGATCCTTGTAGATATAAGATTCACATCCATACACTTTATTTTAAACACTATTTCTATAATTTTATCAAGCTATTATATTTAAATTTTAATATTACTAAATTTATGTTTTATGTTTTCCCTAATCTCACATAACATTTTATATTTTAAAATAAATTAGTAAAAAATATTCCAAACTATATTTACTGTACTTCTTCATCAAATTTCCTTGAAAACCGTTCATACTAAAGCTAAAAAAAAATGTTTATTATTTCTTCTTCAGTCACTTAATGTTCTTCTCCCTGCTTGTTCAATTTTAAGGCAAAACAATTATTGCTCTGTTTAATAAATATTCATAGATGACAATCCTTGGTTTTTTATAATATTTAATACAATTATTAATTATGATATCAATTAATCCCGTAAAGAAAACGTCTACATATTCTCTTCTAATATTTTCTGCTAATATTTTCCCGCACGACTTTTATGATGCATCTTCTCAGTACTATGATTTAAATATTCAATAAAACTTTTCTGTTTCCATGGATCCATTTCATTAAGTAAATTAGATTTATATTTTCCAAATCTTTATCTTTATTAAGCATTTCTCTAATGAACACTTTATAATATTTTTAATTCTTCTTAGAGAAAGTTTTTCTGTTCCTTTTTCATAAAAACACAATAGCTCTTTCATATTATTATTCGGTAATTTTTTTCCTTCTTTTAAAATTCTGGTACTATATACTTTATAATGTTTCCTTTAAAAAGACAAACATTCTTTCTCCATTATAACTTTTACATAATTTTTTCTTTATGATATACGCATCTTAATTTTTCCATAGAGAAGAATTAAAAAAAAACTTCAGAGTAGCCTTATAAATTTGTGCGTCATAAATTTTTCCTGATGGCAAATAACTTCTCTTTTAAGTTTTCCGTATAACGTCCAAATTATATTCCTCTGAGTTACAATAATAAGTTTCTGGTTGAGCATAAATAAAGCTGTATCAAGGCACTTTACAAATATTTTTCCTTTCTCATAACTTCTATATACTGTTTTCTGTAGTACTTCCATTTTTACTGCAAGGTTTTGGCTAAACTTGAATAAAATATCCTGGTAAGAAAACTTTTAAAATTAGCCCTCCATTTAAAGGCAGTTCAAAATATTATATTTAAAAAAAACTTTTAAAATAAATACAAAATTTTTAAAATTATAACACTTTTCTAGCTTACGATCTTATACAGCTAAAAAAAATATGTTACTCCTTCCTTTACTTACACATTACTTTCTCCCGCTCCGTCTAATTCTTATATTTCGTCTGCTAAATTACCTCCGTTGATTGGTTAATTACTTTTTTAGCGCGAACAAATTTACACTTTTTTAGTTTTATAACAGACTAGACTTTTTTAAAATAAAGAATTTATGACGTAATGATTTAAAATATTACTTAGAATAGTATTTTTAAACTCAATTATAGTTTTATCAAAGTCATTTATTTTTTTTAAAACAATTATTAAAATAATATTTAATATCTATTTTAATATTAATATTTAATTTATCTTGTTTTTATTTAAATAAAATATTTAATTTTTTTATTAACTGTATTCAACTTTTAAACACTACTTAAATATTACATCATTTAAACATTTAAAATAACTATTTAATATTTCAACATTCATTTCAACGATAGATAGCAATTACATTTAGTTCCATAATTCACAAACTTTATTATTATATTCTAACAAGCGTGTGTGTGAAGGTATATAATATACAGTCACATGATTACTAACTTTATCAGATGATTTTTTTTAATTTACGTCTCGGTCTAAATTACCAAAACTGATATATTTTATAAAAATTTGGAAAATAATTTAAAAATGTAGAACTAAATATAATTCTCACCATCCCAAAGTTTATTTTAAAATATATTAGATTAAATTTGAATATTAATTATAATTATAATATTACATATCGTTTTTATTTAATTTATTAGTTTTAAAACATTACAATTGAATTGTTTAATATACTTTTAACTATTTATAGCTGTATTATTTTATATGGCCAGCTTTTACAACCATAAGCAAGGATATAATTAAGCTTTATTTAACTGTTTTCTTTAAAATAATCCATTACACTTTTACATACCAGGTAATTTTCAGCCTTAAATTGTACTATAAGATCTAATCGATCATACAATTATCCATATATTACACAAACGTATTTTAAAATTTAAAATTTTTTAGTAATTGACCATTCTACCTTATTATGACCTATAGATAAGGGCACAATATATATATATATATATATGTGTGTGTGTGTAGTTGTACTTGCTCTACTATTTAACTTCTCTCACAGTATTTTATGTTGAATTCCTTGGCATAAATAAATTGTGATATAAAAAAAACTATTGGACATTCATTTGTGAAAGATCGCTTCCAAAAAATTTTTTTTGCAATATTTAGTTTATTTTTTTTATATTTGACACTTGAAAAATATTTTGAAAAAATTTTAAGTTCTATCTGTATAATGAATAAAGAGATGGTTGTTTTGTGATTATATTTTTATTCTTCAAAAACAAACTGAGTTATGTTAATCTTCACATATTGATAAACTTATCTACTAATTATTATTTTCTAAAAATATTTAAGACATATAATTTCTCTCACTAAAATACATAAGGATAATTTTCCTAAATTTAGATTTTTCCAATGTTTTTTTTTTTTTAAAAAAAAAAAAAAAAAAACACACAATTTACCTATATTTGAAATTAATAAATATTATTTCTCTTTCCTTGTGCTCATTGTAATTAATATTTACAAATGTTTTAAACATTTAATTAAGAAAAGGTAATAAGTTTTATTATTGTTATAATTTTTTGAGTATGCTTTCAACATTAATGGTCAGAGTCATAGTGCATGTCTTTTGCCAGGAGTGCTACGATTCTGACTGTTAATAACAAAAGCATGGACCAAAAATTATAACAATAATAAAACTATGTTACCTTTTCTTGGTTAAACATTTAAAATGTTTATAAATATAAACTATCCTTGAAATAAACTTTGAGCACCATGGCTACATTACAATTCTCATTCTAAGTAAGATGTCTTGGAGTTAATATTGTAACTTAAGCAAAATATTAGCAAGTAATCTGTCACAAAATGAAAATATATATATATTTTTTAAATCACCTGTTATAAAATGAAAAGCTACTAATAAATTTATATATAAAAAGTTCGCATATTAGTTTAATGCAAATTTTATTACATCCAACTCCTATAACTATGTATTCATTAAAGAAAAAAATACATATATTAATAGGACACCAAGTTATAGCTTAAACTTCATTATTATTTTTTATTATTTTTTCCAATATATCTGATATAATAAAAAGGAATTTATATTTATTACCTCATAGTTATCTAATTGAATGTTTATAACAGCTGTAGTATTACTTACTATCACATATTATAAATATATAACTTTCTCTGTGTGTTTTAATACTGTAGAAAATAGTCAATCTACCTGAACTTAAGATCCCTATTAATGTAGCTGATATCACTGCTAGAGCTTCGACTTTTTAATAAAAGCCATCTATTATATATATATATATATATATATATATCTGTGTATTTTAGTACAGTAATAAGAAGGCAACCTATTCTGAACTTGAGATCTCTTTTAATATGTCTGCAATTATTACTTCCAGGGCTTAAACCTTTTTATAAACTTCTAAAGAATAAACCATTTGACTATTTTTATTTTGAAAAATAACAGACCAATATTTTCACTACTATATATATATATATCATTAAAAATCAGTCAACACTTAAACAAACCCAATATCAATAACAATCAAGAATTTCAAACTGTTGTCAAGGCAACCTCATTTTAACAATAAAGGTAGAATTTCTTAACAACAATAGAGGTTGTCTTGACAACAGTTTGAAATTCTTGATTGTTATTAATATTGGGTCTGTCTAAGTATTGACTGGTTTTTAATGATTACTTACAAAATTATTTATCCTTGAGCATTTTTACACTTATTATATATATATTAAAAATATTGTGACCATCTGACGTACAAAAGATTTAAACACTTAATAGTGCTTGTATTTAGTCAAAATATGTATATATGTGTGAAATGACTGTTTTTCTATTGTACACTGAAAAATAGTCAACAATCTAAGAGTTTGTTTTTAATACATTTCATTAAAATCTGATTTTTCATATATATTTACTCTAGATACCTTTACTATTTATTGCATGTTAAATACAGTAATGAGTAGTATTTATCAAAGGCTTCACAAAGGATTTTGCTGTTTATTAAAAATAAATATTTTGATTTCTCTATAAGGTCTTAAAGCCAATGCACAAGGCAAATTCCTAATGTCCACCATACATTCTTGCATGTCAGCTGTTATTAATATGGAATTATTCATATAGTAAGTGAACATGGATGGTTCACTGAACAGCATTCATTAGACAGCATGGTGAATTTCTTGGTTTTTTACCTTTGAGTTTAAAATCAACAAACACCATGATCTTCCTTTTCAATTACCTGATAGTTCTTAACTGAAATATTAATTGAGTTTTCTTTGAGGCAGGATGAATGTGTGTGTGTGTGTGAATGATCTTTTTTAAAATAGATATTTCAAACAGAACAGACAAAACAAAATTATGGTTTTTATTCCCAGAAAACTATAAAGTCACCAGTCAAGGTAGTAGATGGCAGATCCCCTGATTGCGGACACAGGTTTCTATTTAATGATGATCATTTATTTAGATATCAATAACTGCAGATCACATTTTAGAAGGAAGACTGTAATAATTAAGAAGAACTATCTAATATTAATTAGAAAAATGTTATATATTATGAAGTTAAAAGAAAAAATTAAAAGACTGTATAAAGATATAATATTCTTGAAGCACAATTGGATTGGTATTCATCACAAATAAAAAATGGGAGAATAATATTATGAAGATTGATAGCATAACAGACAGAGTGAAAAAATTAGTTATTCAACCTAATAAAAGATATCAAATGCAAATTATTCAGGTTTATGTCCCAACACATTCTGATTATGATGATGAAATGGAAGATTATTAAATGGATGTATAAAATTCTTTGATCAGATCGTAGAATATTTTTAAATTGTCATGGGGGGATTTATTACTAGAATTGATAAACAATTGAAAAATATATGTGTTGTGGGTAAATTATGTCATGGTGAAAGAAATGAAAGATGACAGATTTGTGGTATTCGTAAAAAAATAAGTGTGCTATGAATGTTTTTATAACAATAGTGCTAAATAGAAATGGACATGGAAGCATCAAAGGGAAGAAACAGCAGATTATATTATATTTTGAATAACAAAATATATAATGTTCTTAATAGATTCAACACAGGAAATGATCAATGATTAGGAATTGCAAAGTATGTGAAAATATAATGTTCCTAATACATTCAACACAGGAAGTAATCATTGAATAGAAGTTGTAAGATATAACAAGTATATAATGTTCTTAATAAATTCAACCCAAGAAGCAATTATTGGTTAGGAGTTGGAAGATATATGAAAATATAATGCTCTTAATAGATTTAATGCAGAAAGCAATCATTATTTAGGAGTTGTAAGATATGTGAAAATATGTATTTAATAGATTTGTCACAGGAAGTAATCATTGATTAGGAGTTGTAAGATATTCATTAATGCAAACTAAAAGGAATAAAATTATTTAAAAAGTAAATGTTTACAGATGATATTTCTAACTTCTGAAACACTCCAATAAATTTAAATTAAAGTTCGCAAATCACTTTGAAATGTTAATAGACATTGAAGATGGTTTAGATTGGATTGAAATTGATAAAAAGGTAATTGGTACAATAATAAAAACTGCAACAAAGGTTACCAGTCAATTTCCTATTGAAAAAAGATAACTCATGAACAAAACAAAAAATATGTAAAAATATATAAATGTTTCATCAAAATGAAGTGAATAGCTAGAGTATTGTAAAGTGATATGAAAAAGAATTAATAATAATTATATAAAAAATATAATTTTGAATTAGCTAATGTAAAACATCTTATCTTGTTTTGGATGGAAAATTATTTCTGCAATAAAAAAAATGTCGGAACTATTACTAAAGAGAGATGACATAAAATTTATGAAAGAATTATAAAAAGAATTATATAACATAAATAACGCAAAAACAAAATAACTCCTGCAATTATTGTATCTTCTGAATTGGCATGAAAATAAATCTGTGAAAAAGAAAAAGCTCCAGGAAATGATGGGATTAATATTGATATGTTAAAGCAAACAGGTAAAGAAATAGAAAAAAATGTTAGAAAAGTTATACTCCAAATGTCTAAAAAAATAAACATCTAGATAATTAGAAGGATGAATTAATAATTTTGTATTTAATAATAAAACTATTTTTTTATTAAATGCTTCTAATGACTGTGCACTAAAAAGAAATAAAATTATTGTTTCTTTAACCATAATTGAAATTTTTAGATTTAACTTGAAATAAAAGCATGGGGGGGGGCATAAAGTAATTATGACATTAATTTCTGGACTCCACCATGTATTTATTTCAAGTTAAATCTAAAAACTCTAATTGTGGTTGAAGAAACAATTATTTTATTTTTGTTTTGTGCACTGTCATTAAAAGCATTTAATATAAAAGAAACATGTTATCTTGATTATTGTTAAGTTTTTAGTAATGTATTAGCACAATAAATGAAAATGTAAAACTATATTATATTTTAAATTGACTGGGCACTTATAGCTGACATATATATATATTGTTACCAGCCACTTCTCTTTTTTTTTGATTATCGAGGGTACCAATAGGTCACTAATGAACCTATTAAATTTCCGGTGATCAAAAGTTGATGATGATGGTGATGAATGTTACCATATAGATCCAGGGAGAGAAAGAGATCTTTAACATTGTTTAGACAATTGAGAAAAGAATATGAAGGTAAATTTCAGCCAAGATAATTTTAAATAACTTTATAATTTATTAAATTCAAAATAAAAATGAAATCCCAAGAAAATAAAAGTATAAGGTTTGGCCCAGATTTCTCTAGCGTATTTATCAGATAATGTGTTTATGGGTATTAAAACATTAAACACCTGAACAGATAAGTGCGTTTCTCACCTAATGTTTAAAAAGGAGATTTATATCTTCTTACCAGTGATTTATAAAAACTAATTCCATCTTTTCTATTTAGAGATTGCAAAACAAAAGGTGTCTTGTAGAGAGTACTATGAAATAGCACAGGTGAGCTTTTCTTGGTCTGGAAAAAAACATTGGGACCAAGAACATCATATGTCTGCAGAACAACCCATGATAACCATGTTCAAGATTATCAAGGTTGACTCCAATACAAATAATGAAAATGGAATGGAACAAGAAAAGATTATGATTTTGTGTAATCTTAAATAGAAGAAAACAAAATCTCATAGGAAAAACAGAACAATATACTCAATAAATCGCCATCCAAAAGATGTAGTGTTTGCAAGAAACACAAACCATGATAAACTAAACTAATTATAACAAAGAATACAGAACAGTTCAGTTAAAATAAAATTATGTATGTCTGCCAAAACATTTATCAAGGGTTAGTAATATAAAAAGAGAGACAATAACTATAAAATCTAAATTCGCAATACACTCTCAGACAAATAAAATTTAAAAATATGGAATCTTAAAACTAAGACCCCAATTCACAGAATAAAAAAATACATAAAATAATAAAAATGGTATTAAAGGAATATTCAAAATGTATAATCAATACAGAATTATTTTATAATTAAGCTGAGACTTTAACTGCAATTAGAATAGGTATCACTGGCAGCATACTAAAAGCTGAAGCAATACTTATAATGAGCTGAATATAAAAATGAGATGCTAAATAATAATTTTTAATCTGAAAACCCAGGGCTATTTATGTCACTCTTATCTCCCACATCATCTTTAATTAGATGTTTTGCCCAAAGCTAATCTCTATCTCAGACTCAATTGTAATTAAAAAAATATGACCAGGGCTCTTATCCTTTTCAAAATTAATTTTAAAAAAATAAATGCAAAATTAACTCTCAACTTTTGTTTTTAAAAATAAATTAAAAATAGATTACAATCAAAATTAAAAGAACCATGAATGCAATCAAAACTTTCAAAATTAAAATGTTTTTTCAAAAGATTAAAACTTTTAAATTAGAACATTTTTACAAATAGATAAAAAAAGAAAATATATTTTAAATTAAAATCTTTTGAAAATAAAAATCAAAGAATTTTAACGTGTAAAGCAGTATGTGTGTAATTGCATGTACTCTTATACATAAAAAAATAATATACAAATCTTTTAAATAGTTTTCTTTTAAAACTTTATAAAACCAATAAAAATTTCTTTTAATTTTGTGATGGAACTGTTGAAGCTGATAAATCTTCCAGTTCAACTGCCTAATTACACCATAAAAAAAAAATGAAAAATCATTTTTTTGCTATTTTTTTAAAAAAAATCAATAAACATTTAAATCCCCCCCCCCCAGAAATCTAGCTGAATATTTACCCTGCACTCTGTCTAAAAGAACATTTTATTTTCTTAACATAACTTTCTCCATTCTCATAATCCTATAAATAAATCTTTTTTTAACATCCATCTGATTGCTAGAAAGCTAAACCCTTATCCTTGGTCAGCTGGTTCTTTTTCTCTTTTAACTAGATCTATGATATAGGTTACTTTCCCACTCTTGTCTTTTCCTTGTTTATATTTTTTTATTTTATCCTCTCATGTTCTGTTTTATTTTTTACCTCATATATCAGATGACCATTTTGCTTGGTGAAACATTTCTATAGTCGTTTTTAAAGTTTTAAATAAGGTTGCTCTATAAATAGCTTTTATTTCTCTTAAAGTCGTAAATCATATTCCTTAATCTTTCTCCTAACTCTTTTCTTTGCTTTAAATCCAAGTTCAAAATGAATAGTTACTTTAGTCAACTCATTTTTAGTCTTTTGTAAAAACTCTTTTACAATATTTTCTGTCTTTAACTTATATCTTCCTTCTATCTCTTGATTTGTCTTTTCTAAATTTTCCACCAGACTATCTATCACTATCAAACCTCTTCTTATTTCTATCTTTATATCCACCTTATCTATTTTAACATTATTTAGTTTTAATTCATCTCTCATTTTATTCATACCTTTTACTATCTCACCTCCCTGAATTTTTTTACTCAGATTTTTTTCTATGGTTTCTATAGTTTCTTGATTTTTCTCATTTTTTTCCATTACTTTTTGTCTCATTCCTTTCAATTGCTTTATTATTTCAGCTATAAACTCCTCCAACATTGCTCTATTTTCTTCCTTCATTGCCTGTTGACTGTTTTATTTCTTGTCACATTTCTTTTATCTCAGTTTTTATTATATCCATCTAACTTTGTTTCATGTCCATTATCATCATCATCATATGTGTCTCACTCTCTTTTTTCCATTTTCTACTATTTGGAGATTTTTAAAGAAACAGTACTTTATAACACACACCACCATCAATTTCTACACTGGCTTCCATTTTTGCAAATATGACTAATTCCATCATTTTTATATTGCTTAACTCTTATTCTTAGTTTTGCAACACAAAAAATTAACTTCTCAATATTTAGTTATTTAACACTCTCTTAAGTTCAAAATTAACTCCAAAAGAAAATGCTATTTAGCTGTTTCTTTATTTCTCATTTAAAAAAGATGAACTCTCTACTTGGAACTATTCCAACAATACATACCAACTAGCACAAAATGATCCCCAATACTAAATCTTGTCTCCCACATCTAAAATATTTCTCAATTCTCTGAACAAAATATCACATGGGTTTTAAATTCAAAGCCCTACATTGGCAGTGTTAAAATTTTAATATTTATTGTACCGGTCACTTCTATCTACTTTTGATCACCAAGATAACAACTACATCACTAACAACCTAGAAAATTTAAATTATGGTGATTAAAAGTTGATATTGATGATGAATGAATGCTACCAGCTAGACCCATGGAGAGAAGAGATCTTTAACATTGCAGAGAACAATTTAGAAAAAAATATGGAGATAAATGTCAGCCTAAATAATTTTAAATAACTTCATAATTTACCGCTATGAATATTTTAAATAACTTCATAATTTATTAAATTCAAAATAAAAATGGAAACACAAGCAAACAAAAGTATAAGGTTTGGCTCAGATTTTTCTAGCATATTTATTAGAGAGTGTACATAGGTATTATAACATTAAACACCTGGACAGACTTGTACATTTCTCACCTAAGGTTTAAAAAGGAGATTTATAATATCTTCTTACCAGCAATTTATAAAAACTAATTTCAGCTTTCCTATTTAGAAATTGCAAAACAAAAGATGTCTTGTAGAGAGTACAACAAAACAGCACAGGTGAGCTTTTATTGGTCCAGAAAAGCAACATTGGGACCAAGAAACATGTCTGCAGAACAGCTAATAATAATCATGTTCAATATTATCAAGGTTAACTCCAATACAAGAAAATAAAATAGAACAAGAAAAGATTATGATTTTGTATAATCTTAAATAGAAGAAAACAAAATGTCTGATGTAGAAAAAACAACAATAGATTCAAAAACTGCCAGCCAAAAAATTTATGGTCTGCAAGAAATGCAAACCATAATTGACTAAATTAATTATAATGAAGGATACAGGACAGAGGAGTTAAAATAAAATTACAAATGGCTGCCAAAACATTTATCAAGGGTTAGTAATATCAAAAGAGAAACAATAATTATAAAATCTAAACTCACAATACACTTTTGGACAAAAAAAATTTAAAATATGGAATCTTAGAAGTAAAATTCCAATATACACTATAATAAAAAAATATGTAAAATAATAAAAAAGGTATTAAAGGAATATTCAAAATTTATAATCAATTCAGGATTATTTTAAAATTAAGCTGAGACTTTAACAGAAATTTAAACCCTGGTTAGAATATAAAAATCTTTTACCTCAAAGTCTAATGTAAAGTCCATTGGATTTCCTCCATTGGGGGGCACAAAGTTCTTTCTAATTCGAGATCATCAAGAAGGCTTTTGATTTCTACCTCTTTGGTATTGTGTATGGAGCAAACTTTGGATCAGTTTTAGTTTAGGCTTTTATGACATCTTGAAGGAACAACTCAGTATCTGGTGTCCATCTTTGAGTTGATTTAGCACTGCATGTTGTGGAAAAGATTCCTCATGAAATGTAATTTTAGCATTCAGCAGATAGGATAACTATTTAGCATCTAGAAGCCAGTAAGTAGATTTCAGCAGTACTTCTGATCAGCAGTTACCAGACATGGACAGCAATTTTTGAAATTTAAGGCAGCATGACAATTAGAATAGACATCACTGGCAGCACACTAAAAGCTGAAGCAATACTCATTTTGAGCTGAATATAAAAATGAGAAGCCAAATAATCCAAAATCCCAGGGCTATTTCTGTCACTCTTATCTCCCACATCATCTTTAATTAGAAGTTTTTGTTCAGGGTAAATCTATCTCAGACTTAATTGTAATTAAAAAATATTATCAAGGCTTTTATCTTATTCAAAATTAATTTTTAAAAAATAAATGCAAAATTAACTCTCAATTTTTGTTTTTAAAAATAAATTAAAAATAGATTATAATCAAAAATAAAGGAACCAGGAATGCAATCAAAACTTTCAAAATTAAAATCTTTCAAAAGTTTAAAACTTTTAAATTAGAATGTTTTTACAAATAGATAATTTTAAAAGTTGTTTTAAAAAAAATGCTGGAAAAGAAAATTTGCCTTCATTGTTATCATATGTTCTCTTTTTTAACCTTTTGTGATCATTTTAAATAATGTGAGTTTTTTACTTTAGTTTTTTTTTAAAAACAATTATTTTAAAATTAAATAAAAACTATCAAACAATTTTAAATAGAAAACATAGTTACTGATTTATTATACATATATAATTATGTACACATACTAAATATTATACAAACCTTAATAGTTTAAAATGGTTAACAAATATTAAATTGAAAAAAATATATTCATACACCTTTTCACAATTATTATTTAAAACAAATCGAAGTTCTAAAAATAATCATTAACTATGATACATGAAAGTATTGAATATTTTTAATTTTTTCCCACCCTCCATTCCATATTTATCAAACTAGTTGCCATACTGAAAAGATGTGATTCAAATGGATTAGGGTTGTGTATCTTACTTATATACCAATTTTCCAGCAATTTTATAAAATTTAAATATATTAAATCTTGATTTAAAAATTTCATTTTAAGTTAAAAAAGATCAAAAGTTAACAAACAAACTGGTTTTCCTACTTCAATAAAAGCATTTTTAAAAGGTGATAAAGAAGATATTGAAAAATACTGATCTATCTGTTTTCCATCAGTCTTACGTAAAACTTTATCAAGATAATTACAATTCTACTATAGCAAACTTTAAATTCTAATTAATCACATTCAAGTATTAAGAAAGATTATAGCAAGGTCTAATGAATATAAATTTCTATTAAGTTTTATATTTGTATATTATGAAGAGCCTTTAGATTTTATAAGCATTTCTAAACTGCTTAAAGCATTATATCATCAAGATATAGTTTGAAAATACTGTCATGTTCTGAAGAAGAATATTTATCAAAATGCTATATCAATGATTAAATTACATGGTAATACTAAAATAACATTAACATTGAGAAAGATGTATGACAGAGTGATTCTATATTTACATAACTTTTTACTGCAGTTTTACAAGAAGTAATGTGTGGTTTGTGATGAGAAGCTAAGAAAGCAGAAGTAAATGAAGATTATTAAAATCATCAAGATTTTGCAAATGATGTGGTTGCTTTGAAAATAATGCTTCAGAATTTTAGGCAATGATGAAGCAGTTATCAGATGAAAATAAAAATGTAGGATTAAAGATAAAATAATATTAACTGGATTTTTTTCAGAAGAAAACAAAGATTGATAATAATAAATTAGAAAAAGTTATCAACTATAAATGCCTTGGTTAAATTATTAATATAGTTAGAAACTGAATGGATGAAATTAATCATATAATTAAACTTGGATGGAGCATTTTGATAGTAATAACTTAATATTAAAAGAAAATGTCTATGGAGTGTTTTTTACCAGTCCTTAGTTATAAATGTGAGACTTTGACATTTAAGAGAAGTGCAGTACAATTAACTTTGACTAGTCTATATTATATGGAAAAAATTATATTAGAAGTAACAAGAAGAGACTTCAAGTGAAATACATGAATATAAGAACATACAGATATGACTAACATTATTGGAATAATTAAGACATTAAAATAAAACTGGGTTAAGCATATCTCTAAAAGAGATGATATGTGTAAAGTTGAAGTTTTAAATTAGATGATGAGATTTAAAAGACCCAAAATGATATCACATGTAAAGTGACTGGATAAAATAAGGAATTTTATTGGAATAGGGTTCAGAGTAACTGGGTTATATTTGGAAAGACTTTCATTCTGCAACAGATGGAATAACATTTATTAGTTTGAATGAAGTTTCAAATAATATAATTTTTTCTGATTTGTAAAATTTATGTTTAAAGCTACTTTACCCATTTAAGAAAATACATATTAATGACAAGAATTTTGAGATACCTATATATAAAGATTAGAGTAATTAATTATTATTTTCAATTGGAGTAGGAAGAAATAGCAAAATGGGCTTAAAATGCATTTACTTTTTTAGAATAGAGTCAAGACAGACTAGGATATAGCTGTTAAGTCAGTAGTTTAAATATTAAACAATAGGTTAATATACATTTATAAGTATATTCCACCTTTATTGTTTAAAGGAGGTTGCCTTGACAACAGTTTGAGATTGTTGATTGTTATTGATATTAAGATTGTCTAAATGTTGACTGGTTTTTAATGATTATTTATATGTGTGTGTAAATGAAAAATATTTAGAATGGACATTGACTTTAAAAGGAATAAAAAGATAAAATACATTTTATTATATTCAATTAACATTTAAACAAAAAGAAAATATATTTCATTTTATTTATTAAATGTTTAAAAGAAGAGAAGTACTAAAAGTTTTTATTTATTTATTTAAAGGTCTATTTCTAGATTTTATGAGTTATTTTGAGATATTAATTACTGTTATTAAGGTTAAATTTATAATTGTATAAAAATAATCTAAGCAAAGGAATTACTTTATAATATATCTCAGTAAAAAAAAAAATTCAATAAACTGTTAAGCCAAAAATTAAATATTAATAAACTAATTTACTTACTTCTTAATGAAAAGATAGTTTTGTTTAAATTTTAATTCTACAATTACTTAGGATTAAATGAAAGAGATGTTTTTTGTTTTTTTTTTTATAATTTTGATTTAATTAAAAAATTAGAAAAATCTTTTATTCTTATTTGTATTTATGGGGTTATTAGATTAATTGGGCAAATACAAGCTAATCCCAGGGATATTAAAATTCTTTAAAAAACCCAGATAAAGAAAGCATTTAGTTAAAAGGTACAAATAAAGTTTAAATAAGCAAAATGTGTCAGTAGAGTTCGAGATTGTTCCGGTGAGTAAATATGTGATCTCAAAAAAGTATACCAGCTTTATTTAATGGTGAATGTAAAAAGCTATCATAATAGCCACCTATACTATATGGAAGAATAAAAGAAAAAGTTTCATTTTCACCAAATTTCCTGAGGAGAACTATGAAGTAAACTTTAAATTTTAGAAATTTATCTAAACTTCAGAAAAAACAGTCAAACTTCCACCAAATGAACGCAATATCAAAATATGATCTAAAGAAAATGTTCAATTTAAAATTTTCTTATAGTGATTCTAATGGAATGTAAAAATGAACATTATTTTAGTTATATATAGCCTGAAGTTTTGCCATTTTCTCAAGATGAAAAAGAAAAAAAACTATTAAGAAAAACTGCTATCAAATCAACTACATATTTATATATGTCTGGGATCAAAGAGTTAAGAATCTCTATGCTTAACTCAAACTATATCAGAAATTCTCTAGCTGAACTGAGATTTACTTTATATATATATATTAAAAACGATTATGAAAAGTATTGCTCATTGGTAAAATTTCATTTTATAAAAATATTTTATTTGTAAATGTATTTATGTATATAGTTGTTTATATTATTTCTTTTATACAAGGATTTTGATGCAATAAAAAAAAAATTTTTAAGAAAGCAAACAAAAAATGGCAGTCAGTTTAACTTACAATAAAAGAAGGGATTTCTTTTTTATCTAAGTGATTTGAAGAATAATTAATTAAAGGAAAAGTTAAACTTTCTTAAAATGTCCAGTTTTGATATTAAAAAAGGAAAAGGAATAAAGAAAAATATTAGTTAAAATGTTTTCTATTTTAATGTCTTAGAAAATTATAAAGAAATGATTTAAGATTTAAAAAGAAAATTGTGTACAGACTTAAAAGTTATGCATATAACAGTTAAATAGATGTGTGTATATGATCCTATGAAAGTTCTTTTTTTATTGTGCAATTTAACTAAGCATACTCATATATATATATATATATTGTAACAGAATGAAGAAAAACCCATTTGTAATAGTAAATAAATATATCAAGATGAACTGATAAAAAGATTGATAAAAGGCTGTTACTTTATAACCGATTACAAATATATTGATGAATGATAAAATGATAGTTGCTATAATTGAAAACAAAAACTAAACACTAAACAGGATATATGATATGCTCCAGCGGTTCATCATTTGTAACCAAGTAAAATTAAATGAGAAATGCATTTACTGTGTTAGCTAAAATACAATTTATAATTAAATAAGGATGACGCTAACATATAAATAAGAACATATGCATATCATGCTCTATTTGGGTGTCTATTCATATCTAACTAAATATAACATTATAGCCTGTTTGCAACTATCATAAACATTAATTCTGTCACGCTAATAATGAAATAAATAAATTATCTTATTTCTCAACACGTAAAAATAACAAAATGAAAATTAAAACTATTATCATCAAAGATTTAAAATATTTCGATATTGGGGAGTCATTTGAACAATAAAACATACTGGCCATTGTCATCAGATAAACAAATATTCGATATAGCAACTGAATAAAAATTACTGTGAATCCCTGGAGTGCATTTCGCTTATCTCCAATACTAGGTTCTTTTAACAAAGAATCCTTCCTATTCTTCTTTCCAAATATATAAGACCATTCATGGTCATACGCACACACTGGTGCTATTCATGACAACTTATATAACATATTATATAAAGTTAATAAATTGGAAAAGGGATGGGATCACTTTTATTCAGTTAGCTGAGGACATGTGTTTTCCACGAGCGCCACTAGATTGTTCTAAATCTAGATAAATATCTGTTTAGAGTGTACTGAGTTCAAACTCATTCGGTACATTTTTATTACACATGACTTGGATGACTAATGAACAAAAAAAAATGACACTCTTATATTTTATCTATGTCAATAAAATCATAAGATCCCAATATCACAAAACTTTTTATATTAAAGACTATTATAAATATTACTAGCTCATTTGAAGTATATTGATGAACAGATGCAAAAAAAATACTCTTATTAATGGCTTCCAAATAAACATAGTGAAGACCTTTACCTAAGTGGATGGCCATGAAACTATTTACTTAACTTAATTATTTATCATAATATAAAGATGATAATACTGATTATGATAATGATGATGATGATGATATCAGCCATAGCTTTATAATGAACTCACAACAATAAATTTATCTTTATAAACTCATAGGCACTTTTTAAAATCATCCTATGTCAAACGGGGATTTAAACATAATATTCACTAGCATTTATATATGTTTATGGTTATTTACTAAAATATTTTTATAGTTAAAACTAGGAGTCAATAATACCAGTGCTGATGACTGATCATCATGCATCTCCCCACATGATATTCAACTTTCTATAACCCCTATTTATATATATATATTAATTATGTTAAACATTAAATTTAATGATTATAATTTATTTAATGATGATGGTGATCATAACTCATGTACCGTACTGTGTTTAAACGGTGTTTTAATCAATAATATAATATCCATCTTTGATGAGGATGATCAAAACTCATGGGCATAACATAATTTTAGCTTTCTATTATTATCCTATAATTATTAAAACTTGGTTATTATCAAGCATAATCCTTAAATACTTAAATGTAAATCAACATTCTAGCTTACTTAACATTTTGCGAGGCTTGCTTAATCTTTGCGAGTGCTGATGATTCTTAATATCTGCGAGCGATGATGATGATCATTTAAATGATAGAATCAAGACAAGAAAAATACAACAATATTTTTAATAAGAACTCGGAAACCAATTAAGATATATAATTATATTTTATTAATACTATTCTTCTTTCTTTCTTTAAAATCAAATTAATAACTGTACAATTGACTCTATTATTATATTAATTAAATATAGAATTAATACAAAATTTTATATATGCATACCCAAATAAATTTAATATACAAGTTTATCATTTTGGATATTTTAAAATAAGCTGGCTTAAAATTGATATTAGAAAAAAATATTCTATAAATGCTTACTTAAGACTTTCCTTATTTATTACATATCATAAAAATAAATTTCATATGTAATGTGTGTGTTTTTCACTTTCATTCTGATGTAAGCCTTGCTCTACAATTTCCTATACTTAAACTAATTATGCATAACCTATTCTTTTGACATGTTTGTTTAAGCAGTTATACACGCACACATTCAGTAATGTTAACATATATGTTTAAAATGTATACCCCTATATGATGGATTCATACATAAATCATATATAAAAATATTATTGCAACCCTGAGTAATAAAATAAATGATATCCAGTCTAATATGCAAAAATAAAAATAAATAAATAAATAAAAACATTATAAAGCATATTCAGCTGGGTTGCTTATTATCACAATCAATAAAGAACAATAAAAAAAAAACATTTTAGTATTACAATATAATAAAAAAAATAATGAAAATTTAAGTTTGAAGATTTAAACTGTGTTTGTGTTATGTTATGTGATATTGAGAATAACCATCGATAAACAAGCCCTTAATGTTTCTGTATCAAAAGAAAAAAAATGCTTTGATTCTATAAATTAAAGTTTACTTTTATTAAGTAAGAATAAAAGATTTGTTAATGAAAGTTCAAAGTTACCCAATTACTTTCACTTCCCATGATCGTCTCAGGTTTGAATTTTCCGACTGCTCGCTTAACCTAGCTTCAACTGGCTGGTTGCACCATTTAAAAAAAAAGGAAAAGTTCTTGCAGATACTTTTAAGATAAACATGAATTAATGGACTTGCTTATTTCCACAATTTTAAAATTATTTATTGTTGATACTTTTGATAACGCTGAATTCGTTGACTGGCTTGCCTCTACCATTTAAAAAAAAAACAGTTCTTGTTGGTACCTTCTAATAAACATGAATTAATTGACTTGCTTGTTGCTTCCACAATTTTAAAATTATTTATTGCCAATACTTTTGATAATGATGAATTGGTTGACTGGCTTGTTTCCAATTCTTAAAAAAAAAATCATTGTAGACACTTTAGATGAATGTGAGTAAAACTTAAAAAAAATGATTCATAGCTTAATCAAACCTAGTTATAAGGCTTTTATACAATTTCCTTTTTCTTTTCTCTTCTTTCCCCTTCTCCCTCCATTCCAAGGCAATGAACCCATAATAGGCCAGGAGCCAGAAAAGAAGCATTTCAAATAGCTTGTGTGGTTGGCTTTAAACTCGATCATTCTGTTGGTTATAAAGGACTTTTGGTATAAGTCCACGGATAGATCAGTGAGTTAACCCATAGATGTCAGATTTCAAGAAGCAGAAGAAGTGGCTTTAGCAAGGCAAATTCATTGTATTATACACAGCAAAATATATTAATATCATTTTATATAATTGTCAATAACTTCTTCCAAGAAATTCAATTTTGTTCCCTTTCTTTATCTTAATCTTGCTGGGAATTACTTATATATATGCACATCTTCATCTATACTGACTTTAAAACAAGAGTCATTTTTCTCTTTCCTCAATTTTTTAAAAAAGAAAAAAAAATCAATCGCTCACACTCTTTAAAAAAAATGAAAACTGCCCATTTCCTTTGGTTTTCACGAACTCAATCATTACATCTCTGTCTAATAATAATGAAAAACTGAATCACCACATCTCTTCTTTAATAAAATTGAAAAAAAACTGAGCTTACATCTCTTCTTTAATAATATTGAAAAAAAAAAAACTGAACCTCTAAATATTGTTTCATTCGTTTATATTGCGAATCTTTGATCAAAGAAAAGGACCACCTGGAAATCTTATCTTGAGATAAAGATCAAAGCTTCACAAGTTTGATGGTCTGTCGCAATTAATAAAAACTTAGGATTAATTGTTACATTTATTCCATCCAAGCATCACTTCCCTCTCTAGATATCTACAATCTAGATAATACAAAAACAACAAAGCTTGCAATCTTAGTCATTAAAGATTTGTGTAAAAATGTTTTATGTTTAAAATATCTATACTCACACGTGTACATTTTCATATCCTAATCTACTAATCTTGATCACTTTACTTCACACTTTCTTTCTGATCTGCTTTATTTAATAAGAATATAGCTAAATAATTTCAACACATTATTTAATGAAAATATAATAAATCCCTATATTAAATATTGTTTCTCATTACCTTCTCTCTTTACAACTGCTTATTTATTAACTATTTATAAACTATATAATAATAAATACACACATAAATCTATATATATAAAAGAATTTTTTTTCTTAATTAAATAATATATATGTATGTGAAATGAGAACATATATATATATATATATATATATATGTCTATATATATATATATATATACATATATATATATATATATATATATATATATATATTGTAAAATGTTTGCACTAAGAACATAGACAGAATAACCAATTCTTTATTTTCTATTCATACATGAAGACAAGAATGATATTTATAAATGTTTATTCAAGGTCATTACCACATCAGAGATTGATATAAAATATATTGTTATGAGATTTATATAAATAAAATGATACTTTGTTGAGAAATAATGAGATTGAATATTAAATGATTAAGAAATATTTTTATTTGTGGCATGCATATACCTTTTAATTTTAAGAATGAATTTATTGAATTAAGTTTATAAAAAATAATATTATATTGGGTCAAACAAGATTATAATATAAAAGTTATTTTGTAGATATATATTTGAAGTAATAATTTAACTGCTTGAGTTTTTAGGCACCATATTGAATTTTTTATAAATCTGACCTGAGACATAATTTTCACAATAATGTCAGCTTTAATAATGTTAGAGCAAAAAACTTTACATTAGTAGAAACTAGAAAAACAAAGAAAAACAATAAGTCTAAAGCAAATAGTGATAATCATTTAAAAAATGAGGAAAAAAGAGATTTCAACATCCAACATAATTTTACTTTATTGTTTGTTCATAATTTCTAATTTACCATTAACTAAGTTTAAATTACATCTTCAATGATAATTTCTTTGTATTCCTCACAAAATTATCTTTCACACCATATATAATAATTCTTACCTGAGACAATCCATAGCTTCAGAATCTCCAAAACAAATCGCATATGAATTTTTCATTTTTATCTTGTACCCCCAAAAGTTACCAAATTTCAAAGGTGTTTATAAGAAAAAAATTCATCCTAATAAAAGATGCAAAACAAATCATTTCCAGAAGATAGATTGCATTTGTCATCATAGCAATTGGCTTCTTGTCTATCTAAAACTAGAAATTGTAGGATACTCTCTGTATCACTGATAAAATGAGTTCCATCTCTTCATTTTATATTTTTTTTGCGTACATAAATGCTGTTTATATTCTTTGTGCATGCCAGTGATACTATCTTGTTATATTTATTATCCCACAAAGATATAATTTATTTTCATATAGCTCATTTGCTAGCTATAGACTTGAAAATAATGTTATGCAAGATGTGGCAAAACTACAGACTCCACAGCATGAGTATCAAGGCATAGGCAAGAATCAGAATGATTTTTTGTCTGCATACAATTCCATGTGGTATATGCATAACCATTGTGGCTACTACTACACAAACATCATTTGAAATCTCTCTTTTATTGGTTTTAAGTGTTTATATTTTCACATAGTACTATGCCCAGTAAATTTTGTGAATGCT
Source organism: Epiperipatus broadwayi (assembly GCA_028023455.1). Lineage (NCBI taxonomy): Eukaryota > Metazoa > Onychophora > Udeonychophora > Euonychophora > Peripatidae > Epiperipatus > Epiperipatus broadwayi. Next base: position 51,687 of record JAQFVV010000073.1, on the reverse strand, counting down.
TTATCAACTTCAACTTTTCTGTACATTTGATTATGTTTTTAAAATTTACATATGTAAATCATTACTTGATATACAATCTTTTTGTACATTTGATTATCAGATTTTAAAATGTACATTTCACTTCTCTATATATGTAAATCATTACTTGTTATACAAAATTACTGTACATATGAATAATAATTTATATACCGTGTAATAAAGAGCATAAATGATTTTAATATTATATTATTTATAATATATGTATTACACACACACGTACACCAATATAAATGCCAATTAATAAATTATACAAATAAATTATATTAATCAATTTAAAAAAATTAAAAAATATACTTATGTTATATATTCTGCAATATGTGAATGACCTGCATATTTTTAATCCATTTTCACTATATAATCAGGCTGTTTACAATTTTCTGCCTTTATCACTTTGTGTAAATTAGAAAATTGACCAAAATAAAAAAAATTAAATCCACCTGTTTAAAAAAAAATTCATAAAAATTCAAATTTCTTCCAATTTCAATTGAAATGATGGTATTCAAAAGATATTTTTACAATGGATCTAAAGCCCATATTTCTATTGACATCATGCTTATAGTTTTTATGTAATTTAAAAAAAAAAAAATTCAACCAATCAGCTATTACGTTTGACTGACATGCTGTTCTGAGCCAAATTGTTAAAGTTGGGTATAACATATGTGAATAATGTTTAGAGTATTAATAAAGATACATCAGTAGTTTTAAGTAAAAGGCTTCTGAATTGATTATATGTCTGGGATGAAATATTTACTTGGACATGTATGATTTGATATAAAATAGGAAGTGTCCATGTATAGATTTATCTATACCATTGTGGATCTAATTGTTGGTGCATTATAATCATTCTAGTACATTATTTGCTGAGATAACATAAAATGTTATTGTTGGTACATAATATAAAAGTCTTCATACTAGCCTCAGATTTGGAATGAAGTATTTAATGTGATCATGTTAATGACATTATGTTAATATATTTTGGCATAGAGTCATTAAAATAAATAAACATTAATATTCTGTCAACACACACACACTTTCATGAACAGGATTGTAAAAGATGAATCAAATGAAAGTTAGATTTATTAAGGATAATAAAGAAATAGGTAAAATTATTAACATTGAAGATGCTGCTACATCAAAAGTAAATGTCCTATTTTAGATTTTTATGTGCTTATTCAATACTAACATACTGAAAAATTGTATATTCTCAATTTGTTTTGTATAGTTTATTATTTTAAAAGTAATCCTGATATGGAGATGGAATTGTCACATGACAACTAGTCAATAGCAGACTAAAAATAAAAATATGACATCTATATTAAACAACCTCCATACTTCCCCATTCTTTTTAAATTCATATAAATAAAGATGCAATAAAAGAAAAATGACATCTATATTGTATGGACATCTATTTGATTTTCTCTGGAATTAGAGTAATAGTGCAAAGTAGTGAATCACCTAAATGTGTTTCACTTACTATTTTGTTATAGATTATTTACGTTATATTTGTAATTCATGGATCAAGCCTTTACCTGATGATGACTTGACCATTGTGATATATCCATAATTATTGAACAAACACTCACATATAAATAATACATCTAAGACATATGTCAAAAACACACTCAAAATATGTAAAAAAAAAAAATGTGATTAATCAAATCACACACAAACATGTAAATTAATAAATAGCCAACCATTTATTTCAATCTTGTAACTATATATTATTCTATATCTGAACAGGGTCATCATCAGTTGACCTTGAAGACTGACGTTAATCTTTCCATAAATCAATACAGTGACATTTAGAATCGTTTATTTCTAATTTAAATATTAAATGTCATCATATCAACGCATGGGGGAGTTTGGTGTTAATATCCAGAGTCACATGATAGTAAGTTTTACCATGAAATTTTTCGCAATAATAAAGTAGCTATTGTTTTTTTTTCTAAGCATTGATATGTATAATTAGCCATTTATTAATTTACAAGCTTGTACGTGGTTTGATGAAGCAAATTTATTATATATATAGAGAGAGATTGTAATAAGTAAAGTAATTCAGCATTGAGATCATTACTGATATATTCAATAAATCATTATACTGTCATGGAACGAACCATTACATATATATTTTTAGTTCATATTTATTTCAAACACACATAATTAGCTAGTTGTTTTTCCTTGTTTAGTTAAACTTTAAGTAAAATCATTTATAATGTATTGATTTTTTTTTTTTCTGTAATAGCATTTAAAAGTGAAAAGAATATTTTTAATTCTATCAAATTGAAGATATTTTAAGAAATTACAGTCTTTGTAGGAAAAAAAAAGATTTTTATTTCAACTAGAATGATATTCTTTAATAAAATCTGGTAAAGTAAACTACAAATAGATATTAATTTAGAGCTAATTTTAGTTTCCATTTTGAATATTTAAAAATAGTTCCCTTATAAATAATATTTTTATTAATTTATTTATTTTATAAAATATTAAGTCTCAAATTTAAATATCAGTAATATATATAAATTTTGTACATGTCAAGCAATTTATTTATTTATTTCGAAAGATGCCTTATAGCCAGCCTATTCAACCATTCAATAATTGGTCAATAAATGGGTATTTTTCTATTTTTAATTAAACGATAAGCGCCCGGATCTCAGTATTAGACTAACTTGGTAGCTATAGTATTATATTCTACTGTTTCTTTGCTAAGATATACTAGAGAGAGTTCAAAATCTTTAAATATATATAAACAAATTACACTAAATTCAGAATTAAAAAAAAAAACTAGGCAAAATTTAAAAATCAGAATTTCACAATCATTTGATTCACTGCTGAGCTATTCTTCTCAAGCACAAAGGAATACTAACCAAAAACAACATTGGCAATTTTTTTAAATCCTGAATTTGATGTAAGTTGCTTATATTTATTGACTAGTTTAGTTTTTAGTTTTTGATATTATATATATATTGTAATTACAATAAAAATAATAATAATAACGGTTACAATTTTGTTTTAATTAACGGACATTTATTTTTATATTATATATATATATATTGTGTGTGTGTCCTTGGATCTGTTTCAGTTATTTTTTAGAAAGTAGTAGTCATGATCAAGTCTTTCACTTTCTTCTATATATAAAAGAATATATAATTTAATATTTATTTTAGTAAGTCTAGGATACTTTTAGTGCATTAGCAACCTACTCATAATTATTGAAATTATAGTAGTTTAGACTTAAATAAGACTTAAATATTAAATTATATATTCTGTTATAGTGTCATTCATATTAGATCTAGCAATGGTAAAGGTACAGTATGTTACATTTATATATATATATAATAAAATTGTTTGACTATTCCAAATATAATAAAACTCTAAGTGAGCAAAAACAAATATTTATAAAATGGTTAATATACATTCAAATAAAAATTAATTCAAATATATATATATATATATAATAAGATTAATGAAGCATCTGTGATGACGATGATTAATGACATATAACATATCACTGATATTTAAACTAATTACAATTACTCCAAAACTATTTTAATTTGTTTTTTTTTAGTTTTAATAAATTTAAAAAAGTGAAACTTTAAAATGCCAAACCTTTTAAATAGAAAGTTTACTTTTAGAAAACGTATTAACACCTGATTATCACTATTTATAAATTGTTACCATTACCCCTGTATGTTTTTCTCAATTAAGTGCATAATTTCTTAGGACTGTGTATATTAATAGCATAATGCATGTTAAGAGTATATATAATGTGTGGAGTGAGTTGCACAAGCAAACACAAACTAAATTGATTAATAATAAAAATATGTTAACAATATAATGACAATAGATATATATAAACGTCTTGCTTAGGTATTTACAATTATTACTAAATATAATACAAATTAGTAAAAATTATAAAAGATAATAATTATTAGAAATAGTTTAAACTTAAAGCCTTATAATAATTATATTGATAAGATCTAAACAAGCATAAAATTTGAACAGTTCAAAACCATAGTTTTTTTACAGATATCATTACTTTACCCTATTTATGAATAAGTCTTGATTAGTTCACAAGATGGCAAATGTTCTTCTTGTGCACTGGTGACATTAAATAGGGTATACAGTAAGTATTGGTAAGTCTTACAGCACAGTCCACTTCTTTCCTCACAACATGATTAAAGCAGATAATGACTGATTTTAACAAAATTCAGTATTAGTCTTTGGATTCAATTGCAGCACTGCATGTGTTTTTATTGGTGTGATTGTTGCTTTTCTAAACACACAGTCAATAGTCTTTTGCTGGCTAATTTCATTCTTACTATTGAAAAATACTTTTAAACATCATCAAGGCATGGTAATCCAAACTACATTAGAAAACTGTTTTAACTAGTGGTTTCTCTTCCCTTAATGAAATCAATGCAACATTGCTCCTTCAGTTAAGGTTTAGAATAGATTAGACTTTCCTAGTGGTTCATTTCTGACCAATTTATACCCCACAGATTGTTATTATTGACACTTATTACTGTATTCAGCTCCAGTGATGTACACAAAAGGAGGAAGATTAGAGGTTAAAGCATCTTCCAAAAATTTGAAAACGTGCAATTTATAATTATTACATTTCAAACTTGCACATCTTTTCAATACATATAAATTTCAATGTTGTGCATCTGCACATTACTGTTTCATGAAAGCTATGCAGCTTAGCTCAATTGAGTGGTTGTGTTGATAGCAAAAGTATTATATAGTAGTGTTCATATGTTTATTTATGTTAATGTCTTTTTATGGTAAGTTATAAGTATTTAAAATTCTACTTTATTATAGATATGGGTTTAGATGTAAAAACAAAAAAAAAAGAATACAATAGTTTCAGTTACACATCACATTGAAAAGATTTATATAAAAAGTATATCTTTTCATTATCACCTATTGGTCATTGTCAAAGTAAATATGATTTTAATTGCTTCTAAGTTATTTTAATTGAATATTAATAGTGATATATCAAGCATTATTCATATATTTTTAAAAATTTCTTTAAATGTTTTCAGACAATCCTTTCACATCCACTTACAACCATCAGAAACCCACCTGTCCCAGTCTAACCAACTACTAGCTCAAGCCATGAGATATTTAAATCCTATCAGTGAAAATACCTTAATGATGAATGAACACATTGGGAATGAATATAATTTGATATTTAAAAAAAATCAAAAAAGTAAAACCAAATTATTGAAATTACGAAAGAAAGATAACGATAATCATAATTCAGAATAAACTTGCAAATCACTTATATATATATATATATATATATATATATATATATATATATATATATATATATATATATATATATATATATATATATATATTGTAACCGGACCCCATACAACCCCTTTATTACCTTGGTTGTAATGATTTCCTGATGAGCATGTTGCAGGAAGGAACTATCGATTGGCATTTCCCAATGCAGATGTTATCCCCCCTACGACAATATTTCCTGCTCATCATAGAATGTAGCATCATAGAGACTGGAAGCATCTACAAATTTCTGTGTTTGGTTTCCCCAAATGGTGGACTAGAGTTTCATCTCACTACAACCTGACATACCTAGGTCTAGTTATGCCAGATATAGCTCAGGAGGCATGAGATTCTCATGAACAAATGCAATGAATGATAAGTGATGCAAAAAAAAATAGAACTGAACAACTGGATAACTAAAATTAATTTTAAGTAACAACAATTTTATTTAACAACAATTAATTTGCAAGTCCTTCTAATAAAGTTCCTTCATATCCATGTGATGATTCACTTTCAGTTCGTTTATGAAAAGGTTAGAAGCATTTTATTGATCAATAGTTCATTTGCAAGTCCTTCTAATAAAGTTCATCCTTCATTTCAAATGAAGGCTCATTTTAATTTATCTTGGGTAAAGAATTCAAAGGGTCTTTTATCAAGTAGACATCTATCAATACTGCATTAATATTTTTTAACTATTTGTTCTATATCTGTATATCACTTTTAGGTAGGTAAATAGGTAAGATGAGCAATTCCATGTTTGTGGACTATTCATAATCCAGTGAAGTATAAAAATGCATTTATGTGCATAAGTTTCATTATTTTATTTATATACAATCAATATGCATGTAAGCATTTGTAATTCATATAGTACTTCATTATTTTTAAATTTGTCATGGGTAAGTAAACTGGTAATGTAAGCAATTCCATGTTTGTGGATTATTCATAATCCAGTCAATTATAAAAGTGCATTTCTGTGCATAAGTTTCATTATTTTATTTATATACAATCAATATGCATGTGAGCATTTGTAATTCATTATTTAGTTATTCTAATAATAGCATAAACATTGTTGTTTGGTCTGCCACAGACGTATGTTTCTACATATAAGTTGATCAGCAGTTTCATTTATAATTTAGCCAGTTATAGTTACATATAATATTCATATATAATCAATATGCATGTAAGCATTTGTAATTTTTATTTAGTTATTCTAATATATAGCATAAATATTGTTGTTTGGTCTGCCACAGACGTATTTTTCTAGATATAAGTTGATCAGCAGTTTCATTTATAATTTAGCCGGTTATAATTATATGTAATATTCATATACAATCAATATGCATGTAAGCATTTGTAATTTTTATTTAGTTATTCTAATATATAGCATAAATATTGTTGTTTGGTCTGCCACAGATGTATGTTTCTAGATATAAGTTGATCAGCAGTTTCATTTATAATTTAGCCAGTTATAATTATATGTAATATTCATATACAATGAATATGCATGTGAGCATTTGTAATTCATTATTTAGTTATTTTAATAATAGCATAAATATTGTTATTTGGCCTGCCACAGACATATGTTTCTACATATAAGTTGATCAGCAGTTTCATTTATAATTTAGCCAGTTATAGTTATATGTAATATTCATATACAATCAATATGCATATAAGCATTTGTAATTTTTATTTAGTTATTCTAATATATAGCATAAATATTGTTGTTTGGTCTGCCACAGATGTATGTTTCTACATATAAGTTGATCAGCAGTTTCATTTATCATTTATCACTAATAAAACATATTTTCACATAGCTACATTTATTCATAATTTTCTTTAAGAAAGACATTTTGTTTTGTCTTTTATAAACATATATAAATATTAAATAAAATGCCTTTTGATTATAGATATTTTTAGTATTTATAATTTATCACTAATAAACCGTATTTTCACATAGCTACATTTATTCATAATTTTTTTTAAGAAATACATTTTGTTTTATCTTTTATAAACACACATAAGTATTGAATATTTTACGAAATTGTTACCTTCATTTTATCCAGTTTGTTCCTTCACTTCAGGATGGTACTGCAATCAAAAAGGGGTTGTTGTATTTAAGCTGAATGGCATTATTTACTTTTCATGATGTTCACCCAGGCAAGTCTTGGAGAACCATGGCTTTGGATGAAGAGAGGAAGCTGTTACCAATTAGCCTTCCATTTTTATGATTTCCTTATTAAAATTTTCTTTTTTCATCATCAACAGTGGCTGTAAATGTTATATTCCAAGGTGATGAAAATCAGCTGTCAACTAAACAGTTAAGTAACACTTAGATAAAAAATTTAACTTTTTAATTCTTCACTTTTCTTACTTCTTTAACTGCTCTTAAAATCGTTTTTAAAAAATCTCTTTAATATCTGCTCTGAACTTCAAACTCAACTATTTATACCCTGATATCTGGATTGATTCAACAGAACTCCCACTATATCTGATTTGTTATACAGCTTTCATTTAAGCCCAAGTGCTTTTCTCTTCTTAAGGATTGGCCACTACTTTTAGTGGGACAGATAAGGAATCATAAAGCTTAAGCCATGTTTTCCAATTTGATAACTTTGCCTCAAGCGAATATTATACTTTGTATGATAACATCATTTCAAAATTTAAAAATGTAATATTTTAATAAATGCCAGCTTTTATTTATATCATAATTTAAAATTATAAAATCAATAATGAAGGTTTATCTTTTTTTTCTCAGTTATAGAAAATAATGATTTTCTTTCTTAGATTGATGAATCTTAATAAAGAAAGATTTATACTTTTTCTTTTTTAATTGCAGATTTAAATGTATTTGTTTTCTTTTTTTCTTTTTTAAGAACAAATCATGCGAGTCTTTTTAATCGGGCAGGGGGGGATCTTTTGAATATATACGTGGAACAGAGTTTCTGTTTCAATATATATATATATGATCACTAGATGGAGCTTTACCAATAGCTCCTAACAAGCTTTGTTTACATAAATGGCAAGAGAGATAGAATTCAATATATCTTTCGTTATCTCCCACCTCCAGACTATGGTTTCAAGCTAGTTGGCTCACATCAGTGAAGGGTTGAAAGACTAGAAACAAGATCTAAATACTAACTCTAAAATCAGCATTTATCAAACATGTTTCTATCAGTTTGAAAGCATAAAATTTCTCAGACAAGTAATATCTTCAAATCCAGCTTAACAAACTAGATAGCTATATGGGTCTGAAAAGGTTAAAAGGAAATGAACATGGAAGCATCCAAATGAAGGAACAGCAGAATTGGATTATATTTTGACTAACAGAAAATACAACATTCAAGATTGTAATGTTCTTAATAAATTTAACACAAGAAGTGATCATCGATTGGTAAGATGTAAGATAGGTGTTAATACAAAACTAGAAAGACAAAAATTATTAAGAAAAACAATATTTACAGTTGATATTCCAAATCTTCAGAAACATTCTAATGACTTTAAATTAGAACTTACAAATTCATTTCAACTATTGGTAGATTTTGAACGTGATTCAGATTTGAAATGAAATTAATATGAAAATAACTGATACATTTTTAAAAACTGCAACAAAGATAGCTCGTAGAAAAAAGCAGCAATTGACCAATAAAATTTTTATTGAGACTAGAGAATTTATGAAAAAAGAAGAAATATGAAGATATACAAAAATGATGCATTAAAAAGGATAGAATATCTCAAATTTTGTAAAATTGTGCGGAAAAGAGTTTAATATGATATAAGAAAGTATAACTATGAACTAGCAAAGAATTCTGCAGAAAAGAATAAAAGTCTCAAGAGTGTAAAACAACATTTTGGTATTGGTAGGAAATTTATATCTGCAATAAGAAAAAAAATGGAATTATTATTTAAAAGAGAGATGATATCATGAAATGGATAGAAGACTTCTATCAATAATTATATAGTAATAAAGAACAAGTACCTCCTATATCTATTACATCTTCCAAATTGCCCAGAATTTTAAATGAAGAAGTGAAACATACAATTAAATGTATGAAGAAAGGAAAGTCTCCAGTTAATGATGGAATTATAATTGATATATTAAAAGAAGCAAGTAAAGAAATAGAATTTTTTTTAGCAAAGTTATATACCAAATGTTAAATGATAAAGATGTACCAGATGATTGGAAGAATACAGTATTAATATTAATATTTAAAAAAGTTGATAAAGAAGATATTAGAAACTACAGACCTATCAGCCTTTTATCAGTTTTATACAAAATTTTTACCAAGATAATTACAACTTGTCTACAAAGAACATTGGATTTCCATGAACCAAGAGAACAAGCTGGATTTAAATGTGGTTTTAGTACAGTTGATCATATTCCAGTATTGATAAAAGTTATAGAAAAAACAAATGAACAAGAATTGCCATTATGCTTTGGATTTGTAGATTATGAAAAGGCATTTGATTCTATAAACATTTCTTCAGTGATTAAAGCATTGGTTCATCAAGGTATAGATCCAGGATATTGTCATATTTTGAAAAATATTTATAAAAATGCAACAGCAACAATTAGATTACATAATGATACTAAAAAAGTCAATATTGAGAAGGGTGTAAGACAGGGTGACTCCATATTTCCAAAACCTTTTACAGCAGTGCTGCAAGAAGTATTTTGTGGATTGAAATGGGAAACTAAAAGAGGGAAAGTAAATGGAGATTATTTAAATCATTTAGATTTTTCAGATGATGTAGTTGTTTTTGCAAATAATACTTTACACCTGCAGGAGATGTTGCAGGTGTTATCAGATAAAAGTAGGAAAGTAGGACTAAAGATAAATTTAAAAAGACTAAAGTAATGTTTAATCCATTTGCTCAAAATATGAAAATAAAGATTGATTATGATGAGTTAGAAGAAGTTAACATTTACAAATACCTTGGTCAGATTATTAATACAGATGAAAACATAATGGATGAAATTCATCATAGAATTAAACTTAGTTGGAGTTCTTTTGGTAGAAATAACTTGATACTAAAAGGAAATATGCCTATGTGTTTGAAAAGGACATTTTTTAATAAGTTTACCATTTCTTACTTGTGGATCTGAGACTTGGACACTTAATAGAAGAGCAATATAGAGACTTCAGACAACTCAAAGAAGTATGAAGAGATGCATGTTGGGAGTAACAAGAAGAGATTGAAAATGCAATATATGGGTAAGAAAACAAACAGGTGTTATTGACCCCATTGAAAAAAATTAAAAGACTGAAGTGGAGTTGGGTTGGACATATTGCTAGAAGAGATGATAATAGATGGACAACTAAAATCTTAAACTGGATTCCAAGAGATTGTAAAATACCCAGAAAGAAATCACATGTGAGATTGATGGATGAAATAAGAAAGTGTGCAGGGGTGATGTGGAGAAGAGAAGCTAAAGATAAGAGAAGATGGATTGAACTTGGAGAGACCTTCATCCTGCAGTGGATTGATAATGGTTGATGATGATATATTATTTTGATGATAATCACAAAACTATATGTAGAGCAAAAAATAACCATCAATCCTATAATAATTCAAATAAAAGACATAAATTAGTATCTTATCACAACATTTCAAGTGTAAAAATATTACTCCAAAGACTCCAAAGAAATGCTTAATTTTAAATTCATTCATTCTACAATATTATTATTTACCACGTAATCTAAATAAAATAGTAAAACTCAGTAGAAATATATGTATAAGTCTATATAATCTTATAAACTATACACTGTTTTACATAACCCACATTAACTAAAGGTAGTGTTGTAAAGTAATTGTTACAAATAAATGCAAATAATTTTAAATGATTTTTTTTTACTTCTAGTCTTTCTTCTTCTATATTATTGTTACTGATGTTATTAATAGCTTCAGATCTTCCTATTGCATTTAAAATATGAATGTAAATTTATTTTGCTAATACTTGTAAAAAGTGGAATCATTGAATTTTCTTTGATTACTTAATTTTTTTTATATAAAATGAATGATTTGACAGTTAAAGTATTTAACTATTGATAGATAATTCTTATTGACCAACATCTCATTATCCTGCTAGAACATGTGTGTGGAGCTAAAACATGTGTGAAAGCAGTATGCAGCAATACCACACAAAAAAATAATTTGCCCAAATTTTTATAGGCCTACTCTTTCAGAAAAATTACAATCAGGTATTGTATTAAAATTTGAGTTTTATTGTTCTAAGAGTTAATTATAAAAAAAGTATAATATGTATATAAAAAGTAATTAAATAAATAACCATAGATTTTAAAAATGTAGGAATAACATGACTTAAATTTTGATTACAAGTCGTAAGACATCTGCCAAACTCCAAAAAAAAAATGACTTAAAACTTAAGTATGTAAAGTAAGCTCATTTTTTGTAAAATAGACATATTTAGAAAGATATTGAGATGGATACTTGCTCTATTTAAAAATTAATATAAAATTAGGGCACTTGAAAATTGATAGTGTTATAATTTATCACATGCAGCCCTCAGAACTAATGCTGAATCATTCTGGATAATTATATTCTTATGATTTCCAGGAATTAATATGAAATTGACACATCTAATAGTAATAATAATAATATCATAATGATGATAATCGTAACAACAAAGATAAGATATTAAAATTCTATTCTGTTTTTGTGATGATTAATCTATTTCAGGACAGATTTAATCTAAAACTTTAATCATATATATATATTAGGATCTTTGTCAAATATAGGCATAGTAAGTAATCTATATCCAAATGATAACTTGCCATTTCTTATTACTCTCTAAAAATATTTTTATAATATTTTAATTTTTTATATACTTTATTCTAGGTTGATATTACATAGATTAAGTTTAGACTCTTACTTTGTATAAATAATTTAAGATCTTTAACAAAAACAAATAAATTAATTAAGAAATAGAGTGTTATAAGCATCATAAGTGTCAGCAAATAAGAAGATAAATAAACATATGGACAGATGGTAGATGGATAGGATGCAGATGAATAAATAAACAGACTATTAGTTAAAGGATAGAGCAACAAAATGATAGAAAAATAAGTAAATAAACAAGAAAATAAACAGATGAACAAATAAATAAGCAGACATATTGACATGGTGAAAATGTGTAGCTTGTGAGTACAATAACATGCTATTACAAGTGAATACAAATAGATATACAGGTAAACAAACATATAAATAAATAAAGATATACAGTAAATATTGGAAATTTTTCATGGGCAGATGATAGACAATATATAAATAGTTTACAAACATTATATGGGTTTTTATTTAAATATTTGTTTTTAGTTTTTTTTTTTTTTTAAATCTATATTAAATTAAACTGCTGTGTTATTTTTATTAAATGGATAATTAAATTGCAAATGCTATTTCAAAATGAAAATCATGTTGATGAAAACTATTGTAAAAATTCAGGAGAAATTCAGACTGGTAATGCAGTCTGCTTTTCATAATTTTATATAACATAGTTTGTCTTTTATTCAAGTGTAAATTATGATATTCACATGTGGAAAAAATAATTAAATTCCATCTTGAAATATTAATTCAATTGTCTTTCATTTATTGAATTCTAGAACGCATATTATTTTAATACTTATTTAAAAATTTTGAAAAGATGATGTTATCCACTTTTTTATATATATTTAGAAAACAATTTTCATTTATTTAAAAACGTATCAAAATATTCTTAAACCTATCATAATAGCTAAACAAATAAAGTAATATTTGTATTTTTTTAATATTGTTTTCAAAATGTATACTAAACTTTATTTTAAAAATTAAAACAAAGGTTAGAAAAATAAAAAAAAATAAATGTGTAAATATTAACCCCATATTTTTAATATAATGTTTATCATAATGAATCTTTCAAGTCTTCAGTCACTTATTTACATTGTCATTGTGAATGCATGATTGTGTAGCATGCATGTTTCATGCTTTATTCTGACCTCAATTTTTTTCTCTTTTTTACTTCTTGTTTTCGAATTGTTTTTGTTTTGTCTTTCTCTTTGTCTATGCTTTTTGTATTACTGGAGATATAATGAGCATATTGTGTTTGTCATTATTAGTGAATTTCTCAATAAATCCTGTTATATTTCAGCTCCCAAACAGCTTTTAAAAGGATCAAAATGATTTTTTGTTTTATTTTCATTACATGAAAATCAATTCCAACTTATACTCTTGTTTAACATTTATACACTTTCTCAATGTTACCATCTACATGCCTTTTGTCTCAAATACTCATGCATTTTTAAATTTTGTATCTTATCGTATAAAAGTTTCTGGATGTATGACATAACAAATTTTTTGTCCAAAACAGGAAACATTTGTTTGTGAATTTGTGCTTCAAAAAGTTGGCTCACAAAAAAATCTACAATTGCCCATTATTTTCTCATAATAATCTTCTTAAATAGATCCCATGTACTAAAAGTAACATTTGAACATCTATTAAGTAGCAAGTAATATATTTTGACAGGGTTAGCATCTAATAATGCATGCAGAACTACTTTTACTCTTATTATTGTTCATTTTCACTTGTATCTATTTTCTGACTTTGATATAGATAGATAGATAGATAGATAGATAGATAGATAGATAGATAGATAGATAGATAGATAGATAGATAGATAGATAGATAGATAGATAGATAGATAGATAGATAGATAGATAGATAGATAGATAGATAGATAGATAGATAGATAGATAGATAGATAGATAGATAGATAGATAGATAGATAGATAGATAGATAGATAGATAGATAGATAGATAGATAGATAGATAGATAGATAGATAGATAGATAGATAGATAGATAGATAGATAGATAGATAGATAGATAGATGATAGATAGATAGATAGATAGATAGATAGATAGATAGATAGATAGATAGATAGATAGATAGATAGATAGATAGATAGATAGATAGATAGATAGATAGATAGATAGATAGATAGATAGATAGATAGATAGATAGATAGATAGATAGATAGATAGATAGATAGATAGATAGATAGATAGATAGATAGATAGATAGATAGATAGATAGATAGATAGATAGATAGATAGATAGATAGATAGATAGATAGATAGAGAGAGAAATTCTGAGCATTAGAATACAAACTTTTTAATGTCATGTTCATATAATCTGCACACAGTAACAACTTTCTCCAAACAACATTGCCACTTGGTGCAAGCTATAGTAATCAATAGATGCTAAAAGATTTTTGCATCAAAATGCTTATCTAGTGCTATTCATTCAATATGCCCAGACTAGTTTCTAGTTTAAAGATTTTATCAGTGAGGAACCTTAGATCTGAGAGTACTGCCTCTAGAACTTTGTATCTAATGCACCCCTCTAGCAGCATCTTTTTACCTTTTAACATAACTATAAAACTATAAGCTCAAATTGAAAACTGTTGAAAGGATGCACTAAATACAAAAATATAGGTGCAGTGCTTTCAGATACGAGACTTTTTCCTGATAAAAGCAATAGGCTAGAAACCAGTCAGAATATTGGATGAATGGGCACCAGATAAAGATTTTTATGCACTAATCTTCTGGTATTCCATTTATTACTATTTCTTATAGTAAGTGGCATTATTATAAAAAGAGATGTCACTGTGTTAACAGTTTATATAAGCATAAGATATTATGGTCATGTGTTGCAATAATGGTTTTATAATCTCATCAACATGCTTTTGTCACCTTTATTTTCTTTGATCAAATTGATTTATTCTCTTAATTGCCTTATATATTAAAGAGAAACTGAGTCTAAATAGCAGAAATTATAATTTAAGAAAAGTTAAATTAATTATTTCATCATAAATATCACCTTACTGCCTTAAGTGAATATTAACATCAACATGTATATATTTGTATATATTTTAGTCATAATATTTGATAGCAATGATTTAAAAGATTTACAAACCTAAATATTAAATAAATCATTTTATGTTTATTAATAAAATACCCCATTATATTAATCAATCACTTGATATAAAACCTAAGAGGCAAACAAAAATTTAAAGATGAGTTTTTTGCTAATGATACAAACTTATATCACATATTAGTTATTTAGTCTGCTAATGTACATATCTTGGGGTAATATTTTTTAAATCTCTTTTGCTTCATATGTTTCTAGATCAAAAATGTCAAAATTTTATTTAGTTATAGCTTTTAACTAAATTTTATTCTCAATCATATTTTGTCAATGAAAACAGTTATCGTTAAACCTCTTAAGAATGTCTATAAAATCATGATTATAATAAAAATTTGGTTTGACTATTTTATAAATGTCTTATTCATGTTCACCAAAAATTGTATTACCTTTTTTATGTTTTATTTTATATTAATCCTATAAAAGTATATCTTTGAAATTATGGATTCAATGTAGTCACATTCAATAAGTTGAATAATAGATCAAATGTTTTTTTATTTTGCCAGTATATTTTCAGATCATTGTTTCTATTTGTCTTTATGTCAATGGTCAATCCATGTGTCATTTTAACACAATAAATTTAATAGATTAATAGTTCTATACGTAAATAATTTAAGAAGTTATATCACTGTCATGAAATATGTTTTTTTTTTATTTTTTGATGTAGTAACAGCACAGCAAATGTTCCATATAAAAATTGGCCTTTCTATTTATCCATTCCAAAAATTGCTAAGTATCTGAATGTTTTAATACAATAATACTAAAGCAAGGTCTTTATAGATGGCAATAAAAATATTAATAGAATTCTTTAGAATATCCTTTGAATTGAATAAAATATTAAAATCATCTGTATATTAAAAATCTACAAGGTAAATATATAAGGTTTTATTTTACTTTAAGTCAGTAGAAAAAAATATTTCCATTAAATCTATGTGACATGTTAATATCTATTGTATGAAGATGCTTAGAAGTTGTTCCAAAAATCATTACCATAAAAATAATAATCAAAGATGCAGCTAGTATTCATCACTATTTAATAGTTTTTACTTCAAATACCTCATATTTTTTTATTAGCAAACTAAAAATTCTTCTCCCTCCACTATCCAGATGGATGAAATCAACTTAAAAGATATGTACACTAAACTTGTGCTCATAACAGTTTTTAGGGTTTATCTAGCATATTTATAGCTTTTGTTGTAATTTTCTAAGCTCACACATTGTCTTTGATATCTACCCATATAACCATAAATGTAATCTATTCAATAGAATCTTTCAAAGAGCATTTGCAATAGTGAATAACAATAATAATCTTTATAAAGTACTGAGTCTTTTCTATTGTCTTTATTTTTATATATTAATAGGTGGATTTATGTATTCCAAAAAATACTTCAATAGTTTTGAAGTTAATGTATCATATGTTTAGAACTTTTATGGATTTTGTCAGGGTGTATAATCTTTCTATATTCCAAAATGTAGACTTAATCACATCAAGATGAATATCTCTATCCAGAATAGATATAAATGAAAGCATCTAAATTATTGTACTATTACTTACAGAATAACCAAAATACTCCTTATATCTATTCTAACTATTGGTGTTATATTATAAACAGTAATCCATGATTATATCTATTTTAACTATTGACATTATATCATAGAGGATAATCTATTAATTTACTGAGATTACAATAATATTTTCACATCTATATGTTACTTTCAATCTATAAAAAAAAATCTTCAGCAATTATAGTCATGAAATGGTTATTTCCTGTCAGTTCAAATCCATTAGTCTTTTTTAAGTCTTTTGACAATTATAGAACTTCTTCTTTGAAATTTCTGTATTTGTTACAAAACTTTACATTTGTATGATTATTCTGCCAAGTATTGAATGCCGTATTATTAGTGAAATTATTATAGCCAGTCAGAATTTTTTGATTATATCCCAAAATAGATCAACTCATATCCAGAATTTATTTTAAACGTATTTAAATTCCATCTCCTTCCATTCTTATTTCCAAGACCCCCCCCCATGATAATTTTGATCATGTTTGACCTTTTCATAATAAAGCATAGTATTGTTTATTTATAAAAATTATTAAATGAAATCTTTCTTATTTAAATTCCATTGTTAAAATGGAAAATGACTTTTGTTTGAGACATTGTGAAACAATAAATATATGTTTTAAAATTCAAATTAAACTTGTTTAATTTTCACAAAAATTTTCTTTACCGGCATTTATAAAATGTATTTTTGTTAGTCAGCAAAAACAGCTTCAACTTTATCATAATTACATTTTTACAACTTGTTTTGCTAAAAGCAAGTACTTTTAAGTAAAATCTAATTTTAATCACAGTTTTTGGTAAAATAAATATTTTACAAATATGTTTTATAAATAAGCTTATATATGTAAATAAATTAATAAAAATTACAATTTTTCTTTTGAAAATTAGTGTTGCTATTGGTTTCTTTGCACTCTAATACACTCAATCAGGGAATTGTTGGATTGTTTTTATACTTAAATTAAAATGATATATCTATGAGGTTTGAATAATATTGATATTTTTAAATTTTTAAACTAGCAAGTTTTAGTTATGATTTCTGCACAAAAATATGCATATGATAAACTATTATTATGGATATCTTCAAAATAGCTAAGAAAATGTGAAAATTTTTGTATCATCATCCTAAAGTTCCAAATGCCTTACAATTTAAGATAAAGTTGCTAATTCTTCTCAAACACTTTAAATTTATGCCATATTTCAGTGACATGACATGACAAGTTTAAAAATCCAAATTGATAGTTTTAGAGCATAGTTTCTAAAGCTTAGCCCATATAGTAATCAAATTACTTTTGTAGATATTTTTCTGTTTAAACATTTTGTACATTAAACAACAACAAAAAATATTACATACCTTACATCAGGGGGTAAGAACACATTTTAGTGCAAGGGCTACTTACAATTTCTTCCAAGTGTTGCAATGTATCACTTGTATAATACATGCATGGTTTTAAAATGTCTTTAAACATTTTTTTTAAAATGACCTGCTTGCACAAGATATATAACACACACACTGTTTGCATTCATCACTGTGAAGAAAAACAAATCTTCTTTTCTTTGCAATTGTTTCAAATATTATACCCACTCTTTTAAATAATAATAAAATACTAATTTTTTTATGCTATATTAATTAAATTTGTGTACTGTGCCTAGCTGAATGCAGTTAATGCTTTTGTTTTCAGCTTTCCATTGTACAAGGAATGTATTCAAGCCACTAAATTTGTAATCAAGCCAACAAATTTGTAATCACTGTATGAATCATCACGCATTCTCATGCCTGTCTGCACATGGCCATTTTGATTGTGAAGAGCTGATTCTTACTGTAATAGCCATATAGGTACAATAAATATTTGTATATATAGCTAATTCAATTATCATGAATTTTTTTTAATTGGCAGCTAACTGGTAGATCACAGTCAACATCTGCCCACATCTAACTTACACCATGCTTTACATGAACAAACTTTATTTATTCCACTTCATTGTTGCCATCCACTGTAAGTTTGAGTAATCAGTACTATATGATAGCACTCATTATATTAATATTCATAAGCCAAAAACTAATCTGAAAATATGAATAAGATAGCATTGGATAAGAATTCAGTAAGAACCATCTTCCATTGTCTATTAATTACTCAAGCATATCATATATGGTAACAATGGAGTAGAATACATTTTGCTTTCAAAGTTCATGTAGTGTGATTTTTTCCTATGTATACAAATAATAAAATTATTACCAATATATAATGACTGTGCAGATAGTTTAAATGCTTCAGATATTATTATCCTTATTTCAAAATGTACAAACAAAAGAAATAGTGCAGAATAAAGATGAATTAATATATATATAGATATAGATATATATATGAAAAACAAAAATGCAAGTTAAAAAACTTGCTAACGCTTGTATTTATGTCCACAGATGGCGTTCTACCAAAAACACCGATCAAGCGTATGTTTTGTTTACATAAACGTCAGAGTAGTATTCACTATCCCTAACTATAATTCCACTTTCAGATCATGATTTCAAGCTATTTGCTATCATCAGTGAAAGACAGGAATAAAGAAACTAGATCTAAACACAAACTCTGAGCATTTATGAAACAATTTCTATTCAGCTTGCAAGCGTGAATTTTTTAGACACGTAATGTCTTCAAACTCAGCATAGCAAACCAGATAGCTATATGGGTCTGATCTCAGTTCAGCATCACCACATAGTAGAAGCCTCTGCAATCTATATCATTGCAAGAAAGACCTCAAAGGTACATTTATGAAAAACATTTATGTAAACAAAACATACACTTGATCGGTGTTTTTGGTAGAACGCCATCTGTGGACATAAATACAAGCGTTAGCAAGTTTTTTAACTTGCATTTTTGTTTTTCATAAATGTACCTTTGAGGTCTTTCTTGCAATGATATAGATTGCAGAGGCTTCTACTATGTGGTGATGCTGAACTGAGATCAGACCCATACAGCTATCTGGTTTGCTATGCTGAGTTTGAAGACATTACGTGTCTAAAAAATTCACGCTTGCAAGCTGAATAGAAATTGTTTCATAAACGCTCAGAGTTTGTGTTTAGATCTAGTTTCTTTATTCCTGTCTTTCACTGATGATAGCAAATAGCTTGAAATCATGATCTGAAAGTGGAATTATAGTTAGAGATAGTGAATACTACTCTGACATTTATGTAAACAAAACATACGCTTGATCGGTGTTTTTGGTAGAACGCCATCTGTGGACATAAATACAAGTGTTAGCAAGTTTTTTAACTTGCATTTTTGTTTTTCATAAATGTACCTTTGAGGTCTTTCTTGCAATGATATAGATTGCAGAGGCTTCTACTATGTGGTGATGCTGAACTGAGATCAGACCCATATAGCTATCTGGTTTGCTATGCTGAGTTTGAAGACATTACATGTCTAAAAAATTCATGCTTGCAAGCTGAATAGAAATTGTTTCATAAACGCTCAGAGTTTGTGTTTAGATCTAGTTTCTTTATTCCTGTCTTTCACTGATGATAGCAAATAGCTTGAAATCATGATCTGAAAGTGGAATTATAGTTAGGGATAGTGAATACTACTCTGACGTTTATGTAAACAAAACATACGCTTGATCGGTGTTTTTGGTAGAACGCCATCTGTGGACATAAATACAAGCGTTAGCAAGTTTTTTAACTCGCATTTTTGTTTTTCATAAATGTACCTTTGAGGTCTTTCTTGCAATGATATAGATTGCAGAGGCTTCTACTATGTGGTGATGCTGAACTGAGATCAGACCCATATAGCTATCTGGTTTGATATGCTGAGTTTGAAGACATTACATGTCTAAAAAATTCACGCTTGCAAGCTGAATAGAAATTGTTTCATAAACGCTCAGAGTTTGTGTTTAGATCTAGTTCCTTTATTCCTGTCTTTCACTGATGATAGCAAATAGCTTGAAATCATGATCTGAAAGTGGAATTATAGTTAGGGATAGTGAATACTACTCTGATGTTTATGTAAACAAAACATACGCTTGATCGGTGTTTTTGGTAGAACGCCATCTGTGGACATAAATACAAGCGTTAGCAAGTTTTTTAACTTGCATTTTTATTTTTCATAAATGTACCTTTGAGATCTTTCTTGCAATGATATAGATTGCAGAGGCTTCTACTATGTGGTGATGCTGAACTGAGATCAGACCCATATAGCTATCTGGTTTGCTATGCTGAGTTTGAAGACATTACGTGTCTAAAAAATTCACGCTTGCAAGCTGAATAGAAATTGTTTCATAAACACTCAGACTTTGTGTTTAGATCTAGTTTCTTTATTCCTGTCTTTCACTGATGATAGCAAGTAGCTTGAAATCATGATCTGAAAGTGGAATTATAGTTAGGGATAGTGAATACTACTCTGACGTTTATGTAAACAAAACATACGCTTGATTGGTGTTTTTGGTAGAATGCCATCTGTGGACATATATATATAATAAAGTAAACCCAAAAATTACTGTAATCCAATAATAAATTATTTATTTATCTTTAAGCATTATAAATTCAATATCCTTCAAAGTACTGTTCTTTTAATACAATATGCCAGTCTTGCAAAGTGAAGCCTTTTAATGTCTGTATCAGTTTTTTTCCATCACTTCTAAGTCAGTAAAAAAAATTGACAAATTTTTTTTCAGTTGAGAGAATAGAATAAAGTCACACAGAAATCAAATAAAAATGACTGATAGATAAACTGGGTTGTGTTGAATTTCATTAAAAATTGTTTCACACTCAAGGTTGCTTGCAGAGAAATTGTTATGGTATAGCTTGCACTCCTCACTTTGCCACAAAATGGGATATATTATCTTCTACTGCATTATATAAATGTTTCACAACTTATAGATAAAAAATCTGACTGTTAAGAACTAATTTTGAGAGAAAAATGCTGTTTGCATCAATAAATAATATAGTAGCATTATTTTAGCAATGACCTTCATTCACCACCCTATTTTGGGACATGGTGTTGGTGAATTGACCATTGAACCATTTCATTAATACATTTGTATTTTCCACAGAACTGCTTTTTTGTAATCTGTTTCAAGCATTAGAACTGTTTTCTCTGCCATTTTCTTTGAAAGAAAACAGAATTTCACATAATTCCACCTTTTCAGACATCACAAAAAATCAATCAATTAACAAAATGCACATTCCAAAAAATATGCTACATGACACATGACTATCACCTGGTAACATATTTGTTATTTTAATGTAAAAGGTCCCTAAAAGTGGTATATAACAGTGTAAGTATTTATGACAATAAGCACCCTTAACAGAGAATAATTTCTGTTGTTTTGGGGTTTCCCCTCTTATGTGCATAGATACACTTTGATAAAGTAAACCATAATTTACACTAATATGCTTTTAGTGCAAAGTATCACAATCATAGTTTTTACTAAATATATGCATAAGCTGTAAAAGTCATGATTATGATATTCTGCACCAAAAAGCATTAGGATAAATCAGTTGTACTTTATTTTACATTTACTTTAATAGAAAATCATTTTAATTATTACCGTCATATATTTATATATGATCACTAGATGGAGCTTACCAATAACTCTAATCAAGCTTTATTATATTCTTTATCAATCTCAGTATTGTGAGTTACTATTCACTTAAAATATATTCCATTCAGATTTCTGGAAAAAAGTTAAGTATGCAGCTTAAGATGTGAATATTATTTTAAGCATATACATACTTTTATGGGGGAAAAGTTTATAAAGAAAGTCATCACATAAGCATGAACAGGACAGAAATGAGTAATAAACTGAAGAAATAAATTAGACTGGACAAAAATACAGGGTTTGAGACCGTCACATTTAATAAAAAGGAGATCAGGGATAATATGTTACAGTGAAAGCTTGCATAGAAAGGGAAATGATGTAAGGCTATTTGAAAATAAATTAAAACAACTAGCCCAGAGAATAGAATATATGACCATGATGGTCCATGTATGTCAGTTAAGAGTTAACAAAAAGGCAAAATGCTGATAAGAGAAATAGAAGAAAGCAATTACAAAGAGAAGAAAGCAATCAAAAGAGAAGAGAAGAAATGCTGGTAAAAAAATAGAAGATAATCAAAAGATTTGATGAAGATGTGTAAAATTGATCAGAAAAAAACAATCAAAATGTTAATCAGAGCATTCAAACAGCTATCTTGACTATAATGTAAACAATTGAGGGAATAGGAGAGAGCAGGAAAAGAAAATAGATGATATATTATGTGTATAGCATAATATAAAAAAGCTAAAATAAATCAAATTGTGGAGAGAATGGATATCTGGAATATATATAAAAAAAGAATAATAAGAAGAAGAAATAATAAGACAAATACAGGGTCAAGAATTAAAGATAAAATACAAGTTGAGGAATGGATAGTTGATTAATGTTAACTCGTAGAGAGCATGATTAGGAAAAGCATATGAAAGAACTATATAATGACATGCTACAAAATTAAAAAAGATTCACAAGCAGAGCCAATAGAAGATAGTGATGGAGTTATAAAATAAAAGTCTCTGAAAATAAAGGCATTCTAATAAGATTTCAATAAATTTCTTTTGATAAAGTTATGTAAGAGTGGTGTAGGATTAATCCTACAGAACACTTTGACAGTAAACAGAATGAAGGAATATCATAAGATAGCATTGGACTGCTCTCACCTATAAAATAATCAAATCATGGTAGATATTGTCATGCACTACAAAAAGTGTCCAAGGAGATAAAAGACCATGTTACATAAATACTAAACTAAGGAGCGTCAAAATGTCATTCAGTATAAGGTATCACAAGGGAAATATAAAATCGATACAGAATAATTCTATACTTAGTCTTTTAATGCCAAATATCTCATTTAAAAGCCTATACAGCTTACACTTTATCTGATGATCAAGTATTTTGGCCTTAATTTTGAATATTAAGAACATCTTGAAAATAAGGTATAAGGTTAATATAATTATTACTATCAAAAAGTAAAATAGTCCATGAGAAGGTGAAAAAGGAGGAAAGATAATAGTCATTCAGAAAGGACCAGAATAATGAAGTGGACATCCTGCTACCCCATCTCTCTCTATACTCAGATGAAGGTAATCAAATCAAATGAAGAATAAGGTTCATTTTGTCATTCATGTAAGATCTCGGTCTTATATGAAGGACCTGGCAGTATTGTGCAGTATCATGTGGGAATGCCTTCATGAGAAGAATTACTATAATGCTTGTATCTTATGAGCATTTCCATCATCATCACAATAATAATAATGATTATTATTATTATTATTATTATTATTATTATTATTATTATTATTATTATTATTATTATTATTATTATTATTATTTAAAAGCGTACATATTATTTTAAGATATAAATGAAAAACAATGAAAGGAAAAGCAATCAATATGGCATGTTCTCATCTGGATCAGTTAATTAATTTCATTTGGGGGAAGAGAATAAGAAGAATTATTTTTTCTTATATTAATTACTATAGAACCTAGTTATTGCACAGGAATTTAGCTTGTTAAACTTATTAAAAGGTTTACATATATGAAATAATCAAGTGACAAAATTTAAAACATTTTAATAACAATAGGAATGTTTAATTTTTATTAGTTATAGCTGTAAAAAAAGAAAAAATATTTTTAAGTTTTATTTATATATATATATTTCATAAAAAATAAAAAGTCAAATGGGATTAAGATCTTTACCTCTGAAAAAATAGTATACAAATAGAATTTTTTTTTATGAAAAAAAATATTTTTAAGAAAAAATCAATTGGCCAAGTCTTAATGCAATAATTTCTTAGATAGTCATGTAATTGGATAAAAGATGGATATCAGATTATTTTTTTTAAAAAATAATAATAATAATAATAATAATAATAATAATAATAATAATAATAATAATAATAATAATAATAATAATAATAATAATAATAATAATAATAATAATAATAATAATAATAATAATAATAATAATAATAATAATAATAATAATAACAATAATAATAATAATAATAATAATAATAATAATAATAATAATAATAATAATAATAATAATAATAATGTGATGGCAGTAAAATTTAATAAAATTTATTAGTGGAGAGGTCAGTAATCAGAAGCTTAGCTTAGAAATCTGATGTTAGATTTATCTCACTTTTAGTTAAAAAATGCAATGATATTTGTATAGCAGAATAATATTGGAGAATTTACCAGAACCATATGATAAGCTCTTACTAAGAAATGATCATTACTGACTCAAGTACATAATCAATTTCACTAAAGAAAATGCAGAAGAAAAATAATCCTAGGACAAACTTTTAAAAAGTCTTATTTATTTATTCATCCATATTATGGCTGTCTCAACTTATATTAACCTGAAATAAATATAAACCTGAAAACCTGTGGCAACAAAAGTAAAAGATAAATAAAAACAAGTATTTGAGAAAACTATAAAGACAAAGCGAGAACCATGAGAATGACTAAATTATTACCTGCAGAAGTTTACAAAACAAGACCAGGAAACTATAATTAAGTCTAAAATAGAAAAATATTCATATTTAGATAAGGTTTAGTAGTGTGAATGTCTACATTTATAAATATTGCCTTTATAAAGAAATGAATAATTGAAAATATTGAATTATTTTTAGTAATTTTGTTTGAAGATATTTAATTTTTATTGGGTTAAAATTATATGGGAAATCCTCAGTTTTAAAAGAAAATGAAATAAAGATTTCACTTAAAATTATTTTTCTTTCATTATAGAGAAATATTTTATGTAGTTTGATTATGATAATAACCGACTTAGATTGAATATTAATTAATAATAATAAGGGAATTGAGTTTGTGACATTTTATATATTTTAATATTTTATTTATTAGTTTACTTTACTTGAAATGGGTTTTCTTTTTTTAAATAATATCCCAAATTATGTCTTGATGCTTTGATTCTTCTTTGAATTACCATAATGAGTGACTGACATCATCATAGGTTTTTGCCTTAAGGGATTGGTTTTATATGTTACTATTAAATTTATTTAATGATAGAATGAATTGTGTATATTTTTCTAATTTTCAATCTTTAATGTCCTTTAATTCAAAAACCAGCTTAGATATGATCATCATCATCATAATCAACCATTATCAGTCCACTGCAGGATGAAGATCTTTCCAAGTTCAATCCATCTTTTTCTATCTTTAGCATCTCTTTTCCACATCAATCTGCACACTTTCTTATTTCATCCATCCAAATCACATATGGTCTATTTCTGGGTCTTTTACAAACTCTTGGAATCCAACTTAAAATTTCAATTGTCCATCTATTATTATCTCTTCTAACAATATGTCCAGCCCAACTCCACTTTAGTCTTTTAATTTTTTCAATGAGGCCAGTAACACCTGTTTGTTCTCTTATCCATACATTGCATTTTCGATCCTTTCTTTTACTCCCAACATGCACCTCTCCATACTTCTTTGAATGGTCTGAAGTCTCTGTATGGCTCTTTTATTAAGTGTCTAAGTCTCAGATCCATAAGTAATAACTGGCAAAACACATTTATTAAAAACCTTCCTTTTCAAACACAAGCATATTTCCTTTTAATATCAAGTTATTTCTACAAAAAGCACTCCAACCAAGTTTAATTCTATGATTACTTTCATCCATTATATTTCCATCTGTATTAATCATCTGACCAAGGCATTTGTAACTGTTAACTTCTTCTAACTCATCATAATCAATCATTATTTTCATATTTTGGAAAAATCTATTAAACATTACTTTAGTCTACTTTCATCTGATAACTCCTGTAACATTTCCTGTAGCTCTAAAGCATTATTTGAAAAAACAACTACATCATCTGCAAAATCTGAATGTCTTAAATAATCTCCATTTACTTTCACTCCTTCAGCTTCCCATTTTAATCCACAAAATACTTCTTGCAGCACTGCTGTAAAAAGTTTTGGAGATATGGAGTCACCCTGTCTTACACCCTTTTCAATGTTGATTTTCCTACTATCATTATGTAATCTAATTGTTGCTGTTGCATTTTTATAAATATTCTTTAAAATATGACAATATCCGGATCTACACCTTGATGATCCAATGCTTTAATCACTGAAGAAATGTTTATATAATCAAATGCCTTTTCATAGTCTACAAATCCTAAGCATAATGGCAATTCATATTCATTTGTCCTTTCTATAATTTCTCTCAATACCTGGATATGATCTACTGTACTAAAACCACTTTTAAATCCAGCATTTTTTGTAGACGAGTTGTAATTATCTTAGTAAAAATTTTGTATAAAACTGATAAAAGACTGATAGGTCTATAATTTCTAATATCTTCTTTATCACCTTTTTTAAATATTAATACTGCATTCTTCCAATCATCTGGTACATCTTTATCATATAGACATTTAGTATATAACTTTGCTAAAAAAAAATTTTTATTTCTTCACCTGCTTCTTTTATTAATACTGCATTCTTCCAATCATCTGGTACATCTTTATCATTTAGATATTTTGTATATAACTTTGCTAAAAAAAATTCTATTTCTTCACCTGCTTCTTTTAATATATCAATTATAATTCCAACATTACCTGGAGCCTTCCCTTTCTTTATAAATTTAATTGCATATCTCACTTCCTCATTCAAAATTCTGGGCAATTCGGAAGATATAATAGGTATAGGAGGCACTTGTTCTTTATTACTATATAATTCTTGATATAAGTCTTCTACACATTTCATGATGTCATCTCTCTTTTTAGTAATAATGTCATCTTTTTTTCTTATTGCAGATATAAATTTCCTACCAATACCAAAATGTTGTTTTACACTCTTTAGACTTTTATTCTCTTCTGCAGCTTTCTTTTCTAGTTCACAGTTATACTTTCTTTTATCATTTTCAACTCTTTTCCGCACCATTTTACAAAATTCAAGATATTCAATCTTTTTTAATGCATCATTATTGTATATCCTCATATTCCTTCTTTTCTTCATAAATTCGCTAGTCTCAGTAGAAATTTTATTGGTCAGTTGCTGCTTTTTTCTACCAGCTATCTTTGTTGCAGTTTTTAAAAGTGTATCGCTTATTTTCCTATTAATATCATTCAAATCTGAATCATGTTCAAAATCTACTAATACTAGAAACCGATTTGTAAATTCTAATTTAAATTCATTAGAATGTTTCTGAAGATTAGAAATATCAACTGTAAATATTGTTTGATAGTATTGGCTATATGTATGTGCGATAATATATGTATGTTTATCCGAATAGTTCTCCATAGTTATTTGGATAGGGTAAAAGTAAATATCACCTTCAAAGTTTACACATTTCAATTTATTCATATACTTTAGAATAGTCATTAGTTTATTGATATTAGTACACTTGTGATAGCCAATGGTTCAGGGCATTCATGAATGATTTTAACTTCTTTTTTATTTTTGATTTTTTTATTATTGTAGCTATTTTAACACTTGATCATTAGTGTGCAAATAAAATTTTGAAGATTGTTTTTATAATATGCCCAAATAGCACTGTATTAATGATGCTTAGTACCAAATTTTATATTATGTTGTTTTTAAATCTAATCACAGGTGTGACTATTGACTTTTGATAATTATTGCTAATAGATCAAACTTCTCACTTATTATTACATGAATTCTGATGTTGAATCTTTGATTATCTCTATATGCATCAGTTTGTACTGTTACAATATGGACCACATACATGTAAAAAAGATAAATGATTTCCAATAAATGTATTTTGTGCTGAACCAGCACTAGTTGGTCTGATCATCTCTCATGTATATATATAATTAGTGCTCCCAGTTTATTTTAAGATAACAAATCTTCAAATTTTAAGGGACGGGTTTCAATCTTTTCCACCTTCCAACTCTTCAGCCATGCATATCATTGAAAATCTGATGATGGAATGTTCAAAGCCCTTATTGATGACAATATTGTTGTCATATCCATGTTGACTTTAATTGAGTCTGATCCCCCATTTATAGGATCTTAAAATGTTCATTTAAATACACAGAAGACAGATGGGCAGAATATAAACTGTATATAATTTTTAAATACAATTATATTGTATATAATAAACTTAATGTAATTATGTCAACTAATATTTTTTCTATTTTTTTTATATCAAGTAATAATTGATACTGAGTTCAACCCCTGAAAGAAGATTAATATTTTTTTCTCATCCGAGATAATTACTTTCAAACAAGTATGATAACTCCAATTTCTAAAAAAAATATAGAAAAACAAAATAAATGCAATAGAAGTGAGGTTTGTAATGACTTTACAATCAATTTTGTCATCCACACTTAAACACAGTGGTTCATTATTCAATATATTTGATATTCTATAATGCCATTTTAAAAATATTTTCCAGAAAACTTTTTTTTTGAAGAATTTCAATACCAAGTCTAATTGTAGCTCTACATTTCTACAAACAAATCTTAAAATCTATATTATATTTTATTACAAACTCTTAAAAATAATCTTCATAGTATGAATGGGATTTGCCTTTATTATTTAAATTATGCTCAAGTTCACAATAAAATATTTTTAGTATGTTTTCTAAGTGTTGTTCCTTTTTTTCAGATGTCCTATTTAATGGAAATGTGATTTTATACCAACAAACTCTATAATATCAGATGCAGCAAGTTGGTGAACAAGTTCAGCAGTTTAGTTATTTAACTTAATCTTAAAATACATATATAACATTACATTCATATCGGCCTTTCAAGCCAAATTGTGCAAACACTTTTGCGAGTGTTAAATAATAAATGAATACCATCTGACCAATACAAGATATAGAATTTATTCAGGAATAAAAGGAATCCCTCTTATTTTTACGACTCAAATATTTATATATGAGCAAATCTGAAGTACTGGCACAGAAGGTGTGACTATAGAACAGTCACAAGCGTTTGCACAATTTGGCTTGAAAGGCCGATATGAATGTAATTACAATTGTATACAGACGCTATAAAAATAAATGCTGATTTATATATGACATTATATTTTTACAACAATTTTATGTATAATAATAAAACATTTAGAAATTATCAAATTTGTGTTAATAGCTATGAGAATACAAATTCCTTCAGAGGTTAATACTTATTATAGCAAATATGAACATATCTTACTTAAAGAATTTTTGAATATCACAAAAAAATTAATTATGTAGGTTGTATGTTGTAAATTATTTTATAAATTTGATTTAAAAAATAATATTTTGCTACAACTATATAAAAAGTTTACACAATGTCTGGTACCATAACTTGAAATCATGATAGATCATTTGCCAATAAAAGAAACTTATAATGTCAAACAAATTATAAGTGATACAAGTGTATTACAAATAAATATTTATATTTACTCTTCTAACAAATGTAATTATGCCTTGCTATTTATGACCTTGCAGCTCAATTTTCTCATTGAGTTTTATCATAAGAGCCTTTATTTTTGTATGACATGCTAAAATCACTAATATCAATTTTTTTTGTGTGTTTGTTCTGCAAAGTTTATTTAGCACAGTAATATTTTGTTGGACTCTAGAGTTTATCATCATCATCATCAACCATTATCAATACACTGCAGGATGAAGGTCTCTCCAAGTTCAATCCATCTTCTCTGATCTTTAACTTCTCTTCTCCACATCACCTCTGCACACTTTCTTATTTCATCCATCTCACATGTGGTCTGTTTCTGGGTCTTTTACAATCTCTTGAAATCCACTTTAATATTTTAATTGTTCATCTATTATCATCTCTTCTAGCAATATGTTCAGCCCAACTCCACTTCAATCTTTTATTTTTTCAATGAGGTCAGTAATACCTGTTTGTTCTCTTATCCATGCATTGCATTTTCAATTTCTTCTTGTTACTCCCAACATGCAACTCTCCATACTTCTTTGAGTGGTCTGAAGTCTCTGAATTGCTCTTCTATAAGTGTCCAAGTCTTGGATCCATAAGTAAAAATTGGTAAAACACATTTGTTAAAACCTTCCTTTTCAAACACATAGGTATATTTCCTTTTAGTATCAAGTTATTTCTATCAAAAGCACTCCAACTACGTTTAATTCTATGATTAATTTCATCCATTATGTTTCCATCTATATTAATAATCTGACTAAGACATTTATAACTGTTAACTTCTTCTAATTCATCATAATTAATCTTTATTTTTATATTTTGAGCAAATTGATTAAACATTTCTTTAGACTTTTTAACATTTATCTTTTGTCCTACTTTCCTACTTTCATCTGATAACTCCTGCAACATTTTCTGCAGCTCTGAATTATTATTTGCAAAATTAACTATATTATCTGCAAAATCTAAATGACTTAAATAATTTCCATTTTCTAGAATATATATATATATATATATATATATATATATATTGCTTATATATATCTATATATATATATATATATATTTATTTATTTATTGCTTATAGTAACTTCTTTCATATACACTTCAATGCAAATAAATTTTCTTAAAAAACTTCTTTATTTTTCTTATAGTTTCAAAGCAGGAGAAAAAGCTCTGATGAAGACTGCTGGACAGTCAAAACTGTAAAGAAAATGAAGAAATTTTTTAAGAAAATTTGTTTGCATTGAAGTGTATATGAAAAAGTTATTATAAGAAATATATATATATGAATATATGAACATATGCAAAGAAAGTAAAAGAGAAGAATAAGAGTATATATTCTAGTGTTTAAATGTATATAGATCATAATTTTAGCTATCATGTTCCTATTTGAACTTTATCACAAATTTCTAAGCAACAAATCTTGTGATCATGTATTAACCATTCAAAGCATTTGGGCTTTGTTTTATGCATGAAAACATTCATTCTGTAAATTATTTATTGATTGATTTTCAGTACCATCTGGGTCTATTCATTCTCATTCTATAAAACCAATAGCGTTACATTTTTATTAACATTAATATTTTGTTAATGAGTTATTTAATTCATATCATCATTTTTTCCTTGATGTGAATTTGATATATACACAGGTATTAACTATATCTATTCAGCCTTGCCTTATGACAATAAAACTATTATTTTTAAAAGAAAAAAGAAAACCTTTAGGGAACGCATTTTATATTATTTAGATGCTTATAAATAATTTAAAATTTATTTATGAGAAGAAAATACCAGACATTTATAGATATTTGTCTACATTATACAAAACGATTTTTAAAATATTACAAGCTTAGTTCTATCATCTATTTTTAAGCCTACTTTTTTCTCTTATTTATTTTAGATTGAAATTTATTTTAAAATATTGTTTTTTTTTAATAGTATTGCGAAATATAAATGTTGTTTATTATATATATAAGTAGACATTCGTACACCAACTCTTAGAAAAAAAATTAAAAATAAGATAAAAAAAATAATGTCTTTTTTTTTCATGAGTCATAGCATCGGCTGGGAAGCGAACCCGCTAACCCGGGACAACTGCTTGTAAGGCAGCTGTGCTGACCACTCGACCATCAATACTTGACTAATAATGTCATTTAATCGTGTTTAACAATGAACACACAAACCCATCTGTGTAAATCCATCTACATTTAGAAAGGGCTGCTCCATTATTCAGTTTATTTAATATTTTGTGATGATGTTTTTTATCATTTCTGCAGCTAACTTTTCTTTCTGAAAAATTTCAACACAATGAAATGCTTCATGTATTCTATTCTATGTATAAAATATAATTTTATGTATTCTATTCTTAGTCTTTTTTCCCCAATGATTGAAATCTATATAGCATTTCTTTACAATGACATTGAAGTAATCTTTATAACATAAACCAGTTCTGACCCCCCCATGCAAATCACGCTTATGTTCACTGTAAATTGTTGTTTAGAAAAATTTGCTTCAGGCATTTGTTTTATATGTACAATCTAATAAAGGTGTGATTTTCATAATAGATTCCAATAATAACTGTAGCTTACTCTACTGCACATGCGAATGCTAATTATAATGAATACTCTCCTTTCCAAACACAATATAAAGTCTTTTTAAAAGATAGAATGGATCCACTCTATTCTTTTCATATATATATATATATATATATATATATAGGCAAATCCGAAGCATATATATATATATATATATATATATATAAAACCAAAACTGTCTAACACTATACTAGCAAAAAATAAAAATGCAAAACCATAAAACAATACAGTACTAGATTAAATTCAAAATTTTACCAAAATCCTTACACAACCATGGTTTCATCTACTACAAATAGACCTTCTCAAGTGAAAATCAACCTAAAGGAAAACATATATATATATACAAACAAACAAACCTTCCCATAATTCATTTCAAACTCCACCTTCCCTTAATATCAAAAGAAGTCTTCATAAGATTGATAGCCTCAGAATCAAGGAGTTTTATCATCAAAGTCTCCTTTATTCTTCTTTTTAACTCATTCTTTTCATAAAAAATAACCGAAGCATTGTCAAACAATATTCTATGACCTGTATTCAATTCATGAATATATAAAGCTGAGTTAAGATACCTATGTTTAACTCTACTTATATGAACCTTAACCCTTTCATTAAGGCTAAATTTACTCTGGCCTACATAAAATTTACCACAACTACATGGAATTTTATAAACAATACCAGGAATAGACCTACTATCAATAGACTGCTTTGAACCATTAAGTAATGAATTCAAATCAGAACCTTTCCTCCATGCAACCTTCTTTCCACCTAACAAATGACTATTCCTATAAACCAAATTATAAATTGATGCTTTAAATGGTAAAGACATATAATCATCATCCTTACCAACAAAATTCTTATCATCCAAATCACGACTATAAACATTATTATTAAATACCACTTTTTTAATAAAATCATGACTATAACCCAATTCTACATATTCAGCAGCAAATTGACTTTTTTGAATATCAGCATCATTATTAAAATTATTAAGCCTTCTATTCCGACAACAAAAATTCAACAAAGACATTTTTTTATGTATAAAAGGCTGATAACTATCAGGCCTAATCATATTTCTCAAATTTTTAGGTTTTATAAAATGACTACAAAACAAAACATCATTAACCTTCTCAACATTTAAATCTAAAAACTTTAATTTTACAAAATCAAAACCACCCCCCTCAATTGTAAACTTAATACTAGAATCAAAACCATTCAATCCACATAAAAACTCTTCTAATTTCTCTTTCTGAATAACAAACAAACAATCATCAACATACCTAACAAATAATTTAATAGAACCTGAAAACATATTAATAATACTACACTCCAAATAATCAATATAGACAGCACACATCAATGGAGAAATGATAAAATATCAAAATTTATTATAAGATATTTTAAGGATTACATAAAACTGGGTCAATTTTGTGTTTCTTCTTCCTTTGAAGCTTTTAAGAAAATAAATGGTTTTGTTTTGGATGATGATTGTGTTTTTGGTAGTTTAGACATTGAAAATATGTACCAATCGGTTAATAGATTAAAAAGTATTGATGTTTTTCTTTCAATTTTAAAAAAATTAGAATGTTTTTCTGCAGATAAGATTAAGGTTTTTCATGATTTGCTTTTGCTGTTAGAGGATTCAATGTATTTTATGTCTAATGATGTGTTTTATAAGATTAGAGAAGGTTGGGTTATTGGTTATGTCATTTCTCCATTGATGTGTGCTGTCTATATTGATTATTTGGAGTGTAGTATTATTAATATGTTTTCATGTTCTATTAAATTATTTGTTAGGTATGTTGATGATTGTTTGTTTGTTATTCAGAAAGAGAAATTAGAAGAGTTTTTATGTGGATTGAATGGTTTTGATTCTAGTATTAAGTTTACAATTGAGGGGGGTGGTTTTGATTTTGTAAAATTAAAGTTTTTAGATTTAAATGTTGAGAAGGTTAATGATGTTTTGTTTTGTAGTCATTTTATAAAACCTAAAAATTTGAGAAATATGATTAGGCCTGATAGTTATCAGCCTTTTATACATAAAAAAATGTCTTTGTTGAATTTTTGTTGTCGGAATAGAAGGCTTAATAATTTTAATAATGATGCTGATATTCAAAAAAGTCAATTTGCTGCTGAATATGTAGAATTGGGTTATAGTCATGATTTTATTAAAAAAGTGGTATTTAATAATAATGTTTATAGTCGTGATTTGGATGATAAGAATTTTGTTGGTAAGGATGATGATTATATGTCTTTACCATTTAAAGCATCAATTTATAATTTGGTTTATAGGAATAGTCATTTGTTAGGTGGAAAGAAGGTTGCATGGAGGAAAGGTTCTGATTTGAATTCATTACTTAATGGTTCAAAGCAGTCTATTGATAGTAGGTCTATTCCTGGTATTGTTTATAAAATTCCATGTAGTTGTGGTAAATTTTATGTAGGCCAGAGTAAATTTAGCCTTAATGAAAGGGTTAAGGTTCATATAAGTAGAGTTAAACATAGGTATCTTAACTCAGCTTTATATATTCATGAATTGAATACAGGTCATAGAATATTGTTTGACAATGCTTCGGTTATTTTTTATGAAAAGAATGAGTTAAAAAGAAGAATAAAGGAGACTTTGATGATAAAACTCCTTGATTCTGAGGCTATCAATCTTATGAAGACTTCTTTTGATATTAAGGGAAGGTGGAGTTTGAAATGAATTATGGGAAGGTTTGTTTGTTTGTATATATATATATATATGTTTTCCTTTAGGTTGATTTTCACTTGAGAAGGTCTATTTGTAGTAGATGAAACCATGGTTGTGTAAGGATTTTGGTAAAATTTTGAATTTAATCTAGTACTGTATTGTTTTATGGTTTTGCATTTATATATATATATATATATATATATATATATATATATATAGGCAAATACGAAGCATTTTGAATTGAGAGTGTGAAGATTTAATTAATCACTTTAAATTACTTATAATATGATTTTTGTCAATGATGCTTGCAAAATTTTTACAATTTATGATACATCATTATCAAACAAGAACTTAAAGATATGTTTGGAAAGGAGAGTATTAATTATAATAAGCGGTCGATCTGTAAAGCACAAATGCAGTGGAGTAAGCTACTGTTATTATTGTAATTTATAAAAACATTACACTATATAAATTAATATTTAAATAGTAGATTCTATAATATTGCATTTAAAAAACTGAATAATTTTTTATTAAAGAGATATAATATTGATATTTTAATCTTTTTGACATTATACAATACTGAATTTAATCATCAATGAAATAATATTTTTCATCTAAATAATCTGCTTCTCCATAAATATCATAATGAGATTTATAATGAAGTATGTTATTTTTATAGAAAATCTGTTATTTTTATTCCATTTTACATATGTATCAAATGAAAAATATGGGATGTATGTATACCACTATGATCAAATATCTTATTTTTTATTTTTTAAAATTTAAATAACAGAAACCTGCAGAGCTTCTCAATATCTGATACTTTACATCTCAAATTCTACAAAAGATGTTAATAATGATCCATATTTTTAAGATGATAGTCATACAAGACAAATGTTACTAAAGGTAGTTTCTTTTAGTAATGGCTGTTAAGGTTTCTAAACTTTTAACATGAATTTACTAAATTTTTATATATGTTACATTCTCCATTAAAACATTCTGAAGATAATCTTCATAATTGGAAATAATAATTTAATCCAGGGGTCCCTAACCTTTTTTCACTTAAGAGCACATTCTATAATACCAGCCAGGTGGTGGGTATAAATTCAGCATCAGTAAAGATGATATTCTGTATGTTAATTATTTCAAATTAAAAATTCCATCATTAGGCATATCATTTTTATTTTATGTCTCCTTTCACAAAGTTGTCGATAAACTGTTTTAAAATTCATTGCCATAAAAATAGAAAATAAAGTTGGTCCTTGGTCCACATATTTTTATTACAAATTTTAATTTCAAATCATTTTATCACTAATAATAACAATTTCTCTATTATCAATGTGCAACACTTGTATAAAATGAATAGATTGATTCAATAAGCATCTATTTTCAAAATTGTTTGGAAAATGTTGTATCTTTTAGCATTAATTACATTTTTAATAGGAATTTGTATAAGAAATTGGACAAATAATTATATATACAATTTATATTGTATTTTCATGCTGTGTTTCTGTGAACATGAGTGAATTGGTTCAATTCATTTGAGTATTGTATTTGTTTTTCCATCTTTATAAATTTCATTAGTAAATAATCTATAATATGTACGAAAAATAATAATAAAAAAATACTCTAAAACATTCATTTTCATTTTGAAAATCAAAACAAAGAAGTTGGAGCAGTGAAAATTATTGACAGGTGCTCTTCTTTTATTCAGATTGAGAACCAACCAATCAGCATCTGGGAAAGCCTGTCTTCTCCCATTGTTGTAACTTTTTACATCAATATTATTGATTTTTTACTTGTAAAATAATTCTAGAGAAAGCAACATTTTATATTTTTTTAAGCTTTAACATAAGCATAAAAACACTATGGTTATATAAAAACTAACAGTTTTCAAGTGACTTGAAGCCATGTACACCAATCTGCAGTTATTTCTTGGAAAATGATATCAATGTAATGATTATTTTTGACATGAAGACTTTAAATTGCAAAATCTTTTAAAAATGTTGAATCCATTTTATTATTAAATTTGACTATTGAAACATTTATACTTTTCTTTTTACAATCTAATAATTTGAGCAGAAAAAAAATTAAATGGACTTATTAATAAAAAATAAAAAAATTTGTCTGATTTTAACATGTCATACACCATTTTAAAAAGGAAGTTGAACTGCAGAGAATGATGATATTGGTACATGTATAGTCCCTTTAGTTTTCCTGCAATTTAAAAATGAAAACAAAGAAATTTTAATTTCAAAAGAATGAGGGGCTGCTAACTTTTGTGAAGTATAAAATTAGCATTTACTGATAATCTAGCCATCAATATTATTTTTATTTAAATTAGATAAAAAAATTAATTGTAAACATTATTTTTTTGATTCATATCTATCTCTGTATCTATCTATCTTTCTATTTTTGTATCTAAGTACTTACATATTAGTCCAGCAGTAATGAAGGTAACCAGCACAAACAAATGTATATATAAAGACCAAATTAAGCACATATACAATCTTCTAAAAATTAATATGTTGTACAGACCTAACACCTGCATTTATATATGTACTATATGTGGGATTCGAACTCAGACTTTCACATGACCCACAACTCTCAGTACCATCATATATTGCTGACCCACCTGATCGCACACATGTTGAAAATATAAATAATCACCAATATATGTATTTTGTGCTAAACTAGCACTCTTCAGTTGGTCCAGATTACCATATATTGGTGAATATTTATCTTTTCAACATGTGTGTGATCAGGTGAATCAGCAATATATGATGGCATGTGAAAGTCTCAGTTCGAATCTTCTAAAAAGAAAAAAATTAATTTTTTAAGGGAATATTAGATAATATCTGATAAAAAGAAAGTTATTAGTCAAAATGTTAGTTTACTACTAATTTTATGGCCAAACAATGGCAGTATTACATTCATGTTTGTCGAAAGAGAATAGCCATTTCTAATGACACATGGATCAAGGTAAGAAATTTCAGTTCGCTATAGTGATGCTAAGAAACAACATTTTGTAATTGGACAAAATTGCATGGTTAAATATATTTGGTTTTGTTACCATTTGTAATAAATTTCGATTGTTCTAAGTTTACTTATTGGGATATAATTTCTCACAAAAACCTTAAATGCATGTTTGTTTCACATGGTGGACGATAATTTTTCACAAAAAACATAAATGTGTGTTAGTAGCCATTTGTAGCATTTCTAGTATTAAATAAAGTTACGTCATCATTTTTCTAAATAAATATGTATTTGACATTTCACTGCTCAACTAGTATATAAATACCTGTATTTAATACTTTGCTATTCATTAACATAAAATGTTATTTAAAATAAATGTTTTTAATGTCAATGGTATGATCTCTGTGGGAAAACATTTTCAATTAAAAAAATTAGCAATATAATTTTTAATTAAAAAATATACTTGTTTTATTATTATAAAATTCTCTGCATATTTTAGTGCAACGGTAGACTGTGGATCAAGTTCCATGGATCCATATGTTACTTCCAATGCTCAAATTTCTTATGAAGTCTTAAGAAAAACTTTTCATACAGTAGCACTTCTCAGTGCAAGCCAGAGTAATCAATGGATGCAGGAAGGTTCCTCATTGAAGAAAGCCACAAGCTAAAAACTAGTCTGGGGATAGTAGATAAGTAGATACTAGATAGAGATTTTAAGCATAAATGTTTCTGCATCTATTGATTACTCTGGCTTGTGCTGAGTGGTGCTACTGTATGGAGAGTTTTGCCTCTGTGAAAAACAGCTTGTGTAAGCATAAAGAAAGGTAATCACATGATGTTCGATGGTTTAATACCAATCCTGCCCAGAGCTCCCAAGCAATAATGATTTCGCTGTTTTGTTCTATTATAACATAAAAAATAAAAGTTGCTTTAAAACTTTTATTTAATAATATTAAATTTTTATTTCTTTACATTTAATTAGTGATATGATCTTTCTCAAGGTTATAAGAAATAAATAGTCAAAAGTAATGCAAAATTTATATTATAGGTGTATATATTTGCCATATAATTAATTTAATTTTCATAAGCAGATATGTGAATTTATTGTTTATAAGATTTGGTATATGATTCTATATTATTGGCAAAAAAAAAAATTCACATTTTAACACTAATAAAACAGTAATATGGTAATGTAAAGAATATATAGCTAAAAATTTGACAAATATGCATGATAAATATTTCTAGCCAATCAACCATTCATATTTGTAATGCACCCTTCCAATATTGTTATTATTATTACTGCAAGTATAATCATTTATTTCTGCTGAAATACATGTTAATAAGATAGATTTGTCTGAATGATTTTATATTGAGAGATAGTTGAAGATTTGTAATGCTTGAAGGAGTTTGTCACAAAAATAAAACATTTGATTGGTTGCAAATATTTATCAGGTTCATATGTATATATATTCTTTTTTACATTATCATTCTTCTATTCCATTTAATTTCATAATATAAATATTAATTATTCTCTACTATTTAACAATCTGAATATTGAAGAATAAAAGGATTAAATACTATATATGTATATGGTTAATCGCTAAAACATTTAATCTGCAAAATCATATTGTTGTAAACAGTCATATAAATAGAAAGTCTAATTAACATTTCTGCATGGATGTTCAGGTGTTTCAAATTTCTAGCTCACACAATGGACTATGATTTTTTGGTGAAATATGTATACAATGAGAGATATTGGTCTGGAATATTTTACACTAAGTACTAATTCGAGTTTAGATGAAGCTGCAGGATTGTGTCCCAAATTTTAAAGTTAGATTCATTATATATATATATATATATATATATATATATATATATATATATATATATATATATATATATATATATATATATATATATATATATATATATATATGTGACCTTCTGGTTTGGCACCAGAAATAGTCATTGTAGTAGTGTGGTAGTATATCAGTAATATCTGATATAATCCTCTTTAAAAAAAAAAATGAAATAACGTGAAATTTTAAATTTTTTTTTATTTTGACTTAAAACTGTAATCAATAGTAAGTGTAGGTATAATTAAAAGATTTCTTAAATGTTTAGTATCTTGTTTTGGGGTATAATCAGTAATAGAATAGGGGGGTGGCTTGTTATATGCATAATCAGTACAGTCTGAGTTGATACTTACTTGTTTTATTTGCTCATAAAGCAGTATTCAGTTTTGTTAGAATGATTTTCTAGTCCATTTGTTTTGTACATTTTAAATTTATAGCATAAACAGTAAAATATGTTTCACTCATCATCATTCACATTGTCATTTCAGTCAGTATAGTGTAATACCTATAGTATATTACTACTGAATATTCATGCATTATCCAACTTCATTTTTCATTCATATGTTTCATTAAACCATTAAATACCCCACATTACATTCAAATATTTAATTATATCAATAACAGTATTAAAAAATCTAACTTAATTACATTTTAAATAAATCAATAAATTATGGACTGGTGGATATGACAAATACTGTAAAATATTTTATTTATTAAAACAATTGTCATCAATTTTATTC
Organism: Epiperipatus broadwayi; assembly: GCA_028023455.1. Lineage (NCBI taxonomy): Eukaryota > Metazoa > Onychophora > Udeonychophora > Euonychophora > Peripatidae > Epiperipatus > Epiperipatus broadwayi. The sequence goes on along the minus strand of JAQFVV010000073.1, from coordinate 10,547 downwards.
TACTGCTTTAAAAACATTTAATTATTAGTTCAATATTTTTTTTTTTCATTTATTTAAAAGATGAAATAATTTTTTTTTCATCTCTATTTTTTTTTTTTTTACTGTCTAAAGTTTTTGCATATTTAAGTAGGTTTGCAAGGGGGAGGAGCAATTGACAATCTTTTTCTGATGATGTTAACATTATCGTAAACAATTGGAAGAGAACAATATGATGTAATGATTATTAAAAAAGTTTATAAAAGGAATACTTATTACTTTTAAGGGGTCAGTCAATTATTACTTCAGTCAGTCTATTATTACTTTTGAAGAGATCAGTCAATTATAGAACTTTTACGAGGGCAGTTATAGCTAACCAAGCACAGCTATAACTAATTTATTTAGCAAAGTTTAATAGTGAAATTATTTTTCCTCTTCCAGAGTTCAAGTTAAAAATTTAATTATATTATTTTGTTTGCGAAATGTGCACTTAAAAACCACTAAAAGATACGTCAATTTTGCTCCAGCTGATCGTTTAAATTGTCCCAACGTTATGCTAAAGTATACATAAGTGTTATATTCTATTATTCAAGATAAATTATTATTTAAGAAATGGGAATGCTTAATAGGACTGTAAAATTGTTTTATTTAAATTTAAAATTAACAGGGAAGGATAAAAGAATATTTGTTTATTTTATAACAATTAAGTTTTTAAGCTTTAATTATACTATGAAGGGAACAATTGCCACATGCTTCATTTATGTGTGTGAAAAATGTGAACTGTCATTGAACGTTCTCAGAACTTTAATGTACAAATTTCATGTCAAATATAAAAGAAAACTCAAAATTTAAAATATACACAAGGAATATGTAATTTTATTGTCATATGTATTAGAATAGCGGCGTAATTATTTATATTTTTACCTTTGGAAAAGAAAAATATAAGATTAAATATGTCATTAAATGTACTTTAATAATTATTTGTTCTTCTAGACTAGTAGGATGAATGAAATTATAAATGGATAAAGTTATGTGACATTGCTGTATTAACATTACCAATGAGTTTATCTCAATAAATATTATTAATTGAATAACTACGTATATTTCTGAATGGCTTTATGATTGTGAAATTAAATGTTAAATATATCCTAGGAATAAAGTACAAACTTCTATTTTATTTGCGTTATGAAATATATTGTTTAATTAAGGAAATTCATTATTTACAACGTCAATAGCAATTCATTAGTTGATAACTAAAAAACATTGAATATGCTCATATGGATTCAACAAAAATAATATTGTTTTGTTTTCTCCTGCAGGAATTGTACTGTTCTGTGTTAATATTTGTCTTGTGCAGTATAATTATTTTCCTTATCTATTTGGAGACATGACAAGGAAAGTCATGCAAAAACTTTTATAAACTTTTCGTTTCTTATCGTTTGGAAAGAAAAAAGAAGAGAACTTTATTTTATTTAATAGCATATTAGATAGTATTAGTTAAGGAATGTTTTATTATTTTAAATATGTTTATTATATGTATTATTATTATTAAATTTGTTCTACAAGAACGTCTCAAATAGCATAATAAAAAAATACATTATGCTGGTAATTTTATATTATTATTATTATTACTTTAATATGAAGTTTGGTCATGTGTTAGTAACACACGCTATGGTAAAACCAATGGAAGAGTCCATTCAAAAGGGTGAATAATTATTTTAAAAAAATGTTCATTATATTAAATCTTACCGAATATATTTCTTTTATAAATTAGAAAACTATTATTTTCAAGAATTATTTCAGCTATAACATACAATTTTATTATTTATTTAGGTTCAATTTAACTACAGATTTGTGCCAATATTAATGCATTATATTATAAAAAAATTATTCGTCTTGCTTTGTCCATAGTAATTAGTATTTTATTCTCCAATTGTTCTTTGAACATTACCAGGTCCTAAATATTGTCAGATATGAGATATTTTATTCTTTATTAATTCTAGCAGTAATAATTAATATTTTAACAGTAATTCTTTGCTTACTGTGATTTTAAATGGTCTGTATATCACATGCTTATATGTGTGTGTGTCTATTATTAAACTTATTTATAATTATATGTAATTGCCAGTGAAAATGATTTTAAATCAATCGGATTCGGAAGGAAAAGAGGATCAATCATTTGAAGAATTAGAAAGTTGTTTAAGAGAGAATTATTATTTCTTTGTTATGACTGAATGAAAAGTATTTTGTGGCTATATGCTATAAAGTTTACAATGTTTATAATATTTTATGGGATTGAGTTAGTGTGTTTGTTAGTTGAATATTTAATATGGGTAGTTGCCCAGTGTATTGTAGTGTATAGGATTGAGTGATCCTTTATTTTCCATGTATTGGAGTATTTTGATAGGAGTGGATTGAATCCTCCTTTTATATTTGATATATTGAATTAAATGTGTATGAAGCTAGAGATGTTATATTCCTAATTTTCATTTGGTGATGAGTTATTCCACCAATTATTGAATTAAAAGTGTATGAAGCTAGAGATGTTTTCTCCCTGATTTTCATGTGGTGATGAGTTATTCCACCAATTATTTAGTCTTAAAGATAGACTTGGAAGTTATTGTTATATTACCTGTTTTGAATTATATAAATCTGTTATCCCATGTGTGTATTGGATGTTTTCCAGCTTATGCTATAGCCTAGTGTTTGATGGTTTATGATAAAAAGGAAGAATAAAAGGAAAGTATAGTGTCTTATAAAACATCTGTATTATAGTTGATAAATAAAGATTGATTGATCTTCACTTCCAACCGTATTATGATTATATTGAAATATCATAAGCAAACCGATTAGATTGATTAACATTATTTATTTATTTTCTTTGACACACAGCATAATACAGATTCATGCACAAATTGTTAATTTTGATATAAAAAAATTCATTATTAATGTAGAACTTTACTTATCATGTTAAAACATTTTGTAGTAATCATTTAAGCTTCATCTCATTGATTTTTATCATTTAATCATAATTTGCATAAATAATTAAGCAAAGATAGGACATTAGTTAATGAATACAAAGATTTACTTTATTTTGGCAAAGCAGAACCTAATTATTCAATAGAATACTTTACCTTAAAACTACAAAGGAAAATACATTTAATTAATAGAAGTATTTATTTTCTTTGGTAAGATAGTCTAATATTATTCTTAGTTTAAATCCCCTTATTTTAATTTTATTTAAGATATTTAAAAAGTAACAATGCAAAATCTTAATTTGTTCAGTAATTAGAATATTAATCTATGTTGTTGTTATAAACTTTTAGTAATAAATGAGTGATATTCAGCAAAAGGCTGAATAAAAGATACTTTAGTAATCAGTTACTAAAAGTGTAAGGTCATATTTATTTTGTTTTTATTTTTGTATAAGTCTATCAGAAATCACTGATAGCTAAAGAGACATTTCTTTATAGTAAATAATAGGGACTTATTTAGTTCATTTAATGTTTCAAATAAAATGTTTACCAATCTATCAAAATGTTCTGATGAATGAAATATATAGTAGATGTAAAAGTTAATGAATCATGTTGTATTATATCTTCTTGTATAACCTGTACTCAATAATATTAAATCCCTTTGGAATTTGTGTTAATAACAATAAAAGAAAAGTAGATGTTGATTTAACTATTTTCTATTTGATTAATAAATATTTTGTTATCTAAATTTGTATTTGGAGTTTCTTCTATAACATTCATTCGTGTTTCACACTTCCACACATGCTTATACATTTATTTTATTTAATGTAACATAATTGTATTTTATTTAATTATAATAAATCTCAAGATATGATGATGTTGATTTCCTTGATTCAAACACTATATGAGATGCCAATTACCTACTGATCATTTTTAAAAGGGTTTTGTTATTTAATTTTTGTTTAGATGATGAATTGAAATCAAAATGTGCCCGATTTCTTTCATTATCTAACTGCAAGTATCTAATTAGGGTATTGTTTGGTTTATAATATTATTTTCATAGTGTTAAATAATAATTTGAGGTATAGAAATGTTAGATCAAGCCATACCATAAGTTAATTCCCTGAGATCTTCAATATATAATTTAGATTAGATAATAAATTCATTTAGCCAGATTAGATTAGTGAGTAGTTAAAATTTAGTAATGATAAGTTTAGTTTGAGTTTAGATCTAGTGAATTATACATTACAATTTCTAAAATATTATTTTTTATTTTATTTTAGTTATTAGTTTAATTGTATAATATGGTAGAGGTTGTTCAGTGCATATGGATGATGGGAGGAGGTGAAGTAGAGAGTATTATTAGTTAATTTTAGCTGGTAGAATTTTACCAATTTAATTTTGTCTAGCATAGAACTTAATAGATGTTTATTCCTATTAGTAATAATATTTTCTCCCACATCTAATGTACATTGTACACCTCATACACCTCTGTATCCCTCAACTGAGTTAGTTTTAGGTGAAAGCTTTAATTAAGAGCCTCATGAATAGATTTAGGTAAAGTTAAATAAATATTTTATTCTATGATCCATAGAATTGGCGCCCCTGGGTAATTGTTAGTGTTGGTGATAGGTGTGAGGGGTTACAATATATATATATATATATATATATATATATAAAATATTAATATATATATATATATATATATATATATATTCTTAATAAGCTCAGTATTTTTTTAGATAGATTATCTTTATCAACCTACTTAGTTATCCAATTATTGGTCACAAAATGGATATCTAGATTCTATTAAAAAGAAAATAAACTGATAAAAAAAAAACAAGTCTTTATTCTCAATGTTTCTCAGAAGAAAAACATACTGGAAATTTTTTTATTTGCTGAGTCTCTTTAACATCTATTATAGAAAAGATTATAAAAAAGTCATTAACTGAAATTCTAAATTGTATCCCAAAATGTGTAAACACACTAAGTATGAGATGAATTGAATGAAATAAAATTTTCAAGAATAATGTAAGGAGAAGCTATGGAAAGAAAGGCAAGTCTAAATCCAAAGACATCATCTAGCAGTCAATTGATAATAATCAATAATAATATAAGAAAAGAAATTCAGATACTCAAAATCATAATAATGATTACTTTCATTTTTAATTTAAAGGACCAAATTAAATATTTCTGAAATAATTATTTAGAAAGAGTTTTCTAACTTCAAATGACAAGGAAAGATTTGTGCAGCTCTTTACTGGTATAGTGGTGGCTTACTTAAAGTGATTTTCAGCTGATAGAAATAAAATAATAAATCCCAATGGTAGTCATCTGAAATCCAGGCATGGCCACCTGATGGCATTGTTTATGTGTCAAAACACATAAAAATGCTGTTTCCGTGGCCAGCCTTATGGCTAAATACAACATTTATATTTGTTACAGCTAAATACAACATTTTTATTGTATTAACCTATTGCTAGGCCACTTTACATGACATTGCACAAAAATATTATGGCCTGTTTTGTGCTTCGAAACTATTTATGTGTATTCATTCTATTCATAGCTGATTATCATATCACTTGAGGGTGTTTTAACTTCAAATTGGTACAATTTTTCAAGTCTCCATAATAGAATAATGTCATTTATATTTAAATAATGTTGTTAATTACTAATAATTGTCATGTGGTCCCCAACCTTCCCTAAAAATGTTAATATGTAAAAAAGTGGCAAAGGGTATGTTCGAACATGCTTCAACAAATCTCACAAACTAAGTCACATTTCAGCATGAAAAATATGAGACAAATAAAAGGTATGAGAAGAATGTGCAATTTTTCAACTTTTCAGAAATGGTGAGTACTGAAAGTGATGGAGACTGTGTCCTTTTTTCAGGCACATAATGTTCTTCCAAATATCAGACTGTTTTTATTACAACAATCAAATAATAAACAAGTTCTACAAGTCCAAAGTTTGTGTACTTTTTTTTGTTTTTATTTCATTAGAAATTGACAAGTATTTGGATTAACTTTTTTCAGAGGAGTTAAAATAAATGACTATTTTTGTTGACTTTTTGTTAATAATAACAAAATATGAAAGCCCCCCAAAAAAGCAATTTATTGTAGAAGGCCAAAAAAAAAAGGTAATTCAAACGAAATATAAATAAAAGTAAAAAGTTATTGAAAAAAAAAAGAAACTATTGAGTTTTTGTTACAATTATTTTTCTGAGTGTGGGTGGGGGTTTGAAAACAATTTTTTACCCCCAAAAAACAAAAGTTACTTTTGATTTAATAAGAAGAAAAACAATTTGGTCAACCAAAAAAAAAAAAACAAAGGTAGAAGAAATTTGAAACAATTCCCAAATAATTGCATTATATGTTTTCAGCAGGGTTAAAACAATTGGGGTTAAAATAAATGACTATTTTTATTTACTTTTTGTTAATAATAACAGTATGAAAGCCCCCCAAAAGCTGTTTTTTGTAGAAGCCAAAAAAAAGGCTAATTCAAACAAATATAAATAAAAGTAAAAAGTGAAATAAAGTTGTTAAAAAAAAAATTATTGACTTTTTCTTACAATTATTGATCCGAGGGTGGGGGTTTCAAAAAAATTTTTTAATCCCCAACAACACAAAAGTTACTTTTAATTTAATAAGAAGAAGAAAAACAATTTAGTCAACCAAAAAAATGGTAGAACAAAGTCGAAACAAGTCCCAAATAATTGTACCATTATATTTTCCCGGTGGGTTAAAACAAGTTTTTTCATCATGAAACACTCCAAAATTTTAAAATTCAGAAAAATAAACACAAATTAAATTACCAAAATTTATTGAATAAATAAAAATGTCAGGTTAAAAAAAAAAAACAATGAAAATGAATATAAAAATTTATTTAACAAAAAAGAAATCATGTTATAAATGAAATAAAAATTTGTTTAATCAAAAAAAAATCATGTTCTATAAAAAAAAAAAGTTGTGGCAACCTGGTAATGTTATATTTGATTGATTTTTGTATAGCATCAATGCCCCATGTGGCCGTGCCGGGATTTCAGATGATTACCATCCCAATTAACCAATTAAAGGGATTATGTATTCAGACAATTATTTAAGTTCCTAAACAAGTGATTATTTATGTAAATTTCTTGGACTAATTTTTCAATAAACAAGCACATGTAAAAAAAATTGACTCTATAAATAATTATAGTAATGTGAAGTAGACATTTTTATTAGAAATTATATATAAACCAAACTTTATCCAGCCTATGGAAAAACTATTGTTTTTTAATTGGTTGTTTTAATATTTTTTTTAAGATTTAATGTAAATTAAACTAAAGATTTTAAAATTATATAAATAAATGTGAGAAGTTCACAACTGAAAAATTGAAAAAAAAACTGCCTCAAACAATATGACCTGTTTGCTACACTCCACAAATGTACCCAACAAGGTATTCATAAAGCTAAATTAATTTTAAGTACACCTGTTATATTTGATATCTGAATTTGACAGTGTTACAGACATTGCAAAAAATTATGGTTTGTTAATGGCAGAATTACTTCCTTTGCATAAAATATGGTTTGTAATAAAAATAACAGATTTTTAAATATCACATCAGATGATCACCATTTCTTATGCTTGCTCTTAACTGTTATTAAAACAGGCAAAACTCTCTATATGTAATGCCACTTAGTGCAAGCCAGATTAGTCAATAGATGACAGAAGACTTGTGCATAAAATCCCCATCTAGTGCCTATTCATCCACTATCCCCAGACTAGTTTCTGGTGTGTGGCCTTCGTCATTGAGGAGGCTTGGATCTGAGAGCACTCCACCCAGATCTTAGTATCTAATGAAACCCTCCAGCAGCCACCTTCCTAAGATCTAGGTGCAATACTCTTAGATCCAAGACTCCTCAATGACAAAGGCCACAAGCCAGAAACTAGTCTGGGGATATTGGGTGAGTAGGCAGTAGATGGGGATTTTATGCACAAGCCGTCTGGCATCCATTGATTACTCTGGTTGCACTGAGTGGCAATATATATATATATATATATATATAAACAAAAAAATAAAGACTTATAAATCCAATAAATAATATAATATTTATATATATATATAGTTTTGCCTGTTTTAATTATTAAATATAAAGAGTGGAATTACTTACTTTGCATAAAATTCTTATAATTACAGTTCAATTATAGTTATTTATTTATAAAATCAAATTTAAAGTTTTTTATTTTATTTTTCAATTGTGAACTTGATAGCATTATGGACAAACATAATATTTTTTTGACAAATAACAATCTTATTGTCAAGCATGCATTCACAGAAAACACATGACAGCCTTCCAGACAAACATTTACATGGATTTTATATATATCGATAATGTTAAGCTATTATATTATTTAACTCTAGTGTTCCCTAATATGTGAAATTTCTAATATATTATATAAACTCTAAAGTTTTACTTTAATAAACTTCAAAAAGAATTTATTACTATATCTTCTTCTTTGTAATTACTATTGAAGCTTCAGGTCACTTAAATATCATTAATCTCACTAATAACTGTTTAGTAAATCTGTTGGTCAATATATTAATCAAATAAAATTCGGTTATTAATACCTTTGTGATATCATGCAGTAAATCGTATTTTTATTAAATCACAAAGTTTTAAATAATTTTGGTGACATTAAAGGACTAGCTTTTTCATACTTCTATTATAATTACTTTCTGGATATAAACTGAACTGCCAGACGTGTATATATATATATATGCTTACTTTCCGAACATAATTAATATTAATATCGAACGTTATCTCTTTGTAAAAAATTCAATTATTTTTTATTGAACGAGATAATTGTATAATAAACAATTTGCTTTTTTTATAATCAAATTTAATATAAGTTATCAGAATGGAGTAATTATATTTTTCAAAAAATAAAACTTTACATTTTCAAAATTTGATATTTGCATTTGATACTTTCCGAATCAATTGCTGCTATTGAAGCTTGAATAAGAAATCTAATTTTAAATAATTTTATTTAAAAATAATAGCAAAATCTTGATATACAGTATTTATTTTTAAATTGCATTACTTAGTTCAGTTTTTATTTTTTTAAAGATGGAAACAAAATATTATTTAAAATATTTGTAAATACGAGTAAGCTGACAAATTAATTTATAGCCCATCCCTTGTATGTGTATTACGTGGATTATGTCCTGTACATGAAGGGACAGTTTAACTTTAGGTCAACGTGGGTGTGACGAGAATCTCAGCCTCAGGGTGGCCTTTGAGCGTTCCATTATCAGATTTTCAATTGGATGGATGGTTGAAGAGTTGAAATGTGGAGTGAATTGAAGCCTGTCCATTAAAGTATGAAGATCAGCTATCTTAATATATATCTGAGCACTTATTTCATATATGTGTAGAGATGATAATATGGACCAACTGATGTTTGCTGGTTTAGCATGAAATACATATATTGGTGATTATTTCTCTTATTGACATATATGTGTTCAAGTGTATCGATGTTATTAGATGAAGTGAAGAGTGGTGGGTCGCGTGAAAGTCTCTGCTCATATACCCTATTTAAAATATATATATAGTAAACATAATGGTCTCAAAGTGATTAATGTATACTACTGTCAAGCACATGTTCTAAGATTTGAACTAGGCCAGATTTTAAAAAAACTTTACATTACAAATATATTAGGACTTTTCTTTCAGAAAGCTGACCCCTGGTTACCCATCTCCCCAGTTGGCTATGTTGTGAATAATTTATTTATTACTTATCTTTGATGAATTATTAACTCTATTCTGTGAACTATTAATTACTTCATAATAAATATTGATCCGAGATCTTATAATAATTTTAAGAGTTTAAAGTAAAGTAATAAATAGGCTGGCACTGACAATTACAAAATATTTATTGCTTAATAAAACATAATTTTTAGCATCTCTTAAGTCAATAAAATTCAAAACTTTAAACTCATACATGTATTGAAAATAGCAGATTAATAATTTATCTTTAGCAGTGCCCAGCGCGATTTGACGTAGATGGTAGACCGTCCGACTTGTGATCAGGCTCACAGATTTAACGTTGAAACGTTTTATAAATTCCCGAGCATTAAAGCCTATGTGCAGTTTTGTTGATTTTTGACAATAGTACTATTAATCCAAATAATGTTGCTGATCATTATATATATATTCACATAGATAAAATTTTAGTAAACAAAAACTGTAAATACATTATATAGTGATAATAAATGATTTCGTGATTCGTGGAAAGAGCAGGGATTAACACTGTCATCTCATCCAATCCAATCAATATGGTTTGCCAACATGTTGATCCACACTTTTGTCTAAAGGTTTTTTTCAACAATTAATTGACAAAGCTGATATTCACTATTTGACAGACTTGCCTATCTTTTATAAACAATTAGTCTTATTATAAAGTGTTAAAAAAATCTAAGAAATTTTGTTTAAATATATATGCTATCTAAATCAACACATAGCTTCAAATGTAATGATGTAATGAGGAAACAATCATTTTACTTTTAGGTTCAATAATAATTTACTATTTCTAATGTATACAGTAATGTAATCA